>JAWNPI010000096.1:1055000-1761108 GCA_035047625.1 Drosophila mettleri
GTCAAATTTCAAGTCTCTAGTATTTGATATGCGTGAGTCATCGTTTTTGTTGAATTGTGGGCGAAAGGGGCGTGGCATCAAAAATCCAAAAATGACAAAATGTGCGGATTCTATATAGCAATCAAACACAACTTAGTGCACGATTCTATCTGTAACGGTGTGCACGCCAGACCTCAAAAACAAAGCGATATTTTCGATAGTTATCGATAAAAAAGAAATGGGATGAGTTATCGAAAAAAAAAAATAAACTCGTACAGCGTATGGTATTATCGAGCATTTTGCTTTTTATTTGAAGTCTCTAGCTTTTGTGGTTGCAGAAATCCAGGTGTTTACACGGACGGACGGACGGACGGACGGACAGACGGACAGGGCTAGTTCAACTCAGCTCATCGAACTGATCAAGAATATATATACTTTATGGGGTGTGGCACGCCTCCTTCTGCCTGTTACATACATTTGCACAAAAACATTATACCCTGAAATTTCCATTTTCAATGGATTCAGGGTATAAAAACAAGTAACGAAACTCTAGTCGAGACTGCTCGACCAAGAGATACCCTGAATCCATTGAGTTGTTATACCAATCATTAAAAGTTTCATTTATTCATTAATAGTAAACAACACATGTACACATACACACACAAACATATGCATGCACGTAATATGCTTACTGCGCAGTTTTGCGGCTGCAGAAGAGGCTGTACTATGGAAACTTTATTGTTTAATAAGTTTTTTTCTCAGGCGACTGCTGACAAGCACACAGCTTATCTGAAACTCGTTTTTGTAATTTTTGTTAAATCGTGAATAAAAATTGTACCAAGGCCGCGTTAGTGGCAAAAACTTGTACAGTGTCTTTTTAAAGACACGGTGAAGACAATAATACTGTGCATTTCGCAAATTAATTGTTTAAGTGAAATTTGTAGGTCGGGCTCCGGCCGCTTGCCAGCGACCGCGTGGCAAAACACCTGTTCACTGGTTGGTGTCCACGGAAGTCGCACTGGCTGATTGTTGTCCAAGGAAGGTCAACATACTCTTGGGAAGTCGCAAACTTGGCAGCACCAAATTTGTGAATCTTGCCCAAAATGGATGGAGGCTCATCTAATCAACCCCAGCTTAATAGCAAGCAGGACAGGTCTGAGATGATGAGGAAAATAGCTGGTGCGTCGCCTGCAGAGCTGCGCACCCAACTGGCCGAAGAGCAATTGAAAGCAATTCAAGAGTCAAGAAGTAGAGTGGGTTTGGTCGCAACAAGCACAAACACCATTACCACGACCACACTATCATTTTCTAATACTAGCTGCACTGCTAGCTATTCTACTGGGAGCATATGTTCTACTGTCCTTGCTTCTAGCGCCGCATCTTCTTGCGCAAGTATGGCTGCTATCCCTTCGCAAAAAAAGAAAGACTGCACTTTCCAATCTACTAAGCTGACTATCTCGAAAAAGCATAAAAAAGCGGACAAACTGTCAAAAACAATCCGCAAAATGAAGCCAGCCCAACTTAGCTCAAATGTTGGGAGCCTAACCAAAAGTCCTGCTGCCTCCTCGGCAGCTAATTATAGCAATCGCTTTGCAGCTTTGGCTGAAGAAGCCGAATCCCTAATGGATATGGACGAAGAAGTTCAAGAGACGGATAATGAAAGCATCCATCAACCTGTTCGGGAGGAACAGGAAAAGAAAATACCTAAACCTCCAGGTATTTGTGTGCCGCAGGTTAATAATATGATCAAATTTGAGGCAGCGTTAAACTCTGTTATCGCGGATACCGAGTATGATATACGCACATCCAGATCTGGAATCTCGCGTATTTACACAAAGAATTCAAACGCTTTTAGATCTGTCGTTGACCTATTAACAAAGCAAAATTGTCAATTTTGGCATCATCAATTAAAAGAAAATTCACCATTTAGAGTGGTCATTAAAGCTAAAACAAGACAAAGCATGTTCTTTGTTAATTTAAAGAAGACGCCAAATGTTGCTGAGGCTTTTAAAATAACTCATATCGGAACGCACAGAGTTACAGTATTAAAAGCAAAACCCAACAGGGAAATAGTCCAGTGCTTCAGATGCCAAGACTACGGACACACGAAAAATTATTGCCTCAAAAACCCAGTTTGTGGAAAGTGTTCAGGTGATCATTTTACTGGTTCTGAGAATTGCCAGCTAAAGTCTAGTGAGACTTCCATTTGTGCCAACTGTGGAGACAACCACATTTCTAGCTATAAAGGCTGCCCAGTCAGAATCAAGCTAACCAGTAAGCTAAAGCCTGATGCACGATTGCCCAAGCACGGACTGCCAAACAATAACAACCATGCAGACATTCAGGGTTTTAGAGCGCAATTTATTTCAAACGCCACTGTTCAGAAAGGCTTTTCTTATGCGGATTATTTCAGGCCCAAAGCAAATCAGCAACATATTTCCAGAACACAAGTGTCCAGGTCAAACATCAATGCCGATGAACGAGAATACGACAACAAATTTAACCTTTTAGAAAAGGCAATATCAGATCTAAATGCAAGAATGGATCAAATGTTCAAACTTATCCAGGAAACAATGGAAGCAAACAAAGCCTTTCGTGTCCTGGTTCAGAAACTCATTTCAAAATGATCAATTCGATTTTAAAAATCGGATTGTGGAACGCAAGAGGATTGGTCAAAAGCAATAACGAGCTGAGACTTTTCCTTGATGCTAAATCAATTGATGTGATGTTGGTCACAGAGACACACATGCGCCCAGGCCTTAAAATTTTTACACCTGGCTACAACCAATATTACGCAAATCACCCCAGTGCTACCGCGAAAGGAGGATCTGTTGTGTTAATAAAATCTAACATTGTTCATGACACAAATGAACCCATTTCAAATAATAATATTCAATCGGCTACTTTGAGTTTGATGACAAACATCGGAAGCGTCAAAATAGCATCAATCTATCTTCCTCCTAACGAACCCTGGAGTGAAAATGACTTTAAGGTACTACTTCGGTCCCTGGGAAACCGGTTCATTGCAGGAGGAGACTTTAATGCAAAACACCAATGGTGGGGTAATGTGCGGAGTTGTTATCGTGGAAAGCGGCTGCAAGAGGCCATTGCTAGTGGTACGTGGCAAATCCTAGCAACGGGAAAACCAACTTTCTATTCATTCAACACCCTGCTTACTCCCTCTGCACTTGACTTTTTCATTTTTAACGGGTTCGCTGCTAACAAGCTATCTGTCCAGCTGCATCATGAGCTTTCGTCGGATCATTTGCCAGTCGTAGCGACTTTGCATCAATCACCACAGCTTAGACCTATGAGGCAATTCATCCTTGCACCTGGAGCTCGCATTAATGAATTTAGGACAAACTTAGAGAGCAGAATTCATCTTAACACTCAAATAGACAGCGCTGCTGACATAGAAGATGCTATTGCAATATTTATGCGAAACATATCTTTGGCGACCCCAGAAAATGTACAAATACAAGACAGCATATGCTGCCCCCAAACGCTTCTACATTACTGAGAATGAAGAGAAGGCTGAGGAAAGAGTATGTGAGAACGGGAGATATACGCGTCCACCAGATTTATAAAAGAATCTCCAATCGCGTACAAAAAGTCCTCGCTAAAATCAAGCAACGCATTATTGATCAAATGCTGGAAAATGCTGGCCCGGATGTGTCTTCTAACTACTCCCTTTGAAAGCTCACGAGTCGTTTCAAAAAAATTTCGGCTCCAAAAGTACCGATTAAGGATACGGCAGGTAGATGGTGCTACTCCAGCCAGCAAAAAGCTGATACATTTGCAGACAGCCTACAACAGCGATTCATGCCGTTCAACTTCACCGACGATGCTACGCGAAGAACTGTTGAACTGCAGCTGGATATGCCGTTCCAGATGACTCTGCCTGTACGGCCTGTCACACTGGAAGAGGTAATAAATATTGTTAGGAATCTGAGGGTTAAAAAATCTCCTGGAGAGGATAGGCTGGATAACAGAACACTCAAGCTCCTACCCAAAAAAGCTCTCTTGTTTATAGTGCTGATTCTAAACAGTATGCTCAGGCTGGGACACTTCCCAAGAATTTTGAAGACAGCGCAGATAAAAATGATCCCAAAGCCTGGAAAGAGTCCTAGTGAAATAGATGGGTATAGGCCAATAAGTCTTATTCCTGCCTTAGGAAAGATGGCCGAAAGAGTGATCCTTGACAGGATACTGCAACTTGAAGCAGTCAAGCAAAGAATCCCAAACTGGCAATTTGGATTCAGGAGAGGTCATGGTACTCCGGAGCAGCTTCACCGTGTGGTCAATTTTATCCTGGACGCGTTTGAACACAAGAAGTATGCAGTTGCTGTCTTTATGGACATAAGACAAGCGTTTAACAGAGTCTGGCATGATGGATTATTGTTCAAACTTAGAAACGTTCTCACTCCACAATTATACCAGATTGTCAGCAGCTTTCTACGAGATAGAAGCTTTAGGGTTGACGTTGATGGTATAAAATCGTCAAAAAGGCCAATATGCGCAGGCGTGCCTCAAGGTAGCGTTCTCGGCCCTACCCTGTATACTGTGTTTACAGCCGATATGCCCTCACATAGCGACATCACAGGAGTAAACCGGAACAATGGACTGATAGCCACGTATGCCGACGATACAGCCGTACTGACAAGTAGTACCTGCATCAATAAAGCTACAGAGTCATTGCAGCAGTTCGTGAACACTTTTGAAGACTGGGCTCGAAAATGGAACATTGGAATTAACGGGAGCAAATGCGCAAACGTTACGTTTACCACAAGGACTTTAAACTGTGGTCGCATTAGCATGCAGGGTTCAACGCTAGCGCACAAAAGAAGCCACAAATATCTGGGCGTAGTGTTAGACAGAAGGCTTACTTTTAAAATGCACACCACGATGGTCAAAAAGACTGTAATGTCAAAAAGCGCAAAGATGTCATGGCTTCTTAAGCCGACCAATAAATTGTCACTGTACAGTAAAGTGTCAATTTATAAAGCAATACTCAGTCCCATATGGAGATATGCGCTTCAAGTCTACGGAATTGCGGCGAAATGAAACCTCGATAAAATAAGAGTTGCACAAGCAAAAATCCTCCGGCAAATTTGTAATGCTCCCTGGTACATACGTACCAGAGACATTGAAAAAGATCTCAAGGTCCCCAAAGTTGGAGACGTAATGCAAAAGGTAGCTACTAGCTACCTTGCAAGACTCGAAGGCCACCCAAACCCTTTGGCGAGAAGACTTAACAAAGGAGCCAGAAAAAGAAGACTTAAGAAGTGCCATCCACAGGACCTCCCTGCGAGGTTCCTATAAAATAATATTTCATATATATATATATATATATGTTAATTGTTATTGTTATTGTTAATTTTGTAGTTATTGTTATTAATTAATTAATTAAGTTTTTTTCTCGACTCATGTTCTTAATGAAGTTTTCGGGGAATGATTGACATTCAAATGTACCTATTTGCCAAATTTCAAGTCTTTAGTATTTGATATACATGAGTTATCGTTTTTGTGGGTGAAAGGGGAGTGGCATCAAAAATCCAAAAATGACAAAATGTGCGGATTTAATATACCAATCAAACACAATTTAGTGCACGATTCTATCTGTAACGGTGTGCACGCCAGACCTCAAAAACAAAGCGATATTTTCGATCGATCGAAAAAGAAATGGGATGAGTTATCGAATGGAAATTTCAGGGTATAATGTTTTTGTGCAAATGTATGTAACAGGCAGAAGGAGGCGTGCCACACCCCATAAAGTATATATATTCTTGATCAGCTCGATGAGCTGAGTTAAACTAGCCCTGTCCGTCTGTCCGTCCGACCGTCCGTCCGTGTAAACACGTGGATTTCGTAAACCACAAAAGCTAGAGACTTAAAAAGAAAGCAAAATGCTCGATAATACCATACGCTGTACGAGTTTATTTATTTTTTTTATCATGCTAACTCATCCCATTTCTTTATTATCGATAACTATCGAAAATATCGCTTTGTTTTTGAGGCCTGGCGTGTACACTGTTAAAGATAGAATGTTGCACTAAGTTGTGGTTGATTGCTATATTGAATCCGCACATTTTGTCATTTTTGGATTTTTAATGCCACGCCCCTTTCGCCCACAATTCAACAAAAATGACAACTCACGTATATCAAATACTAAAGACTTGAGATTTGGCACAAAGGTACATTTAAATGTCATAATCACTCCCGAAAAATTTTATTAAGAACACAAGTCGAGAAAAAATGTTACTAAACAATAAAGTTTCCATAGTACAGCCTCTTTTGCAGCCGCATAACCGCGCAGTAAGCATATTACATGAATATATGTGCATACATATGTTTGTGTGTGTGCATGTGTTATTTACTATTAATGAATAAATGAAACTTTTAATGATTGGTATTATAGCTCAATGGATTCAGTGTATCTCTTAGTCGAGCAGTCTCGACTAGAGTTTTGTTACTTGTTGTTTTTAAAAAGACCAAGCACCCTATACATATATGCCATATTTGCAACGAAACATAATATATAATTTTTCGTTTTGGGGAAATTTGGGCCGGTATCCAACAGTAACATAATCCGAAATTGGTAAAAATATACATAAAACTACACGCCAAGAGAGACTCTAGCTTTTAAGATAAAAAGGATACAAAATCTATAATTCCTTATTATGGATAACTATCGAAAATACCGTTCAGGAGAGAATCGTGCACTAAGTTGTGGTTGATTGCTATATTGAATACGTATATTTTGTCATCTTTGAATTTTGGATGCCACGCCCCCTTCGCGCACAATTCACCAAAAATTATCAGTCACGTATATCAAATACGAGAGATTTGGCAAATTGATACATTCAAATGTCATAATCTTCCCCCGAAAATTTCATTATCGTATGTCTAGAAAAAAAGGTCTAAGAAAAAAGGCAATAAAGTTGTCATAGTACAACCTATGCTGCAGCCGCTGGCATTCATTATTGCAGAATACGTTACAAGAACTGGAACTAGTTCATTGTCCGTTTAAACACTTGCCTTCATGAAAGCTGACAACCCCCAAAATGAATCGGGGTCAGAAACGTCAACTCTCATTTGGCAGCAGTAGCAGTAGCAGCAGCATCCAGACAAATAAGTAAGAGCAACTCTCTCTGTGAATTTATGTTTTTCTTTTTTTTTTTGCATCCAAAGTGAGTTGTTTAAGTATTCAATTTATCAGTAAAATAACAAATACTATTGGGGAGTTTTACATTTTGTTTATAAATATCATTGTGTGGAATACATATATGAGTTACTACAATGTAAAATGAAGGGTGGGTGTTGGGTTGGGCTGGTGTGAATTGCCTTGAGAGTCGAGTGAAGAAAAAGTGCATTCAGAAGTGAAGCTGTGTACAAGGTCACGTGTCTTGAACTATCTTTTGTCCTCGAGTTGCATAAAAACTTATTTTCTTTGTGAAAAGCGTTACGGTAACTACGTGCCAGAAAATAGATTTCGATTTGATTTTATTAAATTCATCTGCTTAAGACCCACTTCTATTTAACGCAGGATGTCTGCTCGCTGATCCTTCCATACCTATTGTGAAACGAGTTATCCCATAGAAGCCTGATTGAATCAGGTCTTGAACAATGTATTGGTAAATTGGCTATATGCCATATGACCTTTTTGTTGTTGATTGTTAATAAACACATAAGTACGACGGGCTCAGTAAATATCAATCATCAATAAAATTTACAATCAATAATATACTCTAATTAAATTTAAAGTACGTAGTTATATATATATTTTTAAATTGTTAGTAAAAGTGATCTTTTAGCTTACTTTCAAACGCACACACACAAATTAAGAAAGTTTTATATTTATTGGAGAACGCTAAGCATACAGGGATACAAGACTCAACCATGTCATGGGAGAGTATCGCTTCAAAAGATCTGCTTAGGTAAGTTCTTATAGTAAATAGATATATCAATGTTAACAGAATATATTTCCATTTCTGCAGCATACCACAAAGTCACAACTTGTCAGCGACACATTTGCTGGCATCACCTGATGGGTCACGATACATGCTGGATAATTCCAATGGTTTGTAGAAAGACAAATTTGTATACATAAGCTAAATTATTCAATATTTATTTACATATATATATTGAATAGATCTGTGCCAATTTGATGAGAATTATTCAAGAATCGCCGGCTATGGTTCTAGCCCGGACGCTGATGTGGGAGCCCGTTCAATGTGGGTGCGTCAGAGTTTCTCTCGTCCCGGACAGGTCAATAATATAATCAGTTGCTTTTGGGCATGCCAAAGAAGTCTACGACAGTATATAGCAAGAAGAAAGGTAATACGAAACTATGTCCATTCGCCTGTCCATATTCATGATAGCGTAGATCTCCGAAAATATAATCTAGAGACTTAAAATTATGTCGTCGGTCCGTACACATATATATTTTTGATCAGCTCAAGGAATTCAGGGTCTTATACGTCTTGGCTAGAGTTTTGTTATACCCTGAATCCATTGAAAATGGAAATTTCAGGGTATAATGTTTTTGTGCAAATGTATGTAACAGACAGAAGGAGGCGTGCCACACCCCATAAAGTATATATATTCTTGATCAGCTCGATGAGCTGAGTTGAACTAGCCCTGTCCGTCTGTCCGTCCGTCCGTCCGTCCGTCCGTCCGTCCGTCCGTCCGTCCGTCCGTCCGTCCGTCCGTGTAAACACCTGGATTTCTGCAACCACAAAAGCTAGAGACTTCAAATAAAAAGCAAAATGCTCGATAATACCATACGCTGTACGAGTTTATTTTTTTTTTTCGATAACTCATCCCATTCCTTTTTTATCGATAACTATCGAAAATATCGCTTTGTTTTTGAGGTCTGGCGTGCACACCGTTAAAGATAGAATCGTGCACTAAGTTGTGGTTGATAGCTATAGTCAATCCGCACATTTTGTCATTTTTGGATTTTTGATGCCACGCCCCTTTCGCCCACAATTCAACAAAAACGATAACTCACGTATATCAAATACTAGAGACTTGAAATTTGGCACATAGGTACATTTAGATGTCATAATCATGCCCCGAAAATTTCATTAAGAACATAGATCGAGAAAAAAAGTTATTAAACAATAAAGTTTCCATAGCACAGCCTCTGCTGCAGCCGCAAAACTGTGCAGTGAGCATATTACGTGCATGCATATGTTTGTGTGTGTGTGTGGGCATGTGTTGGTTACTATTAATGAATAAATGAAGCTCTTAATGATTGGCATTACAGCTCAATGGATTCAGGGTATCTCTTAGTCGAGCAGACTCGACTAGAGTTTCGTTACTTGTTATTTGTTGTTTTTAAAAGGAAAGATATAGCGATGAAATATATAGCTAATATGATGAATTTCATTGAAGAAGAGTCGTGGGATTCAACACATCTCATAGTCGAGATTGAAATCGAGTCTAATCCAGCATATAACAGAGAGAACACTTCATCAATTTTAAACGAGTTCTTATTCATTTCTTCTCAATTTGGAGTTAGGCTACACTACTAGATGTATTATTCTTATTATACCCTGAATCCATTGAAAATGAATTTTCGGGGTATAATGTTAATGAATCCATTGAGCTGGTATTACACCAATCATTAAGATTTTCATTTATTCATTAATAGTAAATAACACATGCACACACACAAACATATGTATGCATGCACGTAATATGCTTACTGCGTAGTTATGCGGCTGCAGGAGAGGCTGTACTATGGAAACTTTATTGTTTAATAACTTTTTTTCTCGACCTATTTTCGTAAAAATTTGAAATTTCCGGGGAATGATTATGACATTCAAATGTACCTATTTGCCAAATCTCAAGTCTCTAGTATTTGATATACGTGAGCTGTAATTTTTGTTGAATTGTGGGCGAGCTGGGCATGGCATCCAAAACCCAAAAATGACAAAATGTGCAGATTCAATATAGCAATCAACCACAACTTAGTGCACGATTCTATCTTTAACAGTGTACACGCCAGGCCTCAAAAACAAAGCGATGATCTTGTCATTGCAGTTGAAATATAGTGCTCGCTTGCTTTCGTTTTTTCTTCACAGATTGAACGTGGCCTACGTTTATATGAGCAGCATAATCAAACAGCTGCTGTTCGTATTTGGCGTAGCGCTTTGAAGGGCACCTGTCGCCGTGAGGATTGCTTTCAACTGTTGGGCTATTTGTACCAAGCGCATATGGATTGGGGCAAGTATCGAGATGCGATAGACTTTGGACATCAACAGTTGGGCATATCCGAAGAGCTGGACTCGCCAAATATGCGAGCCGAAACATATTTGAATCTGAGTCGAGCTCATGCTAGCTTAGGTGGACTGGAGCGTGCGTTGGCTTATGCGCGACATTCGCTGTACAATGAATCTGGCACGAAATGTCGCAGCGGGCTGGTGCATTTGACTGTCGCTAGAGTCTATCTGGAAATGGGTGGGTTCTCCAGGGCCTTGGAAGGGCTGCAGGGTGCCCATAAGATAGCTACAGCCATTGGCGATCCATCTCTGGAGTTGCAAGTGTATGTGGCCCTCTCTGAATTATTCAGTCGGCTGCAGGATAACGATAAGAGTGCTACCTATGCGTCCAAGGCATACGACTTGTCCAGATCCCTGCAACTAGGCGATCTGAATTCTTGCCATCACAGGGCCGCCTTGCTGCGTATGGCTGCTTCGTTGCGCAAGCAGGGTGATCTGGGAGATGCCCATGATTATTGCATGGTAAGGAGTCTATTTTTCTCTCTCTCTCTTTCTCTCCCCTCTATTAAAACTTATAGGAAGCAACTAGATTGTCATTGATTTCCGGTGATCAGGCCACATACACACGCAGCATTAGAGTCATGGGCGACATTTACCGCAAAAAGATGGACATTGATGTATGTATACATAATGTTCACATGTAGATTATAAGTAAATATAGCTTTGAGATTAAGCACAAACTCGTTTCTCTCCGATCGGGTGTCAAGCCAAGGCTTACACCAAGATGTGATACATAAATCATCCACATTCATCTTCATTTTAAAAAAATTCAAATTATTTTAAATCATTTCATATATAGAGGGCATTTCGGCAGTATGAGCAGGCAATGGGCACTTCGGCTAGTTTGGGCGATCGCATGGGCCAGATGGAGGCGATGGATGGTGCCGCGCGATGTCTGGAAACTTTACGTCTACAAAGTAAGATCTGCAATTGCAGGCCGTTGGAGTTCAACACACGGCTCCTCGAGGTTGCCAGCTCCATTGGGGCAAAGGTAAGGAAACCGGATAAATCAAATCAAAATTAATTTTCTGTTTTCAGTTGCTGGTCAGAAAAATCAGAAGTCGTTTGGCACTCATATATCGGGCCCTAGGCGATGAGGATCAGTGCAACACTCATCTACGATTAGCCGACCAGACTGACGCGGCGCTCGGCTTAACTTGTGGCGCATGTGGGGAAGTATTCGGCATGCATCCTGCTAGCCTCGAAGCATTACCTTGTGCGCATATACTTCATTCCAGGTATTAAGATACATGTGAACTGTAAATTAGTTAACTATCTAAATGAATCGGCTAAATTAGCTAACTATCTTAGTCTTCTTCCTCCCTCCTGTCAGTCTAAGCATTGTTTTAATATATAGACTAACAGTTTTCTTTAGGAGGGTTAGATCAGGTTCTGATACAAATATCCATTAGTTTCGCCATTTGCATGGATAATGAGACAAATATCGAAGTGTAGACAATTTGAAATATATGTATACATATGTACATTGAGCTATTTTATTATATTTGAATGTTATTTCTTTCTTTTTTTAAGATGTGCTCATGAAATTTTTCGACGACGTGATAAAAATATATCGAGCCGATCATGTCCCGCTTGCAATAAATTGCTAAGCTCCCGCTTACAACTATACGGACATAATGAAAGCGCGGCTGAAAGTGAGAACTGCGATGAAGAAAGCAGTAGAACTGTGACGCTAAATGCAAATGGCTTGAATCTTGATGGATTTCTGAATACGCTTAACTCCGAAACGCTATTGCCAACGCTGCAAGCGTTGCCAGCTCGATCGATAAATAATGATACAGCTGTCTTTTGTAACGGACTAAAGAATCGATCTGTACCGAGTATAGAGAACACGGCATTACTTCTAACGGCGAATGCCTCGCCAAACGCCATCTATCGAAGCAATTTGTCCTTGGCTTCACTCAGCATGCGCGCTTCCAGTCTAACGATCGACAGTGGACGAAATGCGACATCCTCAGTTTAAGGTTCGCCAATATACGCGTATATGGACACGATATACGGGGTTTGATCCAATATTATGCTGACCATATCGCTTATCGTTTATTGTCAGTTAATTATCAATCCAAGCTAAACCACAATTTTACCATTCATATTTGCATATATACGGATATAAGCATATATTCTTAACCAGATCATCGAGCTCACTGCATTGGCATATTTCGTCCTTTAGTACCCCTGTACTTCCGCATGACCACAAAACTTATAGCTTGAAATTTACAACACCTATTCCTATTGTATCGTTTGTATCTTTTTCGATATTTCATTTCAATGCATATCCTTATCATTGATCAATATGCTATGCCATTATCATTTAAACTGGATTACATTGGTACGTGATATGTATAGATATATATGTATGTGTGAAGCATCCTTAAAATGAGATCGGAGTGAAGGAATTCCCAATCAATTCGACAAACGGGCAAAACCAACTTACATAAATGTTTTACGACAAGATTCCAATCGAATACTGACTTAATAGGAAATTGCTTTAAGCCAGCTGCTAAAAAATTAACTAGACAGTAGTATCTTAGACTATGTCTGGGATGTGGAAGAACTAAACTGCTAAGCAATCGCTCAAAGCACCTACCTACGTGAAGCATTATTGATTCGTTTTTTACTTTTATTTTTTTCCTTGTGAATGTTGATAATGCAAATGGCTTTAGGCCGAGCTGGGAGCATAAATAGACAAAGACTTCAGTACCTAGGTCCAAGAAACCAGATGACAGGGACAGATAGAGTGTTACAGTTCAATTACCCACAGCTCGCAAAAATATATTTATGCGAAGCGAGGATATTACGAAACAAACAAGAACAACAACTAGAAAAACCAATCAATATTACTATGACTAATCAAAGTTTTTAGTTTGAATTCCTGTAACCAGCTGCGGAAGTAAAACTCTCGACTGCAAAGCATCTGGGGCAGACACTACCTGACAATTAAAATTCAGATCTTCAAGTACGCCCAAATGAATAGCAAACAATGCCCTCAGCGGGCATATCCGCAAATAGTTTTAACAGTTCATGATACGAGTTTAGTATAAGAGTAAAGATCTTTTAATTCTTACATTTCTAGATCAAAATTGAATAGTTTACCAAATAAATATGTGTATATATATATTTGTTCATTTTTTTTTTTAAATTATCAATCTGAAGGCCGAGAAGTATTTTAGTGGAGTTGCAAGATCTTAACATTATTTTTACCCAATACATATATTGAAGCACAAACTAAAACTTAAGAGATTATTATTATAGATAGAGATCATCATCTCTATATAAATATATATATATATATAAAGATGATATATATATATATAAATATATAACTGTTAGACAAAGTCAATCACTGATCAAATCAATTTTATTTGCTGTAAAATAACTGTTAATAAAATGCCGTTAAAAACTCTATATATAATATATACTAATATGTATGTGTTTTGTTCTGGATGGCGAGAGTTGATTCAAGATATTTAGCGCAGCACAGAAGTTACTCCTAGTTACATTAGTCACTTTCCTGGTGAAATACATTTATATGTATTTATTTATAAGCCAGTAAGAAAACTGTATCGAGACAGCTCGACTAAAAGACACTCTGATTCCTTTGAGCTGATATACCAATTATTAAAATATTCGTTTATTCAATAATAGCAAAGAACGCATGAAAACACACACACATGCATACGCACGCAGTCTTATACATGCGCTCTGCTAACTGAGCAGTTTGCGGCGCGGCAACTCTGCTTCAGCAGCGTCGGCTGTAGTATGAAACATTCATTGTTGATTAGTTATACCCTGAAACCATTAAAAATGGAAAACCATGGTATAATGTTTTTGTGTAAATATATGTAACAGGCAGAAGGAAGCGCGCCACACCCACCTAAAGTATATATATTCTTGATAAGGGCGACGAGCTTATTTCATCTAGCCCTGTTCGTCGGTCTATCCGTCCGTCCGTTTGTGCGGTAAAAGCTTGTTTTTTTTTCGATAACTATCTAACTAACTATCGAGAATTTTGTTGTTTTTAATGGCTAGTGTGCACACAGTTTAAGATATAAGCACTAAGTTGCGGTAGATTGCTGTATTGAATACACATATTTTTTCATCTTCTGATTTTCGATGCCACGCCCCCTTCACCTGCATATTACCAAAAGTGACAACTCACTTATACTAGAGACTTGAGATGTGGCAAATTGGCACATTTGAATGTCATAATCTCCCCCGAAAATTACCGTATAAACGTATGGCTACAAAAACACTTAATAATTAATAAAGTTTTAAAACAGCTATACTGCAGCCGCAGCCGCAGCCGCATCCGCATCGCTGCCACCGCGTAACTGTGCAGCGAGCGTATTTCATTTTTCATTAAAAGACCCCAGCAGAGCCAAGTTGTAAATGTGCACACATAAATTCAATTGATTGCATAGTTTTATATTCTAAGAATCGAAACGGCCTTAGACTTTGATTTGAATTTATTTCTTCTGTGAAAGTATTGTCACAACTATAAAAACTTAATTGTTTAATAAGTTTTTCTAGAAATACGTTTCTAATGAAATTTTTAATGGGTAATTATGACATTCATATGTGCATGTGCCCATTCGCCAAATCTCAAGTCTGTAGTACCTGATCTCTAAAGATAATAAAATATGCGTATTCATTATATCAATCTTTCACATTTTAATGCACGGATGTCACCTTGAATGGTGTTCACGCTCGGCATCACAAACAAAGTCAATGTTCGATAGTTATCGAAATAGGTTATCGAAAAAAGAAAACAAAGTATGTAGAATGTAATCTTCGTAGGTTATCTGCACTGATTCTTATCAATAGTAAATAAGATTACTTATCAGTGAATAGGATATGTATCTCCTGCTGTATACAATTTCGGGTTTGTAAGGATCACACATCTGAAATACCCTTCATTTCTATTTTCAACATTGGCTGAATAGTGGTTCGAGGCTCGTAGTTATTCTTGGTTCAAGATGTTGAACTTGTAGGCACAATTCTCTGCGCATGCGTCGAGTGTGCGTGCTGCCATATCGTACGAAATACAATACAATACACCTGCACAGGTACTAATTTTGTTTTTATTTAAGCAAATTATTATCCGAAAATGAATAGCCCTGTCACTGTGCTTTTTATATCCTCTTCCACGCTGTGGACAAGCATTGTGAGTTGCGCTTAGTTTGGAGGGTAGTTCTTGGCGTTGCCACATTTTGGCAATAATTTAAGAATCGTTGCACCTACAGATTATATATATAAATACAACTTACTATTTAGCCACTTTGAGTTTTTGATAAATCTCTTTCATTTTCTAGGTTTTGGTTTGTTCAAGCTCTGCTTTAGTTAGTTTCTTTATATGGCAACTCCGTGTCAGCACAGAACGAGGGGTGGTTGGGCTGGTGCTTTTCCCACTGCACAGTTACTGCAGGGGTAACGGTAGTTCGATTGCTCTCTCTCAGCTACCCGCTCGCTCACATGTTTAGCCCTCAGATATGGAACGAACGTAGAGAGCATATGGACTATGTTTGGTTCAGTTCAGTTTTGAATTGGGTATATTCTGCGTGAGGCCCAAAACCTTGCAGAACGCGTGCTCGGTCAAACAATATATAAAAAGTTCACACACACACAAATATCTATTATATACATATATATAAATATATACATATATATATATATATATATATATATATATATATATATATATATATATATATATACAAATATGCATTAATATTTATATATATTCAAACGTATATATTTGTGTATGTAAATTCGTTAAAAATCAGTTGCGCTCAGCTGCAAAAAGCATTTGCCGCGAAAAATCTTGGCTTACCACGGAAAAAGATAATTCATACATACTATATACATAAGTATATAGATATATATATATTCTTATAAATGTATAAGTTCAATAAAGACTGCAGATAAAGCTGTCATGTATGTGCTTAATTCTTTACGTCAAATACGCGTCCAGCTAAAATGTAGGCAAGATCCGCTGTTTTAAGGTAACAAAAATTAAAAACAAAAACTTTGTGAAAAAAAGACGAATATATTTGAGCTGTGAAAACAACCCCCAGAACCCCCTTTCACACATCCACACATACATGCACGCAGGCATACATACATATATGCGGATATACATGTGAGATACGAAAACATAAACACTTACACTCACATACATATATACTCGTATTCACACAAACCCACACACAAAGAGACACGTATGTAGGTGTATGTATAATGAAAGGCTAACGAGTAAAAAAGTAAAGTGGGTCCTATGCGATATATGTTATATATTTATATATATTTTAAAGACAATTAAAATTACTAAACAATAACCAAATACATATGTATATAGCTTAGCAAGTGTATGTACATCAAGTAATTCACATTCACCTACTAAGCTAATGAGAGAGCGAGAATGGAACCGAAAGACACAGGAACATTGAGAGAGAGAGAGAGAGAGAGAGAGAGAGAGAGAGAGAGAGTGTCCACATAT
The DNA here is from genome assembly GCA_035047625.1 of Drosophila mettleri. Classification (NCBI taxonomy): domain Eukaryota; kingdom Metazoa; phylum Arthropoda; class Insecta; order Diptera; family Drosophilidae; genus Drosophila; species Drosophila mettleri. The sequence goes on from JAWNPI010000096.1 coordinate 1,071,786, forward strand.
AAAAATAGTTTAAGCATGTACATATATATGTATGTGTGTCCGTGTTCGTATGTTATTTTTTTTATCAACCCTTAAGGCTTTGGCGACGATGGCAACAGAACCAAAGCGAAAAAAAAAAAAAACAAAACGAATTCAGGAAACTAACAACAAATAAAAAAAGCCCCAAATTATACATAAATTTAACGTTTACTTCAACTTTCTACTTTAATTTTAGCATTTGGCTTTACATGCACGTTAAATATTCAATCGAGTGAGCTTCATTTCCTAACGCATTCTGAAAAGAGTCGAATCAATTTCATGAAATGTGTGTGACTAAGTAAAAATGTCTTTAAGTTGTGCAATCATGAGTAGTATTTTATACATATGTATATTTATAGACACACTATATGTAATTAATCATTCTTCTGTTTCATTAACTGAAATTCTTCAAGTATATACATTATTTTAAGAATTAAAAATAAAAAATCAAGTGTAGTTTAAATCGAAAAAAAAGTAATATATTAAAATATTGAAAACAATACAATAGAGTATAACTGTCCAATTTTACGTTCCACCTTAGTGCGAACGTCTGTAGTATCTGAGTTGATATCGGCAGAGTCTGTAAGATTAGGTCTTCTTGTATAAGGTATATATATATATATATATATATATATATATATATATATATATATATATATATATATATATATATATATATATAATATATATGATTAGTAATCATCTTTTCACTATGTTAGTAATAATTGGCTCACGGATATCCTGTGTTTGTTTTGTTCTTGTTTTAATTGCAGCCCAGTTGGTTATGCTGGTAGCTAAAATCAGGAGCTGGATTCCTACATTTCTGTTACCTGATCAAATCGCATTAAGATATAGAAAAATCATTCAATAGGAGGAATGGAATCCATGAACGATATAATTGATTCGCAAGCATTCAGCCACCAGCAGTTGGTCGTGGAAACAACTGAATTCATAGAACATGGTGGACAGGCGGCAGCCCAAAAACTGAGTCAAACACCGATCGCCGAGTCAGATACGCTGAACAGAATGAAGTACGTTAAGTCACCGACATTGCAGACGCTGATTGCAGGCGCAGACAGTGTTGGTCGTATACAAGATGATGATGAGAATGATGGAGCAGAGTTGGAGGACGACGAGGAGGTGGCGGAGTCCAGATCAGCTGTTGTTATGGTTATCGACGAGTTGGGCAGCAACAGCAATTTGCAGACAACGTATCAGATAGTGCCTGAACAACTGCAGCTACAGGATGGGGCTAGAACCCTATCCTTGCTGCCCATGCATCATGCGGACGAGCGACACGTTAGTCCGGTTGAATTTGACGGCTCCGATGATATAAGTCTGGACGGCTTATCAACGCAAATCATAGCCGTTAAGCAGGAGCACAAGCTGGTCATTGTGCAACGTGATCCGGATTCCAATAGGGTCATCAATCGATGCACAAGTCCACATCTTGGCCTTAATATGTCGCATGTTAATGCAATTGATGAATTGTCCTCGGATGGCGGTATTGAGGAAGTTACCTTAAATCAGCATCATCAACAGCTGCTCGACGAACAGCAGCAGCATCAGCAGCAGCATCAGCAGCAGCAGCAGCAACAGCAGCAGCATCACCAGCATCACCAACAGCGGCAGCATCACCAACATCACCAACAGCATCATCCACAATATGGGCAACGTCTTGTTACTACATCCGAGCTAATTCATCATCAACATCAGCACCAGCATCAACATCATCAGCAGCATCATCAACAGCACCAGCAGCATCAACAGCAGCGTCAGCTAACATCTGGGCATGGACATCATAGAGAATCGCTTTCAGTAATTGTTCAGGCACACGACGACGATGATGATGACATTGATGATGATGAAGACGATGTTGATGAGCACATTTCGGGTAGCCAATCGCTGAGTCCGCCTCTTACCGTCGAGCATAGCACGTATCAAACGTTAACCTCAGTCAACAATCATCGCATATCAGAGCCGAGTTTCAGTCCAACGTCATATGCAACTTTAACACCAATCCAACCGTTACCGCCTATATCAACAATGTCCGATAAATTTGCCTATGTGGGCGGCCATATCAACTCAACTAACGGGAATAGCAATAACAATTTAACAATTAGATCGAATAATAACAATAATAACAGCAATAGCAATTCGGATCAAACCTTTGCTAACAGCTTGCCTTTGCCCTTACCTTTGCCCATTGAGGCGACTCATCAGGGCTCGTTATCGAACTTGAGCCTAAGTGGTTTGGTCCCTGACGTTCAATCTCCATATTCAAATTCGTATGACAAATTGCCTTCATTGATATCACCTACGCCTCATGCCTATGCCAGCTCCCCATCACACTCTGGACTCTCTGGCCTGGTAAACACATGCGACCTACATAATCACAGCTCGACAGTTTCCTCACCTGTGAACGGCTCACCTTCTGGTAGTCAACTGCAGTTACATAAAGCTTCAACAGCATCCGGAGGAGGAGGACAATCGCACCTTCATACTCAACAAGTGACTATACAGAAGCAGGTGATTTGTCTGTCACCAACGACAACAACTGGCCTTGCTGAATATGAAACATCGTACAGGCCTAGCCAACAGCACGATCAAGATGTGCTCATGTCTAGAGTCGATACTACAGATCGTAACTCTCAGCTAAGGCTTCAGAATAGTCCGACTCTCAGTTCACATTCGGTTTCAGCTGGTTCCGTCGTCTCAATGTCCCTGCACTCACCGGTCTCTGTTGTAACGCTTCCCCACATGAATGGAGCGGTTAACAACCTAACAGGCGATTTGCCAGTGGTTGTTAATTTGTCACCAACACCAACAACTGTTGGTGGCAATGATAGCTCCATCGACGAGCTGGTTCATCAACAGCTTAAGAGTCAGCATAGTAACAGCGATTGCCAAGTTGAAAATAATGTTGTCAATAGTGTCGATGTTTGCAATATAAGTCAGCAGCAACATCAGCAAAATGGCTTCATCTCAGATCAAACGCAACCGCAGCAGGAGCAGCAGCAACAGCAACAGCAACAACCGAAATTGTCTCCTAAATTGAGTGGAGCTACAGGTATTCCAATGTCACGCGCGACAACTGGTGCACCGACTGACATGGAAGAGATAAATACCAAGGAGCTGGCTCAACGGATTTCTGCAGAGCTCAAGCGCTATAGCATACCTCAAGCAATATTTGCCCAACGTGTGCTATGTCGTTCACAGGGCACTCTGTCCGATCTTCTCCGCAATCCGAAGCCTTGGTCGAAGTTGAAATCAGGTCGCGAGACCTTTCGACGCATGTTCAAATGGCTGCAAGAGCCAGAATTTCAGCGAATGTCTGCACTACGCATGGCTGCTGCTCAAATACCCCAGCGACCCTCAACTGGAGCTGGATCTGGCTCGGGAAACAGCAACATAATATGTTCTGGCTCTGGCTCGGGTTCAGGTTCAGGCTCAGTCTCATCAATAGCATCGGCGACAGTTTCAGTTGCAGTAACGCCATCGGCAACTGTCCATACCAACGCATCTTCAGAGGCAACACATGGCAACTCAGGCATTTCGACAAATGGTAAATGAGACTTCATCTAATATTAGCAACAATTCATCTCAATGAGTTCAACAAGCTCAGAGTATTAAAATTCAATAGAGATTAGAGTTTACTTAAAACGAAACATTCGACCTTTTTTGAGTTTTTAGTTTCTGAGAGATCCCTTCTCATTAAATTTAAATGCCAGATCATTGGGCTTTGCATAAAGAGCTTGGAGTTGATGTTTCACTTCTGAAATTCTTTACAGCAATGTTGAGCGGTTCGGGCCTTGGATCTAACTGTCGTCGCAAAGAAGAACCGCATATTGAACAAATGCCGCAGCCGAAAAAGCCTCGACTAGTTTTTACAGATCTACAGCGACGAACACTACAAGCAATTTTCAAGGTAAGTCAGAGCAGTAAGGCGACTTTGAATATGAAATGATGAGACTTGTGCGGTTTTCAGGAAACAAAGAGGCCTTCAAAAGAAATGCAAGTGACAATTGCACGTCAATTGGGATTGGAGCCAACGACAGTCGGCAATTTTTTCATGAATGCGCGAAGACGCTCGATGGACAAATGGCGCGACGACGATAACAAAAATTCTCATCACTCGCATAGTAGACAGCAGCAAGAGCAGCAGCTTCAGCACCAACACCAGCATCAGCACCAGCAGCAGCAACAGCAGCAGCATGAAGAGGAGGAAGAGGAGGATCGGAACAGTGGTCACTATGGTAATCTTCATACGACAGCGATGTCCCCGTTGGGCAATTTTGATGATGATGGTGAAATGGACTTGGAGCTCGAGCACCATGATTTTCTAGTAGATGATCATGACGATGATGATCACGATGAGCACGATGACATGTTGTGACATAATGGAGAATGTCTAAATGAAGAGCTAACACAAAATTCCTACAGACTCGATGCTGATATCGATTCAAAAGAACATTTCAAGCTCAAACAGAAGAAGAAAAAGAGCTTAATATACAGACAGCAGCACGATAATCGCAAGAAGATATGCGTCGTTGCCAATGCGAAACGCGATAATGATGCCAACTTCGACTCCGTTTCGAATCGACATTCAAGTTCATTGACAGCTGAGTGGTCAATTGATAACCTAGGTGTTATCGACTGCGGTGAATACTTCAATAGACCATTAGAAGTTGATAACAGTTTGCTAGCTAACATCACTTCTGCCAAACGACTGTCAGTTCGTTTGGGTACAAAATATTATAAAGATCCGACCTTACAGTTAAATGAATCGTTGGTTCACTAAGCGTGAGAGAAAGAGAGTACGAAAGGTAGCAAGAGAGAGGAAAGAGAGATACTGTAACCATAGATGTTTCTATATATTTTGTGCGTTTCAGCTCTTCCATAAATAATGGAAAATGTATTTTTTGTTATTGTTGAATAATTTTGTTAAATATTTTTACATCACTTTGGATGTCCCAATTCGATTATCAAAATTACCCATTGAATAAGACATACGTTAACTCCAGCACAGTTCGTTTGAAAACATGAGATTTCAGTTTGTCAATTTTCATTTGAATGGAGCTGATACATCTAACTCTAAAAGATATTTTCGTTTAAAAATGACCTTAAAATTTCGTTTAATTTATTTTTTTATCGCATATTAGTTAACATTTTTATTTTATTTTATTTTTTTTTAACGTGTCTGTGTGTTAGGAGAGATTATACAAAAAAAGGCGTAGTCGAACCTCAACTTTTTAAGTTATCTCCGATTGAATTCATCAGCTGAATCTGTCCTTTCCGTAACAACGGAAAGTCGAGGAATTCGTAATATATATTTTATCGTTAACCTTTAATTTTTATTCAATATGTCATACTCTTATAATATTGTCAAACATCGATGAGTTGACTTATGAAGCATAACTGAAAGATCAGCAATGATCGAGACAACCAATTCATATATTATACCCGCCACAATTGGTGGGCCATATACATTTTCATTGAGAGTATCCTAAAGGACGACCCGCAACGAGCATAGCTTTTTAGGTAAAGCGTGCCACTATGGATAAAGTATAAGTATTCGTGAACCGGTCTTTCATTACCTTTCCTTTTTTATGTATATCGATTATTTGATTTTAAAATCGAACTTAATTTATCACGAATCTCGGATATTCAATTCCTCTATCCTCAACAACTTTTGAAAAAATGTTACTCACACATCTGAATGTCAACTAAGTTAATCTAGATGAAATATTTTCCCACAACTAGCTGCCTAGTAACTTGTGTGTCTAAGAGAAGCGTAACGTGACAGCAGCTCTGCTCAGGGCTTAGGGCATTCTCTGGTCATTCACTTCCGTCTAGCTTACTCCTTCGAGATTTTGTTAATTTATTTTATTTGTGTATTGATAATTTATGTATATAAATGTTTTTTGTTTTCCATATATTTTAGAATATAAAATATAATTTTCTTTGGTACCTGATTCGAAAAGCCCGCTAATTTTTGAGCACATTTTTGTATTGAAACTGTCTTAACTTCCTAACTTAACTAACCCAAGTGGGAGATGATGTGGCAATAACTTACTTTTGAGATCATCTATCTATATATACATATACTTAGAGCCGAGTGATGCAAACTTTATATGAGAAAGTCTATAGCGTGTAACTATGTAAATCTAGTCAAATTTATAAAATAAACAAGGTACAACTATAAAAACAAATAAAAAATAAATAATTATGTAATTGCAATACATAAAATATATATATAATGTATGGAAAGTCATATAAATTTAATGAAACTAATTGTAAATATTGTACTGCTTCTTTTACATTAATCGAAATTGAAGATATATATAAATAATAGATCAAATATATATATATATATATATGTGTATGTATGTATGTATATATATATTTGTACTGTTTAAAATGTACATACATGAACACACACACACACACACCTACACACCAGGCATCATGTATGTATGTATGTATGTATGCATTCAGGTAACGGAAATATTTTTGAGTGTACTTTATTTCACACTCCAGGGAAAATTTTAGAAACAAGTAGCACGAATGCGTTTATTTATATACATTTATGTACGTATGTATGTACAAACATATATGCATACTATCTTATTGTTTAACCGTTATTGCGAAGCACACAAACACAGCTGCGAATACTCTCAGAAGAACTTTGCTAGTCAATTTAGTCTAAAACGAGGTGCAAACACACACATCACAAGTAATGCAAAAAGAAACATCACAAACAAAGAAAGGCAAAACAATGTAAACAAAACATTAAAACAAAATAAAAACTAAAAAATAAATAAAACATTAGAAATGCAGTACGTACATTTACGTAAGCCCATTTAAAGTTTAAAGTAAATGTACTTATGTATAAATAAGCTAAATGCAATAAATAAAAAAAATCCAAATTCTGCAAATTGTATACGACTCTTTTGAGTGGGTGTTGAACAGAGAGTGGAGAAGTATATCGTGAGAGAAAGACTTACCTCTTGGCATTTGAGTGGAGTGCAGTTGTCTTTAGGGGGATGAGCAAGTAAACAGTTCTCTTCTCATTTGAGTACAATTCCAGTCTGTAGTACGTCAGCTAGCAGTGCATACATGAAATAACTCAAGAGCAGGGCTAAATTTCGAGTGAGATGTGCTGCAGTCGAGCGTTCTGCTGTCTTTTGAGTTGATGATGAGAATAATTATAGTAACCATTCGGATGATAATAAATATGAGATCTTTTTCGATTAGCACTCTACCTTTTAGAAAACTTAACCAACACAGAAATAAGCAACATTTTACAGTGATTTGGAGCATAACAATCTCAGCTAGCTTATCTCAAGGGATATACATATGAACTCTAGAGTGATATTTGCTACATTTTCTTTCAAGTGCTGCTAGGAGCTAGGAGGTGTTCTAACGTTGCCTGCGCGTAGCTAGGTTATTCGGGTGACAACATGGCCTCACGATCAACATATTTTTTGGCCACCTACTTGATATTGCCTCAGATTTGTAGCACTTTGGTATCTCGGGCTCCCATGTACCAGGGAGTTCAGAGATCTTCCTGAGTGCTTCTGTCTGTAGAATACACAGCTTGTTAAGATGCGCCTTGGTAGTAATTCCATACACTTGGATGGCATAGAAGAAGCCAGAAGCTAAAATGCTTTTGTATATTCTAATATAATTATATTCCAAATATTTATTTCAAACCTTTGGAAAATACACATCATTCAAAACGGATATGTGCTGTAAATTGTGGGGAAAGGCTATATTTCGTTATATTTCGTATACCACCTTTCCAACAATTAATTAAAATGGTCTTTTTTGCGGGCTTTTGAATAAGCCCACCAAGTGCGCTTGGCATTGTAATCTCAGCCTGCAATGAATGTCTGGCCTAGTTGCTAAATATAGCTCTCTAGGTGGAAGATACAAAGCCGCAAATTTAAGAGGTAGAGGTTTCAGATGCCTTATGAGGCTTGTCTGGTTTCAACCGATGCTACTTGTGCGTGGTAATCAAATACTGGCAGCTCTCGCTCCATAATGTTGTTTGCTTCTTCTGCTAGCCCTACAAACTGAATAATACCAAGTGGCGTTGTAACTGAGGGGAATCACGCATAGCACGTAAATAATGGCCGGCTGCTGCTTAATTGCTGAGTTGCGCTTGTGTTCCACAACTATTTCATAATAGTAATAGTGAAAAACATAGAGATGCATTATATTAACAGGACTTAAAAATATACAAAAAAAGATATTTATTATTATTTTTATACCCTGAATCCATTGAAAATGGAAATTTCAGGGTATAATGTTTTTGTGCAAATGTATGTAACAGGCAGAAGGAGGCGTGCCACACCCCATAAAGTATATATATTCTTGATCAGCTCGATGAGCTGAGTTGAACTAGCCCTGTCCGTCTGTCCGTCCGTCCGTGTAAACACCTGGATTTCTGCAACCACAAAAGCTAGAGACTTCAAATAAAAAGCAAAATGCTCGATAATACCATACGCTGTACGAGTTTATTTTTTTTTTTCGATAACTCATCCCATTCCTTTTTTATCGATAACTATCGAAAATATCGCTTTGTTTTTGAGGTCTGGCGTGCACACCGTTAAAGATAGAATCGTGCACTAAGTTGTGTTTGATTGCTATATTTAATCCACACATTTTGTCATTTTTGGATTTTTGATGCCACGCCCCTTCCGCCCACAATTCAATAAAAACGATAACTCACGTATATCAAATACTAGAGACTTGAAATTTGGCAAATAGGTACATTTAGATGTCATAATCATTCCCCGAAAATTTCATTAAGAACATAGGTCTAGAAAAAAAGTTATTAAACAATAAAGTTTGCATAGCACAGCCTCTTCTGCAGCCGCAAAACTGTGCAGTGAGCATATTACGTGCATGCATATGTTTGTGTGTGTGTGTGTGCTTGTGTTGGTTACTATTAATGAATAAATGAAACTTTTTATGATTGGAATTACAGCTCAATGGATTCAGGGTATCTCTTAGTCGAGCAGTCTCGACTAGAGTTTAGTTACTTGTTTTATTTTTACTCTCGTGATATGTATGCTCATATAGGTTTTCATGTTCCGATAGAAAGTGTCGAAATGTTATCGATAGCCCTTACCTTCCAAATAAAAATACGTATCCATAATTCTTATAGACATAGTTCTATTATACCTAAATATTAATATTAATAGCCCTTAATCTTCGTACTCTGAATTTTTTTATGATTATTAATACTCACAGGAAATGTGTACACACTTAAAGTTACTCACGCTTACTCGTTGCCAAAAAATACTTGTGCGTCTTTTAGTACAACATAATGCAGTCGTATCGTAGTGCGACACCCAAGTATACAATAATACTTTTTAGTATTTTCGAACACAGATTGTATATTTTATATAGAAGGAGCATGCCAAGTGGCTGTGCGATTTGTATTTACAAATTACAAATAAAAACACTTATTTCGCAAGGAATAATGCTCTGCATATAACTAGAGTGAAAAAAACAGTGCGAATATCGATTGAGAGTCGTTTTTACAACTGAAACAATTTTTTTAAGCTAATTGTGTCATTTGCGTGTGTGTATGTCCGTAGGTATATGTGCGCGTGTTTTGTATGTATACAGAATTTTTTTTGTTGTTTTGTTTGAGTGCAAGCGTTTATGTACACAAATACAAATGAGCAAATGTGTCAATGCTTTTGCGTGCGTGTGCTTATAGAATTTGGCCGAATCAAAAAACGGAAAGATGAAAATGAATTAGATGCAATGAAATAAATAATTGAGTGGAAGCTAAAATAGGGAGGCTTAAGCACCAGAGGCCATGGCCATAGAGTAAAACAATAAATTTGAAAATTGAAATACGGAACCACTCGGGAGCTGAACACAAGTTGTGGAGTTCCATGTTGGCTAATCGAGAATGCTGTCCACAATAACAGGGGGCGCCAGCCAATCAACAGCAACAACAACATCAGCAACAGCAGCAAACGCTGATGCAGCTGCCAAGAACCTTACTCAGATCGAGGCCTTGAAAACAGTCAAAGTAAAAGCCGAACCCTATTCAACACTGTCGCCAGGTGAGTTACGGAAATAATATTGATGAAAATACACAAATATATAATTAATTTTTGTTCGCTTTTTTTGTAGAGAACGCAAGTAATCAAACGAATCAAACCATGTCAGATGAGGCAGATGCAGCAACCAAAAACAATTCCAACGCAAATAATAACAATAATAATAATAATAATACTAATAATAATAATAATAATAATAATAATAACAATAACAACAGCAGCAGCAGCAGCAACACTAACAATAATAATAATAGCAATAACATTATTAACAGCAGTAAAAACGCAACAAATGCCAATGCCAGCAGCAGCTCATTGGACTCAGCTAGATTGAACAATGCCAATTCGCCAACGAATGCGAATTCAAGCTCAACTTCAAATCCGAACAATGCCAGCGACCAAGCAAATGCGAAGGGCAACAGCAACAGCAGCAGCAGCAACATTTCACAGATGTTGAGCTCGTCCGCTGAGAACGAACTGCATCATGATGAACTGTTGAAGATCAAGAACAAAAAGCCCAATAGCAGCAACAACAGCAGCAGTACCGTCAAGGAGGAGGATTGTGGTAAATAATGTGCATTTCTCCTTAATTCAATAAAGTAAGAATGCGTCTCTGAGCTCTGCTTGACTCGTGAATTATATGCAGATAAATACGGTCAATTTAATATCCTAAATTGGGGGTGCTTGGTAGATTTCGAATGTATCGTTAATCAAGTCAGTGATGGGTTCATGACGCGGCAGAGAGATAAGATTAGTAACGCCCTAGATCTTAGGCTGAATATGAGTTATGTCTGTCTCCTTGTCGACTAGGCAATCAAGTCTTTATTACAACTGTCTTTCATAAGATGTATATTAAGTACTCATATATGTATCGTTTCTCACACTCGAAACAGTTAAGCCAAAGCTGACATCGAATCAAACGAATATATCTGCTAGCGCATCATTGGACAAGGCCAGTCAAAACAGTCAAAACAGCTTAGCTGCTGTCAACAGCAGCAATACAAAAGGAGCGGGCACGGCAGCAGCAGCATCGGCAGCGGGAGCTGCTGCATCAGCAACTGTTGTTAAGGAGGAGCCGACAGATCTATTGCTGGGCAGCTGCTTGGTGAATATGAAGAAGGAAGATCATTTCTCGCCCAGCATGTCGCCAGTGGGCTTTGGATCGATTGGTACTACAGATCGATCTGTCACACCTGGTGAGTTGGCAAAGTTGTGCATTAGTGCATTAAACAATAAGCTTAAATTGAACTCGTTCTTGTTTCGCTAGTGAAAATGGAGCTGAATGAAAAGCCGCCATCTGTTATGGGACTCAACTCTGATAATGATATTGTCAACTGCAATGCATTGGTCAATACATTGGAGGCTGATCGAATAGGCGACATAAGCGCTACGAATACTAACCCAACTGTAAGCGGATCTGGGCTTGGTGTATCTCTTGGCATTGGCATTAACGTTTCACCTAATGCTGGCGGTGGAGGTCCATCTGCTGGTGGTGGTCCATCTGGTGGTGGCGGTCCATCTGGTGTTGGTGGTGCCCCATCCAATTTTATGGGCAATAATAATACCGTGGGCAATTGTTTGGATTATATGCAGCAACAGAATCATATATTTGTCTTCTCAACCCAATTGGCTAACAATGGTGCAGAGTCTGTGTTAAGCGGACAATTTCAAACAATTATCGCATACCATTGCACCCAGCCGGCGACAAAGAGTTTTCTTGAAGACTTCTTTATGAAGAATCCAATGAAAATGAATAAGCTGCAGCGGCAGAACTCCATGGGCATCAACATCTGCAACATGTCCGGACCCGGTGGACCCAACTGGCTCAATTCAAATTCAAATTCAAATAATCCAAACCCGAATTCAAATCCTAATCCAAATTTGGCTAAAATGCTGCAGCCACAGCAGCAAAAGTCGAAGGCGCATTTCAATAATCAAGCTGATAAGCGAAACAACTTTGCGGATCCAACTTCAGCAGCCGACTCACTTGTCAGTGAAAGCGATCTAATGTGCTGGGAGGCGGGAAATGGCAATCGAAGCACCCTGGAGCCCGAAGCGCAAGCTCTGAAGCTATTAGATGGTGTTGACAGTGTTCTCGGCAAATGTAATAGCACGGACTTGAACGCGGATAGCAATATCATTTCATTGCAGGGCGTCAAAGTGCCAGATGAAAACCTGACACCACAACAGCGACAGCATCGCGAGGAGCAATTGGCAAAATTGAAAAAAATGAATCAATTCCTATTTCCGGAGAATGAGAGCGGTGGACCGCCAGGCAGTCAATTGAACAAATTGCCAAATGATGCGGCCATGGGAAATCTAATGATGAACATTGGGCCGACAGGAGCAGCATCGAATGCCCAAATGCGACAAATGCAGTTGCAAATGCAGGCGGCCGCAGCTGCTGCTGCTGCGCAGCAACAACAGAAAGCGGAGCACCTGTCGCAGCTGGGCGAGGACGTATTGATGCCATTGCCATCTGATGTTATCGGTGATATTGGAGCTGTTATGTCGTGCAATAGTGGACAGAAAAGCAATTTGCCAGCAGCTAATGCAGCAGCTGTAGCGACAGCAGCAGTAGCAGGAGGCGGTGGCTGTGGTGGTGGCGGAGGCGGTGGTGGAGGAGGAAGTGGGGGAGGAGGAAGTGGGGGAGCATGCCCTGGCGTAGCTGTGGGTATGAATGTTAATATGAATGTTAACATGCAATGCTCAAACAATCTTAACTTAATGGCCAATTCGCCTGAGCTGATAGGCGGCTTTGGTAACACAAATTGCGTTATGGGCATGGGAGCTGGAGATAAAGGAGAAGGCGGCATGACACCAATGGAGTGGACCAAGTTGCAGCAGCAGTTTTTCGAAGAGCGCTTAAAAGTGGGCAAAGCAGCCTGTCGGCCAACAGGAATGCCTGGACCTGGCTCAGGTCCAAGTTCCCAGCCATCGATAACGACGTTGAATAGTAGTAACACACCAAACGCTGTTATGCGAAATAATGTTCAAGGACCGCCACCGCCATATCATCCCACACAACGCTCGGCGTCGGTGCCGATTGCAACGCAATCTCCAAATCCTTCCAGTCCCAATAATCTCTCCCTGCCATCGCCACGCACAGCGGGTGCGCTTGGCTTGCCATCGAATTCACCTAGTATGGAACTAAACAATACAACCAATTCATCAGCAAGCGGCCCAGTAGGAGCTGCAGCTAATATGGGCGCCCTCGCCACAGCCAAGAACTGTTTTCAGACCGACGGCGGTTCACCTTCGAGTCGGCATCGAAATACTGGTAACAATCCGTCGAACGTCAATGTCTGTGTGAATGCGATGAATCATCATTTAAACAGTAATCCCAGTACGCCGCTTGCCCACCTTTCGCCCAAGGACCTAGAGTCGTTTAACTCAACGTCATCTGCTGGTAATTTAATTCAAAATTTGTTCGAGTGGTACAGGCGTTTCATAGTAATATCACGCTCTCAATAGATCGAGACCCATTTTTCCGCAAACACAACCCACTCTTTAGAAAACTTCCTTCAAAAACCAAATATTTTTTTTTACTTTTTTATTGAAGTTTGAACAAAAAATGATGCGAACAATCGATCAATGGTCTACAAAGTCATGTAAGCAAGGCTGTAAATAGGGCTTGTAATAATAGGGATATTTCAGTATATTTTGAATTAAGTGTAAAAAAGTTTTCCATTGAAAATCCTTCGCATTTGTTATTTTTAAAAATATCGAATACAGAATATAAAGAATACAGAATATGAAGGGATTTTCAATTTCTGTAGTGCAAGTGTAGAACAGTCTTTAGTATAACAATTAATTCATTTATTTTAATTGTTACAAAATATTCACAAAAAATCATTTCTTCAAGCTCTAGAATGGTTGTTCATTTTACTTTTGGCGATGAAATGTGTATATGGGGTACATGTGTATGACAGAGCCAATGTAAATTTTTCATCGTCAGAGCACAGCATTCGGAATATAGAACCCACTTAAATCTTGTGACAAAATAAATCAGTTCATTGTGGTATACTCAAAATATTTATATTATACTAATTTTCATTAACTATTTTTAGGAGACATGAAAAACAATAGACCAAGTCCACAGCGTCCCCGTTCGCCAGGTAGCACCAATCCGAATGCTAACGCAAATGCAACGAATCATCTAATGGAACCGAATACCATGGATTCACGATTCCCAGCAAGCAGTCCAGGGCTAAACTTTAATCCACACACACATGTGCAAAATAATCCAAATGCATACAAAGGCTCCAATGGCAACAATCCCCTGGAGGTACGTGCAAGTAGATGTTATTCTCTAACAGCTGAGGTACTCGAATATCTGAAGTGATTCCCGTGAAGACTCTTTAAAAACATACATTCAATTGGACACATAGTAAAGCATTCTTATTTTCTTGTCAGCGTCAAAATTGTGGAGCAAGTGGAGGACCTGTGCAATTTGGCCGTCGTTCGGATAATATGCCTCTGAATCCGAATAGTAGCAGCAATCGACCGGTCCAAAATAAGATGGCACAGAACTTTGATCCGATATCATCATTAGCGCAGATGTCCCAGCAGCTGACGAGCTGTGTATCGGGCGTGGGAAGTCCCGCCGGCGGGATGAATATGATGGGTCCGGGTCCCGGTCCAGTTGCGGGACCAGTTGATATGAACATGGACCATTCGGCTGCTGCAGCTGCTGCCGCGGCAGCTGGATTGGTACCCAATTTGGATGGCACCAGCATGGATCATATGGTTAATGCTCCCAACAATTGTCATTCAATAAATCCGTTGATCAATTCGATGGGTCAGCGCATGTTGAATCCTAAGTTAGCTGGCTTAGGGCCCGCCAGCTTTAGCCCGGGTCCAAATGGTATGATACGCGACGCATCCGGTCACGGACCTGGACCCGGTTTCCATGGAATATTGCCGCCAGGCGCACGCATGATGAGTCGCATGCCAGTCAACTTCGGACCCAATTTCAATCCAAATATTCAAGTAAAGGCCAGCACCCCAAATACAATACAGTACATGCCAGTGCGACCCCAAAACAACAACAGCAGCAGCAGCAACAACAGCAACAACAACAACAACAGTAATAATAATGGCAACAATGGGAATGTACGAATGGCGCCCAGTTTGGAGTTTTTGCAGCGATATGCCAACCCACAGATGACCAACCCAATTGGCAATGATGGCAATCCCATGATGATGAATATGAACGCAGCGCCCGGCGATCAACAACAGCAACAACAGCAGCAACAACAGCAGCAGCAACAACAACAGCAGAACAAAATGATAAATAACCATGTCGGCAGCATGAACTTTTTTCAAAATTGTAATCAACTGGGTGGCCTGGACGATGATGTCGGGAGTGTAGGATTGCCAGGTCATGCGGATATGGCACCAATGATACGTGGCATGCGTCCTCATGGCATGCGACAACATGGCGGATTGGGAAACATCCGTTTGCAGGCCCCAGCAGGCAACAATGTTGTGAGTCATCGACATCAAGGACAGTTTCCTGGCGGTGCCGATGGCTTGGATTGCAATGATCCGACTGTATTGTTTAACAATGGCGCTGGAAATTGCAATTCGCCAGCGATGTTTGCAGCAGCACAACAACAGCAACAACAACAAGGTCAGCCGAAAGGTCAACAGCAGCTCATAAAGTCCATGCCGGGCGGCATGTGTCCAAGTCAAGTGGGCATGCAAGGACCAGTACCCGGTGTACAGGTACAGTTACAGGGACAAGGACATCCCGGCATGGTTGTTGGTCCCAACAACAGTAACCTTATGTCATCAGCTGGTAATGGCGGTAGCGTCAATTTCGTTGGACCCTCGTCGAATGATCTGAAATATGCGCAACAATATCACAGTTTTCAACAGCAATTATATGCAACGAATACAAGAAGTCAACAACAGCAACAGCAGCAGCAGCAAGTTGGCGGTAATATGATACCGATGCCTCCAAATCTGTCACCAAATCCTGCATTTTTCGTCAACAAATAAGTTCGAATCGGATAGAAACAATCGAAGTCGAACGATCGAATAAGCTAGTCTCTGTATCTCAAAGCATCTCAAAGCATTTCGTCCGGATTATCGTAAATTTCCTAAGCGAGGCGAAATCGCATCGAGAGAAGAGTTTTCATTTAAGTCAAATTAACTTGAAAGGGGAAATTTTTAATTTTTCTAGTGGAGATGGAAATATCAACTTGAGAAGACTATTTTTCAGACGATATCGGATCAAAGCACTATTGACTGATGGGTATACACATCACATGACTGCAGTTGGAAATACGTAATGAAAATATATATACGAGAAACGATATCGGAGACACGGCTAATTGTTTCGAAGGACTATGTATATGTATAATTAGATTTAGAATAACCAGCTCTGCAGCTCTAAATACTTATTGTAATATGTATTAAACGCAATTAAGCAATTGTATGTAATATAATAATTAAATATGCTATAATCTAATATATATATATATATATATATATATATTAATCTACATATTATCAATGTTAAGAGATAAAACGCATGTAAATTCTTCCATTAAACATGTGAACAGAAATCCAATGATTTGAAATTCAAGGAACAAATGAGGAAGGGTTGACTTTAAAATCTTCGGAAAAGTTATCGTATAATATTGATACTGTCTCATATTTCTCATTTCCTATATGCCAATATTACGATGTCTATAAGAGATAAGCTCAATTATCTAGCTGCGTCATAGATTTCACTTCGACGAAATGTTTTTGGTCATACTAAAAGTCTGTAGCTCATACAGTTTCGAGGATCAGTAAGACAGGCCCGAGTGTTGTGTCCTAAATATGCTTGAATGCATGCATGACACATGAGCACTGTCGGCTGTCATTCGTGATTCAGTAGCTAAGTGGTTCAGTAGTTAGTGTTTTACTCTATGGATAATAGAACGATAATCGATAATTGCATGGTATAATGGTTTTGTGAAAATCTGTGTCACAGGCACACATATATACAAAGTATATTCGTGCATACACAGTACGAGCCTATCTTCCATTCCTTGTTATCGATAACATCAATATTTTAAGTTCGTTTTTTGAGACCTTGCAGACCATAAGAGATAGAAACATGCTTACATGGCGTGAGGGATTGGTGTAATGAATTCGATATCGGCAGACTGTCCTCTGGCAAATTAAGGCTGCATAATAAATCGCATTCATTATGCCATTATGAAAGATGAGTAAAACGCATTTAATTTTTTTTGGAGCTTGGTTTATTTTTTTTAAATTATTTAATTTGATAAGAAATAGAGTTATTTATGAAACTAGAATTAGAATGTGATGCAAAAAAAAATTGAAAAGATTTCATTTTGCATATGCTTATTTCTATGTATCGAATGAACTTGAGTCTATGCGGGAGTCAATTGGGTTTCCTTTCTCTTTTCCCCTCCTTTATAATTTCGATCCGGCACTCTTGCCATAGCTTTTTCCTTTGCCCCTTAACTAACTCATTCCAATCCTCGGTTGTGCAGCCAAACATGTATGTATCGAACTAAGTTTGAGTCAATAATTTCTAAACGAATGTCAAGCGGCGTCAAGGGCTGTGCAAGTATGTTTTGCTTGGCTGTTCCTGTCCCTTTCCCACTTTCTAATTACGGTCGGGCACTCACTCCATCGCTTATGCAACCGAATGGTCCAGCCGAATAGAATCGAACTCGAACTCGAACTGGGACGTGGGCTCGGCCACAAGTTTGAGCCATGGCCTTGGCAAAGGGGCGTTGGAATGGTAGTGAGTGGTCTACATTTATGTGTGTGTGTGTGTATGGCTCTGCCTTTGTCTGCTACCGTTTCTTTTGGTTATGGTGGTGGTAAATATTTGTATTCTGGAAAAAAACAAGATGGTTGGCGAAGCGAGCGACCAACCGACTTATGCACATACACACACACAATTACGCACACGCACAGGCACGCCATTAAATACAGGCAAAGTACGCTTGCACTCCCACACACTGAAACACAATTCTGAAATGTCCATTTAAACGTCCACCCCCGAAAAATACAAAAACGATAAGCGAAACAATCGAAAGGAATTACTCATCTAATGGCTAACAATAAAAAGTATCTTGCATTTATATATTATATATTTATAAATATATATATATATATATATATATATATATATATATATAAAAATATATATATACAGAACCTTTCTCTTTCCTTTTACCTATCTCGATTATATCTTTGTCAATTTTATGCCAGAACTGACTATTCCTTTCCGTTGTTCACGTCGAATATATTGTCCTTGTCGATTCGCCATACATATAAGGAAACTATCATATTCTTAATGCGGCCACTGGCCATTACCATTCGGAGACTTGCAATTTAACACACATAAAGCCGTCAAGTGTACTCTCCCTTGGAAGAATTAGGTTAATCAAAATGTCCTCCTGCTCTCGAAATTAAACGAGGCTACAAGTGAAGGGAGACCAGGGAAGTGATATATATATATATATTTAAAGGTAAATCGTGATGATACCTTGCTATTATTAAGCATTACCAGTATTCCATTACATCCCCTATGGACGGGATAAATCGGGAAATACTATGCCTGGGAAAGCGAATACATAAATTGCTTGAGACATGAAATTTGAAAAAGCCCATGTAGATAGTCCACATAATGAATTAACAGTAATTAATTAAACTGTATTTTGTACAGATCTGATCATTGGCCCCGAATGATCCCCATTACTGTTTTTTTACGGACTGAGTTACAGGTGACCCTCTATTGTTAAACAATAAAGCAAAAAATAATTTACGAGCCGAGCTTATCTAGCCCTGTCTGACCGATTATGTGAACGCGTTGACTTTGTAAACCACAAAAGCTACAGATTATATATATATATATATATATATATATATGTATATCTTTGTATACAACAATGACAACTCACGTATATCAAATTCTAAAGACTTGAGATTTACAAATAGGTACATTTGAATGTCGTAATCACTCTCCGAAAATTTCATTAAGAACATATGTCAAAAAAAAGTTATTAAACAATAAAGTTTCCATAGCACAGCCTCTTCTGCAGCCGCGTAACCGCACAGTAAGCATATTACGTGCATTTTCATGCATGCATATGTTTGTGTGTGTGTGTGTGTGTGTGTGCATGTGTTGTTTACTATTAATGAATAAATGAAGCTCTTAATGATTGGTATTACAGCTCAATAGATTCAGGGTATCTCTTAGCGAGCAGACTCGACTAGAGTTTTGTTACTTGTTTTTGTTAGGCTTGTGCATACGACGCGCATATCGAGTTTGCTTCAGAAAATCGATAACCATTCCCGATTATTTGTTATCGATTTAAGACCATATGAAAAATCAGTTACGATTTTTTATCTTTTTTTTTATCTTAAAAGCTAAACTCTCCAGTTTTATGTGTATTTTAACTAATTTCGGTATACATACAAATATGAAAAACTTTTAAAAAAAAAAAAAATATTTACATCATGTGGTGAAAGTTTTATCAAAATCCAAAATACAATAATATATATATATATATATATATATATATATATATATATATATATATATATATATAATACAATAATAAAAACTTATTAAGATTTAATGTTTGTTTGTCTCAGCGCAAGCAGAAATTTATATTCTAAGAATTGAGAATTACAAAGTTTTTTATATTGTGAACTGCTTTTGAAGGTTAAGTAGTTTAGTGAAGTAGCTCAGTGAGTGAGACGTCGCTCGAAGTGGCAATGAGGTCGAGGTTCAAATACCGAGCGGGTCGGAATATTTCTTTGTTTTTATAAAATATAAAGTGAATAAATGCTATTTAGATTGAAAATTTGGTATTCAATATTTTAGCAGTAGCGTGACGATGTTGCTAGAAAAGTAGCAAAACAACGAATGTCCGGGGTGTGGGTGGGTTCCTCTCCACCCGCGCGCTGTACTGTCATATTAAAATCCGTGTTTTTTGTTCTTTGTGAACATGTATATACAAAGTTATACAAAGTTACTGTGTATAATCAAAAACGAAGATCGACTGGAGTTTTCTTACTTGTTATACCCTGAATCCATTGAAAATTTAAATTTCAGGGTATAATGTTTTTGTGCGAATGTATGTAACAGGCAGAAGGAGGCGTGCCACACCCCATAAAGTATATATATTCTTGATCAGCTCGATGAGCTGAGTTGAACTAGCCCTGTCCGTCTGTCCGTCTGTCCGTCCGTCCGTCCGTCCGTCCGTCCGTCCGTCCGTGTAAACACCTGGATTTCTGCAACCACAAAAGTTAGAGACTTCAAATAAAAAGCAAAATTCTCGATAATACCATACGCTGTACGAGTTTATTTTTTTTTCGATAACTATCGAAAATATCGCTTTGTTTTTGAGGTCTCGCGTGCACACCATTAAAGATAGAATCGTGCACTGAGTTGTGTTTGATTGCTATATTGAATCCGCACATTTTGTCATTTTTGGATTTTTGATGCCACGCCCCTTTCGCCCACAATTCAACAAAATCGATAACTCACGTATATCAAATACTAGAGACTTGAAATTTGGCAAATAGGTACATTTGAATGTCATAAACATTCCCTGAAAATTGCATTAAGAACATAAGTCGAGAAAATAAGTTATTAAGCAACAAATTCCATAGTACAGCCTCTTCTCATGCATGCATATGTTTGTGTGTGTGTGCATGTGTTGTTTACTATTAATGAATAAATGAAGCTCTTAATGATTGGTATTATAGCTCAATGGATTCAGGGTATCTCTTAGTCGAGCAGTCTCGACTAGAGTTTCGTTACTTGTTTTATAACTCATTTTATTTCCTTACTATCCATATAAATAGATATTTTGGTTGCGTTTTTCAAGCCTAGCGCTCAGACTATTGATTTTGGACACTACCCCTTCACAAAAAATTATATTAAATGATATATGTATATAGGCTCATGTGAATGTCAAAATCTCGCCTTATAACTTTTATTCAAAACATATATCTAGTATCAAACATGTCACAAAATGCTCGTCGAGACGGCTCGACTAAGTATGCCTGAATTCTTTGAGCTGTAATACCAATCTTCAAAAGTTTCATTTATCCATTAATAGTCTCGACTGCAGCACTCATACTTGTGGACAATTAAGGTACTGCAGATTTCTTGGTGGGCTAGCCTATCAATAATGACTGTGAACAAGTGTTACGCGGTACTACGTCTGTTACAGACGGAGCTTAGATTTGTTGGTTATATATGTAAAGTTCGCCAATTGGATAATATGGTATTTAACATTTCTACCCCGATGCTCTAGAACGTAATAGCAAGTGGCATACATAGTGCTCAAAATTATTTGTCTATGATGTATGAATACATACTTACACTCGACAGTAAAACTCTGCGTACAAAAGAAAAACAACTTTTTTTTGTGTCCAGTTGTCTCTAGAATCTGGCTTAAGTCATTTATCGGAATGATTCTTTTTTACAGTATTATTAAAATTTGCATCTACTTATTTTCAATAGTCGGCGTGCCCGTCTAGGGGATACCTTAATCCCACCCGCTCTTATTTTTTTTAATATAGTCCATAACTCGTATGTACAACAATATCACGCGACTTAAATCTGTGACAATGGTACTAAGAATGTCGATCAAAGAGGAATCATGCAAAAAAATTCGACACAAAGATTATACCAGCTCACTTTTGCAAGCTTACAAGAATTGTTCCGTTACTATTGATGAAGAAGAATCGAAAACATATTTGCACTGCGACACACAGCGCCGAGCGGCAATTGAAAGTAGGTAGCAAAAACAATTCAAACATAATTCGATCCAAACTCAAACGCAGTTGCGATTCTTAGAATATAGTGCGCAAGCATTTGAATGTATGTGTGCATATGTATACATAATAAACATGTATAAGCGCCAGCTTGTTTCTGTGTGCTTTACATTTCAATCGCTGTTGATGTGGCAAAATATTTTATTTAATAACTATTGTGTTTATCAACGGATTTTGAAACTTTCACCATATGAAGTAAATATTTATTATTGTTTTTTTAAAGATCAAAAACAAGCAAACTCCATATGCGCGTCGTATATACGAGCCTAAAATAAAAAAATAAGTCTCTAGCTCTTACAGGATCTGAGATCGACGCGATCATACATACGGACGGACGGACGGACGGACGGACAGACAGACGGACAGGGTTCAATCAACTCGTCTTGTCGTCCTAATCAAGAATATATATACTTTATGGGGTATGACACGCATAATTCTGCCTGTTACATACTTTAAACAAAATCATTATACCCTGTTATCTCATTTTTAATGAGATAAAGGTATAATAATCATTCCGATAAGTGACTTATAGTAGATTCTATAGACAACTGAACACAAAAAAAAAATGTATTTTCTTTTGTACAAAGAGTTTTGCTGTCGAGTGTATTGATATACATTTGCATACATACTCCATATATAATTGGTGGTTTTGGGACTAAATTTATAATCCAGTTGGGATGCTAAGATCAACAAATTCCCCATATATTGAAATATAGTAGAAACTTTGTGTTTCATGTGCACAAGTGATTTGGCAATCGACAACAACTCCTGATTAGGTCGCACTTTCTTTGTTTTTTTATAACTTCTTAGAATACGAATCATTTTATAACAAGCATACTTGACAGTTGTGTAATTCCATTCAATTTTTTTTTAAATATCTATGATTGATTGTAGACTAAAACGAATTAACAGAGTCATCACAGTCGAGAAGGCAAACCTAAATTTTTCATACGTTTTACATACATTGAGGCATACTTTTGCTGGACTATATACATACAACTACGTCAATTTCGTTAGATATACCTACGTATGTATGTATATATGTGTGCATATATGTATGTAAGAGTGATCACGGATTAATTAATAATCAATAATTGTTAACACACTAATTAAGGATAATTATGCTTGTTCAACTCTTCGGCATTATCAGTTCACACATTGGTTTTGGTTGGTTTTAAATCGTCGTTCACTTGGGTAGCCTGTCGGAGACTCAGTTCATTTTCACACACATGTGACATGTCAAGCTTGGCTGTTGAAAACGGAATGATTCGTCTGCTCGCATAACGGTTTACACAGTGTATTTCGATTTGCTCACATTCACATGCTCGGTGGCGTCACACATGTGTGACGTCACGTGTGCGTTCTTACTAATTTACTCATTCTCAGTCGCGTCACACATGTGTGACGTCGGATGGGCCTGAAAACGGGGCTATTCGGCTCAATCGCCTCACATGTACGCTTGTGTGTGCATGTGTGTATTTTTACCGTTTAGGATGAGAGATGCATATGCCCTTGTTTTCACACTTTCAGCTATGGGTTACCAGATACAAGTGGCCGGTCACGCACACACACACACACAAACATATGTGCTCACGCAGTTGTTCGTCCAAGCCCCGGATTGAACTAGTTTGACGACATAACTCTGAATTCCGATGATATGCAATATACATATGTACATATGTATGTATGTGTGTATGTATGTGATTGCCAACAACTGACCTAAGTTAGGGAACAATGTTCCAACCAACTCAAAAAACCAAGTGGCCAGCCAGTGCATTTACATATATATGTATGTATGTATGTATGTATGTATGTACATAGCATAACGGATTTAGGACGTGGACCGGTTTGACCAGTTTAACAGTCAGCGAGCCGAAGGGTCCACGAGATCCGGATGCTATGCAAATTGAAATGACCTATGCAGAGCAAAACAGCACAGGACAGGACAGGACAGGACAACCCCTCTGCGATCGAGCCTTAACACATGTGTACATATTACTGCAGCGACCGTTAGCTTACCCAGTTCAAGTAAACTAATTTGAATACTCGCTGCGGTAGCTTTTGCAGCATCTCTGGATCGCCGTTGTCCGTTTGGCGTTGGCTAACCCTTTGCGTTATGACGATGACAGTTACTTTCGGAAATCGTGAGAAAACCAGTTTTCCAGGTGTGTACCTCTGCTTCGCTCAGTCCTGCCCAGCCTGCCGGCCTGCCCTGCCCTGCCTACCCTGCCCAGTGGGCCAGAAATGTCCGATCAACGGCCACCCAGGCAAAGCAAAAGCTGATTCAAGGACCGCGCCACACAGCACATCACATATCCTTCAATAGCATCGCAACCCTTCGTCTTGAAGGGTAGCCTGAAAATATCTGTAGCATAATTTACATAAATGAGTCAATTTCATCATCAGGCAACGAGGTCTGCAATCACAGGGCAATATATCCTATTTTCTTCGTTTATTGTTCATATGCCTAGACTTCCTTAAGAGTTTGGCTTAAGTTTCAAATCAGTTTACGTCCATTACTATGAGAAATTGAATATCAATCAGCTTTTTAGTAGGCCAATAGGAATCAAAAGAAAAAGCATCGATTGCAGTATAGTATACCTAAGAATATGTAGTTTAGTTAACTAGCGTATATATTTATAGCTTTTACTAGTCTTGACTCTTAATGACATCTCTTCAAGACTCTCCAATGGCTACATAATATACACTTGACTGCATAATTCTACGTACAGCAGAAAAAATTGTATGTAAAAAAATGTATGTATGTAGATCGAATGAGAAACTTAATGGGATCTGTGTGGTTACAGTTTCCGAAATGGATATGAGGCGGCTAGTCAATGTCAGAAGACGATACACAGAATAACTGAGTCAAATGGATCATTTCCAATAAGGAATACATAATATATTTATATTAATTAGTTATTTTAATATTTTTTTCTTAAGCTAGAAAGGAATCGAGAAGTATATTCATCAATTGATTGACGTGACTTTAGTTAGAGTTTTGTCATTAAGTTCGCCTTCACCCGCGTCTTCGCTCTCGCCATCGTCCTAGTTCTTGCCTTCGCCATTGCTTGGCCTCCAAATACTGTTTTTTTGCTGCTGGCCAAAAAAGTGACGAAACATAAAGCTTAGTTTTTTGCAGCGCGACTGTACTTTTTGCTATACCATTACCATTTGAATTTCTTCCCCCCCCCCCAATCCACCACACACTTCTCTCTCTCCCTCTTGCTCATTCTCTCTGTGTCTCTATCTAACTGTCTCTCTCTCTCTCTCTCTCTCCCACGAACACTCCACACAATTCCACCATCAATATCAGCCATCGCCCATCGCCCGCCCCACAGTCCATTCCTCAGTCCATTTTTACACCACCCTCGCTGCTCGGGCGGGTGATTTAAAAATTTAATGCCTCGCGGCTATTAATGGTAGGAAAATGCTTGCGTAATAAAACAAAACGGCAGTGGTGGTGGGTGTTGGGCGTTTGGGTGGCTTGGATGGTGCGCAGGACAAGCATTCGACCTAAACTGGAACGCGAAATGAAGAAGAAGTAGAAGTGACAGGCAGGGCAGGCGAGAAAAATCAAAAGAAGAAATAAATATGGCGCGCGTTTGCCAAAATAAGAAATTTTAAATTCAAATATTGATGATGATGATGATGGTGATGGCGATGATGATGTTGAGGATGATAATGATGCTGATGCTTTCTCACTTGCCGAGTCCAAGCGCCGCTCGTTGTTGGCGTTCGGCCGTACGGCAAGTGAAACACCAAAACTTTTATTTTTGGCCTTCGCCTTCGTTGTTGACTCTGTCGTTCGTCCTGAATTGAGTCCTGTGCCCATACAGGACGCTGGCCGGACTGAGCGCAAAGAAGAAGATGCTGAGAATTGTGTCCTGCCCAGCCCCGCACTGCGCGGCTCTGCTGTGCTGAGCTGTGCTGTGCTCTGCTTTCGCTTTTGTACATCTCCAAAGCTAGCAACTGGCAACTGGCAATGGGGGCTGTCGTCGCTGGTGGTTGCTTTTCTTATTTATTTCACAAATTCTTTTTCTCCCTCGTATTACTTTTGCACACAAAAAAAGGAAAAAATTAAAAGTAAATTGGCAGAAGGCGCGGGCAGCAGAAGGACGAGCAGACCACGAAGATCCGACGCGGTTCGAAACGATTCGTTGAACGAAGCCAGCCTCGGCTGTTTCTGTTTTTTTTTTTTTTTTGTCCATTCTAAGCCTACTGAAAGAGCTTTTAACATCTAACTATTACGAAATATACATATTTAGTTTATTTCAATCAACTCAACAGATAGATAGATTTTTTTACATATACAAATTATAATAGCGAGTATTCTGGACTCAGATGAGCTTAAGGAAAGAAATTCTTGACTGACTCGCCTTTTAAAAGTCGAAGTCATAAAGGAAGCTGACTTAGAGCTTTTACAGAACCCAACTTAACATTTGAAATAAAATAAATAAAATAAAATATAAAATAGTCATGAGGAAAGTGAGTGGGGATGGAAGTATGGGAATACCTTTGAGGATGTTTAGAAATGCATATAATACAGTAGACATACCGGCTAAGCTTCCATAGCTAGCTAGCTCGATGTGTAGAATTTTTTGTATAGGAAGGCTGCTTAGGGAATTTGGATTTAGGTGACATTCTTTCGCGCATTAAGGCTTGGTATATTGAGCTATGTTGTCCTTAGAGACGTGACAAATCGGAAAAAAAACTGATTCTGCGAAAAAAAGATTCACTGTAGTAGAAGCCTATAACTTCCAGAGTCGTGAAGCCAAACTTTGCTTTTGGATCAGCTGTTGGTTTACTAAGGAAAACGTCAGTTTGTGCCAAGGTTAGGAACAATTATTTGACTCCTTGCCATATGAGAGCTAGAGGCCCAAAGGGTACATCCTAATTCTGTTCTCTACCTCACCTAGTAAGATTCCCAGGAAGGTAAAAGATATTGAAATGCTCTGCCGCTCCAAGATAGAGTCGTGCACTAAGTTGTGCTTGCACTAAGTTGTGCTTGATTTTTACATTGAATACGCATATTTTTTCATCTTTGGATTTTGGATGCCAAGCCTCCCTTGCCCACAATTTTCCAAAAATAACAAGTCACGTATATCAAATACTAGAGACTTGTGATTTTGCAAATAGGTACATTTGAATGTAATAAGTTCTTCCTAAAAATTTCATTGTGTCTGCTTTTTTTTTCCATTCATGAATACATTAAAATTTTAATGATTAGATTACATCTCAGAGGATTCCGGGTATCTTTTAGTCGAGCCGTCTTGACTAGAGTTTCTTACTTTTTTTTTGTTAAACTTGTGTTTACCACGCGCATATTAAGTTTGCTTCAGAAAATCGATGACTATTCCTGAATAATTTATCGATTTAAAAGCATATGAAAAATCAACTATGATTTTTTATCTTAGTAGCTAGAGCCTACAAATTTCGCATCTAGCCTTATGAAGGATTATGAAGGATTTTGGTTTCTAATAAGCACCAAAATTATTTACATCGTATGGTGAAAGTTTCATCAAAATCCGTTGATCCGTTAATAAAATGTTTGGCCACTTATTAACAGCGCACGAAAAACAAAGTGCACAGACCCAAGCTATATATAAGCCTATACATACATGTTCATAGTCTATATATGAAAACATATACATTGAAATGCTTTCGCACCTTATTCTAAGAATCGAAATTGCGTTTGAATTTGGGTCGAATTGTGTTTGAATTGTGCTTGAATTGTCTTTTCTTGGCTACCTACTTTAAATTTGCCTCTCAGCGCTTTGTGCAGCAGTGCGAATATGTTTTCGATTCTTCTTCTTTAATAGTAACGGAACATTTGTTGTGGACTTGCAGAAGTGTGTTGTTATTATCTATTTGTTGAATTTGATTGCATAATTCTTCCTTGATGGACATTCATAGTACCAATTTCGTAGAGTTAAGTCGCGTGATATGGTTATACATACGAGTTATGGACTATATCCAAAATTTAAAAAAAAAAATATATATATATATGCAATGAATAAATGCTATTTAGGTTTACATTTGCTGTCCCACATTCAAGCAGTAGCGTGGCGTTGTTTTTAGAAATGTAGCTCGAGTCTGGGATGTAGGCTCGACTTTGCACGTGGTACCCGGTATATTTAAATCAATTTTATTTTTTTTTTTTAATTTATTAACCATTTTGAACGCACAATTGACTGTATAAATTCAAAAACTGAGACCGGGTGGGATTAGGGTATCTCCTAGCTGGCATCCCGCTTAGAGTTGTTTTATTTTGCTCTCGCCAGTGGGATCGAACCAGCTGTTGATGAGAATAACCCATGGAAGAACAGTTAAATTTGATATTTAAAAATCATTTTACTTTGACTTTTGCTTGCTTATGATTGAGCTTTAGGGATTGACATAGTATGTACTAAATTGCAGATCAGTATTAAGGTGTTCGATGCTAAGATGAATGAACCATTGACTTTCATCCCATTAATGCTTGACTATATGTGTATGTGTATAAGCACATAACATCATTACATGTTATGTATTTATCGAAAGCGATTATAGTCAGTTGTCCATTGCAGTACTTTGGCAATCATTTAACTCTCTCTGTGGCTCAACATTAATTAGCATACATTTTAGTAGAGAGCTTGCAGTTGCCCCTTGGTATTTTAAGTCAGGGGAAATTGGAAGAGAAAATGGACTCTCTTTGAATGAAAGAGAAAATAAAGTAGAGTAAAAATACCTGATTAAAAATACCTCTGAACAGAGAAAATTTGTCTTTTACACGACCAAGCAAGATATGCCGAAAGTACCTTCCGCACATGAAAGTGGCGCCATCTAAAAGGAATCGAAAGAACATGAACAATAAGGGATATTTGTTGTCCAAGGGAAGAGTTCTCTTTTCCTCATACTCAATTAGTACATAGCTCTCTATTGTGAAGACAATCTTATTTTGCAGATACTCACCAATAGATGGTGCTGCCGCGTAATTAAAATTCACTTTATTGACATAAGCGCCATCTATCACTTAGCATGTGTACATGAAAAATCCCAAACATACGAAACTGATGGAAATATAGTGTAGCATACTTTTACTTGGTTATGGCATGGTTAAAAAAGTACCAAATTGAGCTGCAAGAATACAACATGGAGATTACCTTAAATTTGAGATACATGGAACAAATTATAGTGATTGTGGTATTCTGCTTCATTTATTAATATTTCATAAAAATAAAAACAAAAAGAAAAAGGCAAATACAGGAAATTTTATAAAAATTTCCGATATCCTGCGCTGGAGTGTGACATACATAAGTACATAGATAGTATAATAACTGTGTAGGACACTGTGTATAAGAACTGTAGTAGCAAGTTGCATATGAACAGGTATTTGAATGCGCCAAGCACACACAAATACATACATACATACATTATATACGTATATATATATATATATATATATATATATATATATATATATATATATATATATATATATATTAGAAATGTGTACCAGAACGTGTGACAGCCTACACACATATGCACATAACACGTATAGACATCTAGCCCTGCTAAGGAATACAACTTTTTCGCGAGCTGCAAATAAAAACACAGTATATTCTACTTGCTGTGTCGCTCTGTCGATACCACCCCAGCAGCAAAAGCAGAAGCACAAGCAGAGGGTGTATAAATCACACACACACACACGGACGCACGCACGCACACACGTACTGGTGAGCGCTTGTCTGTGGCTGTGGTGTCTTCATCTTGAAACCGGTTTCTCGTGGCCTCTAGGCGCGGCGCAAAAGCAACGCGAACTTCAACGACCAATCAGACGCCGCGGTCGACATTGTAGGCAGCCGCTGCCTCAAGATGTATGTG
The DNA here is from genome assembly GCA_035047625.1 of Drosophila mettleri. NCBI lineage: Eukaryota > Metazoa > Arthropoda > Insecta > Diptera > Drosophilidae > Drosophila > Drosophila mettleri. Next base: position 1,101,587 of record JAWNPI010000096.1, read on the forward strand.
AGTGTGTGTGTGCGTGTGTGTGCGTGTGTGTGTGTGTGTGTGTGTGTGCGTGTGTCTGCATCTGTGTTGGTACATATTTTGCAGAATATAATGAGCGAAAAGCCGCGAGGCTAACGCTAAGATGGTGACTGTGGATGCGTCGCCGCCGTCGTCAAAGAAGAGTAAAGAAAACCTATACATAGAAACACATGCACGCACATATGTATATACACACACATGTATGCACAGCCCATACATACTTAGATATATTTGAATACACATATAGATATGGGAATTAATTAACTAGCTTCTCAGTGTGTGCGTGTGTGCGTGGGTCTGTAAAATGAAACGAGACGAACGAAGGAAAACTTTTGCTAACAATTTTTAAGAGACGATTCAAGCGTAAAAAACAAAAGTGCGAGTGAGAAGAAACCAAGAGCTGATTTAAGCATTAGCTACTGCTGCGCGCAACTGTACCTATCTACGCGGCACGTAACCCAGCGAAGTAGGAGGATGGCAACCACAGAGTCACAGTTTGCACTTTGGTAATATGAATACGACTATTTATTTAATTAAAACGAACCAAAGAGGCCTTTGCTCGCAAAAATACACATATGAATATGTGGGTGTACCTATGTTACAATACCTCCACCCACCTGTCACAGCCTGTCAAGTGTGACTTACACTTGCTTACAAGGCGTCTATCGTCGACCTATTGAGTAGATGCCAGCCCACGCTATATCCATATATTATATGAATATTAGATAAGATTTAAGTCTATGATAGCGCTATCTAACCTTAGACCAGGCTTTCCTTCTTCCCTTCTAAAATCGACAGCCATCTCTAGGTGCTATCTACATAGCCCCACACCACCCTCATTTAAGTCTTTAAGATACCTTTCTTAATCACCCAGATATTGCCTGTTACTATTTTCGATCATCTGTCTCTATATCTCTCAGCCCCCTCCTCGCTTTTAGTTATTCCGCTCGTGTAGCATGTCCTTTTCAGTTGACTTCAAAGAAGATTTTTCAATCAAGATCATGACTGTGATTCAATTCTTCAGCTTCAGCTTAAAAATTTACGTACATAAAAGAAGAGGAAATGAAAACAACATGACATTAATATGTGTCTATTTATGTCAAGTCTCTAGTATTTTGTATACGGGATTTGTGAATTCTTGTCAAAGATGACAAAATATGGATATTCATTATATCAATCAACCACGCAAGGCCTGAAAAAACAAAGCAATATTTCTTTAATACTAACGGAACAATTCTTGTGAGCTTGCAAAAGTGTGTTGGTACATATAATCTTTTTGTCGCATTTGATTGCATAATTCCTCTTTGATCGACTGTTTTAGTATTTGTCATTGTCATAGATTTAAGTCGCGTGATGTGGCATACGAGTTATATATATAGGCTATATGGAATATGGGATAACAGGGTATAATGGTTATGTTAAAAGTATGTAACAGGTAGAAGGAGGCCAGACGAATTGATTGAGCCCTGCCCGTCTGTCTGGCCGTCCGTCCGTCGATCTCAAAACCTACAAGAGCTAGAGACTTTACTTTTTTTTTGTTAGGCACGTATATACAACGCGCAAATCGAGTTTGCTTCAGAAAATCGACAACTACTCGTGAATATTTGTTATCGATTTAAAACCATATGAAAAGTCAGTTAAGATGTTTATACCCTGATTCCATTGAAAATGGGAAAAATGCTATAATGGTTTTGTTAAAAGTATGTAACAGGCAGAAGGAGGCGTGATCAGGACGACAAGCCAAGTTGATTGAGCCCTGTCCGTCTTTCTGTCTGTCCGTATGTATGATCGCGTCGATCTCAGAACCTATAAGAGGCTCGTATATACAGCGCGCATATCGAGTTTGTTTCAGAAAATCGATAACTATTCCTGAATATTTGTTATGAAAAATCAGTTAGGATTTTTTATATTTTTCATCTTAATAGCTACAGTCTTTAAATTTTGCATGTAGCTTTATGTATATTTTAACAGTTTCGTATTTTGTTGCTTTTGGATACCGGCCCCAAAAAATCCGTAACATAATCGAAATAAAGCTATTCAATTATATCTCTGCAATCTTTTGAGCTATAATCTACAAAGTTTGCACGTAACAAAATATACACCATTTTGATCTTTGTTCAGTTTTTGATGCCGGCTGCAAACTTTCCCATAATCGTAAAATTGAAGTTCAGTTGCAAATGTAGCCAAAGTGTGCCAGAGTCAGTATTTTGAATAAATAATCAAATCACTTCAGAATATTTTCACCATATGGTGAAAGTTTCATTTAGACCCGTTATGTAACACCAAAGTTGTTGGGAAATATAATTCAGGTCGAAGTTCCCTTATTTCGATAACGCTTTAATTTCTTTATTATCAATAACAATAACAGAACAAAACTATAGTCGAGAGGACTTGACTAAAAGATACCCTCAATAATTTGAGCTGATATACCAATTACAAGATTCTTTTATTCATTAATAGCAAACAACGGTGCACACACATGAACACACTTGCATACACACTTGCATACGCGCGCATGCATATGAATGAACTCTGCTTACTGCGCAGTTTACGCTGCGGCAGCGCTGTGCTTTCAGCATAAAAACCTGTGGAAACCTAATTATTTAATACGTTTTTTTCTAGACATACATACGCTCTTAATGAAATTTTGAGGGCGTAATTATGACATTCATATGTGCCTATTCGGCAAATTTCAAGTCCCTAGTATTCGATATACGGGAGTTGTGAATTTTTGTAAATTGTAGGCGAAGGGGTGTGGCATCAAAAGTATTATCGAGAATTTTGCTTTTTATTTCAAATATCGGGCTCAGTCAACTCGGCTTGTCATCCTGATCAAGAATATATATACTTTATGGTTTGTGGCACGCCTCCTTCTGTCTGTTACATACTTTTAACAAAACTATTATACCATTTTTCCCATTTTCAATGGGATCAGGGTATAAAAATCGATACATTGATACATCATTGTAGGCTATTAATGATAGAAACTGCTTTATGAACATGGTTACTCTGAAGACTTTTTATTTATATATGTAAGTCTAGAAGAAAATGTATTCAACAATTTAATTTTCATAGAGCCTTTGCTGTTGCCCAAGCGTAAGTTTCGCAGTAAGCAGAACTAGTGCGAATTTTTGTATGTGTATGTGTTGTTTGCTATGCATGAAAAACAGAAGCTCATAATAATAGATATATCAGTTTGAAGGGTTCAGTTTTCCTACGTGTTTGGTCTTGTATTATCGAGCAATAGTGAAGACATGCCTTGTGTTCATATGGATGGAACGACGAGTGGATACCAATACGGTCATAACCAATACCACTTCCTGAATTTATTTAAGAATAAAACAAATTGCATTATCCAGATTCAAAAGCTACGCTCGCAGTTGTGGTATTTGGAGATCAGATTTGGCCTAGAGATATCGTTCTTCATGGACGGACCGATGAATTGATAAAGGTCGTCCATTACTCTGGTATCACCATACCCACCCGTCAGATGTTTTGTAATCTTAATGAGAGATCCATATAATGACTATATATTTGTGTGTAGAAATATAAACGGAACGCCTTCATTTTCATTTTCACAGATCAGATGCATTATTAAACCTATTGATCCTCTTTTTATCTTCACTCGAATCAAGTGTCGGGGAAATACAAAGATTATATTTTTCGGATAAAATTTTCATTTGTTGTTTGTAGCCGGAATGGTCACATGAATAAACTGAAAATAGATTTAGACCAAACCGAGAATGTTTTATGTTGATTTTGACCAAGGCTAGCGGTACAACGACTTCACAAACATGTTTCCTGGAGTCTGAGATACATTCATCAAAATCTACCACGATTGGTACACAGAATATGTTTCAAGTGCCAGACTGGAGCAACTCTCCAATTGCAGCACAATGAGTCCAGTAGTTTTTCATTTTTTTCCTACAGAAACCCACCCAACATTTTCTTACCCCGAACTCATTGAATTATGACTCGCAGACGGGGTTGATCAGGATCAACCTGGCTTAGCCCTGCCCATCGGCTTGTTTGTTGTGCGTCGTCCGTCCGACCGTTCGTATAAATGAACGCATCGATCTTGGTACCTAGAGAAGCTAATCGGAGAGCTTTCGAAAAATTGATTTCCATCCAAATATATCCTTAGTCATTGGAGCTAGACTTTGAAAATATGGCGTGTATTCTCGTGTATTCCCATTAAAATTTTGATTCAATTTATACTGTGCTTTATACATTTTTTGTTGCCAATTTCTGACGAGGTAAACAGAGTGCGATAGAAAGAAGTTGTGGGACTAGAGCTCGGTAAAATATTGATCAGTGCAGCAAGAGAACGGGAGGAACGTGAGGTAGCGGCTCGCGATGATAACGCGCAAGTTATGTTATTCAAACGTACATATATTTATCTACATATATATTATATTTACAGTTCCTCATATACAGACACGTGGAATGGCAGCCAATGGCAGAAGGAATCCGCGCGCTCGCGAACTTTGAAAGCGCGGCGCCATTTTCCGATTGGGTGGCTTGCGTCACATATAAGTTCATTTCATGAATGCTGCTGGTGTTGCCGCTGCTGCTTCTGGTGATGCTGATGCTGGTGCTACTGCTTCCTCTTCTTCTTATTTTTCTTGACTACGCGAAGTAATGCGAAAACTTCCTCTCGCCTACGTTTTAAGACTCGTTCGCCACGATTTGAAAAGAGTTATATTAGTGTTATGACGCTAGAGATTGGATTGTGGTTCCTCTAGCCATTGGGGGCGCTTTCTTTGAAGCCCAATCGAAGTTAAGTCGGCAACTGCCGATATTAGAAATACTCAGTAAATATTTCTAGGGGCAACTAAAAAAAAAACAGTTAATATTTAAATTTTCTGAAAGACTGCTTTTTGCTTTTTTTCCGTGAGCGAGTATTTTGCAGTCGATCACGCCTGACTGCAATGTTCTTGTCGACTTTGCCATCAAGCTAAGCCCTTCACACTAGACTCCCACCCTCCACTCACCTCCCCAACTCCCTTACCTATTCCAAATCCCTATTCCTTCTTCTGCTTCTTTTCCACCAACATCTTTCTGTCCTCTTTTTTGCTCGCGAAAGTTCCCTTAGCTAAAGTTATTCAGTGCGTTCGTGTGTGTGTATCTGTGTGTATATATGTGTGTATATGTGTGTAGATGTACATATGTACATGTAGCCATCTTTTACACACACACACATATATATATATATATATATATGTTGCTCTATACATGCAACTCAATCGAAAGCTACATAAACTTGAGACTCGAGGCTTTCAATATAAGTTCCTACGTAGTTCATACAGGTCCTGCCACGCCCCCTTCTGATTTTCACTGATTTTCAGGGTAGAAGGAGAATTGAAAAATAATTTGAATTATACTGGCACAGCAAATAGTTGTAGCTTGTTTGATTTTCGCCAACCCGAAAAAAGACCCATTGTGACCGGCAAGTATATATGCCATCTATGCTATATATATATATATATATATATATATATATATATATATATATATATATATGTATATATATATATATATATATGTATATATATATATATACACGTGCTGCACTTAAATATAACTATATATATATGTATATATATGGACAGATCTAGCTTCAGAGTATCCCTACTCGGGATACGACTAAAGTCTTGTCCCTTCTGCTTAAGAAGAAACTCAGAGCTCATTGGGAATGAAGGAGCGGGGAATAATAAATTTGTGACAACGAAAATGGCTTTCTTGATTGAGCCCTGTCTCAGTCTCAGTCTCAGTCCGTCCGTCTGTCCGTGAACTTTTGTTTTTTAGGTTTGCGTATACCACGCGTAAATTTTTGCATGTAGCTTTATGTATATTTTTACCACTTTCGGTTTTTGTTACATTTGGATACCAGTCCCAAATTCCTTCAAAATCTTGAAAATATGTTCAGTTGCAAATATGACATATATGCGAAAGCAACAAAACTATTTACATTATGTGGTGAAAGTTTCATCAAAATCCGTTGATTAACGCAAAAGTTATTAAACAAAATGTGTGGCCACTTATCAAGAGCGCGCGAAAGACAAAGCACACAGACCCAAGCAGGATTATAATCTATAAATGTACACACAAAACATTGAAATGGTTGCGCACTGTATGCTAAGAGTCGCAATTGCTTTTAAGTTTGGTTCGAATTATGTTTGATTTGTCTACTACCTACTTTGAAATTTGAAGCTCGGTGCTATGTACCGCAGTACAATTAATATTTATTTTTATATGTACATATGTATGTATGTGCAAATATGATTTCGTTTCTCACTTGTCTAATAGTAACGGACCTGCAAAATTGTGTTATTATTATCCATTTGTAGATTTTTTGCATAATTCTGCTTTGATCGACATTCTTAGTACCATTGTCATAGATTTAAGTCTCGTGATATGGTTATACATACGATTTATGGACTATATTCAAAAACTTGGATCGAATGGGATTAGGGTACCTCGTACTCGAGCATCTCCGAGTAAAGTTTACTTACTTGTTATACCCTGAATCCATTGAAAATGGAAATTTCAGGGTATAATGTTTTTGTGCAAATGTATGTAACAGGCAGAAGGAGGCGTGCCACACCCCATAAAGTATATATATTCTTGATCAGCTCGATGAGCTGAGTTGAACTAGCCCTGTCCGTCCGTCCGTCCGTCCGTCCGTGTAAACACCTGGATTTCTGCAACCACAAAAGCTAGAGACTTCAAATAAAAAGCAAAATGCTCGATAATACCATACGCTGTACGAGTTTATTTTTTTTTTTCGATAACTCGTCTCATTTCTTTTTTATCGATAACTATCGAAAATATCGCTTTGTTTTTGAGGTCTGGCGTGCACACCGTTAAAGATAGAATCGTGCACTAAGTTGTGTTTGATTGCTATATTGAATCCGCACATTTTGTCATTTTTGGATTTTTGATGCCACGCCCCTTTCGCCCACAATTTAACAAAAACGATAACTCACGTATATCAAATACTAGAGAATTGAAATTTGGCACATAGGTACATTTAGATGTCATAATCATTCCCCGAAAATTTCATTAAAAACATAGATCGAGAAAAAAAGTTATTAAACAATAAAGTTTCCATAGTACAGCCTCTTCTGCAGCCGCAAAACTGCGCAGTGAGCATATTACGTGCATGCAAATGTTTGTGTGTGTGTGTGTGCTTGTGTTGGTTACTATTAATGAATAAATTAAGCTTTTAATGATTGGTATTACAGCCCAATGGATTCAGGGTATCTCTTAGTCGAGCAGTCTCGACTAGAGTTTAGTTACTTGTTTTAAATATAAATCAGCTAAGCGCATGGTTCACGGTAACTCTAAATGATTTGAATATAAATTGAATAGAATTCGTAAAACTAAAGACATTTTGACATTTGGTAGTATCGAAAATCCCAAAATACCAAATTTTTCATTGTGAGCTACAGCAGATAGAAATAGGTATATAATAGATTAATCAGGACGACAAGCTGAAGTCTATTTTCCTGCCTCGTTCATCCGCCAGTTCATATTGTGTACTCTTGTGTACCATAGGCATACTCGTGTAATATCGATAATCATCGATAGTTTGGCCCCATTTTGAGGCGAGCATAACATCAAAGTTATAAGCGTGCATAATTTGAGGGGATTGATACAATTAATACGTATATCTCGTTATCTTTAGATTTTGGATACCACCGTCCCTTCACCAATGATTAACCAAAAACCTATATATACAAGTAACTAAACTCTAGTCGAGACTGCTCGACTAAGAGATACCCTGAATCCATTGAGCTGTAATACCAATCATTAAGAGCTTCATTTATTCATTAATAGTAACCAACACAAGCACACACACACACACACAAACATATGCATGCACGTAATATGCTCACTGCACAGTTTTGCGGCTGCAGAAGAGGCTGTGCTATGGAAACTTTATTGCTTAATAACTTTTTTTCTCGACATACGTTCTTAATGAAATTTTCGAGGAATGATTATGACATCCAAATGTACCTATTTGCCAAATTTCAATTCTCTAGTATTTGATATACGTGAGTTATCGTTTTTGTTGAATTATGGGCGAAAGGGGCGTGGCATCAAAAATCCAAAAATGACAAATAGCTATCAATATAGCTATCAACCACAACTTTATGCACGATTCTATCTTTAACGGTGTGGCACGCCTCCTTCTGCCTGTTACATACATTCGCACAAAAACATTATACCCTGAAATTTACATTTTCAATGGATTCAGGGTATAACAAGTAACAAAACTCAAGTCGAGACGGCTTGACTAAGAGATACCCTGAATTCTTTGAGCTGTAATACCAATCATTAAGACTTTTATTTATTTATTAATAGCAAACAGCACATGCACTCACACACATGTATATATATACGCACACACGTCATATGCGTACTGCCCAGTTTATGCGGCGGGAATACGCTGCGGCTGCAGCATGTGACGACTCTATCTTGAACGGTGGGAACGCTAGGTCTCAAAAACAAAGCGATATTTTCGATAGTTATCGAATCGTATTAAAACGGACGGACAGGGATATATCAACTAAGCTCGCCGAGCTGATCAAGAATATATATACTTTATGTGGTGTGGTGCGCTTCCTTCTGCCTGTTACATACATTGTCACAAGCACATTATATTCTGATTTTCCATATTAAATGGATTCAGGTACTAGAGACTTCAGATTTGCTAAAGAGGTACATATCAATTTCATAATGCTGTTATTCAAATCAAAAGTTTTTTCTAGATTCAATTTTCCATAGAAAAGCCTATTTTCAAGTCGGTTCGCTATGCATTCAGATGAATGGTTGAATTGCTAGAAATCGTATTTGAACTGAGAGTTGAGATATTGCTGAATTGGATTTACGAAGGCGAACATAAAAATGTATATATAATTTGGTCTGAAAACTCTTTAATGATAACGCGTGAGTGGATTTGTTCAGTATGTATGAGGTATGAGAGGTAAATCTAAGTTAAGCGAGTGCTGCTGGATGACATGTGGTATTTTCTAGTCAGAGACTGCCGACTATAACCCTCATGTGATGTAGTGTCTAATGAAGATAAATAAATCTAATCCTTGCTTATTCAAACCATTTAACGCGAAGAAATCGCCATGAAAATGACACATTTAAGGAAAATTTAATTTGTTGTGGAGTTTGAGTAGGAAAGGTTTATGTAGAAACATCGAACTTCTACATATAAAGTGCTCTAAATAAACCTTTTTTATATATTCCTGTTGAACAACTATTGCTTGAGTAGATTCTAAAAACTGTGGGAAAAGATGCGAGTTTGAAGCAAATCCGAAAGGACAATTGCACATTTAAAATAAGTTGGATGACTGGTTTATCCACATCATTTTCCCACATTTCCTACAAAATTTGTTGTCAATAAAAGCTAAAGAAAGGCAGAAAATCTAGTAATTTGCTTGACCACTGTCCTGTTTTAATGTATCCGGTTCTGTCTTGTTTTTCACCTTCGTCTTTCGGAAGTGCTTGACCAACCCTTCGACTGCTCTTACCCCGCCCCACAGTCCTCAGTCCATGCGCTTCTTACTTACATCCCTAACACCCAACTTGATTTGATTCCCTCAAGGCCCTACGGAGTCTCTTTTTTGGCACTTTACCGCCAAAACAAACATTAATTTTGTAGTCGTTCCCGAACTGAAAAGATTTCGCCGCTGTTCATAATTGGGACTAGATATTTGTTAAGATTTTATCGATACACCCAGTAGGAGCGTAGGTGTAAAATATAAATTAAATCAAGACAAGTCTGAAGAAGCCAGAGCTCAAGTGAATTCCCGACTTGATATGCCCCAATGGACATATCTAAAAAACTTGCTAATTTCTAAACAGACGTTACGCACGAGCCAAGTCAAGTCTTTGGTTTCAATCATCTTTTGTGCTTATGAATCATGACGGACAGACAGCAGAGGCCGACGGACAGTGCCTAAGGCCAATAAACTCGCTAAATTTCGTCAATGAGTATTCTTGAGGTAATATAATCATTCTGTTAATAGTATTACTCTTTTTTTTGATAACTCTTTGTTTTTTTATTATCGATAACTATCGAAAAATTGGTTCTGTTTTTGAGGCCTTGCGTTCACACCGTTCAAAATAGAATCGTGCACTAAATTGTGGTTGATTGCTATATTGAATACGCAGATTTTGTCATCTTTGGATTTTTATGCCACATCCCCTTCGCCCACAATTCACAAAAATGCACAAATCCCGTATATCACATACTAGAGACTTGAAATTTGACGCATATGCACATATAAATGTCATAATTATGCCCTAAATTTTCAATTTTCAATTTCAATAAGAACGTATGTCTAGAAAAAAAACTTATTAAATAATTAGGTTTCCACAGTACAGCCTATGCTGCAGCGGCGGCTCTGCTCATTACACAGAGCGCGAGCATATGCGTGCGTGCGTATGTGTGCTTGTGTGTGTGTACACATGTTCTTTCCTATTTATGAATAAAATAATCTTTTAATGAATAGTATATCAGCTCAAAGGTATCTCTTAGTGAGCCGTCTTGACTAGAGTTTTCTTACTTGTTATACCCTGGATCCATTGAAAATTAAATTTGAGTGTATAATGTTTTTGTGAAAATTTATGTAACAGGAAGAAGGAGGCGTAATCGATGAGCCGGGTTGATCTAGCCCTGTCCGTCTGCCCGTTAGTAAGAACACAGCGTTCTCGCAAATGCCAAAAGCTATAGACTTGAAATAAAAACGAGTAAAATAACTCTAGTTGGGATGCACGACTAGGGGGTACCCTAATCCTACCCGCTCTTAGTGTTTGAATATACACAGTAAATTGTATGTACAAAATGGTTAATAAATACAACAAAACAGAAATGGATTTCAATATGTCGGGTACCACACGTATAGTCAATCCCACATCCCAGACTTTCGCTGTTCAGCTACGTTTCTAACAACAACGACGCGCGAATGCTTTACGATTGAATAGCAAATTTTAAACATAAATAGCATTTATTCACTTTATATTTTATAAAAACAATGAAATATTTCGATTCGCTCAGGATTTGAATCTCAACCTAATTAGCTTTAGAAAGCAGTTCACAATGCAACCATTTCGGTATTCTCAATCCATAGAATATAAAATTCTGCTGGCGCTGAGACAAACGGCTGATTGTGCGTTGTTTGGCGCGGTTTTGAAAAGTAGCCAAAAATTAAATTAATTAAAAAGCATATATTCTATATTTGCCACTGAACACATTTTTCAAAATTATGGGGAAATTTGAGGCCGATATCCAAATGTAACAAAACCCGATATACACATAAAGCTACATGCGAAATTTGGAGGCTCTAGCTCTTAAATCAATCAATCAACTTGGCTTGTTCTCCTGATCAAGAATATATATACTTTATGGGTGTGGCAATGGGATCAGGGTATAACAAGTAACAAAATTCTAGTCGAGACTGCTCGACTAAGAGATACCCTGAATCCATTCAGCTGTAATACCAATCATTGAAAGTTTCATTTATTCATTCATAGTAAACAACACATGCACACACACAAACATATGCATGCATGAGAAGAGGCTGTACTATGGAAACTTTGTTGCTTAATAACTTATTTTCTCGACTTATGTTCTTAATGAAATTTTCGGGGAGTGATTATGACATTCAAATGTACCTATGTGCCAATTTCGATATTTTCGATAGCTATCGATAATAAGAAAATGGGATGAGTTATCGAAAAAAAATAAACTCGTACAGCGTATGGTATTATCGAGCATTTTGCTTTTTATTTGAAGTCTCTAGCTTTTGTGGTTTACGAAATCCACGTGTTTACACGGACGGACGGACGGACGGACGGACGGACGGACAGGGATAGATCAACTAAGCTCGTCCATCTGATCAAGAATATATATACTTTATGGGGTGTGGCACGCCTCCTTCTGCCTGTTACATACATTTGCACAAAAACATTATACCCTGATTTTCCATTTTCAATGGATTCAGGGTATAAAAATACATCTGGAAGAAAACTTTTTCGCTCCAGCGTTGCCGCTGCATAAGCTGTATGAGTGAGTGCAAACTTATAATATATAGTATCAACTGGAAGGGCTTAGGAAACCTCCTAGCCGGCCGTCTCGATCGATTGTAGGCAGAATATCATGTAATAACAAGTCTTAACGACGCAAAACAGGCTGATGATGAATGTGTAATCTGTCAGTTCTCAAACCTACGCAGGTAAATTTTGAGAATTTCAGTTATATTTTATGTCTGTTTAATAATTCAAAGAACTACGCTGAGAGTTCCGTAACATAAGGGATTCAATTGCTTTCCCCTATGGTCCAGGTGGTATCCTAAAGAGGTTCAAGCCAAGTCCCAGGTCCACCTCGTCATCGAATAACCAATTGGAGCCATCCCTCTGAAATAAATCCTCATGGACTTGAAGATTGCGCACTGCTTTTGCGTCAGTTTGAACAAGTAAGAAAACTCTAGCCGGGATGACCATCGTAGTCTTTGAATATAGTGCATAGTTCGAATGTAAAACTAAATCACGCGGCTTAAATCTGTGGCAATTTCACTGAGATTATTTTAATAAAGAAGAATAACGCAAAAATATCTTAAAAATATAATACAACAACAGCAAATTTAAACTAGGTAGTTGATGATATAATAGCAGCTGACAAATCAAACCCAATTCAACCCAAATCAAAAATCAATTTCGATTCATAAATTATAAAAGTAGGCAAGCATTTGAATGTAGGTGTGCAATTGTGCCGCGAAAAGGCGTCAGCTTAGGTCTGCAGATATCTGTGTTTCGTGTACATCTGCTAAATGGGAAATCATTTTTTTTAATAACTTTGTGTTTCTAAACGGATTTTATGAAACTGTCACCATATGAAATACATATTTACATAGGAAATGTTTGCATTTTTAGGATTTGGGGAAAGCTGGAGTTTTATTCTTTTATACTTCCGAGCTCCGTGTCTTTATGTCCATGTCCAACTCCCACTGGATTTGCATTCCGTGTGCTGAGACTACGAATAGAAGAGTCTAGCGCTCTAGCGCCTAGAGCTGCAATGAGTACGTGACTTAATCCATCTGCAGCTAACTTGGAATCACTCTTATCCCAGTTTCGTATAAATTGCATTTCCAACCTTGAAATCTGAACTTAGTTGAGAAAGACGAAACGAAGACAGCAACATTAAGGCAATGTAGAGTATGCGCATCTCATGCCATTGGTCCTTGGTCAAGTAGTTGGAGTTTGAATCGGATGCGATACGGATGCGATACGGATATGCGAAGCTCTTAAGAGACTTTTAATTCAGTCTAAGCAGGAATGAGTCAAAGACGTTTCTTATGTAGGTTTTATACATTAATATTTATCTATCATCTTAGCCCTACTCATTTATTAGACAATTTGCATACAGTTAGACATAATCGCCTAGAAATGCCTAAAATCTAAATTCCAAACCGCACCTGAAGTCGGAAGTGACGGTTTAGGATGCATTAAGGCTTAAATATGCTGGTATCTGGTATTCTTTGTGATTGGGTTATTCTATTCAGAATCTGAGTTATTTAAGATGACTCCAGATGATTATCAAGGGAAATAACTCAAATGTATGAAGAAATTGAACCTAAATTTTTTTTGCCCCACCTAGTAGGCTGTCCATGAAGACCATGGATCTTAGAGGCTTATGTGTAAAGCAGGTCAATTGTAATCTTGCTCAAAAAGTTGGTGACTCTAAGTCTAAGACTGGGAAAGTTGTTAATTTTATGTAATCAGATCAAAATCTTTTTCCGCACAAATTTCGTTAGCAAAATTCCTTTCTACTTCCACTGGTTCCTTCGCCAAACTTCGCAAAACGTACATAGGCATTCATACGATTTTAATGCTATATAATAGCACATGGACATATAAATATGTACATATGTGCACATTTATGCACGCGTAAGCGTGTGTATGTGTACGCGCGTAGTTTCTAAGAAAAGGCGTATCCGTCGTATTCTACGATTTTTTCGCCAACGAAAACGCGTTAGCCCAAATGTTCGCTCGCCAGGAGGGCGTGGCTGTCGCACTCAAAATGTTATAAAAACCTCACGCAGCCATTCACTCACACATACACACGCACACAAGCGCGCGCGCGCGCTCATACACACACACAAACAAGCCGCACGCGAATGTGACTGGTGTTTGTTGAAGGGGCGGGGTCGGGGGTTGGCAGGCAGCACAGAATAATTTCAGCTATGGCAGCACTTTTAACTGTACCTTGTACCGTGTACCCTACGCTTGTACCTACACTATTCGTACGCATTGCTTAGCCGGGCTGTAGAAAGTAAGCCTAAAACGTATTCGCTTCTGCCTATTCGACTATTTGTGCTGCAAATCATTAAGGAATTTCCCCTTGATATTATAATAATAATAATAATGATAATAAATGCTGAATTCATTTAATTAAAGCACCACATTGTTCCAACTTCCACCAAGAAAAGGTAGTCGCAGTATACATCAACATGCTTATATACATTTATATATATATATATATATATATATATTCTAAATAGCAGTCGCAAGCAGACAAGCCTTGAGTATATACTGCGTACGCTACAACAGTTGGGTCGATTCCATCTGTTCGCCATTGCCAAATATTCTAGAATACTTCTTGAATCACATACAATTCAATTGCGAAATGAAAAATTTTGTTTCTCGAAATGTGTATATGTGTCCTTTCGCTTTCTCTTATTTTGTTGCAGCGAATGTGTCAGTCTTCTATGTATATCTTTCTTTGTTTCTAAATCACTGTATTCACTGTAACTTGTATATATGTATGCCAAAGATGTGAATGTGTTGAATAAAATATTAAGCTTTGTATGTATGCGTGTAAGTGGTAGATACACCCCAACATTGCCTGTTGGCTGAGCACATTATGTTAAGCAGCGCAGCGGGCAAGACACGAAAAAGAAGACGAAAGCGAGGCAAATTTTGATGGCGTGCAAGAGAGCAAAACGTAAACAGTGGCGAATGGAACATGGCTCACAAGATGTAGAGAATGAAGCGCAAGAGGCAGACGATGCTGGAAATGGCGAATAGATGGAGAAATAGCAAAGACAGCTACAAAATAAACGGCAGCAAGAGTGCGTCCCCCTCCAGCTTTAACTTAATGTCTTTTATTTGGTGGTGGGTTTCTGTTCTAAGAATAGACGGCGCCACATGCATGTTAAGTGTACATGCATATACATATATTTCTTTATGTATAAATTATACATAATTATTATTGGTATTAAAGTGTGTACATATACGTAATTTATATGTAAGCATGTAAATTCAGCATATACAAATTCTATAAAAAATAAATCTTAACGATTTTAGCAATTCCTGTGTAACTTTCTTAAGCCCAATATGGTTCATAATATTGGAGATATCTTATTATTTGATTGATGAGTAGATAAGTGCAGCTCCAAGGTGTGCCTCTTTCAATCGACAAAGATTTCGCTAAAGTTATTCATTATTTGTTTCTTTTTGGCATATCCTTTTCATTTGTCCCTCTACAACTTGTTAAATTGTAAGCTGTCTTTTTAAATTGAGTTTCAATTCATTTTTTGTAACACTTTTTGTAATTTTGTGTTTGGTGAATTTTTTGGGTGGAAGAACTGGAAGAAGGGTGCTCGCTGTTATAAGCTGAATGCTGCAAAGGGAAATTGTCAAAAGAATGGGAGCGTGTGAAAAATATCCCGTCGACTTATAGCAGTCAGCTTACTTTCAAACATAAGATTTTGGAGTAGTCTTTTAGGCCTAATAAAAATTATAAATAATATTAATTTTTAAAGCAAAAAAAAAAAAATATGGGAAATTAAAGTCTTCAGAAAAATAATTTAAGTGTTTATTTACATTTATACTTTTTCTATTATCTGCTTCCTCATTCATACCTCATGCATAAAATAGCATGGTACAAAAAAAAGTAAATGGAATATTGAAATGGGAAGTATTAGAGGTCGCCTCTTGGTTTTGAGAGTAGAAAAAAGTGCGCGCAGAGCGAATGCAAAGTGTGTCCCTCTGCCACTGCCACTACCACTTCGTCTGCCTCTGCCTTTGCCACAGCCTTGGTCTCTGCCTCAGCTACTGCGTATGCCCTTGCCAATTGTGCTTGTTCAGACTGGGATTGGCTTGACGTGGAGTTCCAGGCCACTAAATGAAGCACGTGGCTCCGCCCAACAGAATTTCTGCCTTGTCTTTATATCTACACAGCTAAAAACTTTTTCTTGGCGCTCACATTTTTTGCGGCACGTTGCCTTTGCGCACAAGTTCTTCTTCTTCGTCTTCTTCCACTTGAGTTTTCTTTTGCACTTGGATTTGCCGTTCCTTTTCAATGCGTGACTATTTTTGCAGTTTTTCTGCCTCTCCATACGTGTGTGTGTGTGGGTGGGTGTGTTTACTGCCAGCTGCTTGCGTACATACTTATTAATACATACAACACACCCATACATATATACACACACCCGCAGTCACACAGAGAGAGAAATTTACATATGTATAACTTGAAGACGAAGCTTTTTGAGTGGCTGGAGTGAGGAGAAGCTGTGGTGGAAACGGAACAGAACGTAACGTAAGATGGGGGAAGGGAACGTCAGGGCAGAGTTGAGCTGAGCAGAGCAGACCTAGGCAGAGTATTGCTGAAAAGGGTATAGGGAAGCGGTGGACGGGCGAAGACGGAGGCAATAACTCCCATGTACCTGCACCACCAAGGAAAAAAGGTGGCGAAGTGGAGGTCAGAGACTGCGAATAAAAATTATTGTACAGAAATATCACAATGAAATGAAAGAAGGCGATTCGACAAATCCTTTAAGTAATTAATGCAGAATGCATACTCAAAATATGAATAAACTGCAGAAAGTAGAAACTTTGGAAATTGTAATATCGCAATTGTAATATTCTATGTGTGGATTCTATGTCCAAAGTTTACCCAGAGACTATAGATATTTTTATATATACTGTTTACGCATGACTAGGAAACTGTAGAGAAATTCATGAAATTTGGTTTATCGATTCTGTATAGTATTATGTACAGGGACTATTTTTTATTTTTGATGTTTTAATTCATGGTTTCTATAGCTCTCGGAGCTCCTTGCAGAAAGGAAATAAAGACTTTATATATAGAGTCTAAATTATATAGTCTATATTGTGTAGAATATATTTGGAATCGAAGCAGCTTTCAATTCCATAGAGAAATTGGGACTCGAGTATCAAAAACTTTATCTATGGCAACTAAATAATTTGACAACCCGATTCCCAGATCCTATCCGATTATAGTTTGTGTGTAAAACCAAAGTATGCAAAAACAAGTAATAAAACTCTAGTCGAGATGGCTCGACTAGAGATACACTGAATCTTTTGAGCTGTAATACTAATCATTAAAAGTTTCGTTTATTCATTAATATCAAACAACACATGCACGCACACACACACACACATTCAGCGCTGTGGCTGCAGCATAGGCTGCACTATTAAACTTCATTGTTTAAGGATTTTTTTTCTGGACATACGTTCTTAATGAAATTTTCGGGAAGTGATTAGGACTTCAGGATTCAAGTGTACCTATCTGCCAAATCTTAAGTCTCTACTATTTGATATACGTGAGTTGTAATTTTTGGTGTATTGTGGGCGAAGGGAATTGGCATCAAAATTCCAAAGATGACAGAATATGAGTATTCAATATAGCAATCAAGCACAACTTAGTGCACGGTTGAACGTTAGGCCTCAAAAACAGACCCAAATTTTCGATAGTTATCGATAATAAGGAAAGGGGATGACTTATCAAAAAAAATACTGCGTATGGTATTATCGACCATTGTGCTATTTATTACAAGTTTCTAGCATTTGCCGTTTGAGAGATCGGTGCGTTCATACGGACGGACAGACGGACATGGCTATATCGACTCAGCTCGTCGAGCTGATCAAGAATTTATGTATGTACTTTTGGGGATGTGGCATGCCTCCTTCTGCCTGTTACATACATTTTCATAGGTTTACACCCTGAATCCATTGAAAATGAAATTTCAGGGTATAGTATTTTTGTGCAAATGTATGTAATAGGCAGAAGGAGGCGTGCCACACCCCATAAAGTATTTATATTCTTGATCAGCTCGACGAGCTGAGTTAAATTATTCTTGTCCGTCTGTCCGTCCGTCCGTCCGGGTAAACAAGTTGTTTTCGTAAACCACAAAAGCTAGAGACTTGAAATAAAAGCAAAATATTCGATAATACTATACGCTATAGGAGTTTATTTTTTTTCGATAACTTATGCCATATCCTTATATTCGAAATTATCGAAAATATCGCGTTGTTTTGAGGCCTAGTGTGCACACCGCTCTAGAAAGAATCGTGCACTAAGTCGTAATTGATTGCTATAAGTAATACGCATATTTTGTCATCCTTCGCCCATAATTTACAACAATTCACAAATCCCGTATACCAAATATTAGAGACTTGAGAAATGTCATAAATGTTATAATTATGCATTACAAACATATTATTTAATTACAAACATATGTATAGAATAAAGTTTTCATAGTACAGCCTATGCAGCAGCGGCAGCGCTTCCGCCGCATAAAGTGCTCAGTACGCAGAGCGTATGCATTTGCTTTTAATTAATAAATAAAACGTTTAATGATTTGTATTACAGCTCAAAGGATTCAGGGGATCTCTTAGTCGAGCCGTTTCGACTAGAGTTTCGGTACTTGTTGAACATAACACTCGACTTAAATCTATGACAATGGTACTAAGAATTTCGATCAAAAAGCAATTATGCAAACAAATTCTATAAAAAATTATACCATCACTTTTTTGCAAGCCCACAACAATTATTCCTTTACTATTAAAGAAGAAGAATAGAAAACATTTTCGCACTGCTGCACAAAAGCTTAAGGTATCCGATAATTCAAAGCTATGCAAAAGCAATTCAAACACAAATCGACCCAAATTTTAAAGCAATTCGATTAGAATTATAGTGCGCAAGCATTATAATGTATGTGTGTACATGTATAGGATCATATATAGGCGCCAACTTTTCTCTGTGAGCTTTGTTTTTCGTTCGCTGTTGATAAGTGGCCAAACATTTTGTTTAACTTTTGTCTTTATCAACGGATTTTGATGAAACTTCCATCATATGATGTAAATAATTTAGTCGTTTTTTTGTGGCACGTCTTCTTCTGCCTGTTACAAACTTTTAGTAAAACCATTATACGCTTTCATTCAAATTTTTAATGGGATTAGGGTATAATATTTGAATCAATTAATATTTTTCCACAAGCTGTCTAAAATACTAATGTTTATTTTGTACTCGGCCCTAATTTGGGAAACGCTTTGCCATTTTCCAAATTGAAAGGGAGCTAAGAAATTCGATTTCCGAGTCAACTTTAGGCAGCTCCGATATGCCACGCCTTAATGGGCGGACCAATAGCTATATATGGAAAGTGGATAACTTATTTCAGAAGTAACTGTCAAAAGATTCCTGTGTAAAATCATAATTCTTTGCGCTGCGGGGGACTTACCCTAGAGTATATTTCAAACTACAAATTTCAAACGGACAGGCGGATGAGCGGATGGGCGGACGAAACGACGGGCACTAAGGCGGATAAATTTAACTTAAAGTTCAATAAAAAAATGCACAACCAACTTTTAATACTATGCAACAATAGGCGCACATATTACATATTTATACTGATTTTAAGTAGTCAGATAGATTTCCTTCAAATCTCTATCCCAAATTAGTATGACCCTTTACGTTCTAATTGCAGAGAGAAAAAGAGAGAGAGAGAGAGAGAGAGAGAGAGAGAGGGAAAGATCTGCCACGCCCAAATTGCTGTACGCATTACATAGGCACATTTAACTCCAATGAGCTCAAGAATATATTTGAAAGGTTTCAGAAGTCTTTAGCCTCATTCCCTGACGCAACTTCCACTTGCGAAATCTCCACTTTACCACGAAGTACGCGGACGCTTGTGATTCTAATTATTGAGTCTGGATTCCAATTAAAGTTCTGGGGAGTCGTTGCTCTTTATCCATTTCCTAGGGATTCACTTATGCATTATAAATGATGCTACGAACAGATTCAACCATGTCTTAGATCTCCAACGTTAATACAAATGTTATATACTGGGATACGCTCATTAAATGGAAGCAGGCAGTACTAAAAAACTAAATTTTTAATTAGATTTTTATGCGCGCTTTTCATAACATAAAATAGAGACTCACATACACCTATGCGGGCACATGCATACACATCTGCATACATATGTACATCACATATATGCGTACGTAGATATGTATGTAAATGAAGAACAGAGCCATACATCCATACAGTATGTGTGTGTGTGTAACATTATCCTTTTTCTTATCCCCAATGCTTGCGTTAATTTTTCAAAAGTTCCGTTTTCCGTGCCTTTTCCATGGTTGTATTTTTGCCTTTGTCGCTGACTTCGCTGCTCACAAATAGTTCGCTCGCTCTCTTTCGCACTCGCCCAAAGTGATGTCCCGTTATACGCGTTGCCTCAACTCGCTTCCACTCGCATTCACCAGTCCCATTCACACTCCCACTCCCATCTCCCATTCCCTTTCCAAGTCCCATTTATATCAGCATCTCTTCGTCCCACCCACTTCTCGTCGACACCATCAGCGTCTCCGCCATCGCCCATTTTACTTTTGGCATTTTGAAACTTAAGCTGCCACTTGAGTGGGTTGTGTTCCATTAAAAAACAAAGAAAAAAGAAACAAAAACAAAAAGCAACAGCAAAAAAGAATAGTGTTTCCTAATGATTGACGACTAGCAAATACCTTTGCAAGTGCCCAGTCGACTGATGCAGATGTTTTTTATGGAAGGGATAAGAGAATAGAACTTTTGGGCTCTTCCATTTCATTGATATTTGTAGGCATTTTATTGATATTTGTTGTATTTAATTTAGATTACAATCCAAGCCAATGCAACTTATTTGATCTTTCCTTGTCGAGACATAGTTGCTCACAAAGTGAATGTTTCCCACCCATGCATGACTGTTAGGCAGGAACAGTCTCACACAAACACACACACACAGAAACACACACACACACACACACACAAACACACACACACACACCTACACTTATACGTACACGAGCTATGCATACATACAAACCAGAATGGAACGAGCGAAATGAGAAACGATGAAAAAACTAGCTGGCGGAGAAATTGAAGAAAAGTTGTTCAAAAATATTCAACAAAAATTCAGCTACGGCATCTGGAGCGTGGTAACTGTGTCTGTGTGCGCGCGCGTGTTTCTGTGTGTTGCGTTGGGGGCCAGGCCTGGGCCTGGGCGGGAGCTGGAACTGGAGCTGGGGGTGGCTTAGGCAAAGGGACTTGTCGAAGGAAGTAGTGGTTGGCTCCAATGGCTGATTCTGGGGTATGCGCAGTGTGCGTGCCTTTGTATATGGCACCGTCACCATTTCCGTTTTTGCGCGAGAAATTTAGTTGCCGGGACACCAACGTCTCCTTGCTTGTATGTTGCCTCCAGCAGACCCAGTGGAAAAAGAGCTGACGACACTTGAGAATAATGCAAACGAAAATAAATTCGTTGTTTTCATTATTTCAAATATACGCTATATTTATAATAATTTCATTTAAAATAATTTATTTTTAATGTTTTATTCACTTTTATTTTGTAATTATTTCCAATATTTATTTTTCCCATTTAAAGTTTAATTACATATGTTTTGAATGCTTTTCTTTTGTTGTACGCTTTAAGATATACGAATTTCCTCTTAAATTCGTATTCTTTTATAAGTTGAATGCCCTGAAATAATAAATAATATTTGAGTAAACTTAATAAATGCGTAGCCCATTTGGCAGATCAAATTTACTACTAGGCATATTAACCGAAATTTGAAAGTTCTACTATGTGCTATTCCATATTCCATATTTCGTATTCTGTGTGTATCTTGCTTACTGAGTTAAAAAGGAACGCAAGCACGGCGACAGCCGGACGTGGGTGTTGCGGGGCTGGGGCTGGGGCTTGGACTGGCACTGGGACTGGGATGGCAATGTATCTGTATATAATGGTGCTGACGGTTTCTTGTACCTCAGGACTCTTCATATGGGATGGCTGTACATATAAATCTACGATAGTATACGTAGAAGGCGCTTGGGTGGGAGCTACAAATGAAGCAGTGTGCTTCAATTAAAGACCCCTTCCCACGGAACGGCCCCGTTACGGAAAAGAACAGCATTCAAGATTGCTTAATAATATTTTAAATGAAATTGTTAATTTGTACTAAATTTGTTTATTGAATTAATTCCATTTTCCTAAGACCTCTTTCAATTAGGAATTATATTTTATACGCTTGCCCACGAATTGGCTTCAGTTATAAGTATATAAAGTATATTTTCTTGAGATTCCTGCAATACTCAGCTTAAAGATTATTTAATATAACACAGTTGTTTAATTGGGAATGCCTGGGATTTTACTAATAACTATTCTCTAAGGCTTAACAGAGTGTTCAAGTTATACAAATGGTGCCAATAAGGAGACTAGGAGAGTAGGAAGACATTGATTGAAATCTCACAGATTGAAATCTCACAGTTTATATACGAATCTTGGTGAAATGGGAAAACGTTATTTTTTTTTAAGTTTTTTAGAGCTCCAATTAATCAGAAGTTATGGTACTCTTTTAAAAGAAATTCGGGCTTGCTCCATCCGCATTACTCGGCTTTGAGATCGCACAAGTGTTAAAAGCTGGCTTTAACTGGTACTAACTGTACTACCCACAAGCAGTTTCAGATGGATGAAAGACGAAAAATCTATTATTTTTGAATTTGTAGCATAAAAAAGAGAGACGTATGCGACTGGCAATGGAGAGTTGGTAGTGGTGGTCGTTGAGGGTAGGGGTTGTTCTTATTGCTGCTGGTGACACCCCCTAACTACATAAAAATGGCGTCTGCAGCACAAAAGTTTCACGGAAGGGTGGGTTGCGGGGGATATTCTAGCGCAGGGCTTCTCGAAGCCCAAAATAAGGCAGAAAACACAAGAGTTTGCCCGAAAAAAAAACAACCCTTAACTTCAAGTTGATGCTCATTCACGAAATGTGTAGCTGAAGCTTATATTGTTTTGGGCTTGTCCTTGCATTTGTCTACTCTGCGAATATATACTCTGCCATATATAAAGCTTCCCGTTCAATCTCTTTAGCTCCTTCCCTACGTCTAGGTCCTCTAGGAGGGTATGTCAACTTGGGAAGACAGCTTTCAGGGCTCACTGCTACGTACTTTGTTGCATTTGAAAAATTGAAAAATATTAGAATTTGCGAGTCGGGTGTACCCCACATTCGCTGCCACCGTCTCAGGAATGATGTCCCCTGCTCCTATGGAGAGACATAAAAATCCACCCTCATTTAATTAGATATTGTGTATAGTATCTGTTATTTTATTTTCCTTGTGTGCAAATCTCGTGACGTTTGGGACCTGGATCCCAACACCATATAAGTGCACGGTCATATATATGTGAATATATAACTCTCAGCAATAGAATGCTGCCTAGCTTAGTAGAATCGCAGATTCTGGTTTCAGATTAGTTTTTAGAACATCAAAGGCCTCTCTAAGCCACATTCAAACTAATGATAAATCGTCGGTAACTACGACTGCATAAAAACCTATTCATACAAGATCTACGATCATCATTGCTAACATCTCATTGACGAGCACGAGCTAGGTCAGCGAAAGTGAGCCCTTAAGATCCTTTCCCTTTCATTCTTACAGTTACATTCAGAGTCTGTCAAGCATGCAAAATTTCCATTATTATTAATACAAATGGCTAAAAACATATTTTGTATTATTCCCACTGACCACTAACCCGTGATCAATCACACATCGAATATTGGATTTTTGCGGTCACCTCCACTTTCCCCCGAATCGTGCTTGTGCTTTGGCGAATGCAGACATATTAATACCTATGTAGAACGACTAAGTAGCCGTTGCTTACATGTGCTTCTGTATTTCATAGTCGTGGCAGACTAGAAAAAACAAGTAAGAGATACCCTGAATCCATTGAGCTGTAATACCAATCATAAAAAGTTTCATTTATTCATTAATAGTAAACAACACGCATGCACGTAATATGCGTACTGCACAGTTTTGCGGCTGCAGCAGAGGCTGTACTATGGAAACTTTATTGTTTAATAACTTTTTTTCTCGACTTATGTTCCTAATGAAATTTTCGGGGAGTTATTATGACATTCAAATGTATCTCTTTGCCAAATTTCAACTCTCTAGTAATTGATATACGTGAGTTATCGTTTTCGTTGAATTGTGGGCGAAAGGGGCGTGGCATCAAAAATCCAAAAATGACAAAATGTGCGGATTCAATATAGCAATCAAACACAACTTAGTGCACGACTCTATCTTTAACGGTGTGCACGCCAGACCACAAAAACAAAGCGATATTTTCGATAGTTATCGATAATAAAGTAATGGGACGAGTTATCAAAAAAAAAAAATAATAAACTCGTACAGCGTATGGTATTATTGAGCATTTTGCTTTTTATTTGAAGTCTCTAGCTTTTGTGGTTTAAGAAATCCACGTGTTTACACGGACGGACGGACAGGGCTAGTTCAACTCAGCTCGTCGAGCTGATCAAGAATATATATACTTTATGGGGTGTGGCACACCTCCTTCTGCCTGTTACATACATTCGCACAAAAACATTATACCCTGAAATTTCCATTTTCAATGGATTCAGGGTATAAACAGCAGCAGCAGAGCTATGATTGAATAAATTCAACTTTTAATGATTGAGTTGCTCAAAGGATTCGTGGTATCTCTTAGTCGAGCCGTCTCGACTTCTGTTTTCTTACTTGTTGTGATATAAATTGGTGCTTATTTTGGATCACAACTCGAAGGCTATAAAGCTAGGTATGCTTAAGATTCGTTATTGGATCCAGGAAATAGGAATGTTTCCTTGATATGTGGGCCATGTATCTGTGGCCAGAGTTATTCGAATAATCAACTGCCTGCCAAGCAGATGTCCAGTTGCGGTCCTGCAGCATAAGCTAATCCTTGTCTATGCTCTTATGTTACACAAACAATTATGCAAATAAGAACGGACCCACCTAAAAAATCCATACAAAATTGCAATAAAGTGCAGGAAACACGTGAAAAACAACAGAAAAAAAAGTTAAAGGGTTGCTCGACAGAAAATAATAAAAATGATGAAAATAGGGCAGGAAGTTGGGAAAATATGTTTGACCGCGCAAAAGGCCAGCTGTATGTACAAATATATAGGAAAACGTGCCTTATTTTTGGGAGCATTTTTTTTATGGATTGTAGAGTAGCAGATTTGACAAACGGGTTTCCTTTCCCAGCGGCTTAAACCAGTTGGTCACTTCACAAGGTGTTGCTAACCAAATGAAGCCAAAAGACTTGGATGGGCTCAGCTGGAAGGCAATTTGAGTGCACAACAAAACAAAGCCAAACTGACCGTTGGTCAAGCACAAGACCGGAATGCCCAATGCTTACCCAGGTCACCTCTTCAACAAAAACGGAGTAGAACTACCCCCTTTCCTTTTAATCTGAACACTAAAGAAAGCTATTGCGTTACCTTCCCGATTGTTTTCTTTTACCTAAAGCCGGTTTCGCTGCCTTGTCCATAATCTTGACCATTGCCTGCCCGACCGTAAATCTTATCAAATTAAATTTGTCAGAGTACTGTTGTGTAATTTATGTTATCAATATCTATAGTTCGAAGTGTCTGGATATCCTGGAAGTACAACAAAAGTACAAATAAGTAACAAAACTCTAGTCAAGCCGGCTCGACTAAGAGATACCCTGAATCCTTTGAGCTGATATAGCAATCATAAAAATATTGTTTTATTCATAAATAGCAAACAACATGTGAACACACACACAAGCTCACATACGCACGCACGCATATGATGTTGTTCTGGAAACTTAATTGTTTTTCAGTGCATAATTATGACAGTTATATGTGCCTATTTGCCAAGTTTCAAGTCTACTATTTAATATGCGTGGCATCAGAAATCAGATTCTTCAATTAGATTCGATCTTAAACGAGCGGAACCTTAGCGTCTTAGCCTCGTCCATCTGTCTGGAGACTTTTTCCCGTGTGTCTCCCTAGGTCATGTTGGTTTCACATAATCAATATCCTCGATCGTTTAAGTAAAGTGGATATAACTTCATGACTTGCAATCTTTAGAGTTGCGGTTACCTAGTTTAGTCTTATATTTTATACCCTCAATGCATTGAAAATGGAAAATCAGGATATAATGTGCGAATGTATGTAACAGGCAGAAGGAGGCGTGCCACACCACATACAGTATATATATTATTGATCAGCTCAACGAGCTGAATTGAACTAAACCACAAAAGCTAGAGACTTTTGTAATCTTTGGATTTTTTAAGCCACGCCCCTTTCGCCCACAATTCAACAAAAACGACAACTCACGTATATCAAATACTAGAGACTTGAAATAGAACATTTGAATGTCATAATCACTCTCCGAAGATTTCATTAAGAACATTGAGAAAAAAAGTTATTTAACAATAAAGTTTCCATAGTACAGCCTCTTCTGCAGCCGCATAACTGCGCAGTAAGCATATTACGTGAATGTTCGTGCATGCATATGCTTGTGTGTGTGCATGTGTTGTTTACTATTAATGAATAAATGAAACTTTTTATGATTGGTATTACAGGTCAATAGATTCAGGGTATATCTTAGTCGAGCAGTTTCGACTAGAGTTTTGTTACTTGTTAAGATAATAGACTAGTTCACACTTAGACGTTTTATATATTGTACACTTCTTCTTTCCCTTCGCGTCTTCTCTCTCAGGTCCTTCTGAATTAATTGTCGCTTGCTACTCCCTCCGTTCTGGACACTTAATCTCGTCATCTGTCACCAGATACTTATCACTTATTGACCCCCACTTCAAAGCTAAGGTATCTGGATTAACGAGCGATTAATTAAATTAGCCGCTATTCTACTCGAATTGCATTACCAAATAAAAAAAGACATAAAAAAGGAAACAAGCCAACTGATTCATGCAGTGGCGGTTTGGTTCGGAATGGCTGGTTCTTCTCCTACCCAAGTCATATATCTTAATTAATTTGTTTAGTTATACTCGTTCATGGAGGGGACAAAGATGAGTATACTGGATCTACTGGATCTATGTATACTGGATTTGGCGACCTACTCCAAAAGGTCAAATTAGCCGTGTACGAGCTCGTGGATTAGGGCTACGCTGTTAATTAATCGTATCCTTTGAAGGTGTAATTACCAAATTTGTTATATTCTAATTCTGTCCAATTTCTTGCAGGTGATGAGACTCGACTTGGATTATGGAATATAGATGTTGTGAGCGTACAAATCGCATCTGCTGGTCGGAGAAGACTATTACATCGCACGTCTTTCTTTTTGAACGAGTATTATGCAGTCGGCCACAGTCGGCGGGAACATTTCTTGTTTTTTTCTCCACTTTGCTCTCGTCAATGTCTGTGCCTAAATGAGCCAAAAGGGAGTGCCGCAGTTTATGAGATAATTGTTGACCAGATGTATTGCTGAATTGGGGCTGTGAGAACTAGGAACTGGGGTTGATATGCTCACCATTTCGGGGGAAACGAAAAAAACGTTGAAAAAACCATGGCAAAAAATTCAGATAATGGATACAAAACAAAATCAGTATTCGTGAGCATGCGCAAACATTCCCGACTAGAAAATACCCTACAGTTGCAACAAAATATCTGATTTGTCTCTCGATAATGTGAATATAATCGTTTCTTACTGCAGGATTACCTTAAGATAATCACTTTAATCTTTAGCTGGCTGTTACTGGCTCTTAAAAACCTGACGAAATTGGCGAAGTCCAAATTCGGATTCTGATTCAGCACACCAAAAAGGATGATACCCCATTTTGCAATACAGCAAGGGACCTGATGGCTGTGCAATGCCGACTACCTGTTGACCACAACACTTTATGTGTAGCCTGCGGTAATAGCTTGCTACTCTGCACGATGGTCCATTCGTTGTTTCTATTTGTCATTTTTTCTTCATTTTGGATACGGTTGGGTGGGGGCTGAGTGACTACTTGAACGCAATCTCGACCGCTCAAGTCCATATTTAAACTTATATACGATGAAGGTCGTGAAGATTTCCGAGGCTTTGTTATTCGAGTCTCGTATTTTGATATTAATTCAGTCAGAGGGAGTCATTGCAGATTGCTTCAAACTACCATATACCATATACCATATACATATAAACCTCATACACATTTCGGAAAAAAATAAATTGGTACAGGCTTAGATCTAAATAAAATAAATTTACCTCATAATAAAATAAAATAACAAAAAATTATTTGGAAATTCGAAACGAAACAATTCCTCAAACACCATATGCAAATGTGGCCTCTGTGTAACCAGTAAAGGGTGCATGCATGGGTGTGCATCTCAGTGTGTGTGTGTATGCGTTACCCGCTGCGCGCATGTGGTGAACACACGCTACTCTTATTTGGTGAATATACTTTCAAATGAACAACTCACGCTACTCTTATGAGGTGAATATGACAACTCATACGCTCTGCTAGTCCTTGAAACTGCAATTGGTGAGTATTAGTAAAGAACGAGAAAAATACCGCTGCCCAGTGTATCTCAAGAGCAAAGAAGGTCATTGGCGCCAATCTATAATACGCACATGCATAAAAGCATTGCAACGGAAAGCGGTCTTCTGCAGAGCAAAAATTAATACATAGCTTACATGGTTTTCGAATTTGATCATTCTGAAAATATATTGAAAAATTCAGTGAAGGGATCTGACCATGCCAGCGGCATCTGACGATCGAAAGCCAAACCAAACGTAAGCGTCATCTAGGGCTCAATTTTTTGTGGATCAGGGATATTTCGTTGTTGTCAATTGGCTTAAATGAATTTGCTTAAACTGTTAATGATCGAAGCCAATTAATCGATGCCGCAACACACAAAACCCAGAGGCTAATCTGGTTGGGTAATTTATTTATTTTGTTTTGAAATTGAATTGAAGAGTCAAGAAAAAGGGACCGTGAAAAAACGTCAGTGCCCCAAAAACGGGCCAAAAGAAATGATTTCACAAATCCGAATTAGATATGGCACAGGGCATGATGCTTACACCGACTGGATGCTCCACATGGGCTTTCTCTAAACACTTTTTTAGCATTAACTCAAATTGCCCAACAGGGTATCTGCAGCTACTTCTATCGACGGTTATCTTAATTTTTGGGTAATTCTTTTTGCATATTCTCTGTTTAAAATCTACCGCCTGATTTTATAATCCTCGGTCCCCCTGTCGGTCCATTTGATTGATTAATAATCCAGAGCTAAGTGTAATTGGAGAAGAGTTTCCTTTTAGTGTTGCGCGGCAGAAAGTTTGAGGTATTTGTTAGTCGGTCCTCTGCCTAGATTTACGTGTTGTTTTATTTTTATTTTTCGCTTTCCGCTTTTTTCTTTTTGCGTTTTATTTTTGAGTTCAGTTATTTTCGCACTTGCGAATGTGGGCAAAAGCAACAGGCGACACCTCGAATGGCAAATGGCAATTGGGATATGGGCCTGGGCCTGGGATTGGGAATGGGGTTGGGACCAGAGCTAAGGACCGGACTCAGACTAAAAAAAAAACGCTCCTGGCCGCATGTTAATTAACATGACTTTGTGGTCGAGTGCCGGAGTGGACGAGGACATGGCCGTGGCCGTGGACCGTGGACCGTGAATGTGGACGTGGCCAGTAACCTGTGGCTGAGGTCCGCGCGATGCCGCACAATATTTGTCCAACAACATAATGTGTTTGTTTAAATGCCAAAGTGGCCAATCTGAGTACCGTTCCGTTCCCACTGCCACTCCCACTCCCATTGCCAGTTCCATTCGCATTCGCATTGCACACTGTGAGAATAAAAACAAGTTAAAAGGCGGCAAATCGCGGCAATTATGTGTCCTGATCCCCTGGGAATTTGCGCGTACATTTTTTTACTCATATGCCTGGCGCGTCTTTCATTTTTTCTGGTTTTTTTTTTTCTTTTTTTGTGATTTTTGTGCAATTCTCTTCAAATCCAACACTTTTTTATTGCCTGCAAATTGTTTTTTCTGCTTTTATACCTTTTTAAGCGCTAAAGCGGATTCGCTTGGAGCTACCCTGGGAGCAACTGGGCAAAGCAAAAAAGTAAATTAATTGCCTTGCGGCTTTGTAACTTTTTAAATCAATTTTTTTGTTATTATATTTGGGCATTTGATTGGCAATGGGGCTTTGCCCCATATGATTATGGCGATTACATGTTCGTTGACAGCTGTAAAATAGGCAGAGGGGGGAACATAAGGGTGGGTGGACACCAAAAATTAGTCTGAAACAGGAAAGGCAAATGGACGCACAATTGTGGTATGGCGACTCGCTCATAGATGTCGCTACGAAAATATACCAAAGGGAAATTTATCATATCAGCTCTCTTTCAATGCTTGCGCTCTTTTAGCAGAGTTTCAGGAAGCCCGCCTTAAAAAGAATCAATTAGTTTATTATTTAAAAGTAAACAAATAAAAAACAATAACTGACAAATACTTAAAATTGATTTCGCCTTACACAAATTTCTTATGATGTTTATAGCTTTTGTTGCAAAGCACCGAATTAAGCTACTATACACAAGTACAATTACCCCGTACATACATAAATACATATATACATACGCACATATATACATATATATATATATATATATATGTTTCTATTTAGCTAATTTAGACTTTCACCATTTTCAATGTGTGCGTGTACGTGTGTCTGTGTGTGCGTGTACTGGGTGCGTACATGGATGGACTGGTAACACCTTTATTGATATTTATTCATTTTTCAATTAACCACATACCAACATTGCGAGCTCTATTAACCGGTTAAACAAATCAAACAGCTCCAGCCCACCTTTAGCGAGTGACTAAGTTAGACCTTCGTTTTTAAAGAGCCTCTAGTTTGATTTGACTTCAGTTAAGAAACAGTAATAAAGCTAACCTAAAGTCGTTCTACTATTATAAATATATCCATTAATATTAGGGCTGCTGATATAGTTATTCAGCTTATATATAGAAAAGATATATGTATATGTTAATGGAATTTATAAAAAGAAAAAGGAAGGCATTTGCTTCTTTTCTAGTCCTTGTTTTGTAAGTAGGTATACGGGGGTGAAGGGCTTATATATCGGTTAGTTGAAGAAAGCCTTCATGCTTTTAAGTGGAATACTAAAGCATGTCTATGTATATACTATAAAAGAAATTACATAAAATGTATACAAATTTAGGTGAGGTAAAAATTTGTAAAAATAAAAACTTTTTAATTTGATTCTTTCTTTTTCCTCAATCAGCTTCAATTCGTTATCTAGCAGTTCACACTCTCAACTTTTGAGGAATCGTTATAAAAGTTTTGATTACTTTTCGTGCAATTTTTAAAGCAAGGCAACCAAAAACAAAAAAAAAGCGAAGGAAGAGCTGAAGAGCTAAAAAAAAACACAACCAAAAACATATTTACCGTAGTTATATATATATTTATTCATAACTATAAATATATTATTTGATTAGAATACGTTTGAGCATCGGTGCTTATCTACCTGCTACACCCGTTGTATGCCTCCATATAGATACATATGTAGATATACCTATACATACATATGTATACAGAGTTGCATCTAGATCTAGAAGCGAGAGTTGATTTTTAAATAGAACAAGAGCTGAAAGCTTTACTTACTTCGCATGTACATCCTTTTATTTATTTGGTATGTTAGTGCGAATGCAAGACTTCAATCCTTCGTGCTTCGGCCAAAGCACCCAATTAGAGTAAATGAACATTTGTAGTTGGTAATTAAAGTGGCGGAGATTAAATATAGGCAACTCGACTGCTTATACTCTAATAAAAGGGTATTTAAGGAGCGGTCATGATAATTCGCTGCATCTGTTTGTTGACAAGTGCCAGCAACAAATACAACGATTGCCTGTGCAGTTCCCGTTCCCGTTGTCGATCCCGTTAGCTTATTCCAGAAGAAGGGTGCTGCAGCTTTACAGAGACGAACTGCTGCACTCAGGGGAAGGAGAGAAAACGGGACAAAAACAAAAGTCAATCGGCAGCAGCGGCAGCGACAACAGCAGCAGCCGCCGCGTCGGTCAGCAGACGTTTTCACGGTAGAATGCGCGACGCGACCGCGTAAACGTTTCAAACTCTGTAATTAACATTATATCATGCATTCACACACACACATGATGCCCTATATGAATGTGTGCGTGTGTGTCGGTTTGTAAAGGAAAAAGTGCGTGAAAGGGTTACAATGCGAGGGCATACAAAAAATTATAAAAACTCCACTTACCGAAAGGAAGGGTTTCGAATTGTAATTTATATTATTATTTCGAGTAAGCTACCAAAAAGAAAAAAGTAGATAGTTAAGTGGTTAAAGCTGGCGTTCGTTTTGTTTTCTTTCGACTGCCACTTCCAGTCCTCTCCAGTCACGCCAGTCACACCAGTCACACCAGTCCACTACCTACCTCCCGATGCACAGGTCCAGGCGTACGCACTATTTGGCAAACTTAACGGCGGTTTCAAAGTGTGACCACAGTTATTTATGGCAACTTCCTCGTTTCCAACTTTCTCAACACGAGCAACACAACAAATTTCATAAATTTCCTGTTCCACATTTAATTAATAAAAAAGTGCGCAGTTTCAATACCTACTCAGTTTTCAATAGGACTTGTAGAATCTCTCCCCTGTGTATATTGAAATATTTATTGTCCTCTATAATCGCGTAATCACACTTTATGCATATGCATAGATACGCTGTATATCGATACAAATGTCTTGTTGCCAATACTGCAATATACCCTACATATATACGCATATAGGGTATATGATGCTTGAGTTGTTCCCAAATAGATATACCCATTAGTTCAATAGGCTGTGTGTAGTACTTGTAGGGTATTCATAAGCTAGCGCTTCTCCCTTGCTGATGCCCAACTCTTTTTTTTTCTTCTTTTTTTCTTTCTTTTTTCTTTCTTCTCCATTGCAGTTATTATTAGCCACTTAAAGCTCATTCTCCCCCTCTCTCTCCCTGTCTATTCCTCTCCCTCTCCCACTCCCACTCGCACTCCTACTTTAGTGCTTTGCTCGGGCAATTAAACATGGCGGAAAAGAGAAAGAAGAAATATTCGGCGAAACAAAAGAAAAAGAAAAGATTTCAAATGTCTCGTCCTTTTCCTTTTAATTTCGTTTACTTTAAGCATGAACCAGAAGATACATTTTTGGGACGTCTATAGACTCATATGTAAAAAATGTATTTATTTAAATTAATAAATTTAATTTATAATAAGACCTCATCTTCAATCTATCTATCACACACGATAAGACCCTGGGATGTCAATTGCTAACAAATATATCTACACTTAAAGCCTCGTTATTTAATTGGGAAAACCCTTAGAAACAGAAGGGTGAGGCCTGAACTAAATGGTGTAAGTCCACAGTATGTCAACTTGAGATACTTTTTGGGAATTTGTTAGGAATCATTATAGCATTGCGTATGAGTTTGGGAACTTGATGCGAATTTGCTTCTCAGTCGGTGCTTTGTTGAACTGAACGCAAACGCTTTGTCGCATTCAGTTGGTATTTAACAGTGTATGAGAGTAGAGTATACATTCAACATCCACTGGCTCCCAAGTCCAGCCCCGTCCCCTCCCACTAACTCTGTCCGAGCGCGTTTTCCTTTTTATCATTTCAATTTTTGTTGATTTGCTTCTTTTCGAGAAAATTAAATTCTAAATTATTGTACGCGCGAGATAGAGACAGAAATAGAAAAAGAGAGAGGGGAGCGAGAGAGAGAGGGATGGAGTCCAGCTTGGATACGAAACGGCACATCAACCACCACATTCCACGCACATCTTGCACCTCCTTGAGCCTGGGCACTGGACGTGCCACATTCGGTCGGTTCTCTCCTCAATTAAATTGTATTTGCGCAGGATCTTTGTGTGCTGTTGTTGCTGTAGCTGCTGTCTTTGCCCATAGCTATCCGCGACCAAAAACGAAGCGTGGCCAACGCTAGCCACCGTCGCCCCGACCCCAAATTTGGGGCGGATGCAAAAGTGCTATACCAAAATCAAGATACAAAAAAACATAATGTTGCAGTCGTGTGCCACTGACTGCGCAATACTCTTTCTCAATTATGCAGTACTATTCGTTCCCAATTAACATTTGTCATCTCAAATAACCATTAGAAGATATGGATGATATATATCGCACATTCCATCCTAAAACTGTATTAACTGAGGACAGACGGCCATTGCCAAAGCCAATATACTCTGTGCACTGCCTGAGCGAGTATGAAAATTACAAAAAAAAGTAACAAAGCAAAAGAGACTAGCAAAAAATGGGCAACAACTTCCTTCGATGGCGACTTGGTGGGGGCTGCAAAGCAGAAAATAAATAAAAGTAAAAGAAGAAGAAAAAGATAAAATAACAAGAACAAGAAAAAGAAAACGGACGCCCGGGAACTTTAATGGCAGCTTTTGCCATACACCAGTGCTGAGCATTTGACAGTCGCTTTGTGTGCTGTTTTCTCATTATTATTCGGCAAATGAACAAACCGAACAACCTAGGAATAACAGAGATAGAGAGAGTGACAGGCAGAGAGAGAAAGAGGCAGAAATACGCCTATCACCTTTGATAAGCTGTTTTCTGCTAAGCATTTAGCCTTTTTAGGCATAAATGCGGCCCCTTTGGCCTGACCACACGCTAGGTAGCTAGCTAGGTAGGCAGCACTGGCGTTCACACTAACGGCAATAAGCAAAAACAAAAACGAACACATGTAAATAAAATGGCAGCGTTTTCACTTTTCTTTCACACTTCTCGCCATGTTTTGTCTACAAGAATATTTTATTATTATTATTATTTTATATTATTTTTTTTTTTGCATTTGAGGCTGAGTTTGCTTCGAATTGTTGGCATCACCCACCAACAGCCGAGTTCGGAAGTAGACGAATCTCCATTCTGGACCAACCACTCTTGACCCAACCGCCTGCGTTCCTCTCGCATCCACTGAACACTTCTTAGTTTTTGTTGCCTAACTTTTTGGATTTCTTTTACTGCCGCCTATTTTGCCAAATGATTGATTATATTCCTTTTCTCTTTTTTTTGGCAAGAGTTAAAAATAACGAAAAAACCTCGATCCAACGAAGCAAAAGGTTGGACTAGAAAATGCCCTGTTTCTATTTATAATTGTGTAACTGTAGTTCTTAGATACTTAAAAATACTTGTTATTTGGACTTACCCTGTAAGTACTTACCTCATTTATAGAAAATGACCATAGATAACCTGACAATACCCTGTAATACTATTTAAGGAAGTTTGTACATAGTAGGATTTCACACAACTTTGAAAATTCGCTTTTTGACGGCTGAATTCTGCTTTGTGAATTCTGAAGTGTTTATTTCACAATAATATTTTCTAGATTCATGTAAACATATTAATAGTTCAGAGATGAAGGAAACGCCAATGAAAAGCTATCATGAAACAAGAAAATATTTCAAATATAACTATATATTGGTACCGAACATACAAGTGCGTATCATTAAAGCGAATCCAAAAGGAATAAAGCACAGTCATCACAAAAACATTTCACAATTCAAATAATTATGTTTATGCCTGTGCATATGTATATGGGAACACCCTGCGATCGTATAAACTTAGCGACTATGAGTCGGACAGTTGAACAGACGAACAGCCGGACAGGAGCCAAATAAAGTTATGCAAATGAGGTTGTAAGGGATGGACAGGGGCTGCGTGGCACCAGCTGTCGGCTAACCCGATCCGAATGACCGAAAGGCTCAACGGCTAAATCAATGTCGAAACCCTTTTCTCGGGCATTACCTGCTCGATTTCAGTTGAAAGTCCTGTTCCTCTCTGGCTGTATAAATATGAGCAGCCGCCCCTTTCAGCTGGCGGAGAGATCGCTCGGGTAGGGTCCATCCGATATACACGTTCTGCTCTTTACCTATGCAAATCACAGACTCATCCGCAACATCTGTCAAGCAACATCATTCATTCATATATATATATAGATATATATGACATAGATACAATATGATAGTTGATAACTTGGAGCTGCATTGCGGCCCCTTTAGCTTTAGGGTTGACCACTGTTCAAAGCAGGGGTTGCAGTGCCCGTCTAGCTAGAAACCCCTGAAAAAACACATTCACACATACAAAACGAACG
This sequence comes from Drosophila mettleri, assembly GCA_035047625.1. Taxonomy (NCBI): domain Eukaryota; kingdom Metazoa; phylum Arthropoda; class Insecta; order Diptera; family Drosophilidae; genus Drosophila; species Drosophila mettleri. Next base: position 1,137,889 of record JAWNPI010000096.1, read on the forward strand.
GCTCGCAGCCGGAGTAAGAAAATCTTTTCACACAGTTATGTAGCTGGACTTCGGCCTCGTTCAGAAACGGAGCGCCAGTCTTCAATAACCGTTTTATGCGAATAATTTCCCATACAAATAAGAAGGTGGATGCGACTTAGTTGCACAACGAGCCTTCTGATACATTTTGAATATGAGTAATCTACAAATACTCTTATCAAGCTGCCGGACTCATCGTCGCACACAAGAACAAGCACAGGTGAATGCTCTGTCGGATAATATAATGTCGGATTCTCTCCAACTGCACGTCATGCTAACATGACCAATGAAGGAAAAGGTGTATATATACTCGAGCGAGATCAATTGAGATAACGATTGTACAAGATTGATTGAACAAGACAACGAAATATAGATATTGCGCTCAGTTGCTACTGGCTTTCAACTCGTTCATCTCTCGCACTCGAAGCTGATATATTATACTTATGAGTATTATCTATTGTTCTATTCTATATCTAATCTAATTATATAGGGATCATATATATATATCATATATATCTATGTAAAGGTATTCAATCCTCGGTATGACTTGATGGTGGCTTCCGTGAGGCTATTCAAACTTGTTTTTACTTGTTTTGTGTCGTCCAGATACAAGATACAGTTGTGGCATACGGGGGCGCAAAAGCCGCTCGCAGGTATCTGTCTCACCTGTGCAGCACAATTTATGCTTCCTCGACAATATCTCTGGGCCAATGCAGAAATGGCAACCATCTGCTCGATCTGCGCGATGAATTCGCGAGCCCTCCAAAAGGTGAAACAACTGAATGTAAATTACATTGCCCAAACTCAATTTACTATATCAACCGATCTGAGTGACTGCCCCAATGCCCCATTTAATGGACAACGGATTATTTATAGCCCTGTATCTAGTGCAGCAGCCACGAGGCGATTTAGCTACAGTTGCAAGACCGATCAATGCAAACGTCCTTAGTAGGTGAGGATGTCTTATTCTTAGAAAGATTATAGATATAGATATAGATATAGATATAGATATAGATATAGATATAGATATAGATATAGATATAGATATAGATATAGATATAGATATAGATATAGATATAGATATAGATATAGATATAGATATAGATATAGATATAGATATAGATATAGATATAGATATAGATATAGACATAGATATAGATATAGATATAGATATAGATATAGATATAGATATAGATATAGATATAGATATAGATATAGATATAGATATAGATATAGATATAGATATAGATATAGATATAGATATAGATATAGATATAGATATAGATATAGATATAGATATAGATATAGATATAGATATAGATATAGATATAGATATAGATATAGATATAGATATAGATATAGATATAGATATAGATATAGATATAGATATAGATATAGATATAGATATAGATATAGATATAGATATAGATATAGATATAGATATAGATATGCTTGCCTTATTTTTTGGCTCATTGTATCAATAATGAGGAAAATCAGTATTTATATATACACATGTATACCTACGCGCAATAATGTTTATATATTACATATATTTATAGAATTGTACAGTTTCCATTAAACATGCTGTCGCTAGAGGGTAACTTTATTGCACGGGCATTCGAAATGTATTAACAATAAATTGCATTGTTGTATATGTAATACATATGTATTAAATATATATAAAATATATATATATATATATATATATATATATATATATATAAATGTGTGTGTGTTGGATATATGCATGAAATATGTATTCAGAATGTATGTTTATTCACCAGCTGCATCTCCACCTGCTTTATCCAAAAATCACTATTCTCTGAAGGTACAGTGATAAGAATATTGGTAATTATACCTGTATATATAAATAAATATATATATATATACATATGTATATATATATATATTTTTTTTTTTTTTTTATAAATATATAATCTATCATTTATTTCTTTATCCCATACCTGTTCGGTCTGACATGAACTTATTTTCTTGCCAATCGGTGTATGTATTTGCAAATAAGTATGTATATATATGCGTAACCCCTCCTCAGCATATGTGCACATTGCAATTTCCCATGCTTCCTATAATATGTGTATATGTTTATGTACGCACATACATATATATATCTATATACATATATATTTTATTCGTATTAACATTGTCAAATATAATACTTGTGTGTGCCTGTCTGTTTGTGTATGTGTGTGTGTGAGTTTATGTATGTATTGTACATTAATTTGGATACGTGTGCGCCCACATGCATTTAACTGCGTGTGTGTGCACGCATACGAGCGAGCGAGTGTGCGTATAGACTGGACATTAATTTGTATATATATTTAGCCATTTGCAATTCTATTGTAAATTATGTGCGTGTTGATGTACCTGTGGGCGTGCAAGTGTGTATGTATTTTAATAAATTCTATATACAAGAAACCCTCCTCGATAATTATGCCCACATCCATCGCAAGCAGTACTCTCCAAAGAGGGCCCCCATTTCATGTACATACGAACATACATATACGTATGTATGGGTATTTATGAATATATGCATGGGTGTGCGCTGCATGTCGCCTCTCTTCCCTTTTCTTCTGCTGCGCTTCGACTGTTCCCAATTCTAATTCAGTTTACTGCTTTTTTTTTTTTTTTTACTTTTAACTCGAATTCAGTTTCTCCTGACGGTTTTGTAATGTGAATGCGCCAGAAAGAAGACTTAAATCACTTAACGCTGGGAACAGCCAATTGCTCTTTTGATTGCCCACATCGATTATTTCTATGAATTCGCATTGTGAGCAATCATACAGTAGGTATAAATTAATAACGTTGTGCGTGGGAACAGTCTAAAGCAAAATAAAGTATTTTCCTCTTAAGATTGCTCACTTCGGCTGTTCCCCAAGAAATCGCATTCATATTTAGAGTGTTCCCAATGCCGATTCATTTGCGTCGCCCAACAGACTGTGATCCCAGTGAAGAGGCAAACAGCATAGAGAACTTGAATTAAAATTGGGAACATTCTTAGATCTTCCTACATGGTTGAGAACAACAAAACATCGCCTTATCTCACATGTGTGTGTAAATGTATATATGCATAATTATATTTATTTTAAAGAAATTGTTATAAATATTTGTAGATATGAATATTAGATGAATGTACAATAATACATACAAACAGATGAGAGTTTAAGATATTAAGTTTTCATTTATATTTTATAAATATGTAAGTGATATGTGTGCATGTTTATGTATGCGTGCGTATGTAATTCTATGTGATGCATTAAATATGTATTTAAAAAACATACATAACAACACATATGTGTAGTAGCTGTTTATGATTGTATGGGAACTTAAATCCGAACCAACTGCCTCCTGGAAAAATGGGTAGCGAGAGGAAGGATGGTTGTTTGAATGCAATTTGTTGGGCATAATTAATTCGCGACGCGAGGCGAGGAGAACGTTTCGTTTGAGTTTGGATGCAGTTGCTGAGTACTGAAACCTACAATACGCGACGCCATCTTGCGTATGGCAAGGGTGCGCAGTGCAGAGGCTTGGGATGGGGGTGGCAGTCCGTGCTGGCAGCACCGACCCCTTGCGGTAAGACATGGGTCGCGACAAAGCTCGATATATATGCCTAAGGGTGGGTGGGTGTGTTTTTTACGTTATTTGCTATGCCATTGAATAAGAGGTCCTATTCCAGTATGTATACCTCTATATAGATAATAGATGCATATCTGAAATGAATATATGTATCTATGATGAATCTCTATATATGGCTAGGGGATTCTAGTCCGGCTCCTATCCTCGTAGTTGATGATATCGCTATATACATGGGACGAATACGAATATAGATATACCTTCCGTCATAACCTTGACCACAGGTGGAGGAGCATAGTACGCTGGACAAGACATATCTAGATAATACTTGTCGAATTTAGTCAGGGCATGGGACATAGTGATCAGTCCATAAATAGGAAAGATTCGACTTGCTTGCATCCAGGCAGGTATAAGTGGCACCAGCTTACGGGACCTATGGTGGATACACTCTCTCCAAATAAATTCATGCTCCTGACTCCTGGCTCGACGTCAGCCAACCAAGATTCGGTCACCACTAACATTGTATTTAGCAAATGTTTGTTTTACCCTGATAACTTCTTCCATTTTCTTAACATTATTTGGGATTTAGCAGTTCATCTCACTGACGACGTGCGACTAACTTTGTCGAATACTCAGCTTATGATAGAGGAAACAAGTAAGAAAACTCTAGTCGGAGGTGCCCGACTACGAGACACCGAGATCCCATCATCATTGGTACTAAGAATTCGTCAATCAAAGACGAATTATACAAACAAAGTCTACAAATAGATAATACCAACACACTTTTGAATGCACATAAAAAATGTTCCGTTACTATTAAAAAGAAGAATCGAAAACATGTTCGCACTGATGCACAAAGTGCTGAACGTCAAATTTAAAGTAGGTAGACGAAAATTGAAATACAATTCAACCCAAATTCAAACGCAATTGCGATTCTTTAATTGTTAATTAGATACATAAAGCTAAGTGCGAAATTTAAAGACTCTACCTTTTAAGATGAATAAGATAAAAATTCCTAACTGATTTTTGATATGGTTTTAAATTGATAATAATTATTCAGGAATAGTTATCGATTTTCTGAAATATACTCGATATGCGCGTGATATACACAAACCAAACGGACAGACGGACATATGGATGGACTGACGGTCGGACGGACAGACAGACAGACGGATAGGGCTCAATCAAGTCGGCTTACCCTCGTGATCAAGAATATATATACTCTAGGAGTTGTGACACGCTTCCTCCTGCCTGTTATATACTTTTAACAAAACCATTATACCCTGTTTTCCCACTTTTAATGGGATCAGAGTATAAAAACAAAATTTCGAATTCCATCAAGAGCAAATATGTTTCAATAACAGTTATTTGTGGGTTACTTGCGTGGGAGTGTAAAATCAAATACACAGTGCTAACACAGGGTGTATCGATATTGAGAACTCCCGACAAAAGCACTTTTACTTGTTATTAATAGAAATAGTGAAATCAAATGATAGCTAGCCAACGCACACACCCACGGAAAGGAGTTAACAGTTCTTTTGCTCTCGCACACGCACTGTTTAAAGTATGCACTCTCTCTGCCTTCATCTGATGTGAAACCTTCCCCCTCCTCCTTCCCCAACGACCTGGTCGCTCTGCTGATGCTGGTACTTCTGCTGCTTAAACGGGTCAGCTGGTGCGCTCGGCTCGTTGCTAGATGCAGAATTTGAAAATCCGAATGGAAGTCCCCACTTCCCCAAGAGAAGTAAAAGTTCAAACAGGATAGATGGAGGGTGACTCCGACTCTGGCTTCGGGTATGGCGTCTTTCAGTTAGCTACCGGCAAAAGCAGGAGTCCACTTAACTCGACTCGACAACCTTGACATAGGTTTGGCCTTCGTCCTTCTACCACGTCATAGTAAACTTCAGTTTGTTGCCTTTAGTTTTATTGTAATTCGAGTTTTCTTTTAGCTTCTTCTTCATCTTCTTCGGCTGAGTGCAGTTGCAGCCAAAACTACATTCTCCCAGCCAAAATACACACTACTCTTAGCCTTTCATTCGAACAGCATTGCAATTTGTATGCCGACATCTACATATAAGTGCAAATGTGTCTCTGTATGGCTAAAATAAAATGAGGAATGAATAGAGTTTAGCTAAAATAGTGATAGTTATAATAATAACTCCATCAATTTTTGATGTACCGAATAAAAAACGTCGCCTTCGCCTTGCACTTAAAGCCGCGAGAAGGTCGACCCGTATGAGCGACCCACAATTACTTATGGATCCATTAGTCGACTGAGAGATCGAAACTACTCGTCTGATCATATATCAGCAGAGACATATCTCTGCTTATTCGTATTCTAATTTGGGTAGCAAACTCCAATTTTCATGATTAACATGATTAATTCTGATTCCTCACATTAATTAAATTTTGTGAATGCTGCACTTCTCAAAGTAAGGATGGGAACGGAAAGCGGTAAATTAAATTCAAAAGATTCCATTAAATCCAATGAATACAAGCTTGGATTGGACTGATGGGATACAAATATATATATATATATATATATATATATATATATATATATATATATATATATACATATATATATAGAAACGAGAGACTTTATATTTATTATATATATATATATATAAAATAAAGTCTCTCGTTTCTGTAGCTTGATATCTATTGCAATGCGTATAATCTATTCGATCATTTAATATTATTCTTTAAATTTCATAAAGAGCGTCGATCTATGTATTTTAAAGTCCATTAATGGCTCTTAGCAGCGCTAGCCGCCAAAGCAGATTGTGCTGAAGAAATCAATAAGGAGTCGGATTGTCTAGCCGGCTAGTCGAAAATCGATGTCCAAAATGGACGATAAGCATATACTGCATGTCCATGCGAGTGTGAATGTGTGTAGGTGTGTAGCTGTGTAGGTGTGTAGGTGGGTATGTACGTTTGTCTGGCCACATTAATGTATGTATAGCACCCTTATATATGTAGACATAGGTATGCATATGCATATGTATATACGTGCACATTCGTTGCATATGGGCATGCACATGCAACTGCAGACATATCAACGTGAGTGCATCAGCATGTACATAAGTGTGTGTGATTGTTTGAGTGTGTGTACGTGTGTGTGTGAGAGAGTGGAGTGAAATGCAATTGCACATAAATGCAACGCCGTAGCAACAAGCGGAAATGCATCGTGGCACACACACACAGCCGTAGAGCGGGTAAGCGAATGGTAAGGAGAGATTATGTGACAGAGAGAAAGATAGAGAAAGAGAGAGAGCGTAGTAGATCGAACAGAAGAGTGAAAGAAACAGAAAAGCCATGGCAAGTAAACATTAAATCGTGCACAAATTTGCAAACCAGCGACGGAGCGAGTGCGCGAGCAAGCGAAAGAGAGAAAGGGAGTGGAGGGCTAACAGAGAGTCTGAGAGCTGGGGTTGGGCTAGGGTTGGGTATTGTTTCTGGCCAAATAAGGGTTGTTACTGTGTTTGTAGAAAGTGCAGCAGAAGCTGACTGCACTCGAATGCAACTGCACTCGGCGTTAGCGTTGGCGTTGGCGTTGCCGCTGACGCTGACGTTGGCGTTGGCGTTGGCGTTGGCCAAAAACTGCACTTGACACTGCACTTTATAGGGACGTGCGTGTGCGTGTCGGTGCAACGTGTGAGCGCGGAATGAGGCAGACGAATTTTGTGACTCGCTTCCCCCACAACGCAGACATCTGCGACTGGACATACTCGCCTGCCAAGTACACAACTTCAACTGTAGCGACGTCGGCGTCGGTGTCGGCGTCAACGTCGGCATTCGCCTACCGCTCGCCGTTATTATTTTTGACTTTGGTTTTTTGGGACTACGTAGGTCTTGAGCAGTCTATCGAGGTCTCCAAGAGTTTGTTTGACCGTATCAACAACAACAACCTGACAAGGCCAATTACACACCTGTAATCGATTGGAGAGAGGTGTTCGGTATCATTCAAATAAAAAATTATTGATCCAAGGGCTCATTCCTTTCACCACTCCCTTTACACTAGAAAAAGCTAATATACAGTCAAATAAAATTTTTCCAATTAACACATCTCTTAACAATGTGTGGGATCTTTGGTCTATTGTCATTGAAAACTGACAAGTTCTCCACCAACATCAACGATTCACCAACGATTGTCACCAGTGCATGGGCTATGGATGCATTTACGTTCAAATCCAAACGCTGCTGCTGCTGCTGTTGTTGACGTCGCTCCTCGTTTTACGTTTTGGGGCGCTGTCACTGCAGCTGGCGTTGACGCCAACGTTGGCGCCGCTGCTGTGGTTGTTGTTGTTTATCGCACACACCATTTTTATCTTATAATAAGCCCAACGAACGCTGCAAAGCCCTCGACCTGGACGTCGCATACATCGACACAGCTACAGCCAGCGCCAGAGCCAGAGTCAAATCAATACATATATATATATATATAAGATATATAAATATATATATATGTTATTATGTATATATAATTTGCAGTAACAGCAGCCAATTTTTATCCTCCTATTATTTCGTTGGCGACGCATTCACCAAACGCAATAGTCTATGGAGTAGAACAGCCGACTGCGGATCGTCAATTGACCTCGCGGAAAATTTTTATTTCTCAAACGTGAATATCAAGAGTGATTGTGCATTGAAGCTGAATTTATCGTTATTATTATTGTTTCAATGATTTTGTTTTGTTTTGTTTCTCAAATTTTCTCAAATGGAATGGATCTATCACGACGTCTCCATTTCGGGTGCATCCTTCAGTCCTGATCTTGAAACGAAGTTGTGATGGATTCAAGTTAAAAATATCATACTCAAGATTTCTTCTTTCCCCCTCTTTCTCTTTCCCTCTCTCTCTCTCTCTCTCTCTCTCTCTATCTATATCTATCTCCCCGTGTGTATATTTGCAGATCATCATAATTTAAAAAAACAAAACAATAGACCAAACAACGTTTTCGAAGCCAACAACATTTGCTCATCTGAAAGCAGATACAACAATAGAACTACAAATGCCAACTTAACCATAATTCAGTTTTGAAAAGCAATAGAACGGATACAGTTAAAGCCTCAGTTAATAATTTTTATAAGAATTTTGAAATAACAAACAACAATTCAACGCAACAATTTCATAACAACAACTAATACAACAACCTGAACCCAAGGCCCAAAATAACAACAACCAAGAAACAAAAGCGAATTGCGACAGCAAATATGTGTTAAGATTAATTAGTAAATAAAAAATTATTAGAATATTGCAAAATTGAAATCTAAAGTACAAAGTAAAACCAACTAAAGAAGAAGGCGAAGCGAGACGAAACGAACTATTCACAATTTAAAATTTTGATATTACGAAAAGACAACCAATCGAAAGCCAACAAAAATATTTAATATCAAATATATTTTAAAAACATATTTTGAATAGAAAAAAATTAGCAAAAAATTTGTGTTTTCATTTACCAAAATTACTCGAAACTTTGATCAAAAGGTCGCAGAAAAAGCAAAATCTAAAAAAAATCAAAACTGAAAATGCATAAAAAGTAAATAAAGTAAAAATTAAAATAAATATAAATAAAAACAAAATAAGAATAATAAATCAATAATAATATAAATCCTAATCTTAGAGACAGTAAATGAAAGTTAATTTTAAGTAATTTCCTTTGATTAACAGCAAAACAAATAAATAAATAATTAATAATATGTATAAAGCTAAATTTCCTTTAATTTTTGATTTTTTTGAAACCTTTTCTGTATTCGTTGACAAAAAGAAGAAGCCGACGAGGAATTCTTCCAAACAGCATCAGAATTAATAGAGTTGAAGGCAAAGCTTAATCAGATTACAATAAACAACTAGCATAAGCACCAATAACTAAACAGCAACTAATAATAGTTAAGCTCAGACACCCCCCGCAATCTGTCGAGCGCAACCCAACGATTGGCATCAAAATAATTCCATTCCATGCGAATCAAAAACACACTGACACCGGCACAAACAGTTTTCAATACCATCTACCATATAGCTAGCGTTAGCAAACACACACACACACCACACACACACACACATACAGCAGACACAAGCACGAAAAAGAATGAATGAAAAACAAAAATATTTATATTCAACTAAAATTAAAGAATAAAATTATAATTATATAAAAAATAACATAAATAAATTAAATAGTTTTAACACTAAACGCAAATAATACTCAACAAATTTAAAATAGAAAATATAAAATAGAAAAGCATCAATAATAATAATAATAATATATACATATATACGGCATTTGGTTTAACATAGCCTAAGCGCATAAGAATAAACCATTTTGAGTTCATTTCAAATAAAATAGTAAATGTGTAAGTCTTGAGATATATACATATATCTCGGACGAAGTTTGTGAGCTAAGAAGCCGAAGAGAGAGACACGAGACGAAACAAACTCAAATATTTCGGGTGATATTTTTGGCCTAAAGACAAAACAAAATAAAAAAAAAAAAAAACAAGAAAAAATTGTGATCATAAATTTAAAGAAAAAAAAATAAAAACAAATAATCTAAAAGCAATTAAAAATACAAAAATTAAGGAACCGATTTTCAAATAATCAAAAAAAAAAAAAACCAAAGCAAAAATAAAATATTTAATAAAAAAGAGAAACGAAAATGATTAAATTACGATATCGCGAGACGCAACGTGTGCCTTATATTCCGGCCTTAAGTTCAAATTAGTTTCAATAAAGCATAATAATAATATTAAAAAGAAGACATACTATAATAGAGATCCCAGTAAAACTCAGCCGAGCCCCAGCAAGACTCCTTCGAATGACACCCATCCATCGAAGCCCATCCAGCTAGCTAAGTCTTAGGAATGGTGACAATTCCAAGGTGAGTTCCATTCGACTGCGCGCGATAAGATAACTTAAGATATGCCGCATATTGCTATATGACGGTTTTAATTTCCTCCCTAAGACTGCAGCTTAGAGTTCTGTTAAGCTTACAGAGTGTGGGACTTTTTAACATTTCGAGTTACCACGTAGATCAGAGCCATGCGGTTTGCATATTATGTTAAGGCACGTCAAGAATGATGCAAGAGACACTCGAGCAGCAGCACTTTGCTGCATTTACTGTTACCTTCCTATGCGTTACTCTCCGCTGCTTCTGGTGCTGCTGAGTAGCAAGGCCGCAAGAGCCTTGCATACCCAGAGCCAGTTCTAGTGCCAGTGCCAGTGCCAGTGCCAATAGCTGGCTCGCAAGAGCAAAGTTTAAGAGAGGAAGCACGTGAGTCAAGAAAAGTTGACGTTGACGTTGGCGTCGACGTTGGCGCTGGCATTCGCCACGAAGACGTTACGCCATGTGCCGAAGATGGCACGGAACCTGGGCCACGAAGACGTTTGACTTACTTTGCTCTGCCGCTGCGAACGCACCAATATATAAGCGGCTCGCGTTTTGCTTTTCCTTTTGCTTTTTACCGTTAACGCTGGTGCTGCTCCCAAGTTCTATTTCTAAGCACGCAAAGATATGTGCGTCTGTGTGCGAGTGCGAGTGTGTGTGTGTGTGTGTGTGTCCTGCTTGCGAACCCTCAGCGACATTCATATTTATACTTGTTCGAGGCAGCGACAAAATTAGTTTTTCAATGACTCGCGCGCCGCCAGGTTATCCTTATCTCCTGTCTCCTGTTGGCAACTACTGTAACGCAAGTCTGCCCGCTAGCTAAACTACAACTCAAAGCGCGTCGTTCCTCAGAAACTGTGTAAATGCTCATTTCGATTTTGGATGAAGGAACTCAATCGCGTGTGTGAAACATGTTCTGCTTTGCTGGTTGTTGGCCGCAAAGATCAATATCGCATTGTTACGATCTTCATCTCAGTGGCAACTAAATCGAATATCGAATAAGGAATAACGTACATCCAACGAGTATGTCCCAAACTCCAAACAGAATAAGTTCTCTAACCGATCAGCGTTCAATTAATGTTAGTCAATCGTAACATTGTGTGTGCATGCGTGTGTGTGTGAGTGTACATAGGTGCTCTCCCTCCGTCTTAGCCATTATTGAAAGTAATTTTCTACGATTCTATTATTCCTATGATAAATTCCTTAGATAAAAATATCTAATTCAAGCAATATTTTAATTTGTAATTTGTATATACATTTTTTTTTAAATACTTTTAGACACAGAAGAAAATATATCTCTTTTGGGATTTCTTAAACTAAAGCATGAACTGCTTATGGGTATTTTCATAAATAATTTGAAGACATTCTAATATTAATTTTTTGAATAATTTAATTTTTTTTCGTTATTTTCCATAAATAAAAGTAATATAATTTTTCAAGACACAATTAATTTTTCTTATTTCAGTATCATAAAAGTAATTTTTTAAGGTCAACATTTTATTTTTTATTAACTTCCATTTTAGGTTAACAATTTTCAAGGAGTTAGTAATTAAAATTAAATTTTGAACGAAGATAAAGTCAAATAGAATTTATGAGTCAAAGAAGAGAGATTGGTATAGGAGATTGGGCTATCTGAATTGTGATAATATCTGAATGCAAATTATATACATAACTCTCATATGGTCAGTGGTCAATGCCGGAAGGACTCATTCAGAGCTAAACGAACTCTAGGCTCGAATCAGCCCTAAATACAAATTCAAGAAGTGTTTTACCATTCACGACTCCAAACGACGAGGATAAGAATTGTATATAGAAATATAATAATGATAATACAAATTCCATTACCACGCTATAGATATATGTATATAGTTATTTTCCGAAATCAATCCATGCTAGATAAGTTTACTTATAGAAATATATATAAATATATATATATATATATATTTATATATATATATATATATATATATATATATATATATTTATATATATATATATATATATATTTATATATATAGAGAATATTTATATTTTTTTATGTTGTTTGCCTCAATTTTTATACCCTGAATCCATTGAAAATGGAAATTTCAGGAAATAATGTTTTTGTGCGAATGTATGTAACAGACAGCAGTAAGCGTATAGAAGTATATATATTTTTGATCAGATCGACGAGCTGAGTTGAACTAGCCCTGCCCGTCCGTCCGTGTAAACACGTGGATTTCTTAAACCACAAAAGCTAGAGACTTCAAATAAAAAGCAAAATGCTCGATAATACCATACGCTGTACGACTTTATTTTTTTTCTTTCGAAAACTAGTCCCATTTCTTTATTATCGATAACTATCGAAAATATATCTTTGTTTTTGAGGCCTGGCGTGCACACCGTTAAAGATAGAATCGTGCACTAAGTTGTGGTTGATTGCTATATTGAATCCGTACATTTTGTCATTTTTGGATTTTTGATGCCACGCCCCTTTCGCCCACAATTCAACAAAAATGACAACTCACGTAATTTGGCAAATAGGTACATTTGAATGTCATAATCACTTCCCAAAAATTTAATTAAGAACATAAGTCGAAAAAAAAAGTTATTAAACAATAAAGTTTCCATAGCACAGCCTCTGCTGCAGCCGCAAAACTGCGCAGTACGCATATTACGTGCATGCATATGTTTGTGTGTGTGTGTGTGTGTGCATGTGTTGGTTACTATTAATGAATAAATGAAACTTTTTATGATTGGTATTACAGCTCAATGGATTCAGGGTATCTCTTAGTCGAGAAGTCTCGACTAGAGTTTTGTTACTTGTTTTTTTTTTTTCGCTTTTACGCTTAGCATAAATGACGCGAAGATAAGTGTCCAGCTACATTAAGTTAATTAAATTAGGTCTAAGATTGTGCACTTGCGATTTGTAACCAATTTTGCTTACCTGATTGTGTTGTAGGTCCTTGGAACAGATCCAACCCAGCCCTGGATCCGGAGGAACTGCTATTTCGATCGCAATCGAAGATCGACGAGTGGCTACTGCTGCAGTTCACCAGCGGCCAGCGGCAGCAGCAACGCCAGGCCAGTATTCGGTGTGAGGAAACGGCAACGTCAACGGCAACGAAAGCAGAAGCTGAAGAGCTTCAGCTAAGGCCGTCCAACAACATTCCCTTACATATGCTTAAAATGGATGCCGCTGATTTCTGGCAGCAAGCGCGAGCGCCTTTCTCCCTGCACCATCAGCAGCAACAGCAGCAGCAGCATCAGCAGCATCAACAGCACCATCAACAGCAGCAACAGCAACAACAGCAGCAGCATCACCAACATCAGCATACGCATCCAAATCCTCAACCACATCCGCATACCTTAGCCGCTCAGCAGTCTTCAAACAACAACAACAACCACCTGCCATTGCATAGTAAATTGGAGCAGCAGCAGCAGCCGTCCCAGTCGCAGCAATCGCCGTCACAACAGCAGCATATCGATCAGTGCTACAGCCACGAGGCTTTTGTTGTGCAGCAATCGCTGGCGGCGACGCCAGCAGTGACGTCAGCGCACCTGAGTAATCATCACTTGCTCTTCAATGCAGCCGCAGCAGCAGCAGCTGCAGCGCATCTAAAGTCAACGGCATTAAATAACAGTTCAGGCCTTGGCTCCGGATCCGGCTCCGCTTCCGGATCTGTTTCCGTGTCCGGTACTGATCATTTGGACAGTCCCAGCAATTGCAACAGCGGCAGCAGTTTACTTCCAGTGAAGACCAAGCAGGAACAGCAATCGCAGCCCCTGACACAGTCCCAGCAGCAGCAGCAAAAACATTCCGATGACTCGCATCCACAACAATCGGAACAGTCATACGCCGCGAGTTTCTTTGTCGCTTCCAGTGATCAGCACCAGCAGCAGACACAGACGCAACCACAGCCCCACTCCCAGTCACAGTCTCAGCCACAGTCGCAGTTGCAGTCGCAGTCACAGTCACAGTCACTCAGTCAGGCACAGTCACAACATCCGCATCAATCACACAGTCCGCTGCACTCCAAGCCAATATCGCAAGGTCAACAATCGCCGCAGCATTCGATAACGCCATCTGGCGGCAGCTCCACGCCCGATATTAAGTACAATAACGAAAAACTAGCCAACGAGATTCAGGTAAAGCAATCAAATTTAATTACTCTAGGTAAACAATATTAGCTTTGCACTTACAGTTTCCAATTTCAATTGACTTAGAGAAAACCCTAAACAAGGTGTCCAACATTACAGGAAATTAACCAAAGCCTAACACTAAGAAGAAACAAAAAACAAAGGCTATGCCATTATTTACTGATATTCAAATTCAAATGTAAAAAGCCCTTAAGAGAATTAGTATCAAAAACTCAAATGCAATTACTTCGTTCAGGGAATTTATACTCTTCACCGTGTGAGAGGGAGAGAGAGAGAGAGAGAGAGAAAAAGACAGCGAGGGAACTGTGTCCAAGAGAGCCGGTCTCAAAAATTGCCCTCATGCATGTACTAAACAGTTTGTTTCCATGTACATACATATATATTTCAACTTTACCCCTTTACTTAGAAGTCAGAAAAGCTGAGCGAAGAGCACGCAGAAAGGGGTAGACGACATGAAGACATCTAACAGGAGAGAGTGGGCACATTAGGTGGAGAGCTTGCGCTCTCTTGTGTTAGAGCACCTTCTAGACATTTTTAATTGTGGCATTGGTCCCATGCACGCCTGAGAGTTAAATTTGGTCTTGAATTTTTTTCTTTGCCGCTAGCGATTCGGCCGAAGGTGAGAGATGTGAACAGCGGCAGCGGCAGCGGCAACGTCAACAAATTTCCCCTCTCAAAAAGCGAAATTTTCAATTACGTTTTTGTCTGTTCGAAATCATAGAGACGGCGACGTGACCAAATCTGAAAGAGTGAGTGAGAGAGGTAGTTGAAACATGAAAGGGACAAAATTCTTATCGCCTGCTTAGTTTTTTAGGTGTCTTTTTTGCCAAGTAACCCCAATTCATAAACGTCGACGTTGGCTATTTCTCCTCCTTTGTTTCAGTGCGTGAGTGTGTGTATATGCGCGTGTGTATGTTTTGTGGCTGGGGTGGAATTTAATCTATGAGTTATTTTTGGGGTGTGAGTGAGCGCAAGTTTAGTTTTATACCACTACACAATACATGTACATATACAACACACGCACACACACATACAAGAGAGTCGTTATTCCTGTTCTTACGTCGGACGCTGTCCGCGGCCACTGCTGTTTCTGTTTTTGCTTTGCCTTTTCCACGCCGCATACAGGGCGCAAGAAAGAGAGCGAGTGTTTTTGTTACTTTTTTTCTCGTTCTTTGCTTTGTTTTTCTGTACTGTTTTTCCTGAATGTAACTCGCGCATAATTTCTTGAAGAAAGCAATAATAGTACGACCGCACACACACACACAGATGCAGTGAGACTCAGGCCGATGTCGACGAGTTAGAAAGAGAAGCACAAGTCGACGCAAGTAACAGGGCTCAGAGCAGAGCCGCCGACGTCGACGACGACGACGACGACGGAGCATAAGACGTTGCGACTGGTATCCCGTTTATGGATAAGGCGAAACGTCTGCCGGCAGAAGTTCAAAGGACATCGGGCCGTCAGGTTGTGTGTGACTTCGCGTTTTGATTCAGTGAAATATCGCCATAGAAACAGTTTGTCAGTGGTATTTAAGCACCTATAATTCAAACTTATGAATCACTCAAAATAAACGGTCAATAATCGAATCGAGCTCAGTGACAGCCATCCTGGCCAACAAACACCAATCGTTGCCTTCCGTTGCTTTAAACCGGCTTCTGTTGCCCTCGCAGAGGCACAGCCACAGACACAGACACCGCAACAAACACATAAATACATGGACACGCATGTTGATAAACAGCGATATGTGTGTACACATATGAAAAAAGAGGAATGAAATCAGTTATCCCACATACGCACACACACTTACTCTCACACACACTCAAATGCACACATGCGTGAGCTCGTGGAGTAAACAAACAAATAATTTGACAAGGACACCGCAAGAACTGATGAAGCTGGTCCATTAAAGGACTCCAATTGGACAATCGGACAACTGTTAATCTACTCTCCACTCACAGGCACACGCCTTACGCACACTTGTGCCTCGGCATGGCCCCAAAAAGCTTCATATGTCCTCAGAGCCGGCGATAAATAAACCTAAAAGCAGTCGACGCGCGCCAACAAATCAAAATAAATATATATGTAAAATATATAACTAAATATATATATATATATATATGTATATATATATATATATATATATATATATATATAATATTTTCTTTGATTTTCAACTATCGACTTGAACTCCTTTTGCTATAAAAAAAAAAACCAAAACCATAACCTAAACCTAAATCTAAAAATGACTCTTGACTGTGAAAAGGAGCACGATGTAATTTTGTTTTAAAATTGAAACTCTGTCAAAATTTTAATTAACCCAACGAATTATCTATTTTTTTTTTCGATTCTAATTTCATGTAGGAATCCCCCTTTCTCTCTCTCTCTCTCTTCCACTATTTATGTTTTGTTTCAATGATTCTTCATAGTCAATGCTAAAACTTGGTTAGTTTCATTTTTAGTTATTTTAATATATGCAATAAATTTTAAAGAATTTTGAATCTACGAACTAAAACTCAATATATTCGCTTTAACCCTTTTAACTATTAAAAATATCGAATCAACATATTTTTTTATGGCTTTTGTTAAGACAATCGTGAAGGCGTAAATATTGTATAATTAATTATTTTACTTTCGCCCAAAGTTAAAAAAAAGGCAATAATAGAAAATAAAGTTGTATTAAACTATACAGTAAATGTAAATTGTTGTAAACCGACTAACCGATCATAAAAAGACGCACGTAATGTTTATTTTTTAACTCATCTATATTAAAACTGATTTGTTAACTCTTTGCCAAGTTTATGAACTTGCCATGGCAGGTCTGCTTCACTTTGATACATTCTTAAAAAATCCGACTTCTCGTTATGTGAGGAGGAAATATATCGAGTGGACGGAGAGACAAACAGACTCACACTTGGAGAACTTTCTTCCTTCCTTAGTCTTCCCGAACGAATAAAGTGAATAGTCGACCTTCAACTGAACTTGTGCTCAAGTCAAATTTGACTTCTTCTCTGTTTCACTAGATACATATATTGATTTTGATAAAGTGATAAATGAAGCACAGATGTCGGTCTCTCTCTCTCTCTCTGTCTCCCTCTCTCTCTTTCTCTCTCTCTCTCTCTCTCTCTCTCTCTCTCTCTCTCTCTCTGTCTCTTTGTTGATAAAGTGAAGCAGGCTAAGGATACTTTATCTTCTCTTGAGTAGTTCTTTTTCTTTTGTTTTTTTTTTATGTAGCTGGAATATTGATCACGACAATGCTATTGACTATATAAGTATATTAAACATTTGTTACATTGCACTCTCTTTACAGCTTCAGCTTTCGAGGTCGAGCAGCGCAGCCGCAATCAGTGAAAGAACCCTTGAAGAATGTTGGTCGACCCTGCAACGAGTGAGTTGGCATCTCTTCCGTTGTGTATAGTACTCTTCCACGTTGAAGACACAAAACACACACATACACACACAGACTAAACCAAAACTAGCCCACATGTACATGCAAATCCAATATCTCTAAGTATCTTACCTATATGTAACATATCTTAAGTTAAGTAAGCGAAAAGTTCACGTCCTGTGTTAGGCTAAGCTCTTAAATCATATCTTAGCTCAGATACACATATACATATATACACACATGTATATAAAAACTGCGTGTATATAAAGTTGACTTCAGTCACAATGTTGCTGACAGGTGTCAGAGCTAGCCAATACTCGTTCGCGGTCCGACAATGTTTCCAAGTTAAATCATCCCATGGGTGAGCCAGCCATTGCCTAACTATTTCCCGTTGATGAGGTGGATCAGCAACTGAGTTAAATGTCTGGCTGTCAAATTCGGGAATAGATAACAGATTTTGCGACTTCCCGGACAACGCGTAATATCTAGTCTTGAATATATTCCCTGAGCATAGCACTTCAATTGTAGTCTAATAAAAGTATTAACTTCAATGCCCATAGCTGATGTTCGCGGAATATCGCAGCACTTTATAAGAGAAGGACAGATGGACAGCCGGCACGACAAATGGACGGACTGACAAGTATATGCTTAAAGCTAGTTTAAGAAGAGTACAATATAGCCTGGCTGACTGGATGATTAGATAAGTTGAGTTAAGACTTGAGAATGAGTTTGAGGACTGGCAAAGAAACACTACGCGAGTGGACTCGAATAGAGGAATCTTTGAAGAGTCGGAACTCGTGACATTAATGCGAATAGATAAATAGAATAAATTATTCACTAGAAGTATCCAAGCACCCTAAGCACACACACCCACGCAGAGGAGCACAAGAACTCATTGTGTATGCTTGTATTTATTTCTAAAGTGAACAATTGGAGCAGAACAAATTATAATTTGCCATCAACCACTAATTAAAGTAGTCTGAAATTGCAATGCTTACTGTAGTTTTGATTTCGAGTCAATAAACAATGATTTTACATTATTTTACATTTTACTTTGTTTTCTTAAATAGTTTCTTATTTTTTGTTTCCCGTTAAAGTCGCTTTTCGTTGGCTTCATTAAACTTTGTTGCCCATCGACGGTAAGTTTCGAATATTTTTTTTTTCGTTTTCTTTTTTCACGTAGCGAGCTAGCCTGCTTAGCCTCCACAGAACCCTGCTGCCACACACTCTCAAACACGCGTTCAAGCGTACCCACACCAACACCCACAACCATCCACTACCACCCACAACCACACACACCCAGGTCAGAGGGTTTCGATCTTCTCTCGCGATCAGAGCTGAGCACAAATTCAGCTTAGGCAGATACATATATATGTATGTACATGCATACATATATACATATACATATACATATACATATACATATATGTATATATGTGATCTTCTGATTTTCAAGCCATACAACCAATGACCGTTGGTGCGGCGTCAGAGTTACACAGACAGCAGACGCTACTGCTTCTTGTTCTGATTAAGCAGCTCTTCTTGAAGACATTAAAATATTGAAAAGGTTCATCACATAATGCTGATATAGAAAATATAATGCCAGAAGGGACTCGACTTAAACGAAAGTTAACATAAACCCAACAACTTGAGCTATAATAAGTGCAGAGACACACACACTCTTGGAGCCATCCATACTAGAGATTTACATACATACATATGCATACATATGCATATATTCATATACATATATATAGTCTATACATATGTACATACATATGTATGCTTGTGCTTAGTGAAGCTCATGAAGATGCCGAAGGACGCGCAGTCATGGCAAAGGAACACAGAGTGTTTGTGTGTGTGTATGCATATGGATGTGTTTGTTTGTGTGTATGGGCTATGTCTGGGATTGTGTTCCACCCTCGATGCTCAGAAAAAATTGAAAGAAAAACACGAGTAGAAGCACACACACACACACACACACACACACACACAAACGCAACATTTTTTTTTTTTGCGACCATTTTTATTTTGTTCGCCTTCGACCACTATCGTTTTTTTTCTCCTTTTCTTCTTTCTTTCGTTCCCTACATTTTTGTTTCGCTCCTGCTTGTATTAGCTGTGGCATACGGCTTCACCGGCAAGGAGCATTTGCCTGCTCTCAGCGTGCCTCGTCTTACCCTTGTGCGAGTCACACACTTACTCACACCCTCACACACACGCTACATAGCCGTAGATATTCATTGGTGCAAAGACCCCTCCTCGGTGCAACTCTCCCGCTTCCTCTTCCTCTCCCGCTTCCGTACTCTATCATTTCATGGGCGTGTGTTGAAGAATTAGAAAAAAACGCAACAGCAACAACAAAAAACGCGCTACGGTAAAACAGAGAAAGAAAATACTGAAAAAAGTTGCAAGTGAAAAATATATGGATGTATGCATGTATGTATGTATGTATTGTACGTATTTATACGTGCACACACATGCATTCGCCCGACACTCGCATATAAAAATATTCATATGTATGTGTGTGTACGTGTGTATCTGTATGGGTACAGTTACTTAGTTGTAGTTTCCATAAGCTATAAACATTTCGATTGCATCAATCGAATCATTATCTGAGCAGCTTTATGTCTTATGAATTTAGATGCACTTAAATATATGTATGTATGAATGTACATATGTATATGCATTAATATGCACATGTACTTATATACATATATACCTAATCATACATACGTATGCATATGTATGTATGTAAATGTATGCAGTATATACTTAACTGTCCAAGTCAATGTATTTGTGTGTGTGTGTATGTGTGTGTACTTTTAGGGATTCTGTGTTCGGGCTAGCCATACTTCCCCTCTTCTGCAACAGCCATCAGCCACTGACCCTCGTCCATTTCGCATTCCATATTCACATTTCTCTTTACCCCTTCTATACACACACACACACACACACGCACACACACACACAGTTGCTATTATCGCAATCTCATTTGCCCGGCTATTCGCAGAACTGCCGTTGGCTGGCTAGTGGCTGGGCAGCACTGCCTCTGTGTGCTGTGTGAGTGTGTGTGTGTAGTGCTCGCCATTTTTATGCGAGCGAAGGAGCCCCGGACTAGCAACCAAATGAATTTAAAACAAAAAAAAAGAAAAAACAAAAAATACAAAGTGCAGTTGCAAAGAGTCTCGGCCAAATGACGAGCAGCAGCAACGAATCGGCGGGAGTGCAAACAAACCGTTTGGCGACCAACCAACCAGAGAACACCGCACGCGGGTTGTCTCACTGGCCTGTCCGCCCTGGCTGCCTGACTGCCTGACTGCCTGCCACCTGCTTGCCTTCACATCTACCCACCTTCCATCTCCTAACTGCCCGACTGCCTTTGCCAGCAGCGCTGAGTTCGCCTTCATTCTCTTCGTCCTCTTTCCTATTACTCGCACCTACTTCCATATTTCTATCGGCTTTGGAAGGTGTTTATCGTTGTATACTCTTTTCCTCGTCCTCATACTTTCCAAATAACTAGATAATTCCTGTTCATTCTTTCTCTCTCTCTCTCTCACACACTCTCTCTCTCTCTCTCTCTCTCTCTCTCTCTTTCTAACTCCTATCTTATTCTCACATTGTATCAATCGCATCTTCTTTATACTAAATCTTTAAGTAAGGCGAGTGCTCTCAGCTTCACTAAATTCATCGCTTGCTCGTACCCTGATTACAAAATTATAGCAATAATTAATCTGATACAAAAGTAGTAAAAGCCAAGTCAATGAAGAAATATAATAAATTAATTGCACATTTTGAAAACATTTTATAAATAGAAAATTTTTTTAATTCCTACGAATTTTTAAAATATCAATTTTTTTTTAATTTTCTGATTTTTAAACTGAAATTTATTTAATTTCAGAAAAATTACATTCGCGACCTTTACTTTTTTCCCATTTTGTGCGCTTTTGTTTCTGCTAGTAAAACTTTATAAAAATCAGCAAAAAGTTTTTTCGGTTGACATGATCTAAAATGGCAAACATATATATATATATATATATTTATTTATTTTTGGGAATATGAATACGTACGTATATTGGCCACAGATCCAAATTTATACTCATTCTTAAGCATGCCTTATAGACAAATATCTCTATATATGTATGTATTAATATATATATATATATATATATACATATATATATATGCTACCTTTCCCTCGAGCTCATCCGGAACATTTTCATTAGCTTAAAGATTATGTTCGCATACATATATAGTATATGTACTCTAAAAATATATATATAATTTTGAAAATGTAAAAAAAAGTTGAAATGCAGAAAAAAATAAAAAACTAAAAGTGTTTTGCTGACTTGTTCTCGTCTTGTACAACATGCAACTGTACACATTTTTATAGTCAGATTCAACAAAAAAATACAAAAAGAAAAAAAACGTTAAGTAAAACGAATTTAGCTTGTGTTCGGCTGATAATCTATAAATACACCTAGAAAGCCTATTCCAAGAGCATTTTCTGCGTGAAGTTAGTAGACAACAGTTAAATATATTTTCCTTCTATATAGTAATTTGTATATGTAGATATATATATATATATATATATATATGTATGTGTGTGTGTGTGTGCATGGGTGTATATGTATTGAGTTACCTACAATTTGGAGCAGAACCTTGAAAGCCGTTACAGAAATAAGTGGGGCAACAGCGAAGAGTGTGTAAATAAATTAATTACAAGAAAATCGTGAAAAAGTATAAAAACCCAAAATAAATGAATACATTTGTTTACAATAAGAGTTGTGAAGACATCATAAACTCATTAAATCAAATAAAAATTATAATGGTTTCAAACGAGAATAAAATGGAAAAATAAAATGAATATTTTCTAAGTATTTCATCAAATTAAGAAGTATTTAGGATTTGTAGTACTCTTGATAGGCGCCTATACACAACTCACTCTATATAGTGTTAATTTGGGAAGGAAAAGGAAAATTGGTAAATATGGAATGGGAACTCAGTAAGGCTGATTCGAGTCTTCGGCTCGATGTGAAATAGAAACTCAGAGAGGGAGGCTTACTGGAAGTTGGTCAATCAAATGGGCTGAATGAGATATACAGTTTTACATTGATTATAAAATATAAAGCATTTCAATATATAAACCACAACACGTTTCCAGACTAGGTATGAAGTCTCAGTATACTAGACGATAGCATAGAGTTTGCCTTTATATCGATATCTCCATCTATATGTACAGAAACTCGATCTTTTCTGACGTTATGCTCTTTCTCTCTCTCTAGCTTTTCATGCACAAGAGCGCCATGCAGCAAATCCAACAGCAGATACCACGAGTCGGACTGGGTGCCCATGGCGTGGCGAGCAGTGCCAGCATTGGGGGCAGCACGACACCTGGTGGATCGGAGACAAAGCCCCATCAGTGCCACCAGTGTATGAAGAGCTTCTCCAGCAACCATCAACTGGTCCAGCACATACGCGTCCACACCGGAGAGAAGCCCTACAAATGCTCCTACTGTGATCGTAGATTTAAGCAGCTATCCCATGTCCAACAGCACACGCGACTACACACCGGTAAGTCTCTATACACATGTCTGCTGATTGCTGTTTGCTCTAGGACATCATACAATTACTCGATAAATATAATGTATATCGAATCCGATACTCTAAGGATCTAAATTCGTTTTCGTGACATGTGATACTAGTCTGTCTTGCAGAGCATGCAGATGACAATATACCCTCCTCGTATTTTAGACGACTATACGAGGAGTACAGCCAAAATGGCAGACTGCAAGCCCTTGCTTAACATCCCAACTCCTGCGCCACCTCATAGACGATTCCCATCCCATTTTGCATTTTTCCTAATTACAAATTGGACTTTCTCTGAACCAAGCTTGATTTCATATTATGTGCTTATTACTTATTATTTTTTCTCGTCTCATAATTACAACGCTGATGAAAATGTTCGCTACTTGTGACAAATTAAAACGGCCGTCACTTTCGGTGGCTCTCGCCCGCGCTCTCGCTCTGCCGTTGTCAATTGCAATGTGGGACAAATTCATTTGTTTATCCTTAAAATTCTCCAATTGAATTTCTCTGGGAAATTCGCTTTGAGCTTTTGGATTAATAATTCACACTCTGAGCATTAGTGCATTAGTGCAGGGTATTTAGCAGTCGTTCGCTCGTGAAGTGACTGTAAGCAACGTGCCCATCAATGTCAAACTGTTTTGGTTCACTGTGCACTGTGCAGAACCCTTAGGGTCTCTGCTCTTTCGAATGCCGAATTGTCGGACTGCCACTGTAAATCGGCCATCTCTCTCACTACAACACCAATCGCTCACTCTCTGCTACGCCTTGCATTGCATTTGCAGCAATCGTTGTGTCCGGACGCACGGCAAATATTTATATTACGCACACAGCTAACAGTTAGGAAACGGTAGACGGGAGAAATGGCGAAAGGACAAAATGACAAAATGACAATGATAATTAAATAAACTTTGAGTGCTTTTTGTCGCGACTTTTTCGAGCGGCGCCAGCTGCGAACTGCAACTGAGTAAAAATACCTATGGGAATAGTACTAGCAATATATTTAACTCGGGATCGGGATGGGATTAGGGATGACGGAATGGCTGACGAAAATTATTCAACGTCATTAGCCACATTGAAAGCATTTTTTATTTATTTCTTGTCAAAGGATCTCTCTTCCTTTGCTTCAAGTAATTTCTGTTCACACCTGATTGCAGCATTACAATTAAATATGTTTTATTTTTCTTTTGCCTTTTTTTTCCTTGAGTTTTTATTCATAGTTTCTTGTTTCCGTTCACCACTTATTTCCCTTCTTTTCGCAATGCACAGAAAGAGAAATCAAATACGCTTTAATTAAAAACCAGTTTGCACCCTGGCAGAGCCACATCCACTGCCACAGCCACTGCCAAAGCCAAAGCCAAAGCCAAATCCGAAGACGAAGCTGGCCGACGACCTTCAGCTGTGATTGTGTGCATGTGTGTGTGTATGTGTGTGTGTGTCTGTTTGGCGATTGTTGTTCCTGGTTAGGTCAGGTCTTGGTTTGCTCAGTAAGAAAAACTCGATCAGTCCAAAGACTTTAGGCATTTGAGTCGCCTTTTATTGCCCGTTGCCCTCACAAACGACACATTTGGACGAGTAACAAGCTCCGATTCAATAAGCCATCTTATTTAGCAGCGAGTAGCTTAAAGTTCCAACTTGTATTACAGCCATGCATTGTGGTGCAGTCTAGATAATTGAAAATGAGATGCCTGATTGTTGGTAATAGTAAGGTCTACTATGAAAATGGTTGGAATTGCCGCTTTTCTCACAGTGTTTGCGATTTCTTGATAATCAGGCATTGCACAGCTAATGGGCAATGGCTAATGGCGCATTGTCGCACACCATCTAACCATCTTGCTAGCCGGTTAAACAGGCTAACGGGCTAAGAGGCTAAAAACGGGCATCTGCATCCGCATCAGCGTTAGTGTCCGTGGCATCATCAACAACTCAACTCAAAAGATAATGGAGAGGCTATTAAGCAGTCGACCACATCCCCTTGTCCAGTCTCCTGCACCCGATCAACCCGTTGTTGTATATAAGCAAAAGCCGCTGTAGCGCGCGAGTCACGCAATTCCTCTCGGCGAGCACGTATTCTCAGGCGTTGCATACTTTAAGGCGCTTTAAGTGCGCCTGGCCAGATAGAAAGAGCGCGACATTGTGCTGTTAGGTGTGAAGTGCTGACGAGAACTCGGAGCAATAGAGGGCACAGGAGGCGGTGGCGTTGAGAGTATTCTAAGGAATTCCACTGGCGACCGCAATTTTCGTCTGCCCCGACTGCACTTTGTTGCTATTTATTTGCATTTAGTAGTAGGTGTCGCTAGCCAGGCAAAGTGACTGTAAGTAGCTTAAACGGTTTACTCCTTTTGGTCCTTTGGTACCTTTCGGGCTCGCGTCCCCGTCACTGACCTTCCATGTTTTCATTTAATTGCGCGTTCAAATGAAATTAATTTTCGAGCAAATCTGAAACACGTAATTGCCGCAAAGCTGCAACTTTTAAGGAAAGCACCGAGCAGCAAGCAACAAGCAAATGCAACTGCGACTACGACGACCCTAAATAATTCCTACTCACTCAGCAGCCAAACTTGCGCGAGGTTCGGCATGATTTTTGAGCGCTTACTTTTTAATCTTGTTAAAATGAAGTCAATCAGTCAATTACCATTTTGAGTCGCGACGTTCAGCGCTTATACAAGTCGTTTAAGTCGCGCCAATTGAAGTTTTCCTTTTGCTCAATTCACTTTTGAGACCTATTATTTTGGAACCAAGACCTTTCGGGTTTCAGTCAATCGACATATATCGCTATCAAACTTCATTTACGCCTTTCTTTCCAATGTCTTATGACACTCCAAACTGGATCCAGAGTAAAAACCCCTTTTGCCTCCAACTTATGTGCCCACTCACTTCTTTGGATTCGATTTTATAATACGAATTCAATATTACGGACCGACCGAGGGGAGAGCAAGTTCTAGCTCAAAGTAAATCTGTCGACTGAATAGACAATACACATTTACCAGTAATATGCGTCGATGCTGTCTGACCAGAGCAGTCTGAACTGTGTTGCTTATAACCCTTTCACAGCCTTGAATATAATGAGTGGAGTGAGTAAGAAATGATTTTCCATCTTTCGCTTAAAAGCATAATTAGCAAATAGCATAGATTGCGTGACTCGCTAGCCAGAGAGATTCGTGTTCTGTGAACCGTCAGCCGGTCCTCAAGAATCTTTCTTTCATAACATTTTAAAGGTGAAATGTTTTGCACGGTATGTAGCATGGGCCCACCTACTGGACTTAAATTGCATGAAAGAACAAATTATATTGTTTACAGCTTGGAGTAACGAATGGATTAGAAAAGCTCAGGATAGACTCGGCCTCTCTAAAGAGAGACAAGCACTGCTGCTCGAGACTGTCTATTGCTAGAATAGTCTATAAGTTTAGAATAGCTTCATTGGTTTTCGAATTGGACTATTCCAGGAGAACGACCGTACAAATGTCACCTGCCGGACTGCGGTAGAGCATTCATCCAGCTATCCAATTTGCAACAGCATTTGCGTAACCACGACGCTCAGGTGGAGCGGGCTAAGAATCGTCCATTCCATTGTAACATTTGTGGCAAGGGCTTCGCCACAGAGTCCAGTCTACGCACCCACACGTCAAAGGTGAGTGTTGTTTCTCTGCATAAGCTTACTCGACATAGATCATCCAGAATTCCACGGTTCATAATTCCTCAAAAACTCAACTCGTAAACACTTTTCTTTTTTTTTTTTTTGTATTTTTGTCTGCTGGCAAAACTAAAAATAAAATAAAACGCACCTACATCGTCATAAAATCTTTCGATATGCACGGTATTCCCATTGAACTCAACTCGCCTCACCTCAGGAGCTACAGCTGCATCTTGGTGTCTTGCAGCAGCATGCGGCACTCATTGGTGGACCCAATGCCACCTCATGCCCCGTGTGCCACAAGCTCTTTTTGGGCACCGAGGCGCTAATGGACCACATGAAGCACGTCCACAAAGAGAAGACCTCACCTCCAACCGAGCCACGTAAGAGCCTACATGAATTGTTTCCATTTATTTTAGGACTCAGCAATGATCACAGTTTGCTGATTCACTGGTTCCTCAAAGCGTCGGTTTCAAGATTCACTAAATGGAAATTGTACTTTGAAATCACTGGATCAGAGCTGCCATACTGATATCTTTTAAGACTTGGACTTGGTCCAATATCAGACTAATGAGCTCTTTTTTGTACAGCGGCTCAATTCGGAGATGGTATCCACGGTGGCGGCTCACTCGCTGCACAATGTGCGTCCGAGCTAAGCTGCGCTCAACCATCGACCACCAGTGGATCCAGTTTGAATGACAGCTACCTGGGCAAACGGAGAACCGCCAACCATCCCTGTCCTGTCTGCGGTAAGCACTACGTCAACGAGGGCTCCCTGCGCAAGCACCTCGCCTGCCACGCAGAGACCTCTCAGCTGACAAGCAGTCTACGCATGTGGCCCTGTTCTGTTTGTCAGGCAGTCTTCACTCACGAAAACGGTAAGTTCGATATCGGATAATGTATATATATGTATTTATATGTATGATTCGTAACTCACAGGTCTACTCACTCATATGGACCATATGCGTATGGATCCCAAGCATCAGTTTGCGGCGCAATACGTTTTGGTATGTACTTTTTGTAAAGTGTACATATTTTTAATGTACCTACGTGTGTACCGTTTACTTTTCTATTTCAGTCCCGAGCGGCAGCTGAGCAAAGGGAACGCGAGTCCCTTCTTGCAGCTACTTTGGCTGCCTCGTCGACCAGCGGCGGGGTCCGAGACCCACCAGGACATCTGTTGCCGCTTGGCGTGGGTGTGGGTGTGGGCGCAGGAGTGGACATCACTCCTGGCGGGGGGTCCAATTCCTTGTGTCCGTCACCATCCGCGAATTCGGAGTGTTCGTCGAATGGAAGACTGTCCTCCTCATCCACTTCGGATCAGGACCAGGATCAGGGCTTAAGTGAAAACGAGAACAGCAGTCACAACAATAACATTATTAGCATTAGCAACAACAATAATAATAATAGCATTAACAACAACAATAACAACAACAACTGCAGCTCAAACAAACTTAATTTGAACGAGCTCCGCCTACCCAGTTCCAGCCAATACAGCATGGACGCCGAGCTGCACGCAAATCGCATGTCCCTCATGGCAGCCGCGTCTGCTGCCGCAGCAGCCGTCGCAGCGTCCGCGGGCTCCAGAACCCAGGACGGAACTATGGATGGCGTCACTGCCGGTCCGGGCAGTGCGGTCGTCCAGGCAGCAGTCGTCAACCTGGCCGCCGCCATGCGCATGAACAATCCCGCAAATCATCAACAGCAACAGGTAAGGTCTCGTTTCGAGGTGGATTATTACAATTGAAATTCGAGCAGCCAATCTTTTGGCATGAACTCATTAAAAATGGTAATCAATGAAAGATATTACACCTTGTCTCACTCAAAAGTCGTTTGTATATAAGTTGGCGAAGGAGAAAGTTAGTCTCTCTGTGTTAAACGCAAGAAAACAGGACTGACGCACATGGGTAGATCGACTCAGCTCGTCGACCTTCTTCAGCCTGTTAAATACACTGAATTGCCATTTTCAATGGATTTGGGGTGAAATACGTATATCAATAAATGCGAACTCAAGAATAGGTCTCAAGTTATATTCAAAATGTGTTCGTTTGCTTTTAGCCGAGCGAACACCAAGCTCATCAACAGCAGAATCAGCAACAGCAACAGACACAACACCAGCACCAACATCAACACCAACACCATCATCAGCAGCAGCTGTCCCACTTACCGCTGCTCTCGCCGCTGAGCAACCAGCAGAGCCATGTTGGAGGAAGCAGCGGCACTCGCCGATCGCCCACTATAAACGTTCCTAATTTGCAAATGCAGGGCGACACATCTGCTTCGGTTATGATGAGCATGATGCGTGGTTCCTTGGACTCCGGATTGGGTGGCATGCATCAAATGGAGGCACTACATCATCAGCACCATCAGGCGTCCAACTACTCGCAACACGCAGTGACACCTAGTTCGCAGCAGGCGTCGACGCATCCGCCGCATCCACATGGCCATCATCCGGAGACGGCATTGCGTATGCATCAGCAGGCGGAAGCCATATTGCGCTCCCATACGGAGGCAGCGTTTCGCCTGGCTGCTTCAGTCGCCGCCACGAACGTGACCCCTTCGAGCGCTGGTAGTGGCGGAGCAATCAAAAGCGAATCGACGATTGCAAGCGCTGTTGCCGCTCAGCAACAACAGCAACAGCAAAGGCAGATCAATGGCAGTGAACTGAATGCTTCGCCGCATCGTTTCCCAACCAACGCGAACCAAACATCACATAGCACCCACCCGCAGTCGCATCAGGAACAACAACCAAATCCTAATCCACACAATTCATGAAGTCTATGAGACTTAATGCTTGCCACGAATCATCAGTAAAAAAAAGAGGCGAGAGGGAGAACGTAATGTCTTATTGTAACGGCAGCACCCAGTATAACGAACTGAAGGGAACTTGAGAAAGAGACACTAAGAGAAGACACACGAGTAGCACCTCCCCCAACTTTCCTCCTGCAACCCTTCCCTACAACTATAGGCAAATATGTGTTACTTATTTATGTATGTACATGAATGTGTGTGTAAATACATATATATATATATATATATATATATATATATATATCAAATTGGGAATTGGACTTGTTTCTACTCAAGAGATCTTTCCACTGTATCTCCTATATCCTATACACACACACACAGATACAAAGACCATGGAGATTGAACCCTGGAAGTGCGTACTTTTAAATATAAATCAATTTGAGTATTCAACCGAATATTTGTGAAATTTTGAATGCCTCACAGAATTCAACTTATTATAGCCATTTTCAATAGTTTGAGGTAAATTTTAAAAAAATTTTCAAATATTTAATATATAAAATAATATATGTGTAAATATATATATATATATATATATATATATATATATATATATATATATATATATATATATATATATATCTATTTAGTTTCGACAGCCGAAAATGTATGCATGTGTGTATATAGACTTAAACAAGACTCTCTAAACTGAGATTTATACACATAAGCACGAGGATATCAAGTGTGTTAAGTCCTGGGATTTCAGTATTTGCCAGTTAAGATCGCCCCTTTCCCAAGGAGTTCAGTTCTTAACACTCCATGTGCAATAGATTTCAAGTTTTTACTGTAGTTAAGTATTGCTAGCAGTATTCAGAGACATTTTGAATTTGTATAAAGAGGGTATACTATAAGAGTAAAATAATGTATATACCTTATAAGTATATATGTATAATGTAATTAAATCGCCAAAAAATCAATTGTTTTTCATTTATTTCCCATTTTCAGGTGGCTATCAACATTAGGCAATATAAATATTTGTATTGTTGACAGCTGAATTTTAGTTTGACTTAGAAGGCCGACAACCGATGAATGGACAGACAGCAGCAAATCATAATTATACTGAATTTCCATTCGCGTTGTATTGTGTGGTCCACAATTTGAAATTGAATTGGATATTATCCCAAATAATCATATATTAGACAGACTTCACTCAAGAGCAAACCACAGATGATCTTCCTATTATTATTTATTATATATTTCTTTTAAGTAAAATTGTGTTGTATAATTATATATATATATATATATATATATATATATATATATGTGTGTGTGTGTGTATGTACGCCGACCTTTTTTTTAGAATTTCATTTCTTTTATTTTTATTCCCAAAGTGGATAAATTGCATACTATATAAGTGGGGGGTGAATTACTTTTGACTTTCAGGACTTAAAATAAGTTAGGTGTTTGGGTGTGAATGTGTGTGCATTTGCGCGTGTATGAGTGTGTGTGTGTGTGTATATAAATTTAGCACATACGAATATACTAATTAGAACCTAACTCGACCATCCACGCCATTCATTTGTCTATTACTACGGTGCTGATGATCCTCAAATAATGGAAGCATTTCCAATTGGATCCGAAACGGCTGAAGAGACTGTACAATAGATCTTTGCTGCTTCCTAAAGAGACTGTACAACTAGAATTTGCAATGAGCTTTCAGTTAGATACATTGGATGATGATACGCTTATTCGATACCCTGCAGCCCAATGCTGCGGGCACGCTTCTGTGGCGAACTGTAGCTGCTTGTGGAGGAGGCCCCACTCTTCTCCTGGTTGCGCTTTAAGTTGGTTGTGTTTGCGGTGCCCTGAAGCTTTGTTGTCGTTGGATCTATAAAATGAGATAGGTGGCAAGTTGAATACGCAAAATAGACCTATATGTGCATGGTTATACCTTGAAGCCATCTGACTTGCGTCGCTGGGCCGTAGCCCTTCTGATTGCGTGCGGCGATACGGAAGATGATAGCTGGCTTATTGGAGCAGTCGACATGTGCATTGGATAGCGACGCATTGGGAACTGTACATTGATTGGCTGCTCCCACATAAACGCGAACGAATGCCAATTGTGGCGACGTCACTTTGTCTTTCGTTGTCGGCTTAACTGCCAGATAAACCGAGTACTCAACTATTTCCTTGGTCTTTTGTGCCGGCGGCGGCTCCCATGTCAAGTGTGCACCCTCCTTAACATCCTTGGATATCTTTATGGCCGATGGGGCACCAGGGAATCCAGGTAGGCAAGTCTTAAAGCTTGAGATCTACAAATTTGCAAAATGGTGCGACATTTCAATCTGATATATATATATATGTATACTATCCACTATCCACTATCCACTATCCACTAACCTCCCCCCATTCGCCACGCCCACATGAGTTAAGGGCAGCCAAACGAAAACGGTATGCGGTACCCGGATCCAAACTGATGCGCGGATATTGAGATAAGTCGGGTAGGTTGTCGGCATCAAAGTTTTCAAGCTGAGCCTCGTTAAAGTATTTATAGTCGATATAACTGGTAACAGTGTGGGACAGATCCTTAAATATTCCCACCGTATGCCACTTATCGTTGTCGTCAATTGCTGAACTCGTAGTGCTGACAGGGAGCTGAAGCAAACATATAGCGATTAACAGCTGATCGATACATATGGCTTGCAATAAAGGACATTTACATTGTTGTCATTGCAGCTTTTGGGTTGCTCAATCAATTTGCTCACAGTTTGTCCAGCAGACATGCTATCCAGCAGGTTTCTATTTGGCTTACTGGAATCTGCTGACGCGGTGGCCGCTTGCATCACAGCTGCCGACGCTAAAGCCTCCAAATGAGAGCCGTCCACTATAAAAAAGAGGAATATGATTAGCAAGTAAATATAAGCATTAGATCGAAATAGTCTATGGATATATATGGGTGGACAGAAGCTATATGAGCTAAACAAACCATTTTGATTATGATGCTGCCTCAGAGCGGTCATTGATAGCTGGCTTTGGGGCACATCCGAATCGCTGGTGGTGGATATGGCAGTGTCCTTGAACATGCTGCTGTTGCTGCTACTCCCAGTGAGGCCCTCGCCTGATTTAATAGTCGTCAATATATTTGCAGCCTCAGTCTCCGAAGCAGTTGGCTGATTGAAGTCCGCTGCTGTGGACGTAACTGAGGCAGTGAAACCGGACTGCAAGAAACATGCACGAATTGCTAACTAAAATTGAAACATTCCTCTTCATTAATAGGCTTACATTCGAGTCGATATTATCGTTGTTATCTCCAGAAGCACTTGCAACCGCGGTGGAAGTTTTGTGGACATCCGTCGTGGTGCTAACGCCAGAAACATCATCAATAGATTGATCTGCCAATGGTGCTGCATGTTCAGCATCAGTCGACATGGCTGCTGCGGGCACTGATGAGGATGTTGTGGATGTTGCAGCGATGTCGTTGTCATCCCCATCTTCAATGTCTTCCGGGTCTTGTGGCTGGTCCTTTGTCGAATTTAGTAGGTCACCGGCACCATCCAGTTGCTCAATGATGTCGTCAATGGTGTCGGTATCGGCTATTGTCGCAATAGTGACTGCCGCCTCTGCAGCGCTATTATCCTGCTTCTCCTTTAGCTGCTGCATGGTCGTTTTTACTGCCGATGTCGGGCGGGTTGTCAATGCCAATGTTCGCTGCCCGACTCCCGACCCAACAGCAGCCGCACCGCCACCAGCGTTGAAAATGTTCACAAACCCTTTGCGCGCAGCCGTTGCTCCGGGCAACATAACTAATTTATTGGCTGAACTGGTGCCAGGCGAGCCAGATATGCTGGAGTTAGCGCTCATCACGGTCACCGACTTGCCGCCAATGTACACGGCGGTCTTCTGCTGTGTTAGCTTTTGACCAGCGGCCACGGCGCCACTATTGACGGAGGTGAGTGTTATGGGTCGGCCTGTTGCTGCTCCTGCGGTACCCTGTATATTGCGCACCATCTTAACGTTACTCTGGCCGGTTAATACTGTGCGCTGTCCGCCCATAGCAATCGGCGTGGCCGTCGTACCAGTCGATCCAACGATGCTGACAATGCTTGTGGAGCCCGAACCGCCCGCATTGCTCATCACAGAGCTAGCTGGCACAGTGCGCAAACTCGATCCCGTTGTGACAATTATTATTTGCTGATTGCCCAACTGAGCTCCTTGCTTGTTAGTGATGACGAAGGCTGGCTTGCCGCCCATCACGTTGGGCGTCACCTTGCCCATTTGCAGGATATTGGAGTTCTTCATTATTATTTTTCCGCCAGACATTGTGTGAGGGGCCACAAGTTTTAGGACATTGCCAGATACAATTGACTTTTGTTGCTGGTGCGGCGATTGCTGCTGCTGCTGCTGCTGTTGTTGCTGATGCCCACTTGCGCCAGCTGTCGATGTCGATGTCGATGTCGTTGCCATCACGGTCGTTCCACCCGCCATTACGGTCTTTGGCTGCATACTGCTGCCAGATGCAATCTGAAACGAAACAAGGAGAGAGAACAGCACATGTATATATATATATATATATATATATATATATATATATGTGCGTGTGTGTAGTGCTGTGTTTACCTGTATTTGTGTCGAGCCAGTGCTGAGCTGTTGGTTGCAAATGGATATGGCTTGGGCCTGGGCGCCGCCGCTGCTTTTAGCGATATTAAAATTAACTTTCGGCAAGGTCTGCACCGTCATGCCGCCGCAACTTGTCTTCACAAACTGTAGCTGGACGTTAGGTGCCAAAGTGAGAGGTTTCTGAATGAAATACTGCTTGCCGCCAAGCGATGTAGTTGTCGTCGCCACCGCGGGCAGGCTTGTTTGTACCGAAGCGCTAGGCTGCGATGCTTTCAGTATTGTCGTCGTGGTCGAACCTACCCCACCGCCGCTTGCACTGTTGCTATATGTGGCCAGGCGCAGGGGTTGGCCAGCAGAGACGCCCGTGCTGCTGGAGACTCCGGGTATGATTCGTAGTGCTCCAGTCGACGACTGCGAGGTGGTAAGTACCAGGCCGCCACTGGGCGCTGTCACAGAGTTTCCGCCGACGCGAACAGCTACATTTTGACCATCTGCAATCGATGTCTTGACAATTGATGCACTGGGTCGAAACTTCTGTAATATCCCACCACTACCACTGCCAGCTGTTGTGCTGACGCCCGACGCTGTGCTGCTAATGATCGATATTTGCGGTTGTTGCTGAACTGTAACGATGGGAGGCGTTACTAGGGCTTCCGTTGCTGCAGACACACCTGACGATCCAGCTGCCGCCTTAACTTGAGACTGTGTCACAAAAACAGTCGATGATTGCGCTTGAGGCTTGCCAACGGCTGTAATGGTGGAAAGTGTTGGTGTGCCAACTGACCCTGCCGCTGCTGCTGCTGCTGCTGCTCCAGCTGGACTGCTTGCTCCAGTTAGATGCATAACTGAAATCGGACTCTTTTCGAACTTGACCGCAGTCGAAGCGACAATAGGAGTATTTTCCGCTCCATTAGCGTTAGTCGTTGGCTGCTGAACTAAGGTCTGGCCTTGGCTCTGAGCCTGTTTTGCATTGGCGACAGCTGGCGTTTGTTCAATTTTCTGTATTTGCAGAACATAGGCAGCGGCAAATGTAGTCGCCGTCCAAGAGAGCTCAAGCGCATGTGTCGATGCACGCACTAGCGCCACTTTCACCGCATACAGTGGCTTGGTTACCTCCAGATACCACAAATCCTTACAGCATACCTGCGCACAGTGGCAAAATTGAGTCAGATTATAAGATTCCCATACATGCGAATTTGTAAGAGAATTAATAATAAATAGGAATGTATTATACGTTAACACAGTGGTTCCTCATCAATCGATCTGCTATCTTCGCACTTATGATCAACTCGACTTTCCGACTGGAATATGGACGGAATATTCTAAAACTCAGCAGCCTCTGCACGAGTGTTCCCAACCCGCTTGTACATTTATACACGTTCCTGACCGTACAAGGTACACGCATGAGTTTATCATTCATCTGATGTAACGACAAACGATCTAATAAATCTACCAGTCACTTGACATGGCATTATGATGTGCATTATCGACATATTATGCTATAGCTTAAGAAGTAAACTATAATAGCTTGTGATAACAGATCATCTCTCACCCTAACCTGGTTGTTCCATGCTTTGCGGTAGCCGTCCCGACCCGACCACACGTACAAACGACTTTGAATTCCAACAGCACAGTGCCCAGCGCGAGCTCTGGGTACATTTTCCTCAACAGTATCCAAGGTGACGTTCTCCCAAATCATCGTGTCTGCAGAGAGCGATGGTCAAGCAAAGTTCAATAGATACCAAGTGTGAGTATTGCTTTGATCTACCTAAATCGAGAACAGCTAGCGTGTTCGTGCACTTCCATTCGCGTTCTGTGGTCGCTTTAGAATCGTTGATCACCAACGGTACCCAGCCCCCAAAGACATACATCTTATTTGCGATCATTGTGGAGCTGTGCAGAGAACGTGGCAGCGGAGCTTGGCCTCGGGTACGTGGCTTTTCCCAAGTCATCGAATCTGCAATTATACGGATTCAACTAACTATCGATGATTGCTAAGAGGGGCGCTCTCCGGCGTGTACCTGTGTCAAGCAACCACAAATCGCCCAAGCGGCATCCGCTCAT
Source organism: Drosophila mettleri (assembly GCA_035047625.1). Taxonomy (NCBI): domain Eukaryota; kingdom Metazoa; phylum Arthropoda; class Insecta; order Diptera; family Drosophilidae; genus Drosophila; species Drosophila mettleri. Next base: position 1,174,551 of record JAWNPI010000096.1, read on the forward strand.
TCCGCCGTAAACAAGCAAACTTAGTTTGCCAGTTTGCTTGCTTGTAAATGAAATTCCAGTGTGAGACTCTCGCGGCGGAGGACTGTCGCCGAATGTCTTTGGGATTATCCATTTTCCATTGTGACTGTGCACTCCCCGAGTGTCCAATATATACAAGTCATTTAGATATCTGTATCGAATAAACAATTGGAGAACCGAATATATATCGACGTGAACGCCAGAGGCTGAACTTGATTACGCTTGGCTCTCAATCAACCGTTCGAACTTGAATATAACTCTCTATTAATTTCACATGTCACTTAGAGTCTACTCTACTCCCAAGGGATGGGGAAGAGTTTTGAACAATACTGAAATCAATATTAAAGTGTATTTGGGTTACCTACTTTGGTATATTATTTTTAGGGTCGTCCGATTCGTTGGCTAGTCCGCCAAAGAGGAATATTTTCTCGCCGACCATAGTGAAGCTGTGACCAAGTCGGGGACAGGGTGACGTTCCATTATCTGGCGATTCTGGATACATTTTCCTCCACTCCCATTTGGTGGCCTGCAGCTCATAGAGATCGTTCGAATATTTACCATATTCGATCATGCCACCAAAAACAAACATGCGAGTTCCCTCAACAACGAATCCGTATGCAGCGCATCCATTGGGCACATCTCCTTTCAACACAGGCACATACCATTGGTTAGTCACTAAATGGGGAAGAAGGAGGCTGAATATTGAAAGAATTTGATTCAATGATCTGTTCCTAAGCCTAGCCCTATTCAATTCAAATACAGCTGCTACGGATGCGCGAAACTATCGGACCAATCCGAAAATCCTTCAAAAACCATTAGGTCGTGAGGGATAACCAAATAATTTTGGAGCCATTAACATAATTATACATATACGTATATATTATATATATATATATATATATATATATATATATATATATATATATATATATATATATATATATATATATATATATATATGTATATGTATGTACACAGATAAATATTGGCTAAAGATCCAGCGAAGTACGTTCTTATGGGCATAGGGGGCTCATACCCTACCCTAAGGCTGTTAAATAGTTTTCGATAAGCTTGTATTTATGAAGGCTACTGCAAAAAATAATTCTAGATTTATCTATATCGATATAATCCATTGTAAATAAATAACAAAGATTCGTTAAAAAAAAATTAATATTGCTTAAAATAGCATTACGCTTATATTAAATGAATCTTAAATGAAATATCAAAATAAATACCTGTATTATAAACATGAAGTTCGTCGACAATTCCTTCATTTCCTCCGCCGAAGACAACCATAAGTTCTTTAATATTTATGGCTCGATGGCCGTGCCGTGGACGTGGTTGAGGACCTGTTGGATTAAGGACGCGTTTCCATCGAAAGCCACCCGATGGATTATTTGCCAAATTGCTATTAATCCCGGCTTCTGTTTGATATGGGTCCAAGTCCATGTCAATGCGAGCCAAGCAATTGCCGTCAGATGAGCCTTGCATGTTAGCTGAGCGTATAATCTGTTTAGAATTGAGTACATCGACCAAAGCAGGTCCCAAAGTACTATTCGATCCAGCAAATTCTGTGCTTTCCATATTTAAGGTGCTCTATATATGGATATCTTCACTTCTTGGATTGAATATTTGCGATGTTTATTTTCAGTAGGCAATCTTAGCCGACCCAATGCATGAATGCATATTTTCTTGTACTGTAAAAATGAAAATAAAGTTAAATTAGGATGTAAAAATTGGAAAAGGCAAAGTTACTTTTAATGCGTACTGTATATGTACATTTATGCTCGCAAATTTACGTTGATCTGGCAATGCTGTCAATGGACGCTCTACAAATTTATCAATTTTTAGTACCATTTTATCGCAAATATTAAATAATTAAATTAAAACTAAGTTCGCATTTATTTTTATTATGCATGCTTACCAAATAAATAACTGTTACGTCCTTGGTAACTTAAGTAATTCAGTTTATTAGATACAGCACAATCTAATACACAATGTGCAAAAAAAGCCGAAGAAAACGACAGCGACGCACGAAATAGGAAATTGTTGGAAGAAGAGAACCGAACTAAATCGGCGTACATACCATAATCAGAGTTGTTATTATCGCACTCTCAATTCTGATATCGATATGTTTATATGTACATAAAATGCGCGTTACATATAGAATACTTTATAAATAATATTCAACTCTGAATATTCACGTTTCTCTCTTCCTTTAAATGATTCATAAAAAAGATTAAGTTAATACATATAAAAAGTCGATAATTATTTTATCATACTTGAATATCACATAGTGGCACTAATATGACAGTAGCCATATTGACAGTTGTAACTGTAACTAGCTAATTGCTATATAAAGTAATAATATTGCAAAACCTTCGTGACAGACAGCTGTAGCTGTTACCAACTAAATGATATAGATTTATGATTAAATAATAGACATTTTGCTATATTTTGTTTGAATACAATTATTTATTCAACATTATCGGTACATGTGTTGCTAGTAATTTTGCAATTAATATTATCTTTAATATTTGATAACACTTTAAAATAAATACATATACAATAAACACATTTAAAAAAAAAAAATTATACCAAAATAAAAATACTGTAATAGGAATGATTTAGTAGATTGGGAGGAGCGCATGTTATATTGAGCCTCGACCTATAAAAAACGCTAGCCTCAAGTATGTTAAATACTTCATATATAACAACTTATAAGATTTTTTATAAGAATAATAAAAAGTTTCTTCTAATGACTTGTAATTTATCCAATAATCTAAACGAAGTCTAAAATAAAAAAATATGCCAAAAAATATCTCTTAGCATATTATGACTAAAACAAAACTGGTAAGCACTGAACAGATGCTACTTAATATACTAACAATCGGTACAAAACAGGAACAGCTCGATAACTGGTATTATCGATAACTTCAGTAACAGTATAGTCATCATCGATTTTTCCTATGCCCCAAAGTATGCAATAATTAAGTTCGTTCGCTTGTGCAAAGTCAACATAAGTGAAAAATTAAATTATGCTGAAAGCATAACAACAAAATTGATATTTCGTCGAGAAGTGTGGAATACATTTGACCACAATTTGTGTCGCTCTTGCGACTTAAACTCAGAGCATTTTTCTCGGTATGTGACAAACTAAAAAAAAACCAAATTAAATTATAACTGCAATTGATGTGATACATGATTCTTAAGTTAATTTTTAGAAAGACTTTAAAAGATCTCGGTACCTAAATATTCACATTTATATATACATATACATATCTTAGATAAGTTTGACTTACTATAAATCAATTATTACGTAATGCGTTGCCTGGGTTTATTTGAAGTTGGTATTCGGATGCATCGATTTTATAAAATATAAATTTGAACAATGGTTATTAGTTATTAATAAATGAAAGGAAAATAATTTGAAGAGGCGAAAGCCCCGCAGACTGACAGGACAGAAAGAAGGAGATCAAATATTGCGACCGGGCATAAGTGGATAACAGCCGCAAGTACGAAATGAAGTTCATCAATGGATGCAAACAGATCTCGGTAGATTATACGCATTGTTTAACACGATCTTGTGTGAGCTTATCAGTCAGGTAGAGGCAACGCCGCAGTGCTAACGTAATCAAGTCAAACATACGAAAGATAACTTCAGTACTGTGATAAGAAGGACAAATATCATGCTCGACTGACTACCTGTATAAGATTACTTCGGATATAGGTGTTATGGATGTGTGCACACATACTCGAACACCAAATAAGAAAAACACTAAAAAAGCTATAAATAGGACGGCGGCGAAAAAATCACAGTATTCTGATTTAGTTAGTTAGTGCACGTTACTTTAATTCCGAATTTCCGAGTCTTTGGCTCATAAGGTAAAATAAGTGCAACATTTCGCAATATTCATATAAAATATTTAAAGGATGTCAGCTTGGACTACAGTAAATTTGTATTTCATATTTCTAATGACCGTGTTGTGTATAGTGGAATACATGCAAAGTAATATTATACAAATATACTTTATAATTTGCCAAAATAGTTAAGCCAAAAATATAATAATTTTTTTCAAATTGACAACTGTAAAATTATTGTTGGCAGTTCAACTTCCTTAAAATAATTTGTGAAGTGCTTTTAAGTATAAAAATGTAAAGGAATTTTGTAGGACTCGATGACATCAGAATGTTACTAAAATATGCTGAAAAAATGAGAAGTTTCTTTTAAAATATTTATATCGGACCTCTTCGATGAATAGTGAATTTGTCGTTTGAACAGTTTGGTCATACTGTTGAATTGTGTATACCATACCAGTTATCCGTTGTGTTGGCAGAAAATAAAAAAATACTAGCATTTCTGGTAACGAGTGGATTTCTTAATTTGTTGTGAAAGGACATGCACATGCAATCAATAATTAAAACCTTAAATTATAAGTGTATTTATAATAACTTTTATCGCGTTGTTTTGGCTTTATTGTCTGCGTGGAGTGTTAATCAGTTGTGTTTACATCGCGTGGCAACACCCATTCAACATTTAGTATCAACCCAATTGAAATTAAATAATTAATAAGACATGTATATATATAGAATATAAATTAACATAATTAAAAAAAAATTAATATATATATATAGTTATATTTAAATTTATATATATATATATATATATATATATATATACATATTTATATATATATGTTGTTCCACGTGTTCAGTGAAAGTAAATATACATAGTTCAGTTTGTTAATATATGTAAATATTTTTATATATGACTATTTATGAGCGGGATATATGTATTTTTGAAAAATAGGCATGCAAACCTAGGAAAGTTGCCAAATGTACATACACGCATACGTATGTGAACAAAGTGATATCATCCCGAGGCCTGAGACTTTGTCGTTATCCACCAGCTGCTTCAGTTGCCATCTTTCTAGGGTGATACAAGTTAGCAAAAAGTCAACAAAATCAATAATGTAATTAATGTGCCTAGTGTAAATGTATGCATATGTATATATATATACATATATTTTTTTTTATATGTATATGTACATATATATATATATATATATATATATATATATATATATATATATATATATATATATATATATATATATATATATATATATATATATATATATATATATATATATATATATATGTATGTATATATATCTTCAATTGCAACTCCAACGCTAAAGCGAACCGCTAAAATAGACTACCAATGCCAGTCTACCTACATGCATATATATGTATGTACATTGAATCTGTGTTGTGTGCTGGTGTATATGACGTAATTTGTGCTCAAAGCTGAAAATTGTGTCTGATGAAGAGATGGTGAGGTATTCATGTGCGTGCGTGTGTTTGTCAAAATTGTATACAAACTTGATCGAAGCGAACATAGCGCGCTTACATTTTTGGCATTCTCAATTTTGACCTAGCAAATGGTGTATTTGTAATTGTCTAGCGTCTATATGCGCGCATGTCCGTATGTGTGTGCGTGAGTGTATGTATAGATAAGTACCCGTCATAAGTTTTCTCTCACTCTCTCCCCTGCACATAACTATGATTCTGTGTTTGTGTGAATTTGCAGAATGTCACTCACCACATTACATTTACAGTTACACCTACATAGATTCCGTAAAATGTACCTTAAAAACTCAAGTGGCTTTAGCATAGGCATATTAGCATACCTCCGCGTACAGCTAATTGAATTTAGTTTTCTTATGCCCTTGCGTACGTACACATGTATGTATACGCATATGAACTATGCGAATGGACGTATTCAAATACATTTATAAATAATATATGTACATGTGTGTAGAGGTGTATCAAATAATTATTGAGCCTGCACGCCATTTGCAGTGTGATACGATCAAGTTTCGTTTCATATGACTGACATCCGTCATAAATGAAAGGCGAATGTGAGCCTTTAATTTATTGCTGTTGCGGTCTTTTGTATGTGCGTAGATTTTTTATTTAGAGGTGTTAATAAAATTGATATATGTATGAGGAATATAACTATTTTCAAGTTTCGATTCTCTGGTTTCAATTGGTATAGACCAGATCACCGCACAGCGTAACATAAACATAATTATATATAGAATAATTGCCGATCGATTTAAAATTCATAATTTTTTAAACCCAGCGACTTTTGATAGCAAAGATATAAATGGCCAATATATAAAAAAAATAAATTTGTCTTCACATTTTTTTTTAGTAAGAGTTTTTAATTGAGAACATTTTAAAAGCCAAGTCGACCGTATTTCCATGATTCATAAAGTAAAGCTCAGCCATTACACACCGCGATGCCGTAATCAAGCACTGCGAATACTCGTAAATTTAACTATCTTTCTCTGATGTGGTCACCATTCGAAACATATAGAATATAAGTCTTCTTACTTATCGAAATCACAGCATTTATTCTTGTACTGCTCTGAGATCGGGCGCAATATTATTATTTACAATGTATTCATATATCATTATCAGTGACTATTGAGATATTCTTTAAATGAGCAGTAATGCGGTCAAAAGCTAGTTAAATCCACTTTCGGACGGAAAATGTTTACGTCATAACCTTTTCGAAAGACGTCACTGCGCGTCTTGGCTAGCCAAATACTTTTCTTGTTCGGCTGTGATTCTCCAAAGACTTATCTTGATAGGTTAAGATTAGTCTTCGGCGAAGCAAACTATGACGTCTGTCGAACTGGTTCTAGCGAGACCAGCCATAGTCGACCGCAAAGTATGCAGATTTTTGGGAATAACTCTTCAGGTAACCCGGCCAAACTTCATCTATGAGAACCTGATAAATTAGTTTATTAATCAAGACCCCAATTACCTTGTTTTATCAGTGGTACTTGAACTCAAATAACAAATGTTGTATGTATTGTATTCACTCGATGCATTTACCTAAAGCTAACGAAAACCAGTTTTGCCTTGGGTATGTGAGCTCAGCCTTTACGTATATGTGTATGACTGTGCAGATTGTTAATTGTTGCATAAATCAACTTTATAAATACACGATGAAGTGATGAATTATCGCTCTATATTTTCCATTAACCCAGATGTCTAATACTTGCAGCTCAGTGATTCTGTAAATTATCTATGTTTGTTGCCAAATTATGAATGTAGCAGAACTGCTTTAGAGTACAAATCTGAAGCTGATTTATTTATTTTTGTTATTCTTTGATGAGGTCGAAAACGAATCGAATTCTTATTCGCCCGTTGATTCGACCTCTCGTTGCTTACTGCTCCGCACATATTGCCCAGGCGCAATTTAGATTTATTTTCGAAATACTAAAAAGTTGCTCGTTCCCGGGTGTGTGTGTGTGTGTGTGTGTATGCGTGTTTCTGTTTCCACATAATGTAAATACGCCTTGCTTAGGAGTTGGTGTTTCACTGCAGACAATAATGGGACAGGCACAACCAATTCTAAACACAAAATCTAAATATATTCATGTAGATATACACACAGACTCAGGCACAGACACATTTGCTGATCCGCATTATAACCAAAAAATTCGCATTCTTATTCTTCCCTTTTCTCTCTCTGTCTCTCCGTGTTCCAATGTGAAATTGTTTCTCGCTATTGCGACTTCGGCTAATTTCCCGCCAGAAATTGCCAAAATTGGGATAAATTTGAAGTAGAGAAATAGTGGGAATGATAGATAAATTAAATCAGGAAATGACTTCATTCTGCCTTTGACAACACTACTACGAAGCTCGCATGATATTATCTATCGACGCAAATATCTAATATGAAAAAACTTCAAATGACTAATAAGCAAAAATTATAACCTAAAACAGCTTTGTCTTGCTTAACACATAATTCTTAACGTTGTTCGAGTAATATGGGTAAAACTAAATAACTTGGAAGCGCTGTGATATTATAACTTTGAGAGACCCCTTTAGAAATTGAAGAAATCGTTTATCCCATGCCCAGAGGCTTGGCAACACTGAATATGAGCCTCCGTCAACAGTGGTGCAAAGACTACAAATGCTACACGAAAAATCTAATTATATTCAAGTTAATATATATATAGATACAATTTGCGTTTAGCGGGCGTTGACTATCCGCTCTGTGTGCATTTCTCTTTCGCTCTTTTTCTTTCGATTTGTCTCTCATTCGCAACATTATGTATGATATGATGTCTAGATATATATATATATATATATATATATTTGTGTTCAGCCGTATATATATATTTTTATGTAGAGTAGTCTACAGGATCATACAGATGGAAGTACGGAGGTACAGCAAGGCTACTACTTGAAAGTCGTAGCATTGCCTTGCCTTGTTAATTTGTTGATGAGGAAAAATAAATGACTTGGTGCCTGGAAAGTTACCAAAATTTAACGTTTTTTATAGATATTATAACCAATGGCCACAATCGATGGAAGACCGGCGCAATATGGGATATCACTTAAGCAATTACGGGAGCTCATGGAGCATCGAGGAAGGGAAGGTGTCACCAAAATAAGTGAGCTCGGTGGCATCCATGAGTTATGCAAAAAGTTGTACACATCCCCAAATGAAGGTAAATGCAGACAGCGAAGATCTATGAAAAAACAAATTATTACTAATTTCGAGTATTAATCGACGTTCTTTCCAGGCCTTAGCGGGTCGAAAGCCGATGAAGAGCACAGACGTGAAACGTTTGGCTCAAATGTAATACCACCGAAACCCCCAAAAACGTTTTTGACGCTAGTCTGGGAGGCGCTTCAAGATGTCACACTTATTATATTAGAGGTAGCTGCGTTAGTATCGCTTGGTCTATCATTTTACAAGCCTGCCGATGAGGATGCTCGTGAGTCTAAATAATGTAGATGAGATTTTTATTTCAATATGTACAAATGGATTCATTCAATTACAGCTCTACTGCAAGAAGAAGATGAACATCACGGTTGGATTGAGGGTCTTGCCATACTCATTTCGGTCATTGTTGTTGTGATTGTGACGGCCTTTAATGATTACTCAAAAGAGCGACAATTTCGGGGCCTGCAGAACCGTATCGAAGGCGAGCACAAATTTTCAGTAATCCGTGGAGCTGAGGTGTGCCAAATATCGGTCGGAGACATCCTTGTCGGGGATATCGCACAGATCAAGTATGGCGATCTCTTACCAGCTGATGGCTGTCTTATACAGAGCAATGATCTAAAGGTAATGATAAACGGAAAGTTCGCTCTTGGGTTTGCATTTACAAATATTTATGTAAATAATTTAGGTGGACGAATCCTCCCTGACCGGCGAATCGGATCATGTAAAAAAGGGCACAGATGCCGATCCAATGGTCTTATCTGGCACTCATGTTATGGAGGGCAGTGGCAAAATGGTTGTAACGGCTGTTGGCGTCAACTCACAAGCCGGCATAATTTTCACATTGCTTGGAGCTGCTGTGGATGAGCAGGAGGCCGAAATTAAGAAGATGAAGAAAGGTATGTGTATTTTTTGGCATTAACATCATACATAAGGCAAATTAAACTTGTAACCCACATATATTGTTAGCCAAAGGGGCAAATGCGAATTGAGTCTAGCTGCCAAAAACTATGTAAAACTAGATTTTAGTGACACGAATACATACTTTACTTAATAAGAACTCTTTACTGCCTATAATCTTTAATTTAATATCGTTTATTTTTTATTTTTATTTTTTCATATACCAAATGTCATACGTGAATTGCATGATGTGAATTGATTGACCCATCTTTGAACTCCTTCATCTACCTAAATATATAAAATAAACCAAACAACCAACCAACCAACCAATCAACCAACCAACCAACCAATCAACCAATCAACCAACCAACCAACCAACCACCATCTACAAACACCAAAAAAAAAAAAAAAATTAATGAACAAATATTTGATTCTTGAACTTAAAATGTAAATGGATCGAACCGTACGAATCGAAAAACAACGAAATATTACATTTTCCATAATTCAGAAGCTAAAAAGGCGAGCAAACAAAAGAGTAAAAGTCAGACAGGTGAATCAATTATATACATTGTGCCTAGTTAGCTTCAAATTAGTCTGGAACTAAAATATAGATATTTTTGTATGCGGATCACATTTTTCAAATAAGACCAACTTATAATTTATAGCTTAATTCATCATTTTACTCACATAATCCAAACATCTAAGTCAAGTCGAAAATGTTATATCTTTATTGTTACCAAGTGGGGAAAGAAACATTATTTGTGTCAGCTTTTTGATGATTTTCATTTCGTTTAAGGTTAATTGAAACAAAAAACAGTATGTAGTATATAAGCTCTTCATAGTTTTTATAAATTATAAAAAAAAAACGTGGCAAAGACAACGTTTTCAAAGTCTTAAATCCCTTACAAGCCCACAAAAATAAGTTAAAAATCGCTGAAGTCGAGTGGAACCGACTGCACGATACACTCGTTCATGGTCAAAGAAACTAATTACATTTATCAAACAAATGAGTTCTTTCCGAGTTGTCTGCTATACGTCGGCACTAGCCTTCCAGATCCTATACACAAAGCTGTTTCTTAATGTCATGGCCTCACCCATAGTTGAATTGTCGACATTCCCAATCTCAATGTCAAGCCTTTACTAGGTTCGCATGAAAATCCTCAAGACTTCACGAAAAATATTGAATTTTATTACTAAATACTGTTGGCCTGTGTAACGTATTGATATTCAACCTTACCGAAGCATTATACTTGATTCTAAAGTTAATACATTTTGAAGTGTATATCTAGATAGATGTGTATATTTCTTTATCCATTATTATCAGTGTATTGAAAGCTAAAATTAGGAAAACGAACAAACTGAAAATACGATAGAAGAAAACCCGTGAATGCCAAAATTTGTAATATTAATATTGTTTTGCGGATCACGCAGGTGAGAATGATAGCCGAGCGCCAATAAAGGAAGCTTCTAATGCCGCAGCCCCAACTCAATATGCCAGCGAGGCGATCAAATCAGAATCCGATGGCAACCATGTGCAGCCATCGACGACTTCAGCTACTGAAACAGGGCATAAGAAGGAGAAATCGGTGCTGCAGGCGAAATTAACGAAATTGGCGATACAAATTGGCTATGCTGGTTCCACCATAGCCGTGCTCACTGTAATTATACTGATCATACAGTTTTGCGTTAAGACATTCGTCATCGATGAGAAACCATGGAAGAACACCTATGCCAATAATCTGGTCAAACATTTAATTATCGGTGTCACAGTATTAGTTGTGGCTGTCCCTGAGGGACTGCCATTGGCCGTAACGCTATCTTTGGCCTATTCGGTGAAGGTAAGAGCAATCAAATCATTTGCATTAATATTTTCTTTAACATTTAGTAACATTTGTTCTGCTCTACCAAATAGAAAATGATGAAGGATAATAATTTGGTGCGCCATTTGGATGCCTGCGAGACCATGGGTAACGCAACGGCCATATGCTCAGATAAGACAGGCACACTCACGACCAATCGTATGACTGTTGTACAATCCTACATTTGCGAAAAGCTATGCAAGGTGCTGCCAACTCTTGCGGATATTCCCCAGCATGTCGGAAATCTAGTCACAATGGGAATATCCGTCAATTCGGCCTATACCTCAAACATAATGGTAAAATGTCTATAATTTGTATACCCTAAATCCATTGAAAATGAAATTTCAGGGTATGTTATTGTGAAAATTTATGTAACAGGCAGAAGGAGGCGTGAGCTGATTAAGAATATATATACTTTATGGGGTGTGCATAAAGTATATATATTCTTGATCAGCTCGTGAGCTGAGTTCAATAAGCCATGCATCCCATTTCATTATAATCGATAATTATCAAGGACTAGCGTGCACACCGTTCAAAATAGAATCGTGCACTAAATTGTGTTTGATTGCTATATTGAATACGCATATTTTGTCATCTTTTGGTTTTCGATGCCACGCCTCCTTCGCCCACAATTCACAAAAATTCACAATCCCCGTAAATCAAATACTGAGACCTGAAATTTGGCAGATAGGTACATTTGATTCATATCATGATTATGCTCTGAAAATATCATTAGGGGCATATGTCTAGAAAAGAATTTATTAAACAACTCAATTTCTAAAGTACAGCCTATGCTGCCGCCTCATAACTGTGCACTACATATATTGCGTGCATGTTTGTGCGTGCATATGCATGTGCTGTTTGCAATTAATAAAATGAAACTTTTAATGATTGGCATTACAGCTCAAACGATTCAGGATATCACCTAGCCGTGCTGTCTTGACTAGAGTTTTGTCATTTGTTATTATTATCATTATTATTTGCAGCCTGGTCAGAATCCGACCGACTTACCAATTCAAGTTGGAAACAAAACGGAATGCGCTTTACTCGGGTTTGTTCAGGGTCTAGGCGTTAAATATCAGTCGATACGCGATGAAATACCCGAAGATAAATTTACACGAGTCTACACCTTCAACTCTGTACGGAAAAGCATGGGTACAGTAATACCTCGACCTAACGGCGGCTTTCGATTGTATACCAAGGGTGCTTCGGAGATCATCATGAAGAAGTTGGTCCATTCTTTGAACTTATACCATATACAACTATTGATTGATTAATTATTGCAGATGCGCCTTCATCTACGGTCATGAGGGCACCTTGGAAAAGTTCACACGCGACATGCAGGACCGATTGATTCGGGAAGTAATTGAGCCGATGGCTTGTGATGGATTACGTACGATTTCTGTTGCCTATCGCGATTTTGTACCCGGAAAAGCGGCAATCAATGAGGTACACATCGACGGGGAGCCCAATTGGGATGATGAGGAAAATATTATGTCGAACTTGACCTGTCTTTGTGTTGTGGGCATTGAGGATCCCGTCCGTCCCGAGGTACCGGATGCCATCCGGAAGTGCCAAAGGGCTGGCATTACGGTACGCATGGTTACGGGTGATAATATAAACACGGCACGTTCGATTGCCGGCAAGTGTGGAATTTTACGACCCAACGACGACTTCCTTATACTGGAGGGTAAAGAATTTAATAGACGTATTCGTGATAGCAATGGTGATGTAAGTCGAATTAATTATAATCAACTTCAATACACACATATATTTATATATATATATATATATATATATATATATATAATTTTTTTTTTTTTTCTATATAGATCCAACAACATCTCATTGACAAAGTTTGGCCAAAACTCCGCGTGCTTGCACGTTCATCTCCCACTGACAAATACACTTTGGTGAAAGGTAATTACCGAACGTGAACCTTATCAGGCTGTTCATTACTGATTCAACGTTATTTACAATTATTAATAGGTATGATCGACAGTACGGTGACCGACAATCGGGAGGTTGTTGCCGTTACAGGCGATGGTACAAACGATGGTCCAGCCTTAAAGAAGGCCGATGTTGGATTTGCAATGGGCATTGCAGGCACAGACGTCGCCAAGGAAGCATCTGATATTATACTCACTGACGATAACTTTAGTAGCATTGTCAAGGCTGTTATGTGGGGTCGCAATGTTTATGATTCAATCGCAAAGTTTTTGCAGTTCCAATTGACAGTGAATGTCGTCGCAGTTATTGTAGCATTTATTGGTGCTTGTGCGGTGCAGGACTCGCCTCTTAAAGTAAGTCTGACAAAAAGATAAACAAAATATGAATGTACAATGTCTTAAATGGACTCAATAATTTTTTAAACGAATCGATATCTTGCCAATGTGATCATGCCTATAATATTGCCTAGGTTAGCTAAGCTATCTATGGCTCTCTTCATATTTTAGGATCTTACCTTATTATATTTGATGCAATTATATATCATCATTTTCAATCGTAATACTTGCTCGTAGGCAGTGCAAATGTTATGGGTCAATCTTATTATGGATACACTTGCATCTCTGGCCTTAGCAACGGAAGTGCCAACGCCTGATCTACTGCTTCGTAAGCCATATGGACGCACAAAGCCCCTCATATCACGCACAATGATGAAAAACATATTGGGACAAGCTCTGTACCAGCTGGTAATCATTTTTGGCCTCCTCTTTGTCGGTAAGAGTATTGACATTGGATAGGAACAGAATTTGGATTAACTAATTTTTTTCAATTTATTAGGTGATTTAATACTTGACATTGAGTCTGGTCGTGGGCAGGATCTTAACGCTGGGCCAACCCAGCATTTCACAATAATCTTTAACACGTTCGTCATGATGACACTCTTCAATGAGATCAATGCCAGAAAAATACACGGCCAGCGTAACGTTGTTGAGGGACTATTTACCAATCCCATATTTTACACCATCTGGATATTTACAATGATCTCTCAGGTATGCTCGTATTTATATATTCCGTATTCCATTAAATATTATTTACTCCCTCTCCAATTATCACGACGACGTACTAAGTCGCTTTTGCCATGTCTGCCGGTCAGTTCGAATGAACTCAGCGATCTTGAAAAATACAAAGGCTAAAGAGTTGAGATTTTTCGATAAAAATCGATCAACTCAGACGGTTACTGCACGAATTCAAAGACCTTTTTTTTAGGACATTAGGACATTAGGACACGCTGAAATGGATGTTTCACTAAATTTAAGAATTTGTTTTTAATATCCTATAAACATTTTTTTTTATACCCTGAATCCATTGAAAATGGAAATTTCAGGGTATAATGTTTTTGTGCAAATGTATGTAACAGGCAGAAGGAGGCGTGCCACACCCCATAAAGTATATATATTCTTGATCAGCTCGACGAGCTGAGTTGAACTAGCCCTGTCCGTCTGTCCGTCCGTCCGTCCGTCCGTCCGTGTAAACACCTGGATTTCTGCAACCACAAAAGCTAGAGACTTCAAATAAAAAGCAAAATGCTCGATAATACCATACGCTGTACGAGTTTATTTTTTTTTTTTCGATAACTCATCCCATTTCTTTTTTATCGATAACTATCGAAAATATCGCTTTGTTTTTGAGGTCTGGCGTGCACACAGTTAAAGATAAAATCGTGCACTAAGTTGTGGTTGATAGCTATATTGAATCCGCACATTTTGTCATTTTTGGATTTTTGATGCCACGCCCCTTTCGCCCACAATTCAACAAAATCGATAACTCACGTATATCAAATACTAGAGAGTTGAAATTTGGCAAATAGGTACATTTGGATGTCATAATCATGCCCCGAAAATTTCATTAAGAACATAGATCGAGAAAAAAAGTTATTAAACAATAAAGTTTCCATAGCACAGCCTCTTCTGCAGCCGCAAAACTGTGCATTAAGCATATTACGTGCATGCATATGTTTGTGTGTGTGTGTGTGCTTGTGTTGTTTACTATTAATGAATAAATTAAGCTCTTAATGATTGGTATTACAGCTCAATGGATTCAGGGTATCTCTTAGTCGAGCAGTCTCGACTAGAGTTTAGTTACTTGTTTAATGGTGCAATACCTTCCCTGCTAGCAGAGTACTCCGAGTGGAGCACTTTTATTGCGGCGAACGAGGTCTACTTACTTACAGAATCATTTCTATCATTTCAATCCAGGTTGTAATTATTCAATACGGAAAGATGGCATTCTCAACAAAAGCGCTGTCTCTCGATCAATGGCTTTGGTGCATATTCTTTGGAGTCGGAACACTAGTCTGGGGACAATTAATCACTTCAGTGCCTACAAGAAAGTTGCCCAAAATACTATCGTGAGTACATTGTTTTTTAATGCTTCTTTTGCTGTTGTTGTCTTTTTCGTTGTTGTTATTGTTATATTTACGACAAAGTTGTTTCGGTTACTTTAAATTTAAAACCCTAAAACCCACAACAGCCTGAGTCGGTCTCCTGTACAATCTAACAGAGATTAACTAAATTTAACTGAATCACTTGTGCAAACGAATATAATATGTTATGTATATATGTACATATGTATATATGTATATATGTATATATGTATATATGTATATATGTATATATGTATATATGTATATATGTATATATGTATATATGTATATATGTATATATGAGTATATATATGTGTGTATGTATGTATACATTTGTTATTATATAATTGTGTTGTATGTGTATTGTATTTGTTGAAGCTAAAAATGACTTTGCCCTTCTTGCCTTTCCTCTCCTCTCCTTAGCGCCGATGACTAAAATCGCTTGAGAATGCTTTCCTATTGGGTTACACGCACACTTCCACACACACACACACACACACATACACACAAACACACACACAAACACATACACACACAGACATACACTTACACACAGATTTATTTAATTATATAGTTTATTTGATATGCTTGTTTATAAATAAAAATTTATTTTATTTGTTTTGCAATAAATTTATTTTACGTACGTATATTAGCCTAATAAGTATTTATATGTAGTGATTATTCAGCTAAGTATATAATTACTTTTAAGTATTTATTTTAATTACTTATGAAACATATTAAATAGGCAGCTTAAATTAACTGTATGGTAATGGCATGGATACTAATATTAGCATAAGAGGGAAGAAGAGAACGAAGGATACGGGTGGATTTAGTGGGAAAAGAAAGAAGCAGAACAGAGTGGATATATATGTAACTTTATATATCTAGATAAAGATACAAGATGATACAAGAGAAGCTTCTAAGCTCTTCATTTCCTTTCTAGGAGAGGGAGAGCACGTAACTCTAGGTTAAATAGTAAACATGTGAGAAACAAAGAAACTAAATAAATGATAGTGATTTTGTCGGTATTGTTCCAATTAACAGCTCACAGCTATAAAGCGAAGCTTATATTCTTTTCATAACCACACCTTATAAAGTATATATATTCTTGATCAGGACGACAAGCCAAATTGATTTACCCTATCTGTCTGTCCGTCCGTTCGTATGTATGAACACGTCGCTTTCAGCTAGAGATTTGAATTATTTTTTTTGTTGCATTGATCAAATTATGAAAGTAGAAAAATAAAAAAAAAAAAAAAAAAAAAACTGATCCACTAATGTGTATTTTGTGCCATTAGTTAGTTGTAACAATTGGACAAGTGTGAACATTATCTTGAAGCTAAATTAATGCTGAATCGAATTAGTAACAAACTTCCTAATGCCTAATTTTAACCATTTACTTTAACTTTAACTAGCAAATGATTACAACTCTTCACAAATTATTAAAATTAAGAAAGTTCTCCTAGGTCTTAAGTGGCAGACGTAGAATAATACAATTATAAACAAATTAGAGTACGGCAAAGTATTTTAAATCCAACAGATAGAACAATTATGAGTAACTAGTGTCTAGTAGTTTCAATAATTTACATCACACCCTTAAAGAAGCGAATGCAAAATAGAAGCGAACAATATTATAAAATAATTGTTATCAATTTGATTATTATTATATTAAAATAAGTTAGGATTTTTATCTTATTATTTTTATACCCTGTTACCATTGAAAATGGGAAAACAGGAATGGTTTTGTTAGAAGTATGTGACAGGCAGAAGGAGGCGTGCTACACCCCATAAAGTATATATATTCTTGATCAACTCGATGAGCTGAGTGGAACTAGCCCTGTTTGTCTGTCCGTCCGTCCGTCCGATAAACACCTGGATTTCTGAAACTACAAAAAAACTAGAGACTTCAAATAAAAAGCAAAATGCTCGATAATACAATACGCTGTACGAGTTTATTTTTTTTTTCGATAACTCGTCAAATTTCTTTATTATTGATAACTATCGAAAATATCGCTTTGTTTTTGAGGTCTGGCGTGCACACAAAGATAGAATCGTGCACTAAGTTGTGGTTGATTGCTATATTGAATCCGCAAATTTTTTCATTTTTGGATTTTTGATGCCACGCTCCTTTCGCCCACAATTCTACAAAAACGATAACTCACGTATATCAAATACTAGAGACTTGAAATTTGGCAAATAGGTACATTTGAATGTCATAATCACTCCCCAAAAATTTCATTAAGAACAAAAGGCGAGAAAAAAAGTTATTAAACAATAAATTTTCCTAGCACAGCCTCTTCTGAAGCCGCAAAACAGCGCAGTACGCATATTACGTGCATGCATATGTTTGTGTGTGTGTGTGTGCATGTGTTGTTTACTATTAATGAATAAATAAAACTTTTTTTGATTGGTATTACAGCTGAATGGATTCAGGGTATCTCTTAGTCGAGCAGTCTCGACTAGAGTTTTGTTACTTGTTTTTTGTTAGGCTAGTGTATTGTAATTGTTATCAATTTAAAACCATATGAAAAATCCGTTATGATTTTTATATTTTTCATCATTCAGCTAGATTATCCAAATTTCGCACGTAGCTTTATGTATATTTTTGCCAATTTCGCTTTTTGTTACATTTGGATACCAGCTCCAAATTTCCCCAAAATGTTGAAAATTATTTTCAGTAGCAAATATGGCATTAAAACGACAATAATTATTTAAATCATATGGTGAAAGTTTCATCAAAATCCGTTGATAAACACAAAAGTTATTAAACAAAATGTTTGGCCAGATCAACAGCGATTGAACTGCAAAGCGCACAGAAACAAGTTGGCGCTTATACATGTTCAGTATGTATACATGTGTACACATACATGCAAATGCTCGCGAACAAATTTTCTAAGAATCGCAATTGCCTTTGAGTTTGGGTCGAATTGTGTTTGAATTGTTTTTGCTACCTAATTTCAATTGCCTCTCGACGCTGTGTGTCGCTGTGCGAATATGTTTTCGATCTTCTTCTTTAAAAGTAACGGAACAATTCTTATGAGCTTGCAAAAGTGTGCTGGTATAATCTTTCTGTCGAATTTGTTTGCATAATTCTCCTTTGATCGACATTCTTAGTACCATTGGCATAGATTTAAGTCGCGTGATATGGTTGTACATGCGAGTTATGGACTATATTAAAAAACTAAGACCGGGTGGGATTAGGGTAACCCCTAGTCGGGCACGCGCGACTGGAGCTTTCTTACTTGTTTTGTATCTTTCATTTAAAGAGGTAGAGTATTTCGGTTTTCGTTACATTTTGTGAAAATTGTGAAAATTTCTTCAAAATCCGTTAATAAACATGCAATTTATTAAGCTAAATGTTTGGCCACTTAGCAAAAGCGCTCGAAAAGAAAGAAGTCAGCTGAGCCAAACTGACGTTTACAGAATTTTATTTTCTACGAATTGAGAATTATAAGGTGGTTTCATTGTCAACTGCTACCTTAGCTCAACTGATATTTAAGTTGAAATTTGCTATTTGAGACGGCGCCCAAAGTGCGAAAAGGTTGAGTGTGAGTTCGACTCCGCGACCGCGTGACATACCGGCATATTTAAATTCTTCTTTTTATACCCTAATCCCATTAAATATGGGAAAACCGGGTATAATGGTTTTGTTAAAAGTATTTAAAAGGCACCCCATAAAGTATATATTCTTGATCAGGACGACAAGACGAGTTGATTTTGAAAATTATTATCAGTTACAAATATTGCACATTGGTTGCTAAAAGCAACAAAAAATATTTCCATAATATGATGAAAGTTTCATCAAAATCCGTTGATTTATCAAAAGTTATTAAACAATATGTTTGGCCACTTATCGAGACTGCACGAAAGTCAGAGCGCGCAGAGTCAAGCTGGCTCCTATACGTGTTCATTTTCCATTTATACATTCAAATACTTGCGCACAATATTTTGAGAATCGCAATCGGCCAAACATTTTGTTTAATAATTTTTCCGTTTATTAATGGATTTTGAAGAAACTTTTACCATATGATGTAAATATTTTTTGTTGGTTTTTAGAGACCATAAACCTTCTCATATATACCATATTTGCAACTGGACATAATTTCCAAAACTATATTATACATAAAGCAACGTGAAATTTATCGATTTTTTCATATGTTTTTAAGTCGATAACAATTATTCTGGAATAGTTATCGATTTTCTGAAATAAACTCGATATGCGCGAGGTATACACGAGCCTAACAAAAAAATTCACGGACGGACAGGGCTCAATCAACTTGCCTTGTACTGATCAAGAATATATATTCTTTATAGGGTGTAACACGCCTCCTTCTGCCTGTTGCATACTTTTAACAAATTATACCATGTTCAGGGTATAAAAATAACATGGGTTATCGAAGAAAAGAATAAACTCGCACATCATATGGTATACACGAGAGTACTGAGAACGTTTTAAGACTTTAGCTGGCAGAGAGGTCTACTTAAAGTCAGCTCGAATAAATATACTTTATAAGGTGTGCCACGCTTCCTTCTGCCTGTCACATATTTTCAAGTAACCATTATACCCTGAAACCCCACTTTCAGTGTATTTAGGAAAAATAATTTTGTTGCTAAAAATTGGGTTCATAGACAGACTCTTATTTTTCGGTTTTCACCGCAATTTCAACATTACAAATTGACCTTTTAGATATCTCCATATATATGTATAATTTAATTTTTATTATAATTTAATTTGTAACAATGATAATTTGCTTCTAGATGGGGTCGTGGACATCCTGAGGAATATACGGATGCAATGAATTTAGGCGAGGAGCGCTTCGATTCGATTGACTCTGATAAAAAACCAAGAGCTGGACAAATTCTATGGATTCGCGGTCTGACACGTCTGCAAACTCAAGTAAGTTTTTGTTGTTGCTCCATACGTATCTATACGTATCTATATATCAATATCTATACCTATATATATATATATATATATATATATATATATATATATATATATATATATATTATGTATATTCATTTATCTCAAACAGAAGAAACAAAGAAAATTTCAGTACTAAATTTATTTATGTATATAGAATATATACAAATAGTTGTTTTGTGTTTCCCTTTGGGTTTATTTTTTTTTGTCAATATTTATAAGTTATCATTTGTTTTGAATTCATAATACATTTATATTCAAATTTAATCATTTCTTGTATACTGTACTAATTCTAAATATATATATATATATATATATATATATATATATATATATATATATATATATATATATATATATGAATTCTTCAACATGAAACAATTATTAAGAGTATTGAATGCTCATCGATGTTTGACGTTTTATATATGACCTTACAAACATCCAAGATCAAGTGAAGAGTCATCGGAAAATTAGAATAGTATTTAATACGGCTGATACAGAAATAGCTGGATATAGTAAAGATAAGACTAAATATAACTGAAGCGAATGAATTTATAGTTACAGATATAAGACTCATAGCAAAATTAAAAAAATAGTTAATTAGGAAGTTTCTACAGAACTGATATTGACTTGTTTGTTACCTTGATTCATAACGTCAGCATCTTAACTGACCTATTCCTTTCAATAGTTACTAATTCTGCAGTTACCGGCAAGCGGTATACTTATTTCTATTCAAACTGAAAATAACCATAGACTAATTTGAGAGAAATTCTGTGAAACTTGTGAAGTGGCTTATCGCTTCATCCGATTCCCGTGCCATTGAAAATCTAATATTAGAAACTTCATTACATTTAATGTGTCGAAATCGTTCCGTACTTGATAGAATTGGAAATAACAAGCCATTTAGTATTTTTCTACTTTTCTAGAGAGTCTAAGCTCTTGTTTGAAAAATGTATTTATTAGCCTCTTAAAACCCTTAAACGAAATGTCTACAATCGATTATTAGTCATTTTCCAGAAGCTTTTAAAGCAATTCACTTTGTGAGTGAGAATGAGAATTCTGGGTTGAACTGCAAAGACAATACCCAATTAGGCGTCGCACACCCCATAAGTAAATGCATATAGTCTTGATCAGGCCTTAGTTTTTTCAATAACTCTTTGCCTTATTATTGATATTTAAAAATTTAATTTAAAATATAAGTCAATTCCCTTTTTAAGTTGGAGTTTCGATAGCTATAAAAAAATTGCAACTATGGATGCAAAAAAGAAACGTAGATCGGCTTATCCCCCAATCGGAAATCCCGCCTTCATTAAAGTAGTTGACTCTGGTAAAGATCGCATAGGTTTTATCGATTACCGATAACTTGATCATATCAAGGGCTTCTATTATCGATATCGAATATTGATGCATTGACCAATATTGAAGGTCTCTCTTAATTTGATTGTCGATAATCGACAACTTGATCAACATCAAAGCCCTTTGAGCATACATCAATTATTGACATCACAGCCCTAGTTTAGTTTTGGATCTATCGCATGTACCAAAAGAAGAAGACCTTTGAGTAACAATTCTTTTTTATATTCTGTTATACATTTTTTTACCAATAATCTTTGTCTAATTATTTGTCTACTAATTTTATTTACTTACTAAATTTGACTTTACATTCGTTATTTTTCTATATATATGTATATATATATATATATATATATATTGATTTGTGATTTGGCCATTTCGTGTTCCAAGTTTTAGAATCACTCTGCATATTGCTCCAGTGCTGACAAGCTGTGACATACATTTCAATCGGCCTCATTGATTTCCCTCGGTGAAAATAAAATGTTTATAAATAGTTCGGATTGAAAGTCCAAGTGCTGAGTACTTGATAAAATTCAATTTGGGCGTGCCAATCGATCGGTGGAGATTATTTCTTAAATGGGATGCTGTAAAACTAGTATACATACATAGTATACTCATATCAGTGAATGTATGCATACATAGGTTGTGGTTTTGGAACCACTTCTAGAAGTTAGGATTATATTTTAAGTGATGATCCATAAAAAACAAATCAAAAACAAACCATACATCTTCTCTCTTAGCTTCTGTTGTTCTTTTCACTATATTACCACCCCTCTTTCTCTATTTCCCTCTCTTTCTGCTGTCACTCTCTCTCTATCTGTTTCTTCTTCTCTATCTGGTTCTTTCTCCTTTTCTCTGTCTACGTTTTGTGTATTTTTTCGGAACTTGTTGATATTTACTGCAATCTTCTGCTAGTCTCTAATAATATCAAATCGTATTTGTGTCTAGATTTATAGACTTACAGAATGCTTATTACAACGTATATATATATATATATAAATATGTATATATATATATATAAATATGTATATATATATATAAATATATATATATATATATGTATATATAGACTTTGGTGTATATGTCGAGTGTGCGTGATCATAGATGTTTCAAGATAATCTTTCTCCTACTTCTTTGCAATACCATTAAAAATTAAATGCTTATTTGGATAAGGTATTCTCATCCTAAATATTTTTAGCATGTATATATATATATATATATATATATATATATATATATATATATATATATATATATAATATGCTAAAAATATATATACATTCAAAACATTAATCAAAATTAAAAAATAAAATGAAAAACATATGCCTTATCTAAAACAAAAATTAAAAAAAAAACACACACACAAAAAGTTATATTTTTTCTTCTGTTGTCTGTTTTCATTTGATTTGTGAATATAGATAAGTATTACGGATGAATTAGCTTAGGAGAATTGTTCACATATTGAATATCGAAAAAGTACAAATAAAAAACGTGAGATTTTTGATGCACAAATTTTATAAGTGCGGTCACAGCTCTATTTCGCACACATTCGTAAAATTACCGAAACTAATATTCTTTCCTTGATTCCTCTTCTTCTTTCCTCGCTCCAATAGCGTTTTCCACTTGAGATATTATTAACTCCAGTCTTAGATACTAATTATAATTTTTTTTCTTTATTTTATTTTATCTTTCATTATTTATTTTTCTCTTTGATATACTATATAAGTTTATTCTATAAACAGTATTTAACTTTTATGTGACACTCGCATGAGTATCGTAATTCATACACGAAATTGTGTTTAGCTTCTTCTCTATAATTATATGATATAGTATACTATCTCTTACGATACCCACAAAACTCTACTTACCGTATAAATACTTTCTTTAAAACTACACGATATACAGAATCCCCAACATAGTATGGTTTTAGTTGACTTAGGCTCTATCCTAACTCTTCGGGTTCTCGAAGAAAGCATATACAATACCCAAGTAATACCGTACTCTGTACACACTATTAAGATCTCTTTTACTACATGTATTTTTTGCTTCGTCATTCACATAAGTATTTGGTTTGTCTGTCAAAATCTCTGCAAAGCAAAAAAATATTATCTAAATGCTCACCTACCCACCTGTCTACCTATCTATCTACTATCTGACTGACAATGTTCCTTTTGTTTCCTAAAAAACAAAGATATCTATCTATTTAGATAAGTATCTAAATATAATAAATTATAACTAAAGGAATATTAACACAAAATAAAATACTTCAGTTAGTCGCCACCAATTGCATAACATACGAAACGTTCACAGTCCGAAAACTGTAAAATACAAATATTTTCCGATTCAAAAATGAATTATGATGGCTTGTCTTCATCTCAGACTAAGTCCTATAAGCCCCATAAGTCCTACTGGCAAAACAATTAGATTCCTTTATAGACTGAAGGAATGTGTTCCGATCGAGATATATATTTAAGACAGGCAACAATAGGAACAACAACAACAAACAATTGAACAAAAATTAACAATGAAAACCATTGCATTCTTACTTTATAAAAAACAATAAATAAATAAAAGAAAATAATGATTATACCAATTTTATAATACTCATTTCATTTTTTCGCTCTCCTTTTATTATAAATATATGCTTAAATCCAATTCCGAACGATCGATCGATTGATTGAATGAATAATTGACGTAAACGTAAAACGCCATCGACTTAACAAACCAAATCTCAAATATTACAAATTATAATGAAAACCAAAAAACATGTATAAATATCCCAATCTATATAATATATACATATATATATATATATATATAAATATATATATATATATATATATATGTATATATATATAATGTGCTTATAAATATGTATATATATGTATTACGCGTAAAACCTCAACTTTCACCTCCAGATTTCAGTACCGGTAAGAAAAAGTGTATATTTCTTTAATTTATTGGCAACTAGACCGATATTTTTGTCATACATCTCCCAGCTTATATACCCGTATAACCCCAGCCCCACTAACTCCATCCTAACAAAAAAAAAAAAAAATACACTTTAAACACAGTTTTCACTTAACTTCTTTCAGTTGATCTATTTTAATTTCTTTCGAATAGAATGCTACGCTTTTTGGTACTTATATATAAATAATAAATAATATATATATATATATATATATATATATATATGTGTGTAGCAAAGCTGTCACAGAACTCATATAAATTCCATGACAGCTCTACTACACAGTCAAACAAATCATTTAACATTTTTAAAACATTTTACCTAAAAAGAGATATTTAAAAACATTTTGTATTTCTATAAAATATTCCATTAGTACTTTTTCTTTTTTTTTTTTTTTTTTTTTTTTTTTTTTTTTTTGAATGTATGTTTGTAGTGCTTTGTATCATTCGTATTTGATCTATTTGAAATATACAAAATGTACATAAAAGAAGTGCACTCTGTTCATTTTTTCGAACTGCTCAAACTTTTGACTCGAAACTGAAATAAGTAAATTCCCCTTGCTCGATTTTCAATTGATCGACATAGGTGGCATGTACTTATATGTGTATGTATGTATGTATGTATGTGAATTTGTGAATATATATGGGTATACATATTGTAAATATATGTATAGAGAATAACCGCTACGCAACGTCCATCCAAATCAGAGAGAACTGGTTTCAATACATATTTTTCTTTAGTCTTAAGCTATTTTTTTAATCGAGAGAACGAGACTTAATCCGAATTTGACTATCCTTTCCCATTCATAAGTGTCTTATACATACATATGTCGCAGACTAATGCTGATCTTCTTTCTGGCTTACCTTTCCACAAATTACAGTTCCATAATGTCACAGTTTGAAAGTCACTGCTTAGTCGCTATATACTATAAACATATAGGCAGATCTGAGATCGATACAACATTATGCATTCAAAAACTCCGATAAATAGCATTGATAGCAATATCGATAACTTTCAAATAAAGTGAAGACTGAGCATTTCGGAACTATGCAGTCCGACTAAAATTTTCTTTTTATTTTCTCATTTATTTATCTTCTATATTTCTTTATAAATATATATGTATATATATAAATACATATAAAGAAATATATAAAATATTTTAATTAATTGACTTAATACATTTTTTTGTGACATTTATTATTTGAGTTATAATTTGAAATTTTTTATCTGTAATTTTTTGTCTTAATTCTTATTTATAAATTGTGAAATTTTATAGTCAAAAATGAATAAGTTATTTTCTAAACTTAATTTTATTTTGTAATTTATATATATATACCCTGAATCCATAGCAAATGGAAAATCAGAGTATAATGTTTTTGAAAATGTATGTAACAGGCAGAAGAAGGCGTGCCACACCCCAAAAAGTATATATATTATTGATCAGCTCGACGAGCTAATCTAGCGTGTCCGTATGTCCGTCTGTCCGTGTGAACGCAGCGATCTCCAAACGGCAGAATCCAGAGACTTGAAATAAAAAACAGAATACTCGTGTATACCATACGCAGTAAAAGTATTTTTTCGATAACTCATTCCCTTTCCTAATTATCGATAACTATCGAAAATTTGGTTTTGTTTTCGAACCCGTTCAAACCGTTCAATATTGAAAACGCATATTTTGTCATCTTTGGATGCCACGCCCCCTTCGCACACAATTCACCAAAAATTACGTATACCAAATACTAGAGACTTGAAATTTTGCAAATAGGTACATTTGAATGTCATAATTTCGTCCCAAACATTTCATTATAAACGTATATCTAGAAAAAAAAAATTATTACACAATAATGTTTTCATAGTGTGCATGTTTTGTTTGCTATTAATGAATACATTAAATTTTTAATATATAGTATTACAGGTCAAAGGATTCAGGCAGGGTATCTCTTAGCAAGCCGTCTCGATTCGAGTCTCCTTACTTGTTTTTAAAATATTATTATTTTTAATTTTTTTTTTATTTGCTTGAATATTTTAGTTTTTATCTCTCTGTCTGATCTTCAATCACTCTATCTGTTCCGACATTTTCTCTCTCTCTCCCTCTTTCTGTCCTCTCTCTCTCTCTCTCCCTCTTTCTGTCCTCTCTCTCTCTATTTCTCTCTCTCTAATTCTCTTTTTTTATTTGTTTGCCTATTCCATTCTTTCGTCGAGTTTATTTCCGTCATTCCACTTGAATCAGAATGTAGGCTTAGTTTTTCATTTCGTTTAGATTTGAATTCGAAAAATAATTTAAAAATATATATAAAATGATTTCAAGATTTGGAGAGCGTTGAGTCATTGCTGTGGCCGATAAAAAAGACAACAACAACTCTGAAACATTTGTATACATTCTTATACAACTAGACACACAAAGCGACAATCACACATTCCTTTATACAATTTTTGAACTTGTTTTCTATTAAACATCTGCCTGATTTGATTTATCGACTTTTCTTTCATGGCATATATAAACAAAAAATTAAAAAAAAAAAACAATATAATTTAGCTTTCAACTTCATTTAGTTATTACAAAAGTAATTCTCAGATATTTGTTGTTAATTTTTGTAATTTTTAAGCCGGCGGAACCAATACGAGAGACTGAAGTGTAAATTGACAATTTGCAATAAATAAGCATCAAATACTTATGTATATTGTAATGATATAATATTCATACACACCACACACTTACATAGACACTGACACGTACACACTCGAATCACAAAGTGCATACCAGAGATGCATAAGTTTATTCAATAGGCAAACAATATTAATTACAAAAATATGTTGTAGTCAAAAAACAAAATGAAAACGTGGAAAATATTTGAATTCTTAGGGCAGTACAACATACATGCACACCCACTGACACAGATGCTCATACACAATAATGTGTGTACATACAGTTTAACCTAAGTTTATATCTCTCTAAGAAATCAAACAGATAAACACATAATGTTAAAAATATTGGTAGGTAGAGCCAAAGTCTTACCTACTTACATATGTATGTATATATGTATGTAAGTAATAATGCCAGTCAGAGACAATACGAAAATGAAATAAAATAAATTATTCATCATTGGACACATAGTCCAATTCCAATTGTACTTGAATTGTCTGAAACAAACTAGGTATTTACAGTGTATTCAAAATTGACTGTAATAAGCAGAGGCTTACATACAAATACAGCAGAAGTAGTTATACCCGAACACACTGACAAACGATACAAGTCACTGTTAAATAAGCAATTACTCTGATTAGCGCTCAGTTAGCAGGTATCAGAGAACAGAAGTACTTAAAAAAAAGGGTAATGATTTCTAAATAGCGTTTCTTAATAGCTAATCTCTTTCGATGCACCCTAAATACAACTGTAATATAAAATAATTAAACGGCATAAATCATTTATTGTAGAAGAAATATTGAGTTTCTAAATATTTATATTTTGGGTGCAGTGGATCGATCACACATGCATTAGTTATC
Source organism: Drosophila mettleri (assembly GCA_035047625.1). NCBI lineage: Eukaryota > Metazoa > Arthropoda > Insecta > Diptera > Drosophilidae > Drosophila > Drosophila mettleri. The sequence continues at coordinate 1,202,982 of JAWNPI010000096.1, forward strand.
ATTTAACCTTCACACACACACATATATATATATATATATATATATATATATACAAGAACACGAACAATTAATAAAGAAAAACATAAAATCAAATGAATGTTGTTCGAAACGCAACTACAGGAAATATCAATATACCAATGAGAGGCATAGATTAGCCAATATATTATAATGTAGCTTCAATTTTTTGAATGGCGATAAAATATTGTTATCGATAACTCTGCCCAATGTCAATCATGTATCGGCAAAATAAAAACCAATAAAAATAGCTGCAACAAGAAAACTGAGAGCAACAGCATCAACCAAACAAGGTCTTCTTTCTACTACTATCTACCTATGTGTATGAAAAAAAAATAATCAGCAACAAGAACATGAACAACAACAACTACTACTACTACTACTACTTCTACTTCTACTTCTACTTCTACTTCTACTTCTACTACTATCTACTACTATTCTACTACAACACTTCTAACGAGCATTGAAACGTATGTAACTTACAAATTTTGTATTCTGTCTAATACAACAACTTAAAACCCCACCTCTCAAGGTAGTTAAAAAAAAGCACGTTAAAAGTAAATACAATGCGTATGTACCAAATAAATATTGCTTTAATGCTGCGCAAGTCAACAAATTATTTTCTTTGTCACTCTTTTTATTTTTACCCGATCTGAAAGAATTTCGTTTGCCCATAGTTTAGCTGTCAATTTTATTATACACTCGACAGCACAATTCTACGTACTGCAGAAAAAACATTTTTTTTTGTGTTCAGTTGGCTCTAAAATCTACTATAAGGCACTTATCGAAATGATTCTTTTTTTTATAGTATTGTTATCTACTTATTTGCATTTTTATTTTTTCCAAAATAATGATATTTGTACTAAGAAAACAACTTAAACAAAAAACCTTACAGGAAAGTGACGCAGCAAAAGTCTACGTACACAACAATTATACTGCGTACAACGCCGAGTTTCGCAAGAACCGTTAGATTTTTTCACAGTTTTTCTTTTTCGTTATGCGTCCAGACTGTGCTATGGAATTTTCCATTGCCACGAAAACAATCATACACATGTTTTATCAAGGAGAGTAAGGGGAAGGGAACCTGTGTATGAAGTTCGAAAACTTATACTAAAACACTGGTTATAAGGCTAATCCTGTCGAGAAATTTGAAAATTCTTAGTGAGAATACATTCCTCATGCCAAGAGGCTTACGACAAATTATGGGTCGTCGGGTTTTATATTGTTAAAGCCCCGATCTGGTCGACTTTAGTTGTCGACAGATGGAGAAAAAAAACGTATTGTCCAACTGGTGACTTCAAATCCGAGAATAACCGAGCAACAAGAACGAGTTGAAGTTGAAGAAAGATTAGCCGAATCTGTTGCCCATGATTCCATTCGGTGTTCATGGTCATGTTGGTCGTTCCGGCCGGTTATCATGCTAGTGTTGTTAATTTTCAACCGCGTAAATCAGAGGTCAATATAAAACAGCTTATGGATTCCCACATGGCCACATTTGTGAGCCACCAGGCTTCTGGATCAGGGTCATTTCATCAGAGGAAAGCGAGTTCTACATATTATATATAAATGGAAAGAAGTTATTATGGAGAAAAAGTTGAGTATCATTAGAAAAATAAAATGTACTTTCGGCCGTTAAACATGAAGGAAGAGGTATCCTCGTATGGAGGTGTATGACGGCCAATGGAGTTGGTAATCCGGTGTTTATAGAATCGACAATGGACCATAAGGACTTTATCAAGATCCTAAATGAAAATTTACACCAAAGTGCCCAGAAATTGAGGATTGAGGATTGAGGATGACTATTGCTTTCAACAAGATCCAAATGATCCAATGATCCAAAGCAAACAGCCCACAATGTAGGGCTGTGGTTTCTATATAACGCCAAAAATCAACTTAGATCGCCTCCCCAATCGCCAGACCTGAATCCTATTAATCATCTGTGAGATTTACACGAGCGTACGATTAGGCAGCGTACCATAATCTTCAAAAATATGCTAAAGGAGGTCGTCATGGACGAATGGAGAAAAATAACGGCAGAGGAAACTCGAAAACTGGTGGATTCAATGCCTCGACGCCTGGAAGAAGTTTTAAAAGGAAATGGATATCCAACAAAATTTTAAAATGTAATGGATCCCTCAAAAAGAGCCGATGAATTGTTGTGTACGTAGACTTTTGCTGTTTCACTTTCCTGTAAGGTTTCTTGTTAACGTTGTTTTTTAGTATAAATATCATTATTTTGGAAAAAACAAAAATGCAAATAAGTAGATAAATAAGCGAACAATACTATAAAAAAGAATCATTTCGATATGTGCCTTATAATAGATTCTAGAGCCAACTGAACACAAAAAAAAATGTTGTTTTTTCTGCTGTACGTAGAATTATGCTGTCGAGTGTATATATATATATATATATATATATATATATATATATATTTTTTTTTTTTTTTTCATTTTAAATTTAAAATCATTTTTAAAAACGAACCTTTTGACCCTTGGCATGAGCACAGTAACCACTTATACATGCGTTCTACGACCTCCTCCTATACATGCATATATAAGTGTCTATATGTGTAGTTTATATATCTCAACCTTTTCTTGCTGCCCAAGTCATCATTTTTTTTGTGACCATTGTTCTATACATATTCATATATGTATACATACATATATCTAATAAAATTTGTCGTGACACACTCATTCTCACTATTTGTTTTTCACATCCAAGATTGGCAAACAAGGGGAATATCCCTATATATAAGAAACCCAAAGAAAGTCAAAGTAAAATCATTTTAGATATTTGTATACCACTTTTAGGGATCTGAGCATAGTATTACTTTACATATTAATGAACAGAGAATTTCGACCATCTGTACCTAAACAGAATTGTTATCGGAATTATATACATTTAACGATACACCACCCCCAGTAGATCTGGAGACTATACAATGTGGATATGGACTATAAATATAAATATATAAAGCATCAGTAATTGCTATAAAAATCATTGTACAGTCTAGTTGAGTATACCCTCGTCTGATTGATTTCATGTGTGCCTGTGAGTGTGCGAGTGTATGTGAGTGTGCATCTATGTCTATTTTATGTTAAATCTATTTATTTTGAATTAGTTCTTACTAAACACAAAACATACAACCTACTATGATTACTGGTAAGAAAATAGTTAAGTATTCCTTGCTTGTTTCCTTGTAATATTCTGTTTACTGTAAAAGCATAGCATACTTATGTGAGTGTATGAGGCGATGAGTGTGTGAGTGCGTGCTAGCTGCACTCGACACTATCGATATTTGTGACCAATAATATGTATACATATGTCGATACACCGCCTGCACTCGGTATGAATATAAATTAACAGTTAATTATTCAACTTTTCATTTGTTTTGCATTTGGTTTATTTAATGCCTCTGCACGTGCAATAAATAATCCTCCAAGAGTCATACCCTTTGACTTTGTACATATGTACACAAATACATGTATATAATGCCTGTGTGTATAGAAGACTTTTTTCTGTAATATCTACAGAAAATAAATAAGTAATTAATTCGATTATCTGTGTCTATTTTATAATGCCTAATTGCTTTCCCTGCTCTGCTTTCCGACTGAAAAGATTTCCGACTTTTATAATTATGATTTAACGCCTACCCATATTTCAAATGTGGTTTAATAATGATAATAATAAAAAACAATTGCATACATAGATCTGATAAAAGATTTCCCTCTATTGTGTCCGTGTCTGGAATTGGTTTCCGTCAGTTGTGAATCATTCAAGTGAATAGAGATGTGAACTATCAGCTGCATGCTCCAAACCACCTTTTTCCGGCTGGAAGCCACATTTGAGCTGTAAATGTTTTTATTTTTTTTTTCTCTTATTGTTAATGTTCCGTTAAGTTTTGTTATTTTAATGTTTTCTTTTTTGACGTTAATGTACTAACATGTGTGTGCGCTTACACGCATACATACATACTGTACATATGCAATAGAATATGCATACATATGTGTGTCTCTAGCATGTATGTGTATGCCGATATACGCATGTACGCGTGTGTATGTATGTGTATGTGTGCATATGCAAATGTACAAAATGCAATGTGTGTAGCCTGTAAATATTGAGCCCTTAGATTAATTAATTAATGCTTATTGTTTTATGCGATTATGTTATTATGTTTCTGTTTCTGTTTCTGTTCGTTTGTTGTCTAATTTCGTTTGGTTTCAGTTGCGCGTGATTCGTGCATTCCGCTCGACCCTGGAAGATCTAAACGAACGGCGTTCAATGCACAGTTTGCATAGCTTGCGTAGCCCTCGGACGGGCATTCCCACTGGGAGTGGTGTACATCCGCTCTACAATTTAAATCTATTGAGCCCCAATTACAGCAGCAAACAACAGCAGCAACACCACAACCAGCAGCAGCAGCAACCGCAACCGCAACCGCAACAGCATCTAACAAATACAACTTTGCCTGCCGATATATCTTACATTGACGAAGATCCCCAGCAGCAGCAGCAGCCGCAGCAACCGCATCAACGCACCTTGCAAAACGGATCAGCATCCGCATCCGACACTCATCCATCGCATTTACCATTTACTCACTCATCTGTCCGCTCGGGTGGCAGTGGCTTCTCTGACGTTGTCCAAAATCTACAGCAGGCTAAAAACGGGCAGAACGAAACACGAATTTAAGCCACTCCCCCTCTGCATATATGCCAAAAACCAAAATGAAAACAAGATTTTAAAAATTGATACGTATACGTACAGCTATTGTATGTATGCATTTACTTTTCACTTGTCTGCAAGTATCTGCACATCAGTGCTATCAACTACGTTGTGACGATATCTAGCATTTTTCATACTGCTAAAAGGCTGTTGAGCTGGGGACTGGGAAAATTTGTGCTCGCTGAATGAAATTTAAAGAATCCGACCGATCGCAACACATTCATATGTTTTTCATTCCTTAGAATTCAAAATAACAGAATGCAGCCATCCGATTCTGGGCTAGAAAACTGAAAGTGAATTAGCTTTGTACAGAAAAAAGCTAGATTAGCAGCACATCACATTCCAAGCCCTTCTTTACACATATCATATTTTCATTAAATTCGCGCACTCGAATGGCATACACACGACGGCGCTCGCATTCACTCACATAAACACACATATATATGCATAAAATAATATATATATATGTATGTATATGTATATAGAAATAGGTATCGATGTATATGTATATAGATATCTATATATATGTACAACGTGTTTGCCGTATCCCGATAATTATCTACTATAATAAGAAATCTAATTAACGCTTAGCAAATGTTATTTAATCGCATGATTTTGTATTCTTTTTAATTTTTGTATAAATTAATACACTCTTGTGGTACGCGTATTACTAACTATATGATAAATTTAAAAACAAACAACAATTGTGCATCATTTTTTCTTCTTTTTGCCTGGTTTCGATTGCGATTGTGTGCGTATGTATGAATGAACATTAAGGATCAGACGTAAAATGCTTAAACACATCTGATCTTAGAAAAAAAAACCGAGTATTATAGGGTGGATGTGGAATCCCAAAGTAATGTGGCAAGTACTTATCCCAACTCAATTCTAAGTAAATATGTATATATACTAATATTATGCAAGAGAGTATTTGAAAATATAGACAGCAATGAATCGAATCAATGTGGCGATCTAAAAATCTTACCGAACCGAGTAGAATTACAATATTTATACAAAAGAATAATTCATCGATCATTATAAGAACTATCATTATTAATTTCACACACTATAATACTTATCGATATTTTTATTTATTTTGGTTCACGCGCACAGAGTCCCTCACCCTTGATTGTTGTCTGTACATGTTATTCATATTCATATTCATATTCAGTTCTTATCTTCACTATTTTCTTTTGATTAATTATATTAAGTTTTATAATCACCTTATATGTATCCTTTTATGATCTTACAAATTTTACCATTCATATAAATTCACGAAGCAAAATATTGTATACATATCTTAATAATCTAGCCATATATATGTATGTACATACATGTAAATGGGAAATAAGCATTAAATTTTTGTATTGGAGAGCGAGAGTAGCATTTTCGCTGATAGTCTATGTATTGTGTGTAATCGGCATTAAGGGGGGACTCCTATACGCGTACAATAGGTCGTAGAGATGACATTTTACCCAGACTCGAATCAGACACACACATACATATACAGACAAACAACCTACACAAACATCTACAGACACACATCATAGGCATACACACATACATGTCCTAGGTAATTCGACCGCGCATTCACAAATATACATACATACATATATGTGTACATAGTTCCAAATGGTGCATCTATTTTGATATTCGAAATATTCATTGAACATTATAATTAATTGGTTTACACAGTCCCAGTTTATTTATGAAAACACAAACAAACGTACATTCACACATATATGTATCACATATACATATACATACATACATATATACTTCTACCTATATTACCCTTTAATCCAAGCCTATGAACACCTGCCTCTTTCACAGTTGTATATTATATTATATACATATTACATATATATATATATATATACATATTACATATATATATATATATATACATATATATATATATATATATATATATATATATATATATATATATATATATATATATAAATATACTATAATGTTCTACACTACTATACTATACTCTACTATTATTCTAATGAATTTTATTAATAACGCTTATTTTTATTATTATGATATGTACTTACATATGTATGTAGTATATGTATACTGTCTCGCATACATTTACTCCGTCGCTATAGGTTACGTAAGGCAGTCCGTTAATTTATCACAGTGGCTTGGAAATTTATATATTTAAGGTACTTTTGTTTCCATTTTGATCGAAATATTCATGCCGCCGCATATTGTAATTGATGGAACTGCTCGTTATGCAACCTATTTGGTGCTTTATGAGCAAAATTGCTCTGTATGTATGTATGGCAGTATATACATATATATGATACATATATATATATATATATATATATATATATATATATATATATATATATTGTATCTCGTATGTAATATATTCATGTAGTATCTTCTTATGGCAGCCACACTTAACTGACTTCAACCTGTATATTTCTCTTCCCACTTATTGTTTTCCATTTTATTTTCTCTCTTCAATTTTAAAGGTAATAGGCGGCGAGTTGCAAGAACGCTTGATACCGGTTCCCTATAGCAAGAGCAACACTGATCAAGCTGTAAGCCCTTCTTTATTTTATCTAAATTTATGTACTCAATGCCAAAACAATGTAAAGACGAAAACATCAAATTCACCAAAAACCAAAAAAGAGCGCTTTAAAAGTTAGTTACGTCCGATTTGATATATATATATATATATATATATATATATATATATATATATGTATATATATCGATAACCTAATCATAAACGAATGAGCTCTGATTAAGTGGTTCCGTTTCTTATAATCGATATATTTTCTACCGCCGATCGACTCTTATCGGACATTTATACTCGTTAATTTCGTTAATAGTATGATCAAAAAAAAAAAAAAAACACATTTCAAAATTATAACAGCAAAATAAGTTTTCATTGGTGATAGTTGACATAAAGTGTAGAAAAAAAGTTCGGCCGTGCCGAAGACCTTTTCAATGTTTCACGAACATCCTCATTCGTAGCCTCGATTTATTTATGAATCGCATGTTACTGCAGACATTTTAATCGCTTGGGCATGGGATGGAATGGTATGGGTTGGAATGTGATCTAAAAATGGCTCCAAATATATTTTTATTACATTGCATGCTGTTCCAATTAAATAAAATGCATATCCTTCTCTAATCGATTTCTTATGAATTTTTATTCTCTTTGAACGCACCGTTATCAATAAGATATAAGGTGTATTTGCTTTTTTTCGAATTTATCTGCTGGTTATAACATGCATCCAATCATTTGTACATGCAATCACTCCTCGCTTATATTGTGTGCATGCGCTCAAACTTTTACCAGACTCCGCAGACTCCTTTACTCTGTCGTTTTAGGTCGATCGTCATTATCCGTTAAACGCATACTCCTACGTTGTATATAATAACATACATACATTGTACATACATATGTGCAATTATCAATATATTTATATTTATATATATATACTATATATGTATATATGTATATATATATATATATTACTATCGTAGTATGTAATAAACTATAGTTTTTTATTTCTGAGCTCTAACACACAAGCACATACAGACACACCCACCTATACACACATGTCCATTGCTGTGCTTTTGTTAAATATCTGGTTTCCTTTCGTTTGGTTTTTTAAATTATATATATATTTATATATTTTTAAAGAATATATATATATATATATATATATATATATATATATATATATATATATATATATATATATATATATATATATATTTATATACATATATATATATATATATAAATGTTATGTGTTTTGCATATGATTTTTTCAGTTGAATGATAAAGAAAAACTAAAAAAATTGTAGTATTCTTTCTTATACTGTTGTTTCCTGTCTATCTTGTCACTGTTCTCGGTGTTGTTCTTTTCTTTCTAATTGCCTTATGCTTAGATTCGTGTGGTGAACGCCTTCCGCCAAGGTCTAGACGCCCGTTACGGTGAGCACACCAACACTTCGCTGGCAGAGGTGCTGCGCAAGCAGACTTCGCTGAGCAAACGCCTATCGGAGACTTCTTCCATTGATTATGCTGATAACATACCCGATGAGCTGACCATACCCGAAATCGATGTTGAGCGGTTATCATCGCACAGTCACACCGAAACGGCGGTGTAAATGACGAAACAACAACGATAACAGTTACATTTACATTTACACTTACAGTTACAGTTACAGTTACAGTTACACTCATACAGTCAGTCATCCAGTTACCTACCAGTGCAGACACTTATACCCACATGAGCACACACCTACATACATATGAATGCTGCATACACTCGTAAATACACGAATACATTCATAATTGAGCATCAAAATTAACAAGTCTAAAACAAACACAGATATAATGGACATACTTACAGCTAAATGAAAATTAAAAAAAAAAATAACATAAATAAGTGCACATAACGGTTTATTAAACAAACTTGACAGCTTGGGAGCAGAACTGATAATATTTGAGAGCTCATTGAAAAAGGGAATGCAACTTAAGGCGACAGCAACAAGTATAATTGATAATCCGACAAGAGGGATCGCAAGAAGTGCCGCAAGGTCTCTGGAATTCTGCATATGAAGTAAAATGATGCCACTCACCGCACTGTACTAATTCATAGTTACATATTCTTATACATACAAACATATTAGTGTTACAATAAAGAAAAACAGTAAATACACCAACCCAAACACAAACACATACACATACACATACTTGTAAGCAAGAAAACTAAATTCGAGTGGCCTAAAATTAGTGAATTTGAAATAACTATCATAGACAGAGATATGCTTACGTACATGCTAGTGCACACAAATGAGTGTATGTATGTATGTGTGTGGAAATGTGTACGTACATGATGTAACATTGCCATTTCTCTATGCACAGCCGAACCCAACCACGACCCACACAACCGATAGACGATTAACAAAAAATAAATGAAATTAAAAACCAAGTGCGTTATAGCCATGTCGCCTAAACTTAAGTCATTAATATTATTATTACATACATACATATAACGAATAAATGATCAAAATCGAATCAACCTTGAATTATTGAATGGAATTATCACAGCAGGAAAAGAACCGACAACACACATACATATGTATGTATGTATGCATGCCTGTATGTAGGTACATACTAACATAAATGCTGGTACATTGGCAGGTCCGTTACTCGTCATTTTAAATAACCGTTCTGTAAGTACCGTCGGAGTTTCGTTATATGTTAATATATGACGGAATATAATGACAGAAAGTTTTAGATATACATACTGGTATGGATGGTGGTAATTTCAAATACTATTTAATTGCAAATTAAGTCCGAAGAAGTCAAAGCTGCATCGACACTATGGCTTCGCACTGCCACGTTGACAGACAGCTTAGCAGAACCAAGGGATTCTTCAATCTTGAAACGATTTTCATAATTATTTGTGAGAACGGCCTCGCGATGGAGCATGTTCGTATATCATGACCATTGCTCGAAAGGAATGTTGTAACATACATATGTGCAACTGTGTGTGTGTACTATCCGGAGGTTAGGATAATGGTATAACTTAACGTTTCTATTCAATTAACAGTAAATTGTACAATTAGTCTTAAAACTTAAATCTTATTTACAAATCATGCATGAGTCATAGAAGTCTTCTTAAGCTGCAATGAAGAAACTAATAGTTGCCACTGCTAATGCTGATGGCCGAATGTGATGACCAATGGAAGCAACGCCCCACATATCATGATAACTAACTCGCTGTAGCGCAGACCTTGGCTGACCGTGGGCAGCTCGCTAGGAGCGACGGGCTCACGAGATTCCTCCAGCAAATGATATTCGTATTGACCCTTACGGTGATGACCGCCGCTGTGTCCACCCTGCATCAACTCAGGCAGCACGTGCACGGTAGCCACATATAAAAAGGTGCCAGCTGAGAAGAGCATCGCAATTCCAGTGGCATTCACAGAATTGAGTGTCTCCTTTTGCTCTTGCCCAATGCCAAAGTAAGTGAGTAGCGTGAGCAGTGGAGCGGACAGTGAGAATATGCCCAGGTGCTTTCTTATTTGCTGTCGCTCTACTTTATCGTGCAGCAAGAAGCTAACCAAGCCAAATGCAGCTGGCGCCTTGTGCAGCATTATGGCTAGGAAAACAATTATTTCAACATCCTGGTGACTAGTCGTTGCCGCAGCACCTAACGCCACCCCATCAGCTGAAAACGTCAAAGGTCAGAGGGAAGGGCTCAACTATAAAATATTTGATAGCACCTGCAGCATGCACCACTAATCCAAGAGTCGCCGTAATATTCTTCTCATTTTCATTTCCTTTGCTGCTTTTACGCTGAGAGACTTGATCCACAAGCATCATAAACACAAAGCCCAATACCAGGGATAATCCAATCGTACGCGAATAGTCGTGCGTTTTGTGCGTAATCGATCCAGCTGCATTAGGCTTGGCTGCATCATCGATTGTTGCTGCTGCTGGGGCTTGTGCTCGACTGCTGTCCATATATAAGGATCGAATACCTTCTGGTATAATCACTGTCAAGGCTGTGCCAACTAACAAGCCTGCGCCGAGTACTGTGACAAATTTCAGTTTTTCCTGCAGTAAATTAATGTATTTGGCATAATCTGGCTGAAATATCATATCTGGGTGTATGGATGTACCTCACTTAGTTTCATAACAAGTGGTATGCTTCCCGCTAGATAGGATCCCACAAGCATCACAATTACCAATAAAATTAAAATAATCGTTTCTTCAGTCATTTTGCACTTTCTTTTTCTATATGTTTGCCAACTCAACTATTTGTTTTTCTTTTAAGTCTTAGTATTTTTACCAATGAAAATAATAGTATTTTATAGAAATAATCTTTAAAAACTCTGTATTTTCATACAAATAATGTATTTTACTAGTTTTCAGCATGCGGTCATACTTATCATAAAGTATTTATGTGTGTGCAAAATATCTTAAAGAGCATGAAAAAATTAAGATTGTTTTCGTTTTTTGAGTATGATAATTGAATCTGTGTCAATTAATTAAATTAATATAAATACTGATATATACTGATATATCACTATGTCATCGCAATAATAAATATGCCTTTTACAATTGATATCTAAAAACAGATGTAAATACCATTATCGTTCATTTTATCGATATTTTTGCAACTTTTTGACATTAAAAAATTAGCAGAGTAGAAGTCAATTTTAAAACGCAGTATTCGCCCCAATCCTTGGTTGTAAGGCGAAAATAGTGCGTTACGCTGTAAGTTTCACTATCTGAAAAATAACATATTTATACAAACATATATCTATATAAAAGCAATATGTAAATATGTTCTAGTTAAGTGTATGTATGTGTGTAATTAAATAAGTAACTATGCATTTATTTGTTTGCATATATTTTAAATTGCACGAAAACAACTAGGACTATTGGATAAAAAAGTTGCTAGTAAATAATACTGACTTTATGCTAAATGCTTAAAAAATGCTGACGCTACGTACGTACGCTTTGAAATATTTATACATACATAAATATTTATGCACTTCGATACGTACACAAATTCATACTTATTTTTGCAGTGCATTGTCTGCACGTACATACACTTCTTTCGATAATCGATAACTAACAAAGATATTTCCTGAATTTACAATTAGAACGTATGTGTAACATATGCATATTTAACATTTTTTTACAGTTGTATTGCAATGGGTAATTGTCTAAAAATTAATAGTTCTGATGACATCTCTCTGTTGCGAGGCAGCGAAAGTTTTAGCGGCCAGGATGCTGGTCCGATGCCCATTTACCAGGTATGTTCTTCCAATAGGTTATAAGCAATCGAAAAATATATTTATTTTAATATAAGTCGTGTGGTTTTTAACAGCATGAGCCGATGACCCAAATGTTTTACCCGGCCTCGTCTAGCCTAGGCGCTAATGTTGCTGCTGGTGGTGCAGGCAGTCAAATTTCAGAGGAGGATCAGATAAAAATAGCAAAGCGAATTGGACTCGTTCAACATCTACCTATTGGCACCTACGATGGCAACTCGAAGAAGGCACGCGAATGTGTAATTTGCATGGTGGAGTTTTGCGTGGACGAGGCTGTACGATATCTGCCTTGTATGCACATCTATCATGTCCACTGTATCGACGACTGGCTAATCCGGAGCCTCACCTGTCCCAGCTGTTTGGAACCAGTGGATGCGGCTTTGTTAACTAGTTATGAAACAACATAGCCCACTCTACTCTATTAACAAATCCAAGGTCTTTTTTCACGTGAGAACTATCTAATCAAGACGAAAAATTCAACAACTGTTAACATAGCGCCAGACCGTATATTATAGCGTCACACTCGTGTCTTTCGAAGAATATGTCAAAAACAACGGATCTGCTCTTAGTGCAACGTACAGACGACAGTCAGATGACACTTACACTTCAATCAAACGGGTGGTTACCAATGTTTGTGTTTCCTTTTAAAAGGATGGCAAAAAAGCTCTCTCTCTGCTTGAGCGGAGCAGTGGCCATTGCTCTCAGTAGAAGGATAGGAGGGGAGGGGGGTTTCTATTATTATTCTATTATATTTTGTTGTAATCAGTTTTTAGTTGTTTAATTCTTGATTAGCCTTGATTTCATTTAATGAACATGTATTTATAAAGAATGATATCAATGATAAAATCGGTGTACATATATAATTCAATAATTGTTCGTATATACATGCATACACATACATATAATACAATAATTGTGTAAACCATCTACACAGCGTAGATATAACTTTTACATTCATAAATATATATACATACATTAAACATCAATGCGATTACTAATGCATAGAAGTAATTCGAATTTCGCAATTGCAATGCAGAGTGGCTTTAGGTATCTAAAATCTGTCGCCCGTCTCTGCGTACGGAAATTAGTTAATCCTGTAGAGCTGATAATCGTGTGCTCCTCAGGTATTTCCGTTTTGAAAGTGAAAATGAAAGACTGGCTGGCAAGAGTAACAGCAGATGCTTTTCATTTTTTAATTTAGGGGGTCCATCCTCGATAGTAGGGAAGGGTACACAAGCTGCACTCACGAGTCTCTATGCCTACATTTAAACGATATGTTGGATAAATTAGTGAATTCGTGCATTAAGCTATGGTTTTTCAGTAACCTCTCATTTTATTGTAACGACTTTTTATATATGTAACATGTCAACTATCGGCTGTTTTAGTCATCGAAACTAGATGAAAGCAAGAAATTAGCGGCGAGTTCCTCATCCTTCTCGCAGGCAAAGTAAGCTTGCAAAACAAGAGCTTCTGGGAATCCGAGCGCCTTAAGCTGCGAAAATGTATATATATAATCAATTAAACTGCTATTCTATCACTATTGATGGACATATACATAAACAAACACGACATTGACCTGGACATATTTTGATCGTATAACTCTAGACTACGTACCCGCTCTATTGCGTCTTGATCTTGTGGCGTTAGACGAATAGTTGCCAAGTTTTCCGTCTGTATATTTCTTCCAGTGGCAACTGAATCTGCGCCTTCAGTGGCAATTGCAATTGACTGATGATCGGAGCCTGCAGCCGAACGTTGACCTTCCGCAGTTGAATCTTGGCTGGTGTTAGTTGGGGTCGAGCCCTCTGTTCGTCTTGGATTCGACGACTGTGTTCGCCCAACTCGTTGAGCATTGTCGCCAACCTCATCGTCAAGGGGTTGGTTCAACATATTTAGAAACGCATCTTGGTTCTCGGAAATAAGCTGAAGCAGAGCTGGATTTGTTTGTCCAATCTAAATTCAAATGAACAAAAAATTGCAGTTGAAATAATTGCTGTTGTTGTCGGATCACATACCTGTTGAAGAACTGCATGTAAGAGGTGTGGATTTTGGTATATTAGAGAGCGCATCTGTAGGAATTGTGGCTGACTGCGTAAAAATTCGAATGGATCTAGAAAATATAGTCATTGAAATCATCACGTTGCGTATGTGGAATTATGTATATAGTTACCAGCTGCCGATTCAGCCGGCAAATCACTTGCACCACCCTGACGAATATTCCTTTCCCCTCTGGCAGGCTCATCCTCATCACCTGGATTAAACAAATTCTCATCTTGCGGTATGCCGTTAATTAAATATTCGACAGCGCGTTCGGGATTATTGAAGCTGGCTGCCATTGCTCGTTCAGCCTGCTCCCTAGGATAGCCCATTTCGACCATTGAGGCCACAGTGCGATTGAACTCCTCGCCCATTAGTAAATTGGATTCGGCGCGTGTTTGTAGTGACGCATTGGCTAGTTCACCGACTAAATCAATGCTTGAATAATCAGATGTGGCAACCGTGGAATTTGCTGGAAGCGGAACTGGATCTGCACTTTGTATTTGAGTTGTAGCTGAAGATCCAGCTCCGGTACTTTCCACCTCGACTCCAACTGGTTCACTTGTCATTTTTCCCTTAGTCTTTATTGCCTTCTCAGTTGAGGTTGCACTTATATTCTGCACAGCAGGCTTCTTATTTACTGTTGAGCTTTCCACTTGCTCATTGGGCTGTTTTCGCTGATCATCTGCATTTGTATTGACGCTGCTGCTGCTGCTGCTGCTAGTTCCGCTGAGGTCTCGACTGAGCATCACTACGATGAACTTTTTTTCGTCCACTTTGTATGAACTAATTGTTCGCTCATCTGTTAGTATGACGCCTTAAGAAAGAAATATAAGCATACATATAAATGTCCATGAATAGAGATGTATGTACGTATGTACATGTTGCGTATTAACGTCAACAAACTAGTTAGTTGCGTTTTCGTACCAGCATAAATCAGTTTCTGTTTCTCCACAAAGTATTCGGCACCACGTTCGTTAAAGATTTGTCTTTTTAGCTCCAAAACCTATAGGGCAGATATGTATTAATACAATTGTATGTACGTACATATGTGAATGCATGCATGTATATGTACGTATGTACGGGCGGACGATTGATTCGTGTGCTTAAAAAATACAAATTACCGTTTTCTCTGGATCAAAGTCAATTGTGAACGTTTGCTGCTGAAGATTTTTTACTGTAATAATCATTTTGTAAGTGGTTTTTATTGTGGATTAAGACGATATTTCAATTTTAGCTTTGCTCTCTCTTTTTAACACAAAAATGTTTGTCATCGACACTAGGGATGGCCTAAAATAAATGAATATCGATTATCTAGTATCGAATAAAGCGATATTATTGTGAATGTCACAGATATTCTTTTTAATAATCTATTTTTGTTTTTGTAAGATTTGACGAATATTCTAAAGACATGCATTCTAAAGGCAGCCCGATAATGTGTGTATGCGTGTAAGTCGTGATATCTATTGTTAGGAAATTTTACACCAAACACAGAGCATTCGTAATTGAAATATATATCAGGTAATATAAATAAATAAATACTTTATGTTAATATATATACATATATTAATCATCTGTCAAATTTTGTAATAAGCATAATATATTAGATGAAATTGAAAATATCGCACCGATGTATCCAGTCCAGCTACAACGATTTAAATACCAAACAGTATTTGTACCGGAAATATACTTTTCTGTAATAAGACTGAATGATTTACATACAATATACTTATTCTATTCTATATTTTTTATTGGTATTAATATAGTAGCTGATACTTATTTATACATTCTTTGATGCATTCCTGTATATATAATTAATAATAAATTTAAAAATAGTATTTGTCTGGTATCGATAAAGTAACTACAGTCATGCGAATTAACTGCTGAAACGAGATGGTTTTGGCGCGCATGCGCCATTTCCATACTCACACACGTAGAATTATACAATACAAAATAAGTTTTTCATCTGTACCGAACAAGTGACAAAGTAAAAGCCTAATTTTGAATTGTTAAACAGAAAATAGCAACGTGTAGTGTAAATATGCCTAATACATTTATATATCTAAAAATACTTTCCTTGAAATGTTTTCACTAAAGATACGGTAACGGTAACATATAATTTTTCTTGCAATTGAGCAATCGAATTTTTACTCTCAAGGAGTAAGTTTACAATGTTAACAAATCAATTGCAATATAAATGTCTATATATATCTCCATATATGTATATTTACAATGTGTATGTGTATCAACAAATATAAGTGCTTTAAACCACTGAGTGGATAAAACTAGATGACCCAAAGTAAAAGTGATTAAAATATTAACTTAAAAAAAAAAGAAAAAAAAAAAAAAAAAAAAAAAAATATATATATATATATATATATATATATATATATATATATATATATATATATATATATATATATATATATATATATATATAAAAAATAATGTGTTTAATAGATTACAAATTAGAAATGTGGAGAAAATATATAGTGTAATAATCTGATAAGCAAAAATAATATTGATGGAAATAGAAGAAACGAGTGTGGGTTATCTTTTTATTTATTATCACATATGAAATTGTTTTAAGACTTTACAACGACAAATTAGCGCAACATAATTTACACTTCAGTTTTGTTTTATCATTCTTTTTTTTTATAAATCTAAATTTTTGCCAATGATACTTTGATTTTAAAATGAGTTTGTTGCTTGGTCCGAAAACAGTTAAATTTAATGAACATATTGAGTCTTGTCACATTTAATTAATTCGCATTAGCTTTTTAAATGACTTCATATACATAGGGGAATCATGCAATACATATTCATAACACTGATATTTTGGCTTGCAGAAAGTTTTCTGATGTAGAGTAGGCAATAAGATGCCATATGCCCTTCTTGAATTCAAATTGAAAAAAAAGTGTCTGAAAGTGAAACAGAAGTTCTTGGATGAGTTCAATGAGAGCAGAGCACCATCAAACAACTGGCTGCGCCTTAGTGTTTCAATAAGAGTACAACCTCAAAATAAAACATGACGGTAAGATATAACTCTAAAATGCAATTCACACATACATGTTACATATGTATACATATAAATATTTCATTATAGCATTATGCATGGGACGAAGCATGCTATCATAATAATAAAAACGATGCCTTATCCACTGCTGACAGCCGACCAATTAATAATAGCACCATCTATAATTATGATAATGTGCAATCAGGTGCATATGCTTCTTACGACGATGAATATGGGGTTACGGACGAGGAGTACGCAGCCGATAGTGAAGCTTTTGGTAGCTTCAACAAGAACTATGCAACCTATGCAACAACAGCAGCAGAAGCAACAACAACAGCAACAGCATTAGCTACAGATAATGGCGCCAATATAGCAGCGAGCGGAGCGCAATATTGGCGAAGTAGCTATGGAGATATGGATGGTTCTGGCTATGGGTACAACTCAATGGGTAGTCAGTTAGATGGTTCATCAATGCCAACTGAAGGTACGTACGCGAGAAGAGGCAATCGCGTTGGCTGCCGCCTGCCAGTGGCACCTGCTATCGATAATTCTAAGTGTCGTATGTTACCGCAACCGGTTGCCTATACCCAAAATGTTCTAAATGAACATGCGGTTTATGCAGACGAGAGAATAGGAAGTTTTATCAGTTTGCCAGCGGCGGCGCCAATGCGAATGTTACCCGAACCACATCAAAGAGTACGCTACAACACCTCACAACGATTATTTGAAGATAACAACAGCTTAAGTGGTATATCAACAACAATAACAACAATAACAACAACAGCAACAACCGGGACCAGTCAGACCTATGATGTCTTTAGCCAAATGTCGCGACCCTACACATCAATGCTCCCCCTTGAATATGGTGACTATTCGGACTATGCGTGCAATTCGGACAATTTGTCAGCGTATAGCGATACACCACCCATGAGTAATGCCACACAGCTAAAGCTGCAGCAACAGCGCAAAATTTCACTTATGTTGGCCATGACAACAGCATCTGTGATAGCATCTGGAGAGACTAGGATATCTGTACAGCAGCAACATCAGCAGCAGCAACATCAGCAGCAGCAGCAGCCACACCCTAACACAACTAGGCGAAATGATAATAAGAGTTATCCAATGTACAATAGAAATATTAGCATTGAATCAACCTCGGCTAGCACAACAAACTCCTCAGTTGCCTTTACCAATGCTACTACGTTAGCTTCAGAACGATGGTCAAATACGACGACGACGACTACGCCGATGACGATGACGATGACGACGACGACCTCAACTAGAAAATTGCCAAAACGTCTACCGTCACCTGCCGTACCGTACAAATCATCGTCATCAATAGCACCCGAAGTCCTTACATATAATCCATTAGAAACTTCAATGCAAACCTCAAGTCATCGAACAAAGCAGTTACCCAAGTTGCCCACGCTAAAGACAAAAACTACTCCCAGTGTAGTTCCAATTCAAGATTCAGCAATTGTTGTTAGCTCATCTTCAGAAAGCTTTAGCTCGATTTTAACTTGTACTCCATTGACATCTACGGCTTATATTGATGATGCTAATAATTTTGCCCAGAAGTCTCAGAATGAGTCACCGGAGAAGGAACAAGAGAGGGAGCAGTTGGATCTAGAATTTAATAAGAGCCATAACGAAAAACAATTCAATTATCAGAGACATACGATTGATGTGCCCAAATCTTTTGACTCATTTAGAACTTGGTCACCAGCCTCTTCGACATTACCCGATTCTCCTGCATTGTATCCAAGTGACCTTTCTAGTCTGCTTGAGTATAATGTAAACGCCTCATCCCACGTTAAGTCATCAATCGAATCACCTTTAGAGCAGTCCTTGTCAACATCAACAAGCAATCATCAACATTTGATTTTCACAACCACAGCTATAACCAGTTTGGATGAAGCTAAGAGATCATCATTTGACATGTCTGAATATTTGAAACCTTATCAATTCGATCCCTTAAAATTCACAACAGAAAACAAAAACGCAAACGAAAATGAAAATAAAAATGATACTCAGACCATAATTTCCACAAGCATAAGCACAAGCACCAGGAATACATGTGATGTTAGAAAGAATTCATTGAAATCATTTCAACTGAGCTCATTGGAAACTCAAATGCCAAATTTAAGTTCAAATCTTAATTTGAATTCAATTACCACTTGGATGACTAGTAGTCCCATCAACATAGAAACGCCCTTAAGTGAATCTTCATCCAGCGTCTCCTATCTATTAAGTAAGCCCATTTTAAACATGGAGCAGGAAAAGGAGGAAGTTATAAAGTCTGATGTAAGACTTGCTCACGATACAGTCACAACTCTAAGCCACTTGAGTAACGTGTTCACAACAACTGTTATTCCGTCTAGTTTATCGGCAATTGGTGTTAATAGCACTAGTTCAGTGTGTAATGTTGTTGATTCGCCTACGTTGTCCTACGTAGATTATATGAAAAAGTTTGAGCTACCGGAACTACCGGAACTATCGCCAATTCTTGATATATATAGCGTAACAACGACTCAAGCTCAGCATGTCTCGACAGACATATTGACGCAGAGTCAGAATCAGGTGGCAGTTTCAGCCACGACAGAGTCACAACAATTGGAATGGGGCATTAACAGCTATAAGACTAATGAAAATCAAATTGAAACTTCTAGATGGCTGCCTAGCCTAGCTAGTCCGATACACTCGATGAATACATCTTTGGTTGATATGAATCCAATAAATTCTGAGCTTAGCTCCACTGTCGATACAAGTAGCTCCTATTCACAGCAGCTTGAATCACAAACGGAAAAGTTAGTTGAAGAAGAGACAAAGCAAATTTTAGTTGGTACAGAGCCATTAATAAGTCAAATTGAGGAGCCATTAGTAAGCAATGTATCAGCTTTTGATGATAGCTTCTATGATAGTTTTAATGTTGATCTGTCGGCATTAACGGCAACAATAGCTCACATTGAAAGTGAGACATTGTTGACACCAGCTCTCAAGCTAAATAATAATAGCGCTGTAAGCAATATAACGACCGCTGAGACATATATGAATTTAGAGGAAACGAATAATATGATCGAACTGAATGAGCCTAGTAGCGGATATTATAGGCCAGCGCAAAAACAGATAAACGAACCTCCACAAACACCCCCAAAGGCCAAAGTTACGAGCGTCCTGGGTGGCTTATCAAAAGGTATTAAAGGTGGTTTGGATGGTGTACTGAGCGGCGTTAGTTCAACAATGGAAGCAACTAAACAAAACCCAGTTAGCAATAGTAAAAAGGGTTTCGGATTTGGGTTGGCCTCCAAATTGGTGCCAAATGTTGGGAGCTTACTAGTGAGACAAGATCCAACATCTATGACAACCTCCACTTCCACTGTCTCTAATACTATGATGTCAATGGATAGCACCCCCAAGACAACACCTTATGAATTTGATTATGTCATGGACTACGATCAGATACCAGATAATATAAATATAAATACAAACACAGATGTCAGCGCACCACTCACACCTACACTTGACTATCTCAGCTCTAAGTCGAATTTAGATTTTGACTATCTCGTCCAGGATGATTTGTCACATACCGACTTTAGTTACACTGATTATCCAGTAACGTACGCTGACAATATTCATAACTCTTCAGATCCCTATATGGTAACTTCGAGCCATCATGACCTGGAACTGTGCTCAAATGAAACTGGCATAGAAATCGAAACGCCGATTAAGCCTCACGTTGTGAAATCTTCTTTAACACCAGTTAAGCCGAACACAAAGAGCTCTTCGGGTGGTATGTTTGGTTCCATTTTTGGTAAAGCTGCAGCAGCTGTACAATCTGCGACACAGGCCGTCAATCAAGGGGCCTCCTCGGTTGCATCGGCTGTGGCTCAAAAGGCAGCATCACAACAGATTCCCCCAACAACTGTCGTTGATCAAATCAAGACTATAGATGCACCGGTTATAATTACGACAACGGAGTCTTCCAATCCAGTTCCATCTCTAAATATGTCTTATGCATCTAACATTAAGCAGACAGCAATGGACAATGATAATTATAATGAATTACTTGCTAGCCACGACTCGACTTATGCAACAGCTGACGATGATTACGAAAATAGGAATACACATATGCCGATTCATGATGATAATAAGGCATACTCTATGTACTATTCCAGCGATCAGAGTCAGAACCAGAATGATGAGGTGCTAGGGAAAGTGAAGGTCTTACCGATGGTGCCGTCAGCAGGATCCAGCGGCAAAAAACTGCCCACCATTAATGGTAAATCGGGGTTGATGTTGATTAAGCAACAGCCAACTGAGATTTTTGATGATGATGAAGATGAAGTCAATGAATCGGATGATGATCTCATTGACAATTTAATTGGACACACTGATAATCCGAGTTATTGCATCGATAGTGAGCAGAATGATTACTATATGGATCATCAGCAGACGGCACCGTCAAATCGAATTGCTAACGATTATTATGATCACGTTGGCTCAGGTTATGATTATCGAGAGGATTTCTTCAATGAAGAGGATGAATATAAGTATATTGAGCAGCAGAGTCAACAGGAGCAGAAACATCAGCAAGAACAGCAACATCATCATCCGTATCAGAATTCACATAAAATGTTGCTCAGCCATAAACAATCCTCATTAGATTACGTAGACGATGGACAAAACGATGACTACCTAAACGAGACTTATCCAAGTGATGAAGACTGTGGCAATTATCTAGATGAAAGCTCTAGTGGCAGTGTTGGAATTACCGAAAATCGCAAACAACATTTAACCGGCATCAATGCAGCTCCTGCCCCAGACTCAATGGAACACCTGGAGCATCAGCATCACCAAATCAAGAAACAGGATAGCATTATTATCGAAGAGGATGAATCCAGTCCTATTGAATTAAATGGCGATCGTAGTCTCTCCAAACACAGATCGCCCGAAGGTGAGCTAGCCGATCAAGATCATCTGAGTATAGACGATGAGGATCAATTAGCCGATTTGATGCCAACCAGAAGCAAGTCGCAAAAGAAAAAGAAGGTCCTTATGCGTGGCGAAACGGAAGAAGTTGTTAGTGGCCATATGCAGATCATACGTAAACCGGAGATCACAGCCAAGCAAAGATGGCATTGGGCCTACAACAAGATTATAATACAGCTTAATGTGAGTACTAATTTCATTTTATTATATTTTTCATATATTATTTGTTATAATTATAATGATAAAATAATATTGACAATTATTATGTATTCATAATACATTTTACGGAAGCGAAACCGAAGTTCCCAGCTTCCAAAAGGAAAAAGAGTATTTGGCTGTGTGCAATTTCCGTCTTGCTGCCCTTTCGTCTGTCCGCATTTAAACAAATCGCCGCTATTAAAGGTGGATACCTGCAATTTGGAATTATATTTCGATGTAACCATGAAATTAGGAACATTGATCAAAAAGATATTGTGTTTATATTTACGCCTATTGAGATGCATGTCGAATAGAGAAAAACCTGTAAAGATTGACATAAAAATTATATAAAAAGTTTTTTTGGGGGTGCCCCACTAGGAGATACCCTGATCCTATCCGATCTTAGTTTTTGAATATGCACAATTATTCGAATGTATAGCAAGTTTAATAAATCAAAAAAAAAAAAAAAAAAAAAAAAAAAGGAAGAAAACTCTAGTCGGAGGTGCTCGACTACGCGATTCACAGGTCCCTTCCGAACATAGAAACATATCACGCGACTTAAATCTATGACAATGGTGTTAAGAATGTCGATCAAAGAGGAACTATGCAAACAAATTCGACAAGAAGATTATACCAGCACACTCTTGCAAGCTCAACATAATGAACATGTATAAGCGCCAGCTGGTCTCTGTGCGCTTTGCAGTTCAATCGCTATTGATTTGGCCACACATTTTGTTTAATAACTTTTGTGTTTATAAACGGATTTTGATTTCACCATATGATGTAAATAATTATTGCTGTTTTTAAAAAGACCAAATACCCTATACATATATGCCATATTTGTCATTGAACATAATTTTTAGTATTTTGGGGAAATTTGGGGCCGGTATCCAAAAGTAACAAAATCCGAAATGGTAACAATATACATAAAGCTACATGCGAAATTTAGAGACTGTAGCTTTTAAGATAATAAAGAATTATTCTGAATCCCTCAAGCTGATATACTAACCATTAAAAGTTTCTTTTTATACCCTGATCCCATTGAAAATGAGAAAACAGGGTATAATGTTTTTGTTAAAAGTATGTAACAGACACAAGGAGGCGTGCCACACTCCCAAAATTACATATATTCTTGATCAGGACGACAAGCCAAGTTGATTGAGCCCTATCCGTCTGTCTGTCCGTCCATCCGTCCGTCCGTCCGTCCGTCCGTCCGTCCGTTCGTCCGTCCGTATGTATGAACGCGTCGATCTCAGAACCTATAAGAGCTAGAGAATTTTTTTTGTTAGGCGCGTATATAGGACGCGCATATTGAGTTTGTTTCAGAAAATCGATAAATATTCCTGAATATTTGTTATCGATTTAAAACCATATGAAAAATCAGTAATGATTTTTTATCTTTCTTATCTTAAGAGCTAGAGTCTCCAAATTTTGCATGTAGCTTTATGTATATTTTTACCAGTTTTGGTTTTTGTTACACTTGGATACCGGCCCCAAATTTGCTCACAATTTTGAAAATTATTTTCAGTTGCAATATATATAGTGTTTGGTCTTTTTAAAAACTACATTAATTATTTAAATCAAATGGTGAAAGTTTCATCAAAATCCGTTGAGAAACACAAAAGTTATATTAACAAAATGTTTGGCCAGATCAACAGCGATTGAAACGCAAAGCGCATAGAGACCAGCTGTCGCTTATACATGTTCAGTATGTATACATGTGCACACATACATGCAAATGCTCGCGAACAAATTTTCTAAGAATCGCAATTGCCTTTGAGTTTGGGTCGAATTGTGTTTGAATTGTTTTTGCTACCTACTTCCAATTGCCGCTCGGCGCTGTGTGTCGCTGTGCGAATATGTTTTCGATTCTTCTTCTTTAATAATAACGGAACAAATATTGTGAGCTTGCAAAAGTGTGCTGGTATAATCTGTGTGTCGAATTTGTTTGCATGATTCCTCTTTGATCGACAATCTTAGTACCATTGTGAGAGACTTAAGTCGCGTGATATGGTTGTACATGCGAGTTATGGACTATATTAAAAAACTAAGACCGGGTGGGATTAGGGTAACTCCTAGTCGAGCGGGCCGACTAGAGTTTTCTTACTTGTTATACCTTGAATCCATTGAAAATGGAAAAACAGGGTATAATGGTTTTGTGAAAAGTATGTAACAGGCAAAAGGAGGCGTACGACAAACAACAGAATACTCGTGTATACCATATGCAGTCCAAGTTTGTTTTTTTTTTTTTTTCGATAACTCATCCTGTTTTCTTAATATCGATAACTATCAAAAATTTGGTTGGGCTTTTGAGGCCTAGCGTGCGCACCGCTAAATATGAAACTGTGCACTAAGTTGCGGTTGATTGATATATTGAAAATTGATTGATATATTGAAGTTTCCATAGTAACCTATGGAGCTGGCGCAGCGCTGCCGCCGCATAACTGCGCAGTCTGTATATTGCGTGCGTTCATCTGTGGGTGTGTTCATATGTTGTTTACTATTAATGAATAAATTAAACTTTTGATGATTGGAATTACAGCTCAAAGGATTCAGGGTATCCTTTACTTGAGCCGTCTCGGCAAGAGTTCTGTTACATGTTTTAATATGGAAATGAGATAAGATCGAGTACTTAACTCTTTTTGGGCGTCGTAAGCGCAAGTACAACTCGTACAGTAATTATACTCCTTCAGTAATTATACTCCTTCAGTAATTATACTCCTTCTTTCTGTTACATAAATTTTCAGAAGATCATATACTATTGATGAACCCTTGATTACAGTTGAAGACACAAGATCTTTCATATGCTATATATATGATAGCATTTGTATTTGCCTCTAGTAGAACCACAATTCATTTTGAGGTACTAGCTCTAAATCTGAATGAGGTGCATTCGTAAACGATTGCTGACACCAGATATGCGAATTAGAAAATTCTTACCACGTTATCAGACCGCAAATAGGAGTATATATAGGATACTCTGATCTATCCCATTTACCGCATGAAAAACTTGTGTACCAAATTTGGAGAATCAAGCTCTTAAACTGTCGAAGAAGTTTTATCTGATTTGCCACGGCCCTAATGGGCTTAAATATATCCGCCATATCTTCTTGATCTTGGTTTTTCAATTCTCTAGCACTTTAACTAATAGTGTTTCTGGCAAGCCCTTAGTACACCTACTAAGATAAGGATAATTTTGACACTTTTTTTGACGAGGATAGAATTTATTTAATATTTTCTGTAGCTCACGGACGGGCGAACGGACAGAATCGCAAAAAAAAAAAATTACTTCGGCCTGTTACGTGCATTCCCCATATTCAATACTTTTGGTGTATGGCAGGAAAGTGTGTTTTAGTCGGGACTTGCCGCCTTAGAGATACCTTTAACCCTAGCTGAGCTAAGATTCCATTTTCATACAGGTATTTGCCCTGTCTAATTAATGGTGGAAATAATGATATTCTGGCTGGCTTTCTTAATAACGCGCGTAATATTTGTATTTGAAAAAATGTTTCTTGCGTATTGGGGGCAGGGAAAATTCAAGAGTTGATGCTTGCGTATTTAATTATATTCAAGCTATGCTTGAGCAAGTAAGTAAACTCATTGTTTTTGAAAATACCACAAAGCATGTGTACATCGCGCATTGAAAATAATAAAGCTGAGAATTTAAAAAAAATTCAAATTGTTAGAGTTTCGATTCTGAAAATATATAATTATTTTTATGTGCGCTGGGCATAGTTTTAATGCAATTTTCAGCATATGATTAGCAATTACAACAAATTATTTGTTTGCTTATTAAAAATACTTCTTCACATATGTATACACTATATTAGATCGACTCTGGACTTTGCTTCAAAAAATAATGTATATATTTCAAAAAACAAGTATACCCAGAATTTCGAAGCTCAATATATTAAGGGTGTAATGGGCGGTTATATTGTTAATTACTACGGCGCATACATTAGCTTGACATGGTTAAGCGAAGGCTGCATAGTAGTGATAGGAACGGCATTTACATTCTCGTTAATTAGCTGATATGAGATACTTACATATGTATGTGTGTCAATTCGTGGCTCGCACAAACATTCAATATACTATATATATATTTATATGTATATATAGCACTATAGTGTGTTCACCAATAACGACATATAGACAGATATACGTTTGGCTTTTACGTGACTTTGGCTATAGATATGTACACTGTTTGATTAACAATGCGTTCAATTCGAACTGTGCCCGCATGCAGACTCACACACACAGACACAGACCACAATAAAGTTGGTTTTTGGGCATGTTCAAGTTGAAAAATTAGTTTGTGCGTTCATTGGACATAGTCCCTGTGCAGCGTATAGAAGGCCCACACGATGAACATGGCTTACGGTTTATTTAGTAACCGCATCTGGCCAAGCTCTATTCATGTTGATATGGCCAAGTCTCAAGTCGAGGCGCCTTGCGGGTATCAACATATAATAGCCCCATCTGTGGCCGAGCGGACGCGAAAGTTTAGCTGCCTGCTAAAGCACCAACGCGAAAGTGTGGTCTCTTATGTGAGTAGTTCTTGGTCGGGTACCTTGGTTGCACAATTTTGTTTCATTTAATTTGAATGAACCGGCAACTTCTGATGAACTGTATGAATTATTTCAAAAGGAATCAAATGAACTGTGCTGTCAAGTGCGCATTCGTATTGCCAATACTCTTCCAAAAGTTGAGAAAGCATTCTTCAGGAAATATAACTTAATGATTTTAAAAATTCGTATGCAGTATCTAAAAATGAATTTCATAAAGTGAGATATGTGATTATGGCTACGTAAATAGTTATTCAAGAATCATTCAATCGTTCAGGGTATCCTGTAGTTGGACTCTATCGTCTAGAGTAATTGTACGTACTTCAAAATGTGTGTTATCGATGCCTGATGTGAGCAAAAGCTTAAACATATTTGGATAGCCGAGGCAACAAATAGCTGTTAGCCTAGTGAGCAACCACTGTCCTCATTAAGCTCAACATAATAAGTTCAAATTCTCTCTCTCTCTGTCTCTCTCGCCCGCTGTCTGTCTATGATACAATTAGCAAAGCTTGAGAAAGCTTCGCAAAGAAACTCCCTTACAACTATTGAAAGCTGTTCTGTAAATCGCATGCGTAGTAAACCGACCAAAATATAACCAAGTGCGGCTCATGGACTTACTCTCATATACACTCTCTCTCCCCCTCTCTTTCTCTCTGGCTCTTTATTTCTCTCTCGCTTTGTGTGTGTATTCCATTTCAATACTACTGAAATTTATGCACTCGCCTTCTAGCTGTTCCTGTGTACTATATATTTCTAGCCACAAGTTCTGCGGGAATACACACATTCACATAAACGTGCTCTCAGAGAGAGAGAGAGAGCTGTGAGAGTTGTGTAGGTGCCATTAAGAAGCAGAGTTTAGTAAGATGTAGTATACTTTTCAGCGTTTTCCAATTCACACCAATTCAGTTGCAGGCATTTGTTATAAGTGAAGATTTGGCTAGAAAATAAAATAACTATTTGAATTACATTCAAAAGTGCCTTCAGTTAGCAAAAAGTATATTGGGGAAACTTAAACAGCTGTTGACTTAATAGATTCCATTCAAACAAAACGATAAGAAACACTCCACATTGAATTGAATGAAAACCAAACCAAAATAAGTATACCCTATATATGTTGTTATACATACTATTGTAATGGAATACATAAAATGTATTAACTGTGTTACATGATGGGACTGCCAGGCATATCGTTCCGCGATTGTAGTTAAATATATATATATATTTATATTTGCTTTTCTACGGAGTGTGTGTATGCTATAGAAATTGGCGGCTGTTGCTTGACGAACACCAATATACTTGTGCATGTCTATCGCCTATTTGCTCGATCTGCAGAGCTGTCAGTTTAGCGATTTTTGAGCATAGATCCAGCGGGTTTTGATATTGATTCTGGCGCTATAAAAGTTTCTTTTAAACTGTCAAATTTTTAGAAAGGATAGAGTAGAACGGTTTTTATATTTGAAAATAATATTATAAGCTAGACATACTTATATGGTGGAGTCTCTTCAGTTGTAAAGGCACACTGAAGGAATGTAACAATAGAAACAATCACCCGAAG
This sequence comes from Drosophila mettleri, assembly GCA_035047625.1. Taxonomy (NCBI): domain Eukaryota; kingdom Metazoa; phylum Arthropoda; class Insecta; order Diptera; family Drosophilidae; genus Drosophila; species Drosophila mettleri. The sequence goes on from JAWNPI010000096.1 coordinate 1,231,915, forward strand.
AGTAGAGGCACTTGCTGTTATTGCTATAAAAAAATACATTCTTTCCTTTAATCAGCCGAACGAATTGAAATTTATTGCGATTGGCTATTTGAGGAAAACAAGCTTTAAGTGTAAAATCGTGGAGTTTTGCAGCACGTACGTATGCACAACAGACATACATATATATATACATTTAAATATATATATTTGAATGTATAAAATATTAGTCATGATGTCAACAACAACAACAACTCCGATGCCCCTCAAGCCTTCATCTACGGCTGACACTGAGTTGCTTCTACAATCTGCCTTTGCGTTGCCAGCCAACAGCAGCAGTGGCGGCAGTAGCACTAATGCTATGAATCTGACTGGTATAGAAGGCGTCGGGGCCAAAGCGGAAACCTACAGCGTGGCTGCCAATGCGTTGCACAGTCAATTCAAAATCAAGCAGCAATTAAAGCAACAACAACAACTGGAAGCAGTAAAGGCAAAGGAGTTGCCAAACTATCGACAACATTATCAGCAACAACAGCAACATCAGTTGCAGCAGCAGCAGCAGCAGCAGCAGCAATCGCAATTGAGTTTGCTTAGTGATAACCTGTCCATATCCATGTCCAGATCGAATCTAAATAATGGCAGCATGGCATCGATTAGAAGCGAACAACAGTTATGCCAGTTATACAACTCCCAACAGCATTCCGATTATATAATTTCGGACTATATGGATAAGATTGCGACACGAATTAGCTTGTTGGAAACCGAGCTGAAGTTCGCATGGCGTGCTTTGGATTTGCTATCGAATGAGTATGGCAAAATTTGGACCAGATTGGAGAAGTTAGAGAACATCTCTGTCGAGCAGCAATCTGTTGTTGGAAATCTAATGGGGCTTATTCAAGTCAAGCAACAACAAGAACAGCAGCAGCAAAATACTCAAATTCCATTCGCAGCATTTTTAACAGAAAGTCAACTGTTGCCCATTGAGCTGGAACTGGATGGCAACATGGATGTAATGAATGAATCAAAGCCAGAAAAATCCAACTTTCGACATATCTTAGAAGAATTGAAAACGAACCATGATGATCTATATTTAGATGAAGCCGGTGCCTATGCCTTAGATGTGGATAACAACAGCGATAGCCAGTATCTACAAGACAACAAGTCAGAGCAGCTACTGGAGGAACAGCAGCAACAGTTAGATGAATGCGATTGGCTAGCAAATGTAGCCGATGTGAATCAAAGCACTGCTCGAGCTCGATCCCGAGCTAAACTTTATTCCGAATCGGACCTGTTGATGTACGAGCAACAACAGATAATGGCAAATAATGCTAGAGCCGAATTATTGCAAGAGTTTCTCAATGGCCAACGTGTGCTAGAGCAAGTGGCTGCATCAGCATCAGCCTCAGCATCGGCATCAATCGCTGGGAGTATGCGAAATATACAGTGCGCGAAGAGATCATCAGAGGAAATGTTAGCCGATACATCCAATGAGCTCGATCAGCTCGTCGACGAGGTGAAGTTTTTTCGCTTAACAGCCGTTAAAACCGGACAAGGTGGGAACGAGATAGTGCCCATAGAAGACACCGGGGGTACGGCCAACGATTGTGCAATTAACGAGAACTTCTATAAAAATTTGAATGAAGCATACCGCGACAACAATATGACAACGGAAATATGCAATATGGAACGCTTGCTACAGCAGTCCGAGATCGCTCACGAATCTAACGAACAAACAGGAGTTTCGCTGACGATAACGGAGAGTACTAAGACTCTAACCAAAGAAGCAATAGAAACAACTACAGTTAAGGGAAAGGAATTGAGGAAACATAGAAAGAAGAAACATCATAAGAACGAAATGGATATGATAAACAATTTGAAATATATACTTGCCCAAGCCTCCAGTACTTCGGATAAAAAACTTGATTCGATTACCGCCAATAGCAGGTCGGATTTGTCCTCAGGTAGAAACTATGGAAGTATGACGATTCGCTCATCTTCTAAAGATGCGAGTGCAGACAGTATTGCTGTATTAGATGCCATGACTGATGTTATAATAAGAGAAATAAATAAAATAAGCGATCTACAATCATTATCTGGATCTCAAATACATAAACTTAGACAAACAATCAGAGCTGAACAAAATTTCTTTGAGAAATTGAACCAAGTGGATAAAAATCTTACGTTACTTCTATTAAATCCCGTTACCATGGCTGAAGAGCTGAGACGCTTGCGGGTCATGGAAGTAGATGAAAAATTCGAGCTTGTAATGAAAAAGTTCGACAAAAATATCGATACCCTAAAAAAATTAGTTGGCACTTCGTTTGAGCAATATAAAATACAAAAGAACAATTCCAATTCCAAGTCCAACTCCGATTCCAATTCTAATTCTAATTCTATTTCCAATCCCAACGCAAAATCTGTTTTAAATTCAAATATGAGTGCAAGTATAAGTAAAATTACTTCGACTTCATCAAATGAATATAGCGCCCATTTGCTACGTAATAATTCTGATTTGGATGAACAACTTAAGTTTTTAGAGACCCAAGAAATAGAAATAAATCGTAAGAAGAATATCGAAAAAATTGCAAAAAACCGTGAATTGGAACTGGAAGCAGACAATAGCGGAGATGTGTTATTGTTGAGTCCCAGCCACAGGCATCAGCAGCAGACGAGTTTTCGTCTAGGTGAGCAGCCTTTAACGAATATTTACAATCAGGATGAGTATATAAAATCGCTAAAAAAAAGTCTCGAAAGACATAATAGTATGTTGTTCCTATTACATTTGCAAAATCCGGATAAGCATAAGGAAGTCGCGGCAACAGACCTCGATGATATATTGCTGGGACCAAGCGGGTCGAGTCCGCCACCACCAGCGCCCAATGATAATGATTTCGAAAATATTTTGGATATAGCTGGAGTCCATACATTTTCCCATCAACTGCTCAAGCCCCATCAGCAGTTGCAACAACAGCAACAACAACAACAAGCTAAATCTGACTCTGGGCTATCGTCGATGAGTGGCTGGTCACCAAATTCAAATGAGAATATCAATTTCAATAAATGCAATGATATGACCCTGGAAATGATACAGATGATGATAGAGCTGCAGACGAGCGTCGACATCCAATTGGACAAATCGAATAAAGTTAGTAATATAGATACGGATTCAACTATCGAACACAATATGTATCATCAGCCCAAGTCTGATAGTGAATATATATTTAGCGAGGAGAACCTCAACTATATACATGAACTATCCAAAAATATTCCAATTTGCTCAGCATACGAAAATAAATCAATGTTCGGCGAATTGAATCCAAATGATGAAAATGAAACAATTTCAACAATTGATGAAATGCTCAAATGGGATCAACGGCAAGTTCAGTCAAACAACAGAACAACTAATCGAATTTTGGAAAACAACAATACAAATATAAATGCAACAGGCATGAAACCCTATATAATGCCTGATATTTTGAAAAACGAACTATCACAGAATTTGGAAAAAGCATCGACATTGACATCGACATCGACAGCTATGCAAAATGCTGGCTATATGGAAACCGATATTGATGAAATACCTCAACGCCATGCCCTCTTAACCGATCGTCTCGTTTATTATCCCAGTTTCAATGGCATAGCTGACTATAACAGTAGCAATAATCTGGATTATTTGGGATTTTATCATCAGTCCAGTCATCGTCAGCCATCATCATCATCATCATCATTGCACATGAGTCAACAGCAGCAATCAACCGCTAACAAATTAGCGGACTCTCAAACGCACTTTTTGCCACGATCTAGCCAATCGTATGGTAAAAAAATTGAATCGAAACCACCAAAAGTTTGGAATAAGTTGACCAATCTATTGCCGGACAATCTAAAACTGAAGCGTTATACTCGATATAAACGTTCTCAGTCGTTGCCTGGCGACGACGCGGTTGTAGGCCAGCAGGAGTCACAAATGCAGGTTCGTGGTCAGGCTGGTTCGTATCCGTTTGCCGGTGCCACTGCCGCAACTTCGACTGATTCAATTGATCCAATTCGAAGGCAACGTAATGACCTGTCAAAACGTATACAAAAGTTACCAATGCGTATTATGCAACGAGCAACTGATTCTTCTGCAGATCCTAACTGTAAGCAAAAGAAACAACGCTCGTTCTCTAATAAAATGAATAGGATAATGCAAAGGGCGAAGTCATATAAACGGCACAGCTTCAACCTGCGCCACGGATCTAGCATTTCAGATACCGAATTAGATAATACAAATTTCACAGCTTCCGAGGAGGAGTCAACTAATAGCGAAATTGACACCACAAGACAAATGGACAATGACTATGATTATGATGATGACGATGAGAAGCAAGAGCACGAGTACGGGCAGGATCATGGGCTAGTGCATGGGCATGGGTGCGATTCTCATAGTCCAATATATGGGCAACATGGTCAGTCAGAATCGTACATTGAGAATAAGAATGCGGGTGCTCAAGACAAACTGGAAAATAATCTATTTGCTGTTGTTGGAGACTTGAAAAAAAATTCCCTAACAGCAGCCGAAGAGCAGCAGTTACAGAACTCAAACAGTTTTGAGAGAGTGAATGATAAAATGTTTTCCAATAACATGGAACATGTCAATAGTCCAACAATAATGAAAGCTAAAGATGATGATGGAGTTGCTGCTGCTGTTGTTGCTTCTTTTACATCAACGATTGCCTCAACTTCTGCAGCTGCTCCATTGTCTGTCATAGATATTGTTTCAGTGGGTGCTTCAGCGTCTCCCTTAGACATTCCTCTAGATGAGGCTTCGGAGAACATCAGCATTTGCTCGCAAGCAGTTTCTGAGCCGAAAATGCCTAGCGTACCCTTTCTTATGGTGGCAATAACCTCCACGGACATTATAGAACCCATTAATTGCACATTTACTATGGCACAATCAAACGAACAGCGTAATCAACTTCAGCCTCCTCACCATGTGCAGTCGTTAGACATACCAAACAGTCTCAACTATGGCTTAAGAGAGGACGATGACAACCGCAGTCAACATTCCGGGCGTACATTGTCCTCGTCACGTCGCCAGAGCACGGAGGACAGCATTGACACAGATGACGAATATTTTTGCTATGAGCTGAGACAATTGGAGGAGCTTGAAGCTGAAGCGCTCGCAAAAGCTGAGGCAGAGCAAAATAGTTACGCGAAGCATCCAGAAAATGAAGTGCTCTTCACACAGATTGGTCAGTTGGCCATGAGTGATAGTATATATTGTACGGAAGATGCAGAAATTGATTATGTGCCAGATGAGACGGTTAAGCATAGGATGTCAGAGGTATTAGACGAGCTTAGATGCGTTGTTCAACTGAAGCCGGCGAACACTGATAGTCGAGCCACAAAAACGGATGAGTCCGAATTATTGGGTAAACAAAAACAAAAAAAGTTTGTTAGGGTCTCAGACATGCATAGCGCTTGGCAGGACGTTAATAATGAATATCAGCTGCCTAGCCATTCAAACTCTCAGGATACAGCAGTATTACCAGAAGCACAACTTAAACTAAACAAAAAGAAAAGGCGAAATTGCGAAAGATCAAAGGCTGCAAATCAGAGACAGGATGACTTGCAAGTGGCATCCAGTTCATCTTACTCATCAAGCGATGATGAATACGATTACGAGTACAGGCAGAAACAAGGATCCCATCCTCCCATAGCTACTCCTATAAATGATGATGACCAAGCAATTGAATCATCCAGTGCTACATCTGGTCCAGATACGCCAGCAGCTCTAAGTGATGAAATGGATGAGAATTTTGATGAAAATGGAATTGCAGATGCAGAACCTGACACTGATGTAGATATTGAATCGAATGTTATCGCGGCAAGAGATACACCTGATTTCCTCGCTGAGCTGAAAGAGAACTCCGAGTTAAACGACGTACAAAAGAGCATCGTGAATGAAGCAAAAAAGAGTAATTTATCAACAGTAGATTCGACAACGGCTAACTATGTTTCGTCTCAGAAGCTAATTAGCTTAGACTCAAGTGTCGAGGGTTCTCAGGTGGGTGACATAAACAGCGCTGGAGCTAACTTGGGCACCAGCAAATGGAAGTTATTAAAAACTTTAAAAGAGCGTAAGATCGAGGAGAAAAACAATCAGGATAAAATGAAGGAAGAAGAAATGGCTAAGGACAAGGAGAAGGTACAAATTTAAAATCTTTGTCTATGTTTCATAAATATAAAAATATATATAATATATTGTTATGTAATATATGATATATATTGTCTTGAATTCCTCTGCCAATCGATAACAGCTGTGAACAGTCACAGTTGATCTCCCCCTTTAAATACATAAAATCTTTAGGGTGTTAAGTAAATCTTCGACAGCTTTATCTATATATACATGTATGTATGCATTAAAAATTAAATTTCATGGTGTAAAAGTTTTCTGAAAAATTATGCAACAATAACAATCGATAATTTGGCTCCGTTTCTTCAAGATAGAAAGATGTCATTGAATGAAATGTTTCATTTAAAACTTACGTCTAGAAAAAAATTGTTTCAACAATGATGCAGCCGCAGCGCTGCCGCTGCGTAAATTGCACAGTAGCAGAACGCATGGTTATCCATACATATGTATCTAAATGCTTGTGCTTAGAATGATAGATATGTCAATAAGTTTGTTTTTCCATTGAAAATTGAAATTTCAGGGTATAATGTTTTTGTGCGAATGTATGTAACAGGCAGAAGGAGGCGTGCCACACCCCATAAAGTATATATATTCTTGATCAGCTCGATGAGCTGAGTTGAACTAGCCCTGTCCGTCTGTCCGTCCGTCCGTGTAAACACCTGGATTTCTGCAACCACAAAAGCTAGAGACTTCAAATAAAAAGCAAATTGCTCGATAATACCATACGCTGTACGAGTTTATTTTTTTTTTTCGATAACTCGTCCCATTTCTTTTATCTTTTTATCGATAACTATCGAAAATATCGCTTTGTTTTTGAGGTCTGGCGTGCACATCGTTAAAGATGGAATCGTGCACTAAGTTGTGTTTGATTGCTATATTGAATCCGCACATTTTGTCATTTTTGGATTTTTGATGCCACGCTCCTTTCGCCCACAATTTAAATTTGGCAAATAGGTACATTTGAATGTCATAAACATTCCCCGAAAATTTCATTAAGAACATACGTCGAGAAAAAAAGTTATTGAACAATAAAGTTTCCATAGTACAGCCTCTTCTGCAGCCGCATAACAGCGCAGTACGCATATTACGTGAATGCATATGTTTGTGTGTGTGTGTGTGTGCATGTGTTGGTTACTATTAATGAATAAATGAAACTTTTTATGATTGGTATTACAGCTCCATGGATTCAGGGTCCCTCTTAGTCGAGCAGTCTCGACTAGAGTTTCGTTACATGATTATTTTAGATAGTTTAAAAAACATGTTTAAGACTACCCTACATCTAGTTGCAAATATTAAAATTATTTGTCAAATATATTCACATATAAAATTGTATTTATCACGATAGCTGTAAATAGTGGGAATTGATGGATATTAACAACATAAAGGTTGGTTCATCTGAATAGAAGAGATGGGAAGAGGAATAATATTTTAGCTTACATTATATATAATTTTTGAGAAAATAACAATTTACACTAATAATAATAATAATAATAATAATATTAATTATAGTAACAATAATAAAAATAAGTTTAATATTAATAATAATAGTAATGATAATAATAAAACCTAATTTGTTTTACAGAATGGTACAGGTACCGGCGATGTGGGCCTACGCTCCAATGGACATCCGGGTGACAATCCGTTCTACAGCAATATTGACAGTATGCCGGACATACGTCCACGGCGTAAATCTATTCCCCTTGTCTCTGAATTGGTAAGTTTGATTGTTCATTATGAAATTCATGTCAGAATTCAATCGGATATATGTAACGCTCTACATACATATTCATATACTTTTTCTATCTTAATATCCATATACATATTACACATCTACATCAACTGACATAACATATATCCCTTATATGTATGTTTTCGCTTTTTCATTCTGCATTTGAAATTTTTATGATATTTTATACGGATCTTAAACTTTGGTTTTCTTTTGTACGTCCAAAATTATTTAAATGGATCGATCACAGGTGCTCAAGGTATAAAACGATTATCGAATTCTCAACATTTTTCACAAATTTTCAATTTCGATTACAATTGTCTTAAATTTTCTATACACTTTTTGCTAAAAAATTTTACATAGTATTCGCAACGATTTGTATTTTTATTTTTATCAAATTGTAGTTTTTTTTTACTCACATATACCTATATATGTATTTTTTCTTAAACATATATATATTATATATCACAAATAGTAATACGTACTTTACTGCTTAACTAGACGGCTAAACACTTTATTTAATTATTATTTATTTCATAGGAAGCTACTTTATTAATTTAGCAATTTTAGTGTTGCTCTGTTTGCATTTGTTTGATAGTCTCATAAATATATAGACCGTATTTTAAATAAAAATATTTAGTTTTTATTTTCATAGTGAGCTTAAAAATGATCAAATGAAAAAGATCAAATAAAGCCCGCTCGACTTAGGGATACTTGGAGCCATTCGAGGTGATATACTTATTCTTAGATGTTTCTTTAACTCATAGCAAGCAATTCCATTTTCAATATCTTCAGGGTATAAATATAATATTTGTCGAAAAAAATTCCGCCTCTCTGTATGAATTCATCAATCTTGAACTCTATGAAATTTGAATATGTTAAATGCTTGAATTAATTGCCAACATTTGAAAAAGTTTCATGACATGTTAAAAAATACATTTGGTTATGAAGTAAGAAGTAAGAACCCAAATAAGCCGAGATGCAGAGCATTTTGTTGTCAGACATTCCCAACGGAAGTTAAGCATTTTAATGAAATTTTTTTTATGTCCTATAAAACAAAAACTCCTTTTAAAATCCTGTCAATTGTATTCACGCCTTAATCTACTACAACTCGCAGTCACTTATCTGCTCTATTCTACAAAAACAGGGCTTAAGTCATTTAACTTTAAAAATAAATATGATATTCCAGTCTAGGTCGAACTCAATGCTATAGCCGTTTGGGAATTATTCAACCTTGTTTGTTAAATAATTATATCCCGAATCCAATGAAAATGGAAAATCAGGGTATAATGTTTTTGTGAAAATGTATATAACAGGCAGAAGGAGGCATGCCACTAATAAGAAACAGAATACTTGTCTATACCATACGAAAAACCGCGTGCACACTGTTCAAGATAAAAATTATAATAAACACGAAAATTGTTTCATATTCTGATTTTTGATACCACTTCCCCTTCGTCCATATTAAGCTGCGCAGTAAGTAGAACGCGTGCTTATGCGTGCTTGCGTATGTGTGTGTGCACAAGTTGTTTGCTATTAATAAATAAACCTTTAATGGTTTGTATATCAGCTCAAATGATCTAGGGTATCTTTTAGTCGAGCCGTATCACCTAGAGTTTTGTTACTTGTTTGCTATAAATGAATAAAATAAATTTTTGTTGATTGATATATCAGCTCAAAAGATTTAGAATATTTCTTAGTGGTGATATTCACGCTAACCATAAATATACATATATATAATCAATCGCAAAACTCTTATTCAAAATAAAATTATTTGTATAAAAAAACAACGTTTTTTATCATGGAGAGTAAGGGGAAGGAAATTTATGCAGAAGTTCAAAAACTTATACTAAAATACAGGTTAGAGGGCAAATCCGCCGAAAAATTTGACAATATTAGTAAGAATACATTCCTCGTGGCAATAGGCTTATAATAATTATGTGTCATCGGGCTTTATTATTTTTTTTCTGATGTACGCAGAGTTTTGGGATTGAGTGTATATACATACATAGACATATATATATATACGTACTACATGAACTCTTTGCCAATACACTAGATAATAAACATAGTTAACAGTTAAAAAATGATTTTATTTGAGAAATGGAGTTTTTCTGCACATGCTGAAATTGTTTTGTTTACATTATTGCATTGTTGGCTCTGATTACGATTAACATTCACATATAATTAATCGAAAAATAATAATAATACTACCTTAGAAATTTACTTAGCTATTTAGAAATTGTTCTTCTATCTCCTCTTTTAATTCCATATGTAAATATATATATATAATTATATATAAAATATATATTTTTTGAAAATCTGTAGACAATGGCAGCCACCAAACGCAATGCTGGACTCACATCAGCCGTACCTCGGGCAACGCTAAATGATGAAGAGCTGGTAAGATATATATACGTAATTTATATATATATATTATATTTACTTTTGTATAAATACATTGTTCCTTCTACATTGTATATATTTTAAAACTCTATTTTGGTTTTGTGAAATCATTATGAAACGATGTTTTGGATTTTAGACCAGAGTCATAGAGAAATATATACCTTTCCCATTAATTGTTTTACATTTTTTGGCTTGAGACTAATTTGCTGCGTTGGTTTTTAGAAAATGCATGTGTATAAGAAGGCGCTGCAGGCGCTCATATATCCAATATCTTCAACAACCCCGCATAATTTCGTGCTGTGGACAGCTACCTCGCCGACGTATTGCTATGAGTGCGAGGGTTTGTTGTGGGGCATTGCCAGGCAGGGAGTGCGGTGCACAGAATGCGGAGTCAAATGTCACGAGAAGTGCAAGGACTTGTTGAACGCCGACTGCCTGCAGCGTGAGTAGAATTCTTAATGTTTAATTTTCCAAATGTAAACGATTCATGCTTGTTTTTCAGGTGCCGCTGAAAAGAGCTCAAAGCACGGGGCTGAGGATAAGGCCAATTCGATAATTACTGCAATGAAGGATCGAATGAAGCAACGGGAGCGCGAAAAACCGGAAATATTTGAATTAATCAGGTAATGATTTGAAATATACCTCTTTTATGGCTGGTGCGAATTTTCAGACTCATCTATGTGATCCATAAGGATACATAAGAGATCTGTTAAATGATTTTTTTTTTAAATGATTCTCGATTATCTAATAATTGGATTAGTTCATGATTCTTCAATATATATGTAGTTATCGACTCTATAAATCGACGATAAATGGCTATGGTAATCGACTTGCTTTGATCAATTTGATCGTTTTCTTGATAAGCCGCATATCAACAATCCCAATGGATATTTTTGATTGATATAATTATATAAACTTACCAGTTCTGTTAGAGTTCTTTAAGATTATAATCGAATATCTATTACCAAGCAATCCAAAGTAATTGCCAAAGATGATCGATTCCCTAATAGTTCTCCTAGTATAGGGGTAACTCAATTCAATCCGTTTATCGACTGTCGCACCATGGTCCACTTAGACTCGTATGGATAACTAACGATTCACGAAAACTATATTCAATTTCTCAAATTCAATGAAGAGCAGCTATATCACAAGATATGACCCCTCACACACTGTACTACATGCCCATCCATATATAACCTATTTAGAGCCGTGTTCAGCATTGAGGAGAAGAGCCATACTGGCCATATGAAGGCTGTGAAGCAGAGCGTCCTGGATGGAACAAGTAAATGGTCAGCGAAAATCGCAATTACAGGTTTGACACTCCACATCAATGTGATATTGTGACTTTAATGCTAAAAAAAATACACTTGCATTATTCCCTTTCTAATTGTGTATTTGAATGTATGTATTTGCAATTTCGATTCGCATTACGTAATATCTAAATTATACAATTATATTTATACATAGATAATATCTGTGTGAATGTTAAATTAATGGTATGTGCGCATGTATGTATGGATGTTTGTAAATTTGTTCGTACAAATACACGTATACATATTAAGATTTCGATGTCATATACCATGCATATACCATATAGTCCATATAGACACATATACTATAATGTATGTGCGTTTGGTAATTCTGTGTGCGTGGGTGTAAAGAATGCTGTTTATAGCCACAAATCTATATGAATATCGGTTGATAAAATGCACAGGACGTCGAAGAAATGAGTCGACATCCTTGAGTTTTGACAAGAAAGTAAATGGTGTAACCTTTGTAAAGGCGCGTTGTATTTAATGTTACTTGGTTTTTCAGCTGATACATACGAGCTTTGTGTTATGAATTTTACATATAGACTGACATTGACACACACACATATATATATATATATATATATATATATATATATATATATATATATATATACATTGGTTATGGATGGATTTTCCAGCGCACCAGCCTAGGCCAAAATATAATAATATAAAACCCGTTAATTTATTGAATGGTTGGAATAACTTTTCATTCGTATATATGCAAAAATCAATTCCAATCCCTATTCAAATTGCAATCCCAATTCAAGGATGACATTCGGTGTGGATCCAGATACACACATAGATTCATTAGAACAGGCTGAGCACGCAACTGTTGAGGGAACATCTAAATGGTCATGCAAACTAACAATTACAGGTACACAGGCAATACCGTTACCACGGTACTTGCGACTATATCTTATGATTTATAAACAGATCTCTTAACACATGTGTATATATACTCTGTACCCAAAATTGCGGGCAGAATATACATATATACATATGTATATTTAATTGTCTGTCCACTGGAGATACTTCGTATGAAGTTACATTAGTTACATTGAATTTCCTCTTGTTTTTTGTTATACATTTTGAAAGATTTCTAATCATTTTGGGTACAGAGTAGCATCGGGTCGAGTGCCATCGACCAGATTATTTTTACTTGATTTGTTGTATATTTTTTTTAGCGGTTTCATATCCCATTAGTGTTCCAGTCTAAAGCCATATATATTATTATATTATATATTACCGCAAAAAGCAAAAGCAAAACTCAAGGATTTTGCTAGCTACCCGTCCACCCCCTAGTATTCAGATTTTATATACCTTATCATAAAAAAATTGAAATTGGCAAGCTTCCGCCGTGCAGCATGAGTTCCCAAAAAAAATTTCACATATCATAAGTACAAAATTGAATTTTGGAAAATATTTGGGGAAACGCAGCTTCGTTTGCTAATAATACAAGCACCGAAATTATTGGCTGGATTCTGACATAATTTTCTATAAACTCTACCATGCACAATAGCTTTATCGCTTTTGTTATTTCAAATGAAACCAAGATTCAAGGATAAATCTAATTCCCCAAAAGTTAATTTTCTAATTGACAATGTTAAAGCCCATTTCTTGTATAATAATTAAATAATGCAAATTTTATATCTCTTATATATCGTTAGAGTAATCTCTCTCTCTCTCTCACTGTCTCTCCCTCTCTCTCTGTCTGTCACTCACTCCCACTTTTTCTATGTTTATGTTGAAGGTGTGTGTAGAATATTTATTTACGTTTCATTTTGGCTTATGAATAATTTTATGCTGTACATATTATTCAGAAATACATACATGTATATTTATACGAAGACAATTTATTTCGTTCAAATACTCGTTCACGAAACAAGAGACTTTATATTGATTTTCAGTAATTTCCGGAAACTGTGTTTCCATCCGTTGGTTCATCGCCCGTCCGTCCGTATGATTGCAACGCAAACAATTACAGTTTTCGTAAGGCCATCACGTCGGAAAATATTATGCGTTCTGCGGAAGTTAAAAATATTTAGTAGATTATGCCAGGGGGAAAAAAAGTACAAATCTGGTAATTTGAGTGTTAAGCCAACGACAAAATATCTATAAAAAGGTATATCATAGTTTTGAGATTAGTAAAAGCTTAAAACTATTCTCCCGCGTTGCATGTTTGAAAAATGCTGAGTGTATTTGTACTGTGAATCAGTAGTATCCAGTCGGATATATCAGACTGCAAGCTTCCTATGGGTTATTCATTTGCTTTTTAAATATAAATTAAAGAATTTGTTTTATACACACAGTCCACACTCAAAACTATTGTGAATACTCTGCGTTATAGAGAAACACGCCCCAGGAATATCCAAATGGTTTTTATGCATTCCTTTCAGATGTTTCTTTCATAGTTACGACTTGTAAATTTCATTATAAAAAACTCAACAAGTGCGGGCTCGCTATTTGTTGACATAAGTCGCAAATATGAGTGGTAGGCATACGTATTTCAGACAATATCTGAGGTCTGACAACCGATTGCTCTCTCTCGCACTCCTCTGTCTCTTTTTATCTAAAGAGGTACAGAGAGTACATGTATGATGGGCCAAAGCTCCCACTTGTTGAACCCTAAAAAATATTTATGCTAAATTAAATTTCAACTGTCTATGTAAATAATTCTTGCATAATAATTAACTTTTGTTGAAAAAGAGTGTATAAAATTTTGCATGCCCAGTCAGTCCAATATTTGTTATGTGTGTTGCTCGATGGATCAATGCAAAGCGACTGCTGCTTGGTTTATAAATGGATCTGTAAACGTTTAAAAAATGTTAAAAAAACATATAGCAGCATCCTCACATTATAGATTCCAATGTTTCTATCGTCGATTTCCACTATGTACTTACTAACAAAAGCTACTTTCTCTTTGAGTATTTCTCTTTCTCTCTCTCTCTCTCCCTCTCTCTCTGCTTTATTGTAGCACTTTAACTTCTTGTAATTTTTAGATTTTTAAAGAATAAACTATTGTTGCCTCACTCGCTCAGTTTATTGCTGCGATGTAAAATTTAGTAACGTTCCAAGGATAAAGATTCTTACTTAACAAAGTCAAGTTCATCGACAGTTATTGATATATTCAATATAAAGAAATGAGCAGCTGAGTCCCATCTGAATTGCTGGGCTGCTCTATAGGTTTCATAAGCTTAATATTCTGAATGTCTTTCAGAAAATATCATCTAGGAGATTTAGGGTAAATAGAAAATAGTTCTGCATTGTGGTTGCATTTTCATCAAAAACTGTGTACATAGTCCTCAATCTTGCCAATAACGAACACCCTATATATGTAAATATGAATGATACATTTTAAATGCACAAAATATTCAATCTAACCCTGTTCGCCTATACCTTTGCCTTTGCCTGTCTAACCAAGAACAAATTACTAAAATCATAATCGATCAATGTGTGATCGATTAATTGCAAGCTATTCAAAGTGCAATCGATTACGTATAAATGTACGAATATTTATATATAATGTATACCATATTTTGCACGTTTACAAATTATTTCAAAATTCTTTGAATTGGGAAGGTTTTTATTTCCCTTTTATTTGAGTCTTCAGTTGTTTTTTGCCAGATTTGTATGAATCGAAAATCTTATCTTAAATATATATATCTATATATATATATATATATATATATATATATATATATATATATATATTTATATACATATATAAATTTTTTTATTTATAAATATATATATTTATTTAAATATATATATTTATTTTATATTTAATGCTACTCTGTGCAGGCATTTTGTTGTTTTTTTGTTTGGTATTAATCATTTGGTTTTTGTCAATCTTAAATGTTAATGTGTAAATGTATTTGTACATATAATAAACAAGAACTAAAAACTTCCTCACGATAGTTGTGCCGTTGCAATTTGTAGCTTAGATTGTGATAAAAGTGCATTTTAATCAGATTCGGTTGGCTTCAATGCCTCAGTGAACTGACTAAACATTTTTATTGCGAACTGTTTTCTTAAGAATATACAAAAGATCATTAACTAAATAAAAAATACAAACTTCCGTTTTTTCCTCTTCTTCTTTCTTCCTTGATTAACAAAACTGAACAATCCACAAATCAAACCAAATCAAATAAAAAAAAAAACCGAAACATAATAATTTACAATTGGAAACGAATATCGAAATGCACCACTAAATCATATCATATCAAATCAAATAAAATTAAATCAAGCCCAAATTTAAAATCTATAACGGTTATGTTCGTTTCAAACCTCAACAACAAAAACATACACACACACGCTTAAACTTGAACACTATGCAACAAACGCACATATGCCACATTACATGCTTAACACGATCTACTTTAAAAACAACAACAACAAAAAACCCCCCGATCGGAATAATACTTAAAAATATTTGAACTGTTCTGGGGGGTTCTTCTGGTTCTGAAACGAATGAATACCAATATATATATATTTATATATATATATATATATATATATATATATATATATATATATATATATATATATATATTAATATATATATATATATATATCGAACAACTGATCCGATCTCAACTGTACAGTGATTTGTGCTCAAGGCCTGATAGCGAAGGATAAAAGCGGTACGAGTGATCCATATGTGACGGTGCAAGTTAGCAAGGTGAAAAAGCGAACACGCACAATGCCCCAGGAACTAAACCCTGTGTGGAACGAGAAGTTTCACTTGTGAGTATCTTTCAAATGTATTTTCCGCTTTCTTTGAGTTTTCTATCTTTGTATATAAATGTATGTATGTATGTGTAATTCGTATATATACGTACTCCCACAATTGCCATTTTGTATGTACATACTACCCACACGAATAGTACCTATATAACACATGCACTCTCTCTCTCTCTCTCTCTGTCTCTCTCTATCTGTATCTGTAATTCTTAATAATTTTCCCTATGTGTATGTGTATCTAATGTATGTATAATTTATTTACTTTTCACTCTGTTTGTCTCTCTCTTTCTCTCACTCTGTATCTGTCTCGCTCGCGCTGTCGCTCTCTTTCTCTGTTAAACCCATCGATTTCTTGCTGTTTGCATATGTGTGTATGAGTGTGTGTGTTGAGTTTGAGTGCTATGTAAAATATATGCATGCATACATGCCGACACTTGAGTGTAGTGTGATAGTGCTGTGATATATGCCAAATAAATACATACATGCAAGCATATACTTATAAGTGAGGACACGCGCGCTTTTAATACCCTGATCCCATTGAAAATGGGAAAACAGGGTATAATGTTTTTGTTAAAAGTATGTAACAAGCAGAAGGAGGCGTGCCACACCCCCAAAAGTATATATATTCTTGATCAGGGCGACAAGACAAGTTGATTGAGCCCTGTCCGTCTGTCTGTCCGTCCGTCTGCCCGTCCGTCCGTCCGTATATACGAACGCGTCGATCTCAGAACCTATAAGAGCTAGAGACTTGATTTTATTTTTGTTAGGCGCGTATATAGGACGCGCATATCGAGTTTGTTTCAGAAAATCGATAACTATTCCTGAATATTTGTTATCGATTTAAAACCATATGAAAAATCAGTTATTATTTTTTATCTTTTTTATCTTAAGAGCTAGAGTCTCCAAATTTTCCATGTAGCTTTATATATACTTTTACCAATTTCGGCTTTTTTACATTTGGATACCGGCCCCAAATTTCCCCACAATTTTGAAAATTATTTTCAGTTGCAATATATATAGTGTTTGGTCTTTTTAAAAACTACATTAATTATTTAAGTCATATGGTGAAAGTTTCATTAAAATCCGTTGATAAACACAAAAGTTATATTAACAAAATGTTTGGCCAGATCAACAGCGATTGAACTGCAAAGCGCACAGAGACCAGCTGGCGCTTATACATGTTCATTATGTATACATGTGCACACATACATGCAAATGCTCGCGAACAAATTTTCTTAAAACCGCAATTGCCTTTGAGTTTGGGTCGAATTGTGTTTGAATTGTTTTTGCTACCTACTTCCAATTGCCGCTCGCCGCTGTGTGTCGCTGTGCGAATATGTTTTCGATTCTTCTTCTTTAATAGTAACGGAACAAATATTGTGAGCTTGAAAAAATTTGCTGGTATAATCTGTGTGTCGAATTTGTTTGTATAATTCCTCTTTGATCGACATTATTAGTACCATTGGCATAGATTTAAGTCGCGTGATATGGATGTTCATACGAGTTATGGACTGACTAAATTAAGAAAACTAAGGGCGGGTGGGATTAGGGTATCCCCTAGTCGGGCGCGCCGACTAGAGTCTTCTTACTTGTTTATACCCTGAATCCATTGAAAATGGAAAATCAGGGTATAATGTTTTTGTGCGAATGTATGTAACAGGCAGAAGGAGGCGTGCCACACCCCATAAAGTATATATATTCTTGATCAGCTCGACGAGCTGAGTTGAACTAGCCCTGTCCATTTGTCCATTTGTCCGTCCGTCCGTCCATGTTAACACGTGGATTTCTTAAACCACAAAAGCTAGAGACTTCAAATAAAAAGCAAAATGCTCGATAATACCATACGCTGTACGAATTTATTTTTTTTTTTTTCGATAACTCGTCCCATTTCTTTATTATCGATAACTATTAAAAATATCGCTTTGTTTTTGAGGTCTGGCGTGCACATCGTTAAAGATAGAATCGTGCACTAAGTTGTGTTTGATTGCTATATTGAATCCGCACATTTTGTAATTTTTGGATTTTTTGGATTTCGCCCACAATTCAACAAAAACGATAATTCACGTATATCAAATACTATAGACTTGAAGTTTGGCAATTGGTACATTTAAATGTCATAATCACTCCTCAAAATTTTCATTAACAACATAAATCGAGAAAAAAAGTTATTAAACAATACATTTTCCATAGCACAGCCTCTTCTGCAGCCGCAAAACTGCGCAGTATGCATATTACGTGTATGCATATGTTTGGTGTGTGTGTGTGTGTGTGTATGTGTTGCTTACTATTAATGAATAAATAAAACTTTTTATGATTGGTATTACAGCTCAATGGATTCACTGCTCTTAGTCGAGCAGTTTCGACTAGATATTTGTTACTTGTTTCAATTGCCTTCTTGCCCTTGCTCTTTGACCACTCCATCACACATGTATATACATGAATGTTTAATAATGCACGCATACATATCTAGGCGGTCCCATAGAAGAAAAGATGAAAACTCTGCTTAGCCTTCATTGCCCTCTGTCGCTGTATTCTTGGAATATATTTAGCAATGATCTGCTTGATCAATACGTCTCTGTTTCGCGTAAAATAAATAAATGATATGACCTATAAGCACAGTTCTACAATTTATTCATTACCTTATCTTCTTTGTTTAGTTCGAACCATTGATCTGATCGTAGCATAACAAAAGTTATTTATCTATCTATCTTGCTTGATTCTATGGAGAATATATATATATATATATATATATATATATATATATATATATATATATATATATATATATATATATATATATATATATATATTTATTCTTTCGGATTAATATTCGGATTAGATTCTTTGGGGTAGGTCCTAATTTATGCATCAATAAAAGCATAAATGTTATTTCTAGTACTTGAGTTTTGGTATACGAGTATTATACATTGCTTATTAATAAACTGACTATGTAAAATTCAATTCAAAGTAATGTACATGATGTGTAAATATGTACATATATATTATAGGGAAATTTAATATTGTAATAACTATAATTATAAATTGCCCGATGAATTTTGCCAAATAAACTTGTAAGTATATTAAAAAAGAAAAACAACCATCAACTAAATCCTGATGATCTTCTAAGGTTATGCATATTAAAGCTTAATTATAATTGCTTTATCTTCCTTATGTATACTCTATGAGCATCTTCTCATATTAATGTTTATTTAAGTAACGTAACTAACGTTTTACTTACGTAAATTTAGAGACTAGAATTGGAATTATCTATCTAGCTAGCCACATAAAAATACATACTATATATTCATTTTGATGCTCATCAATCACTGTTTGTGAGTACTTACACGGGAACTGTTTGCAACAAATACATATATGAATGTCCAGATTCATCACCTTATGGGACAAATGATTAATTTCTGTAAAGAATATCTCTTAAAAACATATTCAGATTTTCAGTTACTTCCTTTTCACTGTGCACCACATATAATATATATAATATTTATATATATATATATATATATATATATCATATATATATATATATATATATATGATCATATAATATAATACGGATTTAGGGCTTTACAACCCAATGCATGCACACACTGTATAGGTAGCTTTGGGCTACCTTTTAGATACGCACTTGCAAAAACTATATTATATCAAAGCATATTCATTGCTTATATATATATATTTATATATTTATTTTTATATGTGTATTCACATAAAAATTATTGATGGGGTATGCAGTGAGTGCCACAACTCTTCAGATCGTATAAAAGTTCGAGTCTGGGATGAAGATAACGATTTGAAGTCGAAATTGCGACAGAAATTGACTCGAGAATCCGATGACTTTCTTGGCCAGACAATAATCGAGGTTCGAACTCTATCCGGTGAAATGGACGTGTGGTATAACTTAGAGAAACGTACAGACAAGTCTGCCGTATCGGGTGCTATACGGCTCCATATCTCAGTTGAAATAAAGGGTGAGGAGAAGGTAGCACCTTATCATGTCCAATACACATGCTTGCACGAGAATCTTTTCCACTATCTGTGCGAGGAAAATACCGGCATGGTAAGTGATATATGATCATATTGTGCTTATTAAAAATTATTCAATCTATATATAGGTAAAACTACCCACCCAAAAAGGTGATGATGCATGGAAGCTGTACTTTGATGAAATCCCCGAAGAGATTGTTGATGAGTTCTCAATGCGTTATGGTATCGAAAATATATATCAAGCAATGACTCATTTTCATTGCCTTTCCGCGAAGTACCTTTGCCCGGGAGTTCCGGCCGTAATGAGCACCCTATTGGCGAATATCAATGCATATTACGCCCACACTACCGCCTCCTCAGCAGTGTCAGCCAGCGATCGGTTTGCAGCGAGCAACTTTGGGGTTCGTATTCCCATCACATACGTATTTATTTTGTAAATATGATATCTAATAATATTCACACACCGTTGCCATTTGTAGAAGGAAAAGTTTGTGAAATTGCTTGATCAGCTGCATAATTCGTTAAGAATTGATCTCTCGATGTATAGAAACAACTTTCCTGCTTCGAGTCAGGAAAAACTAATGGATCTCAAGTCGACAGTTGATCTCTTGACCAGTATTACATTTTTCCGCATGAAGGTAAGTTGACGTCTCAGGTGTATTATATATTGTATTTAATTTATGACGATTTGATTCAATAGGTACAAGAGCTGTCAAGTCCTCCAAGAGCAAGTACAGTTGTCAAGGATTGCGTAAAAGCTTGTCTTAGATCCACCTATCAATTCCTTTTTGAGAACTGTTACGAGCTATACAATAGGGAGTTTCAGGTAATTTATATATATATATATATAGCTATGATCGATATATTTTGGATATGTCACGCTCCAATGGAAGGATCATATAATTTATAACGCTTTGCAATGTAATCTTTGTCTATATAGCCACATCTGCTTTTAAAACCATGTAGCATGCACCAGACGAAATCCCATTTTTAATAAGATTCATAATATCGAGCATTTATTACCAGGTGGATCCAAACGAAGCGAAACGTGATACTGATGACCATGGCCCAAAACTAGATAGCGTTGACTTCTGGCATAAGCTAATTGCATTGATTGTATCTGTTATCGATGAAGACAAGAATAGTTATGGGACAGTGCTCAACCAATTCCCCCAGGAATTGAATATTGGACAGGTATGTTGAACCATTCGTAATCGGGATCTAATTTAATATAATTATATTTGTATTATATATTGTACTTTAGCTATCGGCAGCTACCATGTGGGGCCTTTTCGCCGTGGACATGAAGTACGCGCTAGAAGAGCATGAGCAGCATCGGCTTTGCAAGTCATCTGCTTACATGAACTTGCACTTTCGTGTCAAATGGCTTTATAGTAACTATGTTAAGGAGGTGCCACCTTATAAAGGAGCTGTGCCGGAGTATCCAGCCTGGTTTGAGCCATTCGTCATGCAATGGCTAAATGAGAACGATGATGTTTCGTTAGAGTACCTTCATGGCGCATTTAATCGTGACAAGAAGGACGGGGTAAGCCATATTAAATATGAACTCAAAAGTGAAGAAAAAAATTGCGAGTTTATTTACTAGTGGGAAATATTTTTATCTATAAATATATAAATGGAACATAATCACTTTTCATTTTGTCTGTATCCATTCAAATCAGTTCCAAAAGAGCAGCGAACATGCCCTTTTCTCAAATTCTGTAGTCGACGTTTTCACACAACTGACGCAATGCTTCGATGTTGTTAGCAAGCTCGAGTGTCCAGATCCAGAAATTTGGAAACGTTACATGAGGCGTTTTGCTAAAACAATCGTTAAAGTGCTAATTGCCTATGCTGATATTGTGAAAATGGAGTTTCCAGATCATATGAGGGATGAAAGAATTGTAAGTACAGTTTCCTTTAAATCGATCAACCAGGCATCGGCTAGCTCTTCATT
Source organism: Drosophila mettleri (assembly GCA_035047625.1). NCBI lineage: Eukaryota > Metazoa > Arthropoda > Insecta > Diptera > Drosophilidae > Drosophila > Drosophila mettleri. The sequence continues at coordinate 1,254,213 of JAWNPI010000096.1, forward strand.
TATGGATTATCTTGAAAATTGGGACTGTCTTGTTGATTTGGATTTTCACTTTATCATAGGCCTGCATTTTAATGAACAACATACAACAGTTAAGGGTTCAATTGGAGAAAATGTTCGAGTCGATGGGTGGTGATAAGCTGGAGGAGGACGCAGCCAACATTTTGAAAGAGCTTCAGCAGAATCTTAACTCAGCCCTTGACGATTTAGCTTCACTGTTTGCTATAAGGTTGTTTTGTCGCCTAGTTCTATATTTGGAAGTGTTCCTTAATTAACTTACTCTTTCACAGCTTGGAGCCACGCATAACACAATCGGTGCGAGAGCTTGGCGACATGCTTCTATCAATCAAAGGAGGAAGCGGAAATCTCACAGCTGGCAATCAGGCGGTCCAACGAAACACAGTTGCCGTGGAGGCTGATGATGTATTGCGGCCTCTGATGGATTTACTTGATGGATCTTTAACTTTGTATGCACAGTCGTGTGAAAAGACAGTGCTGAAGCGTTTGCTCAAGGAACTTTGGAAAATTGTTATGCGAATTTTGGAAAAGACCATCGTACTGCCACCAATGACTGACAAAACTGTGAGTGCATAAAAATTACAAGGCCAAAATATACCCAATCCAATATCAACTTTCTATGTATCTCAACCTATCTAGATGATGTTCAAACATTTAACGGATAATGCCAAGAATTTGGCTTCAAACGCTAAAATAGAAGACATGGGACGTTTGTTCAAGTCGCATATGGCGGGCAAACAGGATGTTAAAAGTGCTCTTAGCGGCGTTATGGATATATCGAAGGAGGTCGAAAAGAACCTATCCCCTAAACAATGTGCCGTGCTCGATGTTGCCTTAGATACAATTAAACAATACTTCCACGCCGGTGGCAATGGACTTAAGAAGACATTTTTAGAAAAATCTTCAGAGTTACAAAGTCTCCGATATGCACTCAGCTTGTATACACAAATGACAGACACTCTGATTAAGACCTTTATTTCGAGTCAGGTGCACGAAGGTTGGTTCCCTTTAATACATACTTTTATTGTTGTTACACCGTGAATACCATTGAACTCAAATTCACTGTAAAATGGTTTTGAGCAATGCAACATGAGAAACGGAGCATGGCAGAACCCATCAAATCCGAAACTATTTGAAGCATTTATTCTAGTTGGGCACTCCCAACTAGAGCCTTTTGACTTATCAACAGTACATTTTTAAAATTAGTCAATGTCTTTCGCATATCTTTTAGTGGATCCTGAAAATGCGGAAGAAAGTGTTGGTGAGATATCAGTGCAAATAGATCTTTTCTCACATCCAGGCACTGGAGAGCACAAAGTGAATGTTAAAGGTAAATCAGACTGCAACATCGGAAATATTACGTTGGATCACTATTTATGCATGGAATCCATTGAAAATTAAGTTTCATGGCTTAATGGTTTTTTTGAAAATAAAGTAAATATATTATTGATCAGTTCCACGATTGAAATTGATCTAGACCGGTCCTTTTGTCCGTCCGTATGAACGTAGTGATGTGACTTGAAATATAAAACAGAGCACTCGTGTATACCATACACAGTACGAGTCTATTTTATTTTTTTTTTTCGATAGCTTATCATTTGATAGATAATCGAAAATTTGACTGTGCAATAAGCCGTGGGGGATTGCAATACTGAATACGAATATTTTGTTGTCTTTTGATTTTGGATACCATCCCCCACAAATTACAATTCATGTTTACTGGGGACTTAAGATTTTAGAAATTAAAGTTTCGTGCTCTAAAAATTGTATTGAAATTTATTGCCAAAAAAAAAACCTATTCAATAATAAAATTTTCATGCGCATTCTGCAGTCGCAGAACTGTTTCTGCGTAACTGCTCAAAACGTAAGTGTGTGTGCTTGTGTTTTTTGCCATAAGTAAATAAAAGAAACTTCATTGATATATTAGCTCAAACGATTTAGAGTATTTCTTAGTAGAGCCGTTGCAACTAGAAATATTTGAGCTTAATTTTTTTTGTAAAATATAAATTATCTTATAAGTATTTTATTTGTTTTTTGTTGTTAGTCGTGGCTGCCAACGATCTGAAATGGCAAATACCATCAGGCATGTTTAGGCCATTTGTGGAGATAAATCTTATTGGACCTCACCTTCAGGACAAGAAGAGAAAATATGCAACCAAATCTAAGTCAAATAACTGGTCTCCCAAATACAACGAATCATTCAGCTTGTAAGTACCTTGTTAGCTTAAATAGAAGCTTGTATACCTACCGATCAATGTTTTCGAATATTCTTCATTGCTTGTACATATCGAACTCGAATCGTTGCCTGTAGAATTGAGCTAAGTATTGTTCTGCCACGAAAGTTGCCTCTACTATTACCGCTACTTTGCAACTTGAGTGACAAAGAGGAAGTCTAAATCGCAATTGTTTGTATTGTATTATGTGAACATGTCAAACGTTGTGCCAAACGTTCTATTTTTTAGTTTCGGAAAAATGTTAGCTCTGTTACAAATCAAAGTTGTATGTAATAATGAGCGACGTTGGCTCAAAAAATATAGAAATACGGTCTTTAACTTCGTCGTCATCTTTACAGTCGAATACAATTAAGCATCCAGGTCTTCAGTTGGTATAGGATTACAATCAAATGTATAGGATTACAATTAAATATACTTTTTATACCCTAATCCTATTAAAAATGTGAAAACAGGGTATTATATTGTTGTTAAAAGTATGTAACAGGCAGAAGACGGCGTGCCACACCGTCCATCTATCTGTCCGTCCCTCCGTATATATGAACGCGTCGATCTCGAACTTATAAGAGCGAGAGACTTAAATTTTGTTAGGTCCGTGTATATCACGCGCATATTGAGTTTTTTTTAGAAAATCGATGAATATTCCAGAATAATTGTTATCGATTTAAAACCATATGGAAAATCAGTAAATTTTGTTCATCTTTTTCATCTTATTAGCTAAAGTCTCATTTCGTATGTAGCTTTGTGTATTTTTTACCAATTTCGGTTTTTGGTACATTTGGAACACATTTTGATAATTTCTCCAAAATCTTAAAAATTATGTTCAGTTGCAAATATATGTGAACAATTTCGATGTTTAAAAAACAATCCGTTAAAAAAGACGAAACTTATTTGGCAAACTGCTGCCGCTGTATAAACTGCGCTGTACGCAGAGCGTGTACATGTGCGTGCATGCGTATGCGTTTAATGATTTATATGTCAGATTAAGGGGTTCAGGGTTTCTCTTAGTCGAGCCGTCTCCACTAGAGTTTTCTTACTTGTTATACTCTGAATCCATAGAAAATGGAAATTTCTGCAACCACAAAAGCTAGAGACTTCAAATAAAAAGCAAAATGCTCGATAATACCATACGCTGTACGAGTTTATTTTTTTTTCGATAACTCGTCCCATTTCTTTTTTATCGATAACTATCAAAAATATCGCTTTGTTTTTTAGATCTGGCGTGCACACCGTTAAAGATAGAATCGTGCACTAAGTTGTGGTTGATAGCTATTGTGAATCCGCACATTTTTTCATTTTTGGATTTTTGATGCCACGCCCCTTTCGCCCACAATTCAACAAAAACGATAACTCACGTATATCAAATACTAGAGACTTGAAATTTGGCAAATAGGTACATTTGAATGTCATAAGCATTCCCCGAAAATTTCATTAAGAATGTATGTCGAGAAAAAAAGTTATTAAACAATAAAGTTTGCATAGCACAGCCTCTTCTGCAGCCGCAAAACTGCGCAGTACGCATATTACGTGCATGCATATGTTTGTGTGTGTGTGTGTGTGCATGTGTTGGTTACTATTAATGAATAAATTAATCTCTTAATGATTGGTATTACAGCTCAATGGATTCAGGGTATCTCTTAGTCGAGCAGTCTCGACTAGAGTTTCGTTACTTGTTTTTTTTTGGAGTGTATTCAAATTGAATTATCGCTTGGATAGTCCAGTTTCGTTATATGATATACAATTCGTGTATTCATTTCAACGTTTTGTAGCTTACATTTTTCAGTTTACACAGGATACATGTGGCTTTCTCGCAGTTTCAAAGAAGAGAAATATAATTAGGCTTTAGCTAAATTTCACCATAGAAAAGATACTAGTTGTTCTTGATAAAGTATCTTTTCAGAAGTGATTTTTCAAGATGCATGGAAAATTTAACAGTGCCTTGCTTATTTCTTTTACTGAAATATTTTTCGACGGTCGCTTGTTTAGGATAGCTATTTCATTACCACACCTCGTATGAAGCTAGTCAGGAGCTCTGCACAGTATCGCCGTGTCTAACTTTCCCGACTAGAGCGCTTTTGCTTGTTATGCTATATTCAATATATACTTTATATTATATAATATCGATATATCATGAATTTTGCATATATAGCACCATTGGCAATGAAGAACAACTGGATTTTTTCGAGCTTCACATTTGCGTTAAGGACTATTGTTTTGCACGGGACGATCGTCTTGTGGGAGTTGCAGTAATACCACTGAAGGATATATCAGAAAAGGTCTTATTTAACAAATCTAACACTTCTCATTAAAATATATAATAATAATTATATATAGGGATCAGTTGCTTGTTGGCTGCCTTTGCAGCGTCGCATCGAAATGGATGAGACAGGTTGGACCATATTGCGAATTCTATCGCAGCGAAATAACGACGAAGTGGCCAAGGAATTTGTCAAACTAAAATCAGAGATACGTCAGGAACCCACTATGGGTACATAAATGAACTGGAGAGATGGATCTCGAAACCCACACATCCACGCGCACACACGCATACACAATCCTTATAAAACATGTGAATTATCTAATGCATATATATATATATATATATATATATATATATATATATATATATATATATCTTTCTCTCTCTCTCTTTTTTAGGAGGAAACATGAGTTTATCCGATTATGAAAAAATTTTTAGTAGCATTATACACAATTAAAATTCAAATATAGCAAATTCGTATGCAGTACACGAAATACGGTAAAAGTTTATATAAGTGTTGAATCTAATTTCAATGATATTATTTTGTAAGGTTCGAGTGGTGAGATCATATATAAATATACACACACGTGTATACATGTATTTAAATGTGTATATTTGCTTGTTATTAAGGAGAGTATGAACCAGCTATACATATATACATATATACATATACATATACATATATATATATATATATATATATATATATATATCAGCTTCATCTTAATGGCTATCACATACACACGAAAAAAAAAAAAATGGGGGACATTTTCGACGTTTAAAAAAAAATTAAACTTTAAATTTACTTCCCAAAAGAACCAAATGACAAACACTCTCCAAAATGATCATCCAAAACATCTCAAATGTAATTTTGTCATTTACGCACATAATCCTATTTTTGTAAATAAGTGCTCGCGTGAGCAAAAGTGTAAACTTGATTTGTATTACTATCATATAAATTTGTTAAATATAATTCATGTGCATAATAATTATAAATAATTATTTTTTCTATTGGAATAATAAAAAAGTAGCCTATGATTATTATTAAATATTTGTAAATGCGTATACCTTTCTTGATCTAAACAAGCTGTGTAATATTTAATGGACGTCGAGAGCATTAATGCTGGCTGAGATAAAGCTCAATATTCGCCAGAGATTAGTGACTATCATCAGTTGCTCCCATCATTAAGCGCTCTCTCATCAATTTAAGTATTGTGAATATGTAATGATATATGTCGGTAATAGAGAAAGTTTGATATTATTTTCTGCAGCGAAACCCTGCGCATGTTACGCTCTTTGCGTTATCTCGATTCGCGCTCGTTCACACGTATCTCACACATCTAAGATTTTACCGTTCATCCTACTAATCACAGAATCGCATTAAAACATAAATATTTATTACTGTCTCTAATACTATATAACTGTTGTAGTTAGATATTAAATTACAATTAACTTTAATATATACAGCTACGTAGCATATACTGTTTGTCTATTAATTATCTCAAAAGATGGTGAGTTGTGTCTGTAGCCCTTTGTAACGTGGGCCATTGTTAGGGCCGAGATGAACAGCAAACTTAAAATTAAGTTTTATAACAGCTACCAATTCAATTCATGTAGTTCTCAATTCATAAAATACAAAAGTCTGCACCAGTTTGATTCTGGTTCTGATAAGCCACAAAATATTTAGTTTAATAACTCTTATTTTATTGTTATACGTGCTATTTACGAGCCTGGCAAAACATTCAAGTCTTTATTTATTTTTGGCCCTGAGATCGAAATATTCGTACATATGGACACACGGATGGATGGACAGTCCTAAACGACTCGACTTGTCATCCTGGAAAAGAATAAGCATCCTTTATTGAGTCTGTCATGCCTTATTCTCCCGTATCTCCCTCGAAAATATATACTTTATGTGCGCTGGAACTCCTCCTTTTGCCTGTTACATGTATTTTCATAAAAATATTATACACTGACATTTCATTTTCAATGGATTTAGGGTATAATAAGTAATAATACTCTAGTTTAGAAAGCTAGACTAATTCTAGCTGATATGCCAATCATTAAAGGATTATTATTAAAGGATTTATTTATTTAGGACGATTCAAATACAATTCAAACACAATTCAACTAAAATTTAAACTCAATTGCGATTCTTACAATACCATGCGAAAGCATTTGAATGTGTGTGTGCACATGTATAGATAACGCACATGTATAAGCGTCAGCTTGGCTCTGCTCTCTCTGCCTTTAATTCGTATTTTATAAGTGGCAAAACATTGTGTTTAATAACTTGTGTTTATCAACGGGCTTCGATTAAACTTTCAGCATATTATGCAAATATATTTTTTATACCCTGATCCCATTGAAAATGGGAAAAAAGTTATTAAACAAAATGTTTGGCTAGATCAACAGCGATTGAACTGCAAGCGCACACAGACCAGGTGGCGCTTATACATGTTCAATTTGTATACATGTGCACACATACATGGAAATGCTCGCGCACAGTATTCTAAGAACCGCAATTGCCTTTGAGTTTGGGTCGAATTGTGTTCGAATTGTTTTTGCTACCTACTTCCAATTGCCGCTCGCCGCTGTGTGTCACAGTCGCAGGCGCTGTGTGTCGCTGTGCGAATATGTTTTCGATTCTTCTTTAATAGTAACGGAACAATTCTTGTGAGCTTGCAAAAGTGTGCTGGTATAATCTTTGTGTCTTTGATCGACATTCTTAGTGTCATCCGCATAGATTTAAGTCGCGTGATATGGTTGTACATACGAGTTATGGACTATATTAAGAAAACTAAGGCGGGGGTGGGATTAGGGTATCCCCTAGTCGGGCGCGCCGACTAGAGTTTTCTTACTTGTTATATCCTGAATCCATTAAAAATGGAAATTTCAGGGTATAATGTTGTTGTGCAAATGTATGTAACAGGCATAAGGAGGCGTGCCACACCCCATAAAGTATATATATATTCTTGATCAGCTCGATGAGCTGAGTTGAACTAGCCCTGTCCGTCTGTCCGTCCGTCCGTCCGTGTAAACACCTGGATTTTGTAAACCACAAAAGCTAGAGACTTCAAATAATAAGTAAAATGCTCGATAATACCATACGAGTTTATTTTTTTTTTCGATAACTCGTCCCATTTCTTTATGATCGATAACTATCGAAAATATCGCTTTGTTTTTGAGGTCTGGCGTGCACACCGTTAAAAATAGAATCGTGCAGTTGTGGTTGATTGCTATATTGAATCCGCACATTTTGTCATTTTTGAATTTTTGATGCCACGCCCCTTTCGTCTGCAATTTAACAAAAACGATAACTCACGTATATCAAATATTAGAGACTTGAAATTTGATAAATAGGTACATTTAAATGTTTAAAGCAAAAAAAAGAAATTTCTTACATTTATGCCATATTTGCAACTGAACTTTAAAGATTTTGGTGAAATTTGGGTCCGGTATGTAACAAAAACCGAGCCTAACAAAAGAAAATTCAAGTCTCTAGCTCTTATAGGTTCTGAGGGCGACGCGTTCATACATACGTGCGGACGGACGGACAGACAGACTGACGGACAGGGCTCAATCTACTCATATTGTCGTCCTGATCAAGAATATTATGTGGTGTGGTTTGCCACCATCTGCCTGTTACATACTTTTAACAAAACTTTTGTACGTTGATATGTTTTCTTTGCTATCACTGAATAAAATAAACTTTTAATGATTGATATACAGGGTATCTCTTAGTCGAGCCGTATCTACGACAGTGTTCTGGCTTGTTTTTTCCTGGCTCTTATAGTTAAAAAGTATAGTTTTTTGCCATTGCCGCGCATCTTGTGTTTATATACAAATATATCTACCACAAAAAGTGCCAAAATATAGCCGAATGAATGAATAATGCCTTATCTTTCCATCCGGCTTGCCTCGCCCCTAACTTCTTCTTACGTGCCACATTTGGCACGCCCACTGGAGACGATGAAAATCGTATCTAGAACCTTACTCATGTTACTCATATATATTTATATAATAAGTATTTATTGCCATAAGAAGCAAGGAAAATTCTCTGTTCTTTTAACTATCAAAACTTGAATGAGCAATAAACTTAGGGAACAGAATATAAAGCAGTCGTTGGTTCGATTATAAGATACTTACTTGATTTTTGGTTGGATGATTTGAAATATATACTCGTCTGTACTCTCGTCAGATAAAGTTTCAAGATTATCCTGATTGTCCCCCAATAGGGGCAAAACGGGTAAAACTGTATCTTCTACAGTTTTAGAGCTAGAACTTAAGAATTTTGTATGTGAGATTCGAAATATTTTTTGGATCCTAAATGGCCTGTGCACCTGTGGGAATTTAGTATCAAGTAGACGGTTCTTATTTGTTGAATGTCCGTTCGGCCGGCTGAAGCTGTAACGCTTCATAAATCAGTCGATCATCTTTTAAGATTTATCAAAACAAATAATTAGAATAATATTTGTGGTATGTATTTATATTTAAATATGTATTGCACATTAGACAGTAAGAATAATTCTAAGACATATTTGATTATGTATGTGTATATATAAGTATATACATATGCATATATATTTATATATTACACCTTTGTGTATTATTGTTCGGTCTAAAAAGCTAGAGTGTATTGCTAGGGGAATTTAACCGTGGATTTGATCAAATACCAAATGGTTGGTATGGTAACTTTGCGTATCATTACAGCAACTTCGGGTCGCGCCCATGAAGGCAAAATATATGCCTACAAACAGATACTCAGGAAATAAAAAGTTTTAAAAGTGATCAACATTCACCTAGACCTAGTTTGCATTTCTATTGCGCTTAAGACATTTAAAGTTAAAAGAGAGTAGAATAGAAATAAATATCCAAAATGAGGGTAGAATTAGTCGGTGATATTATACAAATATCGTTCCGTTCTATCGGAGACTGCGAGACGCTTCAACAAATTGATCTGAAAACGGATCGGTGATGGACTGACTGACAAACTGTTGTAGAAGGCGAGAACGATACCAAAAACCAGACATGTTTTTGATCAGGCCTAATTGGTCTGAAATATAGCTAACGGCAGCAGGTATTTAACATTCCGATATACATCTAAGCAAGTTAAAACTTCTTTTCTGGGTTTCAAACAAAACTCATCGACTATAGAAGCCAACGAAAAAATCAAAAATGGATGACGACTCCATTAACTGAATGCACATTAAGAATTTTACATTCGGAGAATTCTTTAACCCAATATTACCCCAAATTTAAAAGAGAGAATCCAGTCTTCGGCAGTATGAGTATGAGTAAGCAAAAGCTACTTGCTAGTCGGACGCACTGATTAGAGTATTCGTATTGCATTGACACTGTATTGCTTTAGTTCCTCTGCCAGGAACAGGCCGTGCGCAGAAACATGCGATGCGCCAAAAGACAATAAAATTTAATCACAACCTCATTTTCAATTGTTTTGTATTTATCATTAGATCCATTGAAGCAATAATAATCAGAATTAAAAAGTACTTATAATTTATTTAGATAGATATTTAAGTACTTTTAAAGTACACGTTCGTATTAGTTTATTTACATAATTTCTAAGATCCATAAGAACATATCAGACATTTTATATGAATGTGTGCATATGTATATATGTAATATCTCTGTGTGGATGTCATTGAAAACAATACAGTGTCTTTATTGCCCTATAAGTCCAGATCCTTTCGAATATAACTAAAGGGACCGATGAAAAGAAGCGTTTCGATTATGTGAAGAGTACATAAGCAGCTAATAGGTCTAAACGATGTTGATTCTGAATCTTAACTCTTACGTCTATAGAAGAACATGATGAGAGATGTTCATAAGACTACTTGCATACATAATTTTGTTTCTAATTATACAAATTTATATATATATATATATATATATATATATATACATATATATGTATATATATATATATATATATATACATATATATATATATATATATATATATATAATATATATATAATGTATAATAATGATGTATATAGTGCTATTTAGGTCTGAAATTGCATTTGTTTATTCTCGATTCGTGCATATACTATTTCTAAGAATATAAATATGTTAATATGGAGACTGATACGGAACATCCTAGTCATCCTAATTACTAACTAATCACTAAGTAAATGAATATTTTGCTATGGCATTGGTGCATAAATGGCACAAAAATTGGAGCGAACAATTCTCGTCGACTACAAAACACTCAATCAAAATTATATATATATATATATATATATGTGTGTGTGTGTGCGTATGGGGGTTTTTTGTGAATGTGGGTGTGTGTGTATGTGTAATGGCACTTGAACTGAAACTTAAAGACCTATACAAAGTGTCTAGCTTATGTTTTTTTTGTATTTACAAGAAAAAAGTAAAATTTATCCGAATCCGCATCTGAATACCGACTAGGCGGCATTGCTTTTCCTCTTGCGACTATCTTAGCTTCACTCTCTCGCTTCATATATACATACATATCTATGTATATAGCGTAGTGAGAGGGGAAGGTATGGCTATCAACTTGCTCCTTAGTCATCATCACGCAATGATGAAATTTCCATATCCTCAGATGAAAATCCCGATGGCGATAAACTTTCCGGTGGATAATAATAATTGCTACTGCTACTCGGGACAGCTCCAGAATCCAGCAACTGAGCTGGTGGCGGGGGTGTCTCGCAGTCGTCGACAATTGTCTGACTCATCTCATGCAGATGGTAGGCGGCAGCAGCGGCGGCTGCCGCTGCCTGCACAGCGGAACCAGTCTCTTGGTTGTGACCATTAGAGCTGCCACCTGCCGAACCACCTGGACCGCCGCCTCTGCACCAAAGTTGACGCATTTCCGCGCGTCGATTGCGCATCAAAACTTTATACTCGGATATGCGCATCTTTTTTCCATCCACAATGCAAGTGCGTTTGGGACGTGGACGATAGCGATAGTCGGGATGCTGCTCCATGTGCAACTTGGACAGACGCGATTGCTCCTCGTAATATGGCTGCTTGTCAGCGTTCGACATTGACTTCCAGCGGGCGCCCAAAATTTTTGATATATTTGAATTGTGCATGTCCGGGCAAGCTTTTAATATTTTTCGCCTCTCATCCTTAGCCCAGACCATGAATGCATTCATTGGTCTCTTAATATGCGGTTTGCTGTGCCCATGACTATGTCGCTGTGATTGGCCATGGACATGAGCTTGGCACTCCGGGTCCAATGCAGCTGATCGTTCTGAATTTGTACCACAGCTGTTTAAGGAATCCCGACTTGTCCGGGCTACTCGAGCATTTGATCCTGCAACCCGTCCTCCACCGACGCCACCTCCGCCACCACTGGATAAATTTGAATTTGGCTCTAGGACACTGCCAGCGTTCGTACCCCATATTCGTCCCTGAAAGTAGATATAAGTTGATTGAGGATTGAATTGAATCGCATCAAAGTGGAAAGATCGAAACTTGACCCACTAGGTTTTATTTTTAATTAGTATCTAATATCGCTAATTTCTGGCTAATTTTGACCGTACGTCGAGTTAGCATCGGAAAACTCTGAGAGCTATAGTCTTGCAAGATTTAGTAATCGAATCTTTCTTTCTAAATTTCACGAATCGATTAAAATCACTACCCGTATTCAGCTATTTAGACATAGAGTCACCAAATGTATAGTATGAATTTAGATTCTCTTTAACACCCTCTGGATGACAACCACTGATTTATCCGTATAAGTTTAACATCGATCTGCTAGTCTTAAAAAACAGGTTTGTGAAAAGTTTTACTTACGCGACTGTGTAAGTAACTAGCCTCGACGTCGGCAAACAATGAAGTGGATACGGATTGCTGCGAATGATGGGGAGTAAGTGTGACCGCTTGGCCTACCTGCTGCCAATTCAAAGGTGGGCTAGGTACAATGGGTGTTAGGCGCTCACGTTCCCGGTGCTCCCTCATGCCGGTGCTAATCGGAGAGGAGTCAGGTGAGCCCTTGGGTTTTGATAGATTAAGTGGCGCATCCATTTCAGAGTTTAACGATTCCGCATCCTTGCTTCTTGGTTCCGTCGGCGATGACGGAAAATTGATTGCAATTGAACTATCTAACGGGCTCTGTGCTGTCAGACCTGGTGAGTCTGGTGGCGTATTGTGGCTGTATGTGTGCACGACTGTGCGATCTCGCATTGGTGATCCCGACCTGGATGCCGATGCCTTACTGTCAACACCACATTCCCCACCAGCCAGCTCCGAGGCCTCCATCGAGCTCTGATCTGTTGAATCCACAATCGCATATTTCTCGCTGCTATTTTTGTATTTTTGAATATTATTACTATTATTATTATTTGTATTATTAATATTATTATTTTTATTGTAGTTACTATTATTGTTATTATTATTGCTACTATTATTATTATTATTATTGTTATTGTTATTATTATTATTATTGTTTCCGGTGTTGCTGTTGTTGTTTGTGGCAGCCACAGCTGCGGCTGCCAGCGCCGCCTGAATATGAGCCGCTGCAACCGCCGCTGTAGGCCACATCGGCTGCATTGTCAGCTTGTGGGCATGAGCATGAGTGTGGGAGTGGCTGGGTGACTGCGCGTGACTGGAACTGTGACTGTAATGCGATTGGGCTGTCGCCACATGACCAGGTATTAAGGGCACAGGTGGACGCAGGAATGGCAAAAATGGCACTAAATTGCTGGGCAATGCAGCTACAGCCTGATGCTGATGTTGTTGATGATGCTGTTGATGCTGCGTGGCGAATCTTCCTGTTTCGAATTGTGCGCTTAGTTGCTGATGCAGCTCCTGTAAGCAGCTCTCCTGGTGCATACGCTGCACATTTTGCAGCTGCTGCTGCTGCTGCTGCTGAATATTTGCCTCAATGTCGGTCATGCCTTCGAACTGAGCCTGAAAATATAATCACAAAAATGGATACCAATTTGTATACATATACTTATACACCTTAACATATATGCTTTATATTTTACGTCTAGTAATATTCTCTTTAATATCGTAATGGGACCAAATGGCATTTTAACCTTGATATTTCGGTAGCGAAATGGAAGGAAACACGGAGAGCTAATCACGAATCTGGATAATTATTTCGAAAGAGGGAGAGCGAGACTGCGATTGAGACATACGTAGGAATATTTTAAAATTGTAAAATTTTGCTAAACATCAATTAAGACTATATACTATATTTATTTTAATACTTAAAAGAAATAGAAAATTCAATAAAATTTCGATAGCTCAGATATATATTTCTGATCAGTATTTATTGGCGATGTAATATTGCACACTTCTTAAAGTAAAACAATTTTAAGCGTACTCTGAATACACTTTTGTATGTCAAGTTCATAAATTGAAATTAATGAAAATATACATTCCATGTGAAATACATTATATATATTATATAATATTATATTTTTTTACTGGGTTCTTACGGTATCTGCTGTAAGAACTCTACTTAGAACAGAGAACTACGTTTATTGACGGATATCTTCAAATAATTTAACTTTCAAAAAGCCACTTTCCACATAACCGAGTATTCAAACTAAATTTATTATTTTAGTGTATATGTATGGTTTAAATCACTTGTCACTAACTTTAAAAGCAGTCGTTATTCCTAGTACACCTAGCTAAAGGCTAGGCATTAGCTACACTTGAACGTATGGAATCACGACATAACAATGAGCCGTCGATCTTATATCGACGTAGAACCAGTTACGCTGTTCGTTTCCATGCGTGTTCGGACGTGAGTGTGTGTTTGTGTTCGCGCACTTGGAAGTAACTGTAACCGTCAATTGTCTCCCGACTTGGTCTTCGCGTGTCATGAAGCACCTCGTGTTAGCTCTTCGCGTGATTGGCTGAAACAGTGGAGTTGTTTGAGTTCCTGTTGCTGGCGCTTTTGTCTTTTCCAGCACAATAAAAAATCCATGCCAACGAGCGCTGCGGTGAGACGAGCCGCGCCTCCGTTTAAGACCTAACTGTTCGTGCGCAACCCAACGCTTAAGTTCAAGACAGAGCCGAAATGTTTTACGTGGGGTCCCCTAACTTTATCTATTGTATGCTCTGCTCTGTCTGTGTGTTACCTTCCCGTTTCCACACGGCCGGCACTCGCTGTCGCATTCGGATTCGTATTCGCATTCGTGTTAGTATTTACTGTTAACATCGACACATCGCAGAGAACTGAAGCCGACGCCATGAAAATTTGTGTTGCTCTGATAGAAATTGTAAATGCCTTGCTTATTGCGCATGCCTACGATAGTTGGAGTCAAGCCAAAAGACAGAGAGGGAGAGAGTGAGACAAAAAGATTGGGAACGAGAGACAGAGAAAGAGAGAGTGAGAAAGTGAGAGAAAGAAAGAGCAAGTCCAATGTACGGCGCAGCATTTAAGAGAAAATTTACTATTTGTTTGTTGAATTTCAATTTACAGATTCTCAATGTGTACAATGGTCCGAACTGTGTGAGTGTGAGTTAGAGGTAAGCATTGTATTATATGGAAGGGAGCGAGAGAGAAAGAGAGGCAGTTAAAAAGGTGCGCAGAGGGACTCTTATTCTGATCTTCTCTCGAACTTGATGGGCGTGCATTCAATGGTTGGTACGCGATTTGATTGCGCACACATTGTTGCACGAATTACGGGCATTCGCTCTTTTCTTTGGTTCTCTGGGCTTATATGGTTGGTGGCGCATCTTTCCGTGTCAAATATATATATATATATATACATACATACATACATATATATACAGATATACACTACTTTATATAGGAATATAACTGTTTTATACACACATGTGCAAGTATTCATTCACATGTTGTGAGCGAGATGTATATAGACATTGTGAGATTGTGTATGTGTGCGGCTACGTATTTGTATAAAATCTGCTGGCGAGCGAAAAAACATATACGAAAGCAACAACAAAAAACAAAGGAAACATCGTCGTTGTTCCTTCCCTTCCCCGAGTTAAAAAATCAATAGAATGCGAATGCGAAGGCGAAGGCAGTGCGAATGCGAGAGCATCAACGGTACAAAGGGCATTGTTTCATACAATACGAAGCTGAAACTAAACCTGAAGCTCCTCCCATTATCATGCAACGAGCAACGCGGCAGAGGCGGCAGAGGCAACCCTAGATACGCCGGCAGCGGTGGGTAATGCCTGGTTTGTCTCAGCCAATTGTCTCGTCAATTATTTTCCATTGTGCCCACATTGCATTTCGGTTGGCTGACAGCGAGCGAGGGACAGCAAAGCACTCTTACAATCATGTATGCTTGTACATATGTATGTACATCTTCACATACATATACGTAAATGTGTATATAGATGTACATATATACGTACAAATAATACAAATAGGTAAGCACTTGCACGACTGCTGGTATGTTGGGAGTATATACTTACATGCATTGTATGGTATGTACCAATGGTATGTACGTAAGCGTGGGTAGATTGCGCATATACATATATACTCATATACATTCTAAAATAAATGCTATATAGTGGGTATTGCTGTATTTGTGCATCTCCATATAAAGCACAACTACATATGTATATTCTTCAACATTTCAATCATATACTCTTATGTGAAGAGCTTACGTTTGCAATTGAGTATGTGTTAAATAAAGTATGAGCACAAATGTAAATGTCATTTATCTATAAAATGTACGGAGCTATTGTTAAATAGTTCCCAGAAATGAGGATAAGCGATCCTCATCAGGTAAAACAAGTAAGGAGACTCTAGTCGAGACGACTCGACTAAGAGATACCCTGAATCCTTTGAGTTGTAATACCAATCATTAAAAGTTTCATTTATTTATTCAGAAAAGCAACAAACATGCATGCAATATGCGTACTGCGCACTTATGAGGCGGAAGCGCTGTGGCTGCAGCATAGATTTTACTATGGATTGTTTAATAACTTTTTTTTAGACATACGTACTTAATGAAATTTTTGAGGAGAGATTATGATATTATCTGCCAAATTTCAAGTCTCTAGTATTTGAAATACGTGACTTTCATCATTTGTCATTTTTGGTGAATTGTGGGCGAAAGGGGCTTGATATAAAAAATCCAAAGATTGCAAAACATGCGTTACATATGTAGCAGTCAACCACAACTTAATGCATGGTTTTATCTTAAACAGTGTGCACGCTAGGTTTAAAAAACAAACCTATTTTTCGATAGTTATCGATAATAGGGAAATGAGATAACTTATCAAAAATGGTATGCGTATGGTCTTATCAACCATTTTTCATTTACAGTCTGCAGCTTTGTTTGCGAGATCGCTGCGTTCATACGGATGGACAGACAGACGGACGGACAGAAAGACGAACGGACAAACTGACATGGCTATATCGACTCAGCTGATCAAGAATATACAGTAGCTCTAACGCCAAAACGAACAAGCTTTATTCCTTATTTCAAAGTATTTTTTCTATAGCAGTAAGATATATTTTTTTTTCAACTATTAGCATTTTTCCTTAAATTTATTATGCCTTACTTTTCTGCAAAAAAAAAAAAACATTTTCAATTTCAAACATTTTTATTTAAAAAAACAGTAACAAGTTAAATTATGAGGCTCAACTCAAAATCGTACAAAGGAAAATTTCCGAAAAACAACAAAAAACAACTGAAGAACTGAGCATTCAATACGGGGTTGCAAAATCTTTATTCGCAACAACAGCCATCAAGCGATTTGGAATTGATTTTACCAAATTGGTGCAGATATGCGGTTCTATCGAGCTATTGGCCAAGCGTGCTATAGCGGTTTTTGTTTTTTTTTTTTATCAGTAACATTTATATCAAGGCTCTGGGATGGTGTTTGAATAAGTTTTGGGCAGTTATGTATGAGCCAGAGTTATGGATGAGTATGAGCTTTATTAGCATTGCAGTATGCTTGAGATCGTTGTCTTGATAAACAGCAAAGTTGTCAAGGATCCCTAATTTATGCGCAATCCGCCTAAAATTTTTTTTTTAAATATCCAGTTAGCCAAGTTTGTCTAATATTCCATCTATAAAATGTAATTTGCCAACTCCCGCACTCGACATGCAACCCCTAACCACCACAGAGCCTCCACCCTCCTTAACATTGCCTACGGTGTTCTTGGGCTTAAACTCAGTGTTTGGTTTACCCCACACATACACTTAACATATCGGACCAATGTATATTAAATTTATTTTTATCAGTAAGCAAAACCTTTAAATAATATGATAAAATATATTTAATCTGATATATAACCACCCGGCGTAAGTTTACATGTTTCCAAAAATAGTATAATCGGCCATAAAACTTATACTGATGCAAAGTATTGCGGACAGTATTATCAAAAACATGCTTTCCAAACTTTCTTTCATTGACAACCTGAGCTCTTTAGTTTTAAAGGAATCAACCTAATTAATAATTAACCGCTCTTCTCTTGAGTTTAATCGCTTTCTTTTAACCTCATGGCTTTTGTTCATCAAACTTCCACCTTCCCGAAACCTTTCTATAATATCATGGACGGTAAATTTGCACCTTCCAACCAGATCTACTACGGTTCCAGATCCTTAACGGTTTTGCCATCAAAATCTGGCTTTAAAATTATTTTCCGTGCTTCAACACTAGTTTGCTTTCCACGCGGATCCTGTTTGCAAAAATTTGTGTTACTGACCATTAAATGAGCTTCAGCACATAGCGTAATAAAACAACCAAAACAAAAACGAAAATCTTTGCCGAAAACGGATCTTTTTTCTTGCAATTTTGCTTTGTCCGATTTGGCATTGAGCCTCATAATCGGACTTGTACTCGTTTGTTTAAATAAAAAGAATATTACCGTTTGAAATTGAAAACATTTTTTTTGTTTTAGAAAAGTAAGGCATAAGGAAAAATGCTATAAGTTGAAAAAAGTAACTTATTGCCATAAAAAAAACACATTGAAATAAAAAATAAAGCTTGTTCGATTTGGCGTTGGAGCCACTTTATATACTTTGTGGTGTGGCACGCCTCCTTCTACCTGATATATACATTTTCACAAAAAAAAACATTATACTCTGAAATTTAATTTTCAATGGATTCAGGGTATAACAACAAGAGGTAAGACCAGAAAAAGTAAATGAAACAAGAGAAATAAAAAGGACAAGTAACAAAACTCTAGTCGAGACTGCTCGACTAAGAGATACCCTGAATCCATTGAGCTGTAATACCAATCGTTAAGAGTTTTATTTATTCATTAATAGTAAACAATACATGCACACACACAAACGTAAGCATGAACGTAATATGCGTACTGCGCAGTTATGCAGCTGCAGAAGAGGCTGTACTATGGAAACTTTATTGCTTAATAGCTTTTTTTCTCTTATGTTCTTAATGAAATTTTTGGGGAGTGATTATGACATTCAAATGTACCTATTAGCCAAAAAATTTCAAGCCTCTAGTATTTGATATACGTGAGTTGTCATTTTGTTGGCATCAAAAATCCAAAAATGGCAAAATGTGCGGATTCAATATAGCAATCAACAACAACTTTGCTTTTTATTTGTGGTTTACGAAATCCAGGTGTTTACACGGACGGACGGACGGACAGGGCTAGTTCAACTCAGCTCGTCGAGAAGATCAAGAATATATATACTTTATGGGGTGTGGCACGCCTCCGTCATTATTATATACATTATACCTTGAATTTTTTATTTTCAATGGATTCAGGGTATAACAAAATACTCATGTATACTATATGTAGTACAAGTTTCATTTTTTTAGGTAACTCATTCCATTTCCTTATCGATACTTATCGAAAATTTGTTTTTCTCATTTCTTGTTCTTTTGTGGTCGAGCATGCACACCATTCAAAATAGAACTTGTGGGAGATTGCTAAAATAAATACGCATATCTTTTTGACTTGTAGAGTTATATGACACCCTTGAAATTTGACTGATAGGAACTTATGAATGTCGTTATTACGCCGTGAAATTTCAATTAAAAACGTATTTAAAAATTAGTATATTATTATAGTATAAAGGATTCTTTTCATTAGGTAATGAAATAAGAGCATAAAAAAACGCTTAATTAGCATGGAGACATGTGGTTGATAGAGATAGTACTCTAGCTCGTAGCTACTGTTTAAGGGCGGAAACATTGGTACTTTGTAACCCCAGCGCAACCATTCTATCCAAATGATGATTGGCCCTTGTTTAGTATATTGATTATACGCGTTGTGTTTATCTTGGCAAACGAATCACAAATTACAGAGAGATGAGTTTGATGTGATTTTATTTCATTTCGTTTTTGTTTTCGTTTTCCTTTTATTTGTTTAACTTGTTAATTTCGGTTATGGCCTCAAAAGCAGCAACAAAAAGAAAAACAACTATGTACGAAAATTACGACGATATGGTTGGAATTGTGTTTGTCCTGGCAGTCGGTTGGGTGGGTGGTAAAAAGATCAAAGGACAATTTCCTGATTGTTTTATTCCGTTATTTTATTTTGTTAGCCGTTGTTGTTGCTGCTGTTTGTTGTTTGCTTGTATTTTGGCTGCGTGTGTAGTCTTTGCTTATTCATTTCTCTTCGTTTACATTACGTTACAGTGCTGCCAAATCTCCGCCATTACCGCCTCTTAAATAACCTGTCCCCGCCATCCGCCCAGTCCGATTATGTATGCATATATACACAAAGATATACATATATGTTCATTCGTTTATTTGTTTTTTAGATTGTTTGTTTTCATTATTAAATCGTACTTCATTTGTATATTACATTTCGTTTCATTTTGGTTTGGAGATCCCGATCCAGGGTTGAGAACTTCAAAGACATAATCCTAATTGATTAAGTGACAATGAGAATGATCCCGTTGGTTTTGCTCTTGCGTTGGATTTTGCCTTGTGGGTGTCGTTCGAGTATGGTCGAGTGATAAAAAAGGTTGATAGCAATCATTGCCTTTTCAGCGGGAAGGGTAACTGGAATCATTTATATGGAGCCAGGATATGCAAATCGAGAATATATATATATATATATATATCCGTCCAAAAATGTGCTTTTCATACCACTGCACTCGTGGACACATATCTCCCTCATCTTTCAACGCTGTCTTTCTTTACTTTTCTTCTCTTCTTTTACAGACTTGTTAGTCAAATTTTTTTCTTAATAAATTCTTTTCTTATTCTTGATATAAATACTACTTTTTCACAACAGCATTCAACTCCTGGGCCAGGTACCACAACGTTGCAATCGACTACCGTGTAGCACTATACACTTTCAAGTACTTAGCCATTTTATTTGGAAAGCAGTACAACATATTTTTTTCACAATTCTCATACACAATTTTCATACTGTCTCTTTTCCCCAGTCTTCATACCGTTTTTTTCACCGGCCGTCTGGCAGTTTTCTTATGCTCTCATGTGAAAACATATATTGTCCTATTCTTTATGCTTTTTAAAATATATCTGTCGTTTTCTAAAATCTCAGTTATTTGAATTGACCTCGAAGTTTAGGATCCAACTTTGTCTGTTGCCTCTCAACTACTCTAAATTTCACTATTCTGGCCGTGTCCTTATCAAATCTTAACTTCTTAAGAAGTTCACAAAAGCTTGTGCTCTAACCACTGCTAGATTCACTTCACTTATTCAGTAATCGCCATTAATAATTTTAAGGAACTCGATTTTGTTACAGTACCGTACTGTTAATCGCCAGTTGAACTTCCCCTAAAGCTTCTTGTCAGGATCTTCAACTAGTTTCTACAGTTGTTAAAATTCGACTAGGTGCTCTAAACAGAGAAATAGAGAATCTTAGTAATACAACTCTCAGCACTCAATGCATAATACAATACGTACTTAATAAAATTCATCGGCACACACATATTCTTTACGGTTACTTTTTCAAATCATAACCTCATTTTCAGACCCCCAACATTATTTATACGTCTAATGACGATGATTTTAAAACTTTACAAGTTAAAATTTATAATTTATATCCAACAAATTTACGAATGCAATTTGCCATTCATTCGAACCAATAATAGTCATATAATTTATCTAGTATTTTCCCAGCCTAAGTTCATAATGGATTCGTGTACTTGGTTAATTACGGACCATCGAAATCCAAGGTGAACAACAGGTTTTCCCATTTTCTTGAACGATCCGATACAAAATACTTGATCTTAGATCATAAGTTTCGGATAATTCTAATGGAAAGTCACTCTCGTTTACTCTCGATTTAGTAATTACTTCTACAATTTCTTGATCTTTGTGACGCTCTGCTAATCTAATCTTCTGATATTTCAGTAAATAGGCTTTTCGCTCAATATGCTGTTCAACAATTTTTATATATTCTAGTTGCCTTTTTGCTTTCTAGGCAGTAACTTAACTTTTATTTGAGATGATCTTAACAAATACTGTAAACGTTCTAAAATATAGATAATGCCGGAAATGCTTTACTGCATCGATCACCGCTAATTTTTCTAACTCATTTGACGTATATTTTCACTTGTGCTTATTTGTAATTATCTCAATTATACTTTTACGAATTTTCTCGTGGTCTATGTTGCATTCAAATTTACTTTCCTCTGAAGTGAGGAAATTCAAAATATCATCCATGTACACAATGACGTAGGAATTGACTAACTTTCTTAAAACCTTGATAACTGCTCTTTGAAAAACTTATAGCACATTTTTATGTCCAAATGGCAGAGATAAAAATTCTTACCGTCCCTCTTGGGTAACGAATGCCGTACACTCGATAGAATTTGGATGCGTAGGAACTTAACCACTTAACCGCTTGCCATATCTCAACACACCGAATTTCGCACTTTGTTATCTGGCTATCATGTCAGCCATTAACGGTGGGGGAAACTTAACCGCAATTGTGCCTGCCCTGCCGATCCATTATTTTCCTTTATCAATAATGCTGGACTTTCGGATAAATTCTTTTTCACTTAGACCAAATTGACTAGGTCTGCGCTGCATTCGTTTGGCTTTCTAATAACCACTTAACCCGTACTGCCACGTCATTAATTTGATTTTTTGATTTTTTACTCGATACATCAATTAGTTGCAACTTCATTAAAATCATTCTTCAGCAATTTACTGCAATCATAGACTCTTAGACTTAATTATTTCTACTCCATCATATGAAGTCGATACCAAATATCACTGGCCAGAACTTCGCGACCAAATACAATATTTTTTTATACCCTGAATCCATTGAAAATGGAAATTTCAGGGTATAATGTTTTTGTGCGAATGTATGTAACAGGCAGAAGGAGGCGTGCCACACCCCATAAAGTATATATATTCTTGATCAGCTGGATGAGCTGAGTTGAACTAGCCCTGTCCGTCTGTCCGTCCGTCCGTGTAAACACCTGGATTTTGTAAACCACAAAAGCTAGAGACTTCAAATAAAAAGCAAAATGCTCGATAACACCATACGCTGTACGAGTTTATTTTTTTTTTCGATAACTCGTCCCATTTCTTTATTATCGATAACTATCGAAAATATCGCTTTGTTTTTTAGGTCTGGCGTGCACACCGTTAAATATAGAATCATTCACTAAGTTGTGTTTGATTGCTATATTGAATCCGCACATTTTGTCATATTTGGATTTTTGATGCCACGCCCCTTTCGCCCACAATTAAAAAAAAAACGATAACTCACGTATATCAAAAACTAGAGACTTGAAATTTGGCAAATAGGTACATTTAAATGTCATAATCATTCCTCGAAAATTTCATTATGAACATAAGTCGATAAAAAAAGTTATTAAACAATAAAGTTTCCATAGTATAGCCTCTTTTGCAGCCGCAAAACTGCGCAGTACGCATATTACGTGCATGTTCGTGGATGCATATGTTTGTGTGTGTGCATGTGCTGTTTACTATTAATGAATAAGTGAAACTTTTTATGATTGGTATTACAGCTCAATGGATTCAGGGTATCTCTTAGTCGAGCAGTCTCGACTAGAGTTTTGTTACTTGTTTTCTCATGCATGTATGATTGCATTGTACCTTTCAGAATCACTACCTTATTTAAGCTTTTGCCACTTAGCCTTTTTGCAAAGCTTTTTTATTAATGTGCATTCCGAACCAGAATCAACATTAATTGGAAAGCTCTCACCTCGTAACAGCACGCTTTCTTCATATACCATACATACATAGTTCAGCTCTATATTCCATACGCAATCCAGTTCCCTCACTTTCTATATTCTTTGGCAATATGAACTTGCTCATGGCAACGATAATAAGTTAAGCTGCCATTTCTATAGATTTGGCTTCCACATTGTTTCTGTAGTTGCCATCATGTATCACTACTTTGCTTCGATATATTGCAATGCTTGTGTCAATTTTATTCAATGCATATGTTGTTGATCCATAAGAATTTACAATGATTCTTCCATTTTGATAAGCGAGGATGAAATCCCACTTCTGATGTCGTAGACTTAAACAGATTTATTTAAACCAAGTCCATTTGAGTGCAGCGAGTCCCTGCACGTGTTGCCTTGTTTCATCACCGTCCAAGAATGTGCTTTTTACACCACCATTGGTGAGAGCTGGCGAGAGCCACCATCGATTCTAGTATTCACTAAAATCACACTCAAACAGAATAGCTTAATATTTTTACCGATTTCGGTTTCTGTTACATTTTATTTGTTAAAAATGTGTTCAAAGCCAAACATGGCATCTCGGTGAAAAACTTTTTAGTTTTAAAAATAAAAAACAAATTTTATATAAATCCGTTAATAAATACAAAAGGTTTTAAAAGTTAATGTTTGGCCACTTTTCTAAAATTGTCAATCAGCTGTTTGTCTCAGCGCCAGCAAAAATTTATATTTAATTGAGATTAACAAAGTGGTTGCATTGTGAACTGCTTTCTAAGGCTAAATTAAAATTTGCTACTCGATTGCTAAGCAATGCAGTAGCTCAGTGAGTGAGAAGCCGCTCGAAGTGCAATGAGGTCGAGGTTAAAATCCAGAGCGGGTCGAAATATATCTTTGTTTATATATATATATATGTATTCACTACATACTATTTAGGTTTAAAATTTGTTGTTGAATATTGAAGAAGTAGCGTGACGCTTTTGTGTGAGTTCGACTCCGCGTGTGTTACTCGATATATTTAAATCAATTTCTGTATATTACTGTATATATTACTGTATATATTAAGCAAGTGGGATTAGGGTATCTCCTGGTGGGGCACCCCGACTAGAGTTTTCTTAATTGTTATTAATAAAATCTCTTATTTTAGACGAATCAAATTGTGTTGTTGCTTCAAGAAAGCCTTATGTATATATATTTAAATATATTATATATAAGAAAGAAATATATAATATATATATATATATATATATAAAAAGTAATATTAGTAAGTATATATTACGTATATAGATACTCTGATTTTCTTATACATCTAACGAACTCATGTGACTCCCACACATAATAGGGTATATAAAATTACCACAGAGCAAGCACCTCATTAACAGGACGAAATGCAACACAATAACAAGATTTGAAGTGGATATTCAGACATTCGGGGAGAATTGCCGCCTGCTGTGGGGTACTCTACTAGAGATATGCGGAAAAAAGCAAGTAGAAACATCCTTTGAGAAGAAAAACAGCGTTTGCCTTTGTTGTGGCTGGGCTTTGTTTGTTGCATTCTGGCAAAATTGATAAAAAACGGCAGTAAATCCGTGGATGCGGATGCGAATGCGGATGCTGGTGCTGGTGCTATTGCTGGTGCTGGTGTTGATGTTGATGTTAAGGTCGATGTTGAGGCTGATGGCACTGGAGTATCTCATTTCATATTCATTGACGCCGACTGCCACCAAGGACCATGGGAAAGGGGGGGAACTCCCAATCGTTCGTACATTTATTCCTCTATCCCATTTGCACAATAGACGAAGATAAACCTGGCCAACACATTCGTAAGGTATATGCAGTGAAATTGCTTACTGCTTATAAACAAGCAGATGGACTATCTTGTGTAGGGATTGCCAGACTAGTTGATCACTTAGTATTTCCACCTGTCTGTCAACACACATGCTTATTGGCAACTGTCATCTATAACTAGACTACATTTTGCTTACCTAATTTCTAGCAATTCTCTAGTTTATCTTTCTATTCTCACATTTTGATGATCTAAGCTAATATTTATTAAATTATTTGCTAAGTCCCTTAAAGAAGAAATAAGATCTTTATCACTCAGTACATAATGTACGAGCATTTAAATATGCAATTCAATGGAAGAACATTTCACTGAAACTCGTCACAGTAATGTGAAATCTCCCATTCCAGTGCTCATCACACACATATCATGGTTTCGTCCTTTTGACATCCTCTAGCTGTGAATCATGCGACGCGAGGGTTGCAAAATTGCAAAGCTGAGAAGGAGTTGTCCCCTGGATGTCTTTTTTTAGGACCTAAGTGTCGACCTGCGCTACGCTGCAATTTACTTTTTATTGTTGTTATCCTCGTTATTATTACGAATCAACACAGCACCTCTGTGCCGGATTTGGCGAGTTTGCTCGACTCTATTGTATACCCTGCAATTGATGGTAGCAATAAATATCGACCGACATTAATAAACATGACGTAATGAGAGAATAATATGCATCTATCTCAACTATTATGTTATCGATAATTACAAGTTGAAAGTATCGATATTGATTTCCACTGTTCGATACTCGAACATGTCACAAGCTCCATTATATTAAATTATTGTTCGACGGGTCGTACAAAATTGTAAGTTATACAAAATTTTAATTGCATATTTCTTAGGAAAATCCGGTGAACCTATCGATAAGTGGAAAATATCTCGGGAGCGAAAGCTAATTCAAGGTATCCACAAAAGTTTCTCATTTAATAAATCATGAACGGTTTTTACTCATTATATTCTGAGTCTATTAATGTATAATGTTTTTTTGAAAATTTTTGTAGCAGCAGTAGATGTGCCACGCACCATAAATCACATATATTGTTGATCAGGTCGACGAGTTGAGTTGAACTAGTCCTGTACGTCCTTCCGTCTGTCCGTCCGTAGGAATATAGCCACCCCGTATACGAAAAGAGTAACATAACTCTAGTCGAGACGGTTCGACTAAGAGATACCCTGAATTCTTTGAGCTAATATGCCAATAATTAAACAATTCTTTTATTCATTAATAACAAGCAACACATGCTCATACAAACACATGCATAAGTATTAATTCATATGCACGTCTTCTGCTTACTGCGCAGTTTGGGCAGGTATGTATTTGAGGACGTAATTATGACAGGCAGATTGGCCAATTCGCCAAATTTCTAGTATTAGATATACCGGATTTGTGAATTTTGGACGAAGGGGGATATTTTGTTATTAAGGTATTTCTTGTTAGTAGCGATTTTTTTCTTTTAAAATCTTACAACACCTTAAATAGATATAGATAGATATTCCATTTCTTTGTAGTAAGTGTAAATTCAATATAAACCGAATTCCTTTTTTTCTTACTACGCGTCTCTCGTGAATTTGAAATTTTTCTGGAAATGTGTAAAAAATGCTTATATAATTGATTTTTTAATAATAAAATACATAAAAAGGCATTAAAAGGTTCGCGAAGTACAAGACAAACGCCAAATCCACAGGGTACAGTCGAGGTAAGGGCAATACAAAAGTAACAAAGCAACAATGGAATATTGTTTCACAAAATTGATGAATATTTGTTTTGTGAAGGAAAAACTTTGTGACAGTGAATGAGCCGTGAAGACCCTCATCCAATAGCCCCCAAAGCCTCAAATTCAGCCACACTTCGCATCAGTGCTGCTTACAATTTACCAAAAGAAAAAAGGCTAAATAAGTTTGAAATATTTCAACAGTCACAAAAAAAAAAACGATAAAATTTAACGCCCGATTTCTTATTATTACACTCTGCTGTTTTAAATATCATTAAAATCTAACTGATTTGTTTATGGAGATGATGTAAATTAATCATAATTACTTATTATGTTAAAATCAAGTGAGAGTTCTCTAGTCGTGGCTAGATCTGGCCACAAAAAGGCAAGATTCTTAGCACTGCCAGGGCAGCACCACCCGCCGTGACCCGTTAGAAGAGTAAGTCAATGAAGCGATGACACAGCGTGTCATCGATGTAATTTGTAGCCGCAGTCAAAGCCACAGGCCGAGCCGCAGCCTCAGATTCAGCGACGTTTCAACGGATTTGCTGCCCTCCTCGGGGATTTTTATATATACATACATAAATATATAATATTGGATATATGTAATATTGACAATTTTACTTGGCGCTTTAGGCGACACGCAATGACAGCGACAGCTACAGACATTAGAAGTGGCATTAGAAACGGCCAATTGGGAATCGTCAAACAAAAACTAAGGTCGCTGCTGCCTAAGCCATGAACGTGGATGTAGCTGATGCTATGAAATGGTTTGTTAGGGCGTTAGCCCTTGGATTCTTACTGCTGTTGTCCTGCTATCGGTTTATGTTGGCTTGTGGATATGCTTATCAGATTTCGCTTAGGTAGCTCTCTGTCGCAGCTGGCCGGGCGTGCCAATGAATTTTAATAACAGTCGCAACCGAATTTTCGGCGGTTGCGAACATTTCACATTTGGAATTTCACGATGCTGACGACTTGATAAGAAACCTCCCTAGCCTCACATTCCGGGCCGTCCCGAACCGTCACCCCGAGTCGAAGAGTAATAAATAATATGAACACAAAGCATATGTGAATCAAATGGTATCGGCGTTCATCTAGATGTCACACAGGCGACACACGTTTATCGATTGATATACCCGCTATAAGATAAATATAAAACCAAGCATTATTCCGTAATGAGACGAATATATATAAATATGTATTATAAGGATATCCTCTAGTCGACTACGGCAGTGATGTGAAGATATTCGCAAATTAAACTACTTAAAGTATTTTAATTTTTAAATACATTCATTGCTTGCCTTGCGCAACCAAAAGCCAAAAAGCCATCAAGCAAAATAGCCAAAGAGAACAAGTAACAAAATTCTAGTCGAGACTGCTCGACTAAGAGATACCCTGCATCCATTGAGCTGTAATACCAATCATTAAAAGTTTAATTTATTCATTAATAGTAAACACATGCACACACACACACATGCATATGCATGCACGAATGCATGCAGAAAATGCAGTACTATGGAAAATTTATTGTTTAATAACTTTTTTCTCGACATACGTTCTTAATGGAATTTTTACAGCATATTTATGATATTGATATGTACCATTTTACCAAATTGCAAGTCTCTAGTATTTGATATACGGAATTTGTGAACTTTTGTGAATTGTGGGCAGAAGGGGCGTGGCATCAAAAATCAAAAGATGTCAAAATATGCGTATTCAATATAGCAATCAACCACAACTTATGGCACGATTCTATCTTGAGTGGTGTACACACAAGGCCTCTAAAACAAAGCGATATTTTCGATAGTTATCGATTATAAGAAAATGGGCAGTGTTATTGGAAAAAAAACTCTTACAGCGTGTGGTTTTGTCGAGCACTTTGCTTTTTATTTCAAATCTCCAGTTTTTGTGATTTACGAAATCCACGTGTTTACACGGACGGACGTGCGGACGACCGACGGACAAATGAACAGGGCTAGTTCAACTCAGCTCGTCGAGCTGATTAAGAATATATATACTTTATGGGGTGTGGCACGCCTCCTTCTGCCTGTTACATACATTTGCAAAAAACATTATACCATTTTCAATGGTTCAGTGTATAAAAAATATATAAAATATTTAATTCAAATGAAATAACAAAAATTTAATATAAAACTGAATATTCAGATTTTCATTCTCATTTCCATTCATTTTCATTGTGGCTCAAAGTGGCGTGAAATTCAAATGAGTTCAACTCAATTATAATAATAATCTGCTCGCTTTTTGCTGTTTCTGCTGGCGTTGCGACTGCTGCTGCCGATGTACTTTTTTGTTGTAGGCATTGCTTATTATGTTTTGTTGTTGGGCAGAAATGTAACTTGGCATCGAGGGAAGAAGAGAAAGGGCGTTGCTGTACTTATACCTCGTGACAGATGTCTTGAATTGGAGGAACGGTTGGGTAGGTCAATATAGCCATATAAATATTTACACTATGTCATTTACACTGTGTCATATAGATACGTAGTTGAGTGTTGTATCGGTCAAAGGTTTCTTATATAATATTTTGCAATGATCTTTAGCAGACTTGAGGCGTAAATCCAGGTCTAATTGAGTTCCAAACACACTTGCACTTTTTCTAACCACACTGCACGTGTCTGCTAAGGCAGTTACGCTCAGAAAAAGGGAAATTTGAAGGTAATGTCAAGAAAGAGATGAAGTGGGGGAAGTATTGCAATGGGGTGGAACCCAAGAATGTGGACGACGTATACATTGATCCACTCGACAATTGCTTTATTCTAATTATAAATGCCCATTCCGCAAGTCGGGCCATGGCCCACCCGGCGCGCGAACAATGTCAAGTGCAAATATTACGGGCAAAAGTCTTGATGTATATATTGTACATCACAGTATGTACGTATATATGTGAGTTGCCAATGAGTAGGCCGACCACCCGCGAGCTACATGTAATTGTTTTTCTTTCTTTGCCTGTTATTTTCTTAACTCCTCTTCCTGCATTTATTTATACATATATACGTTTCCTTCTACAGGACCTTCTGCATTGTGCATCCTGCGTCCGCGTCAATTCAATTACAAGTTATTTCACGTTCGTACGTTCGTACTGACACTGAAGCTGACGTTGACGAAACACGCATGTCGACCATTTGGAACTAGATGGACGTGGGGGTTAGCCAACAGCAGCCGTCCTATTCGCGTTCAGGAAATTTGAACACAAATTGGGGAAATTAAAATTTGAATTGAAAATATGATTTGTACAAATGATGGGACACAGAGAAACACATACGTATACAGACAAAAACGCACGCTCACACACATATACACAGACACCCACATATAGATTAATCGTTTGGGGATAATAAAATTTGTCCACCCTAAAAATGGGAAACGGTCCACGTTCAAGAACTTGAGCTTCCTATTCACATAAAAGAAAACAATGGCGACTCTAATGATGGGAAACGAGCGAAGCCCAGTGCTCCAGTCCAAACTCAATGTGCAAGAAGAGATGATTAAATCTAGGATAACAAAGGATAAAATAGCATTCAAATTAGAAGCTCATTGTCGTGTGTTTTTGTTGCCAAAGTAGCGAGCAATGCCAAGCAGCTTTGTTCCCTCAAACAATGAGGACCCAAATGACGACGGCAACAGCTTCTGCCATATATCGTTGTTGTTCTTATTGTTGTTGTTGTCCTCGTCCAGATGGCAAATGGATCGGCAAATTTGCAGAGTAAACTTTTCTATATTGCCATCTCCAACTGCCCACCAAAATGTTTCTTTTAACCCATGTGTCGAAGTGCGAAGCTCTCTAAACAATAATACGGA
This sequence comes from Drosophila mettleri, assembly GCA_035047625.1. Lineage (NCBI taxonomy): Eukaryota > Metazoa > Arthropoda > Insecta > Diptera > Drosophilidae > Drosophila > Drosophila mettleri. Next base: position 1,285,136 of record JAWNPI010000096.1, read on the forward strand.
TAATAACGATCATCAATAGAAATCATCAATCTTCATCCATTACAATGAACAATAAATGTCTAATATTTTCACATCCCCATTTCCCAGTGCCAAAAGCAAGCAAATCGAAAAGTTTGGCCTGTCTAAATTCGAGAGGCTTCGAAAGGAAAACAAACACCAATGTTAAAAGCCAGCTGATTTTCAAACAGGTGCCATGGGAGGAAATTTCCCAGCGTTGACGACGAACAGCATGTCAAAATTAATTACCCGGGATTGTTTTTCTTTTCGCCTAACTAAGTCCCAATACCCCAATATAATCCATGAATTAAAGGGGAAAAGAAAATTAGGAAAAGTTTGACAACCAACCATTTCTGTATAAACCGTTTCCATTATTCTTTTTTATTATTTTCTGTGTCGATTTCGAATTTTTGATTTCCATGCGCGTAAGGCTGTCAGAATAATGTCACTATAAATAATGTTCATGTCTAAATATAACATTTATGATTTGCCCCAAAATAAATAATTTAAAAGAAATCACACATTTTTGACAATATACTCTAAATTTCTAGAAATAAACCAGCCCTATCCCCTCAAAAACAGACATTCACACTACTCGTCACTCTCTTTCTCTCTCTCACTGTGTCAGAGATAGCCGTTCAACAACAAAAGAATCAGTTGCGTCTGAATTCCCCTCTTACATTTTCCTCGCTGTTTCCATACAATTTCAGTTTCTAGCAAAAAATGAGTATTTCGCATTGTCTTTGCTGTCTGTGCTTATTTAATATTTCTACTTGCATCCATGAATAATCATTTTTTATATATAAATATATAAAATTTATTTGTATTTCAAATATTAAATTTACTTGTATAATTGTATAGCTTTTTATCATTTTATAACTTATATTTTTATACCCTGATCCCATTAAAAATGGGAAAACAGGTTATAATGGTTTTGTTAAATGTAAGTAACAGGCAGAAGGAGGCGTGCCACACCCCATAAAGTATATATATTATTGATTAGGAAGACAAACAAAGTTGATTGAACCCTGTTCGTCTGTTTGTCCGTCCGTCCTTCCGTCCGTCTGCCCGTATGTCTGAACGCATCGATCTCAGAACCTATCAGAGCTAGCGACTTAAAATTTTTATACCCTGAATCCATGAAAAGTCGTATAATGTTTTTGTGCAAATTTATGTAACAGGCAGAAGGAGGCGTGCCACACCCCATAAAGTATATATATTTTTGATCAGCTCGACGAGCTGAATTGAACTAGCCCTGTCCGTTTGTCCGTCTGTCCGTGTATATCGCTTTGTTTTAGAGGCCTTGTATAAGCACCACTTTAGATAGAATCGTGCCATAAGTTGTGGTTGATTGCTATATTGAATACGCATATTTTGACATCTTTTGATTTTTGATGCCACGCCCCTTCTGCCCACAATTCACAAAAGTTCACAAATTCCGTATATCAAATACTAGAGACTTGCAATTTGGTAAAATGGTAAATATGAATATCATAAATATGCTGTACAAATTTCATTAAGAACGTATGTCGAGAAAAAAGTTATTAAACAATAAAGTTTCCATAGTACAGCCTTTTCTGCAGTCGCATAACTGCGCAGTACGCATATTACGTGCATGTTCGTGCATGCATATGGTTGTGTGTGTGCATGTGCTGTTTACTATTAATGAATAAGTGAAACTTTTTATGATTGGTATTACAGCTCAATGGATTCAGGGTATCTCTTAGTCGAGCAGTCTTCTTTTTGTTAGGTTTGTGTATAACACGCGCATATTTCGCTATATATATTTTTAACAATTTTTGCTACCAACTTTAAATTTGCCGCTCAGCGCTTTGTGCCTTAGTCAGAATATTTTTTCGATTTTTTTTCTTTAAAAGTAACGGAACAATGGCTTGCAAAAGTGGGTTGATATAATCTATTTGTAGATTTTTTTTTTTTTTTTGCATAATTCTTCTTTGATTGACATTCTGAGTGTAATTTTCATAGATTTAAGTCGCGTGAAATGGTTACATACGAGCTATGAACTTTATTAAAAAACTATGATCGGATGGGATCTGGGTATCTCGTAGTCGGGAACCTCCGACAAGAGTTTTCTTACTTACTTAAAAAAAATTCGAATCTCTAGCTCTTATAGGTTCTGAGATAGATAGACGATAGACGGACAGACAAGGCTCAGTGAACTAGGCTTGTCCTCCTGATCAAGAATATTTAAGTCAGCCTGAACAATACAGAACAGCTGAAGAAACAGACAACAATTAGCCGAGAGTGTCATGTGAGTTAAGTGTATTTGTTATTTGTCCATTTGAAAGTTGTGAAGCTTTTACGAAAATAAGTAGAAGAAACAGAAATGTCGGTCGAATTTCTGATCATTTTAGAGATTAGAACAATCTAATAAAATATTTGGATTGGCACCATTAGAAGAAAAGCTTTACACCCATTTACTGTGCGGAGCGACCAGACTGCGGTTGCTGACAAACCTTAGAGTTCAGGGCTGATCAGGGGGACATTGTGTCTGACTGTGCTTCTCGGCCTGTTTGTGGTTTACTTGCTAGATGAGGAACATGCGATTTGCCACCGATTTATTTACCATTTTAGGAGTCATTAACTACGCAATGAACATCACCACCGACGCCACGCGTTGTGACCACATCGACATCGACCATTGACAGCCCCTCAAAATTACGAGCAATTAAAGCGTTGCCTGTGGGGTAGACTGCTCAGCTCAGGAAGTGGCTTTGAATGGATAGACTGCAATGGACTGAAATGTAGTTTGGGGAGTGACGTCGATTGCTAATTAACCGGCTTCTGCCGTTGACACTGTCCACTTGCCGCTAGCTCGGCACTTGATAGTCGTACGTCCTAATCCTTGCGACATCCAAGTCATAAAAACTGTATATATATACATAAATACATTCCTAAATTATATATACATGTAGGCCAATCTTGTTATTATCCAGGGCTTTAAAAGCCATTCGCTTATAATTGCAATTATGTAGGGCGGACGCACGGCTGAGAACGTGTTGCTACTCCATCTCTCCCATCCCATCCCATTCCATTCCATCCCATTCCATTCCATCCCTTTCATTCATCCATCAGAGAGTTGGCACGCTTTCAGATTAAAAATGCGTGTTGCAACAGTTAAAACTACAGTCTTTTTTCCGACATTCGAACTGTGTGAGCTACATGCCATACTCTCAGATCAGGGTGGAAGGCAAGTACTCTATATTATGTGGATGTGAGCTCAAGATGCGCTGTACGTCGGTGCGTACTTAATCGGGTTAATACTCAAATTATGCATATACATATATTACATATGTGTACCGCACATGCACACATTTTTATACACACACTTATGTATATATATATATATATATATATATACTTTGTCCATGTGCAATTGGAAATCACACCGGAAACGCATAAAAAAATGTGCCCGCAAAATTCTAATATTAATCAAATTGCGCTAACCTTGCCTTGGCCTGCCTCGTCTGGGCTGTTGCCAGTGGCATGGAGCGTGCGAGAGAGATAGAGGCGACAATGATGTAGACAGCGCGATCGAGATCGGCATACGGATCGGGACCTGCACATATAGGCTGCAAGGGCTGCACCGGTATCCGGCTGGATGTGCATTCTATTTTTGAATGCGAAATTTATGAATGAAAACAGAATCAGAATCAGAAACAGAAACAGAATCATAAATTGAAATGAAAACGGATGGGGCGTTGGCGTTCTATGTGGAGTATATAGACTGCAAAGAGCGAGAATCTTGATGGAATGTGCGGGAGGTGTTTTGGCGCGGGAATCTTTATCGGGCCAGCAATGTACACTTTGTCTAAATCCGATTATGTCACAGCAACTCTGTAATTTGTACTCCGGAAGAGTTTTGACTTTTGGAGCTGAGCCAAAACTCCATCAGCTGCATTTATTTCAATTCAAAATCAAATATATATAATGCTTTATGTATGAAGGCAGTTTCCTTACCTTGTTAAGGTCCTCGAAATATAGCAAAAGTTTTTCAAATATAGCAAAAAATATTTCATTTTAGGATTTAGATATATTTCTATGTAAAAAAGACAAACGAGAGTTTCTTAAACTTCAGTTACATTTGAATAACATTACGAAAATCTGAGCTGTTGAGGTTATTCGATAATTATATTAGATAATCTATTCTGTATCCACACATATACGCATAGGGAGAGAGAGAGAGAGAGAAAGAGAGAAAGGAAGAGAGAAAGAGAGAGAGTCCGACCATCATAAATAGATATATAATGTTGGCAATTTATGATCTGTTCCCTTGGCTCTTGGGTCACCTATTCATGGACTCCGAGTGTAGGCGACAACGGCAGCTTTCGTCTCGAATGGGAGTAGCGAGCCGCAGAACATCTCTCATCTAAATTGACCGACTGGTACATATTTTATATGGCTACGAACAGGGGAACTGTTCGACACATCTATAAGTGTCATAAAATACATAAGTTTTTCGTCTATAAGATATTCATTGTTTATTTGTCTGCCAGGCAGCACGGTGCGAACGATGTGATGCACGTGAGTGATAAAACTTGCAGACACAATCGTGGGCGGGAGTGAAAAGAACTTGATTATGATCGAATACGGAATTTAATTTAATTGTGCAATGAAGACCAGAATCCACGTCGACAAAAACCCATAAATAAAGCTACCAAGTTCGAATGCAACTGCATCGAGGAATATTGATGAACAAATTAGATGTCCCAGGGCGAATTCTCGTGGATGTCGCTGTCGGTGTAGGCATAATGCCCTGAATATGGGAAAAGTATATTATATATTTATTATAAAATTAGAAACTGTCAGAAGGCTTTTAATTTCAAATAAAGAGAGGACAAAAATACACACCGAACAGCAGCAGCTGGGGACATAAACTCCCAGTACACACACAACCAGCCATTTGGCAGTCACACATGCAAAAAGTAGACGATTTATTTTGAGACAATAGAAATCTAAGGACAAATATTACGTATGATCGAAGTTTAAATACCTTTTCGTTCTCAAATATAACACATCAAATGACAAACTTATTCGATTCTATTATATAATAATTGGCCTGTCGTAGGACGTCTCCACTGCCCATCTGTTATGCCCACATGGGAGAGACCACTTTTCATCCTTGTGGAACCCATAAAAAATACAGACGCGGCAGCCTTTTGGTGTTTATACGCTTAATGAGGTGAGAAATTTTTCCATAATAGTATATATTGACTTGAATCAGAGACGCCTTTTAACAGAGTCATAGTCTTCTCCCTCGTTTCCCAATTCCTCATTCACAATTCATTCACACTCACATTCACCCGTTCATCGCTTCAAGGGTAGCAGTTCGCCCCTATAGGATCGGGTCAGATCAGAGTAGTCACCTATTCTTAGAACGGGCGCACTTCAAAAACAACAAAAAAAATGGAAAGGGAAAAGCGAAATCAGAAGGGAAATGAAGTCAAAACGAAGCACAAAACAATCTGGCGTGACAGAGAGCATAATACTAGTTCATATCCATAATTTTAAGCTTATTTCTTTAATATCGGCACAATGCCGGGAGTGAAGATTAAGTGTTTTGCATACCCCCGTTGTAATGGGTTTCAGACACAACTGAGCATCTTTCGAAATAATTGATAAGCGAGAGAGGCACATCGTGGCCATATACATACATTATAATTGTATATAACAATATAATTTATTGCCAAGTGTTCGTTTGCATCCAACTACAAATTCATTTATAGCGCTAGAGTACACTCATGATATATATATTCACCGAAAAGAGCAACGGCGATGGAGCTGAGTCGATCTGTGGATTTTTTATGCCTTAGATTTTCCCAATATTTCCAATCCTCGCCACTAAAAATTTAAATATATATTGTATTCTGACAAGTGTCTAATCGCTACATCTTATCAAATGGAACTGAATGGGTATTTTATGGTAGGTAGTAGGTAGGTGTTCCCGAAGTGAAAGAGTATATAGGTTTTGTATGTATCCTCGTCAGATAAATCATCAAGATTATCGCCCACAAGTGGCAATAATGGACATTCTAAGTCCTGTATGTCAGCCACAATGGGGTCGTGGTCAGTAGGATGAAACTGTATATTATACAGCTTAAACTTTCAGCAGATAGCATATCCAGTATGTCAAGAAACTCTATTGAAGCATTGAATAGGAAAACCTTTTGTTCACTGGTGGGGACTTGTGGACTTAGATTGTCAGAAATTAACCAAGTAGACGAATCTTTTATGCACCCAGGCTGGAAAAATACTTAGGACAAAATCTATGGCGATTATTGGTTCGAAGGAATGGCAAAAAAGGCCCATAAAATTCAAAACGTAAATATAGAATTACATTGCAACCTTAACGTATGGATACAACACACAAGCTAAGTGGCAAAACTTATCATAGAAAATGTATCATGCACAGAGCTAGAAAACACGAATACCTATATCACACCTTATCATTAAGCGAAGACTTCATAATGACATTAAAGTCCTATAATTCCCTGTTTTGGTGTATCTAATCTTATTATTGTAGATCACAGAAGGAGCTTTACAGCTCATTAATTCGTTGAGTCACAAAAGATACAACTTCCTTTGACAGCAACTGGGCCAAGCCGTGACAATGGTCATAAATAATCTGAAAGCTCTGAATATAGAGAAATAAGAAACTGTTGTTGAAACAGACATTTTCAAGATTTTTGACAGCAACTGGGCCAAGCCGTGACAATGGTCATAAATAATCTGAAAGCTCTGAATATAGAGAAATAAGAAACTGTTGTTGAAACAGACATTTTCAAGATTTTTGGATCGAATTGTATTATGATACATGGGTCGATTTATCCTGGTCTTGGTCACTTGGTCCTGGAGTTGATTGTTGTAAAAGAAATTAAGAAAATCAATGAATATCAAGTATAAAAACAGAATGTCTCAAAAAAAAACAATTTCTTTCAAAAGGATTTCTGAAAGTTTGAAAGAAAAATACTTAAAAGTTAATTGTATGATTAAAGAGGTAAAATCGAAAATAACTTTCTTTCGAAGAGTTAAGTTATATATTATATATATGTATATGTATGGTATTCCACATCATTATATTTTGATTGCTAAGAACACAGTAAGTAATAAGAATAAGCTGAAATTTTAACATCTTCAAAAATGGTATAAGAAAGCAATGATATGTGCGAATAAGTGCAGAAATATGCAAATACATAAGAACTTACACGTATAAATGATGACAAGTAGAGATATTACCTATATTCACAAAGAGCTTTTATTACCTTGTGTGTTTATACGTGTGTAGTATACACATTTATATATATATATATATATATATATATAAATATATATATAAACAAAACATATTTGAGTGAGACGGCAAAAATTATTTGTTTTCTATTGGCAGACCTATGAGAATGCTTTCAGACTTCCATACCAATACAGTTTCCCATGAGTTGTTGTTTGTTGGTGAATTATAACAGAGTAGAAGAGTAGGGTAAAAGAGAGAGAGAGAGAGAGAGAGAGAGAGAGAGAGAGAGAGAGAGACAGAGAGAGAGAGAGAATACTGCAGAAGAGTAACGTCGAAGAGTAGGTATGATGTAGCAGAGAGAGAGAAATGTGTGACAGAATGCTTCCAATGTAAATATATATGTGTGAGGTGTGTGGGTGGGTTTGTATACATTAGTCTTTAGACTTTAGCTGAACTAGCAGCGTGTGCGTATGTCTGTGTGTGTATGATTACGCATGTATGTACATACTTAAAAGCCCAGAAAACAATGCTGTCAATTAGCTTTATACACCACTTGTGTGTAGCAAAACGGGAATAGTAATTTGTTTGACATCGTAATTGCAATATTAACTGTATATAGCTACCGTCCGGTGGGGCTTAGAGCTCCATGGCCTTCAATGTATGGATACAGATATTTTAAATATTGTTTACGAAAGAAACAGCAATTCAAACAATATATCTATTATGTACTCGTATTCTCCTCGCAGTGAAATGAAACTTCATCTGGAGTAGCTGATTGCATTCCTAGAAAGCGCAGTGACAATGATGCCGCTTAATGCGTTTGTTTTTTGACGAATAATTGATATAATAGACGAACCGGTTTTGAAGATTATGGGTGCGCAATTGTCGAATAAAGCCTAAAAGCAGAAACAAATGTGTTTTTAATTAGAACCTCTACAGCCCTTCGGGCCAACGGCATCTCATTATGGATGCTATCAATTTGCGACTCGGTTGTCTTTTTTTTGTGGTGTGTGCATGAAACAACCCCTCGGAAATGCAGATTTTGTTACTCTTACATTAGATAATCTTTGACCCATCATGCTAGGGCTATTCTCTTCGATAAGCATCACATTAACGTGATTTTGAAGCCGATTAGCTAACCAACGCCCAGAAGTTGCGCACTCATCATCCGTGGAACTGCTACCTCATTCTCCGTCATTGGAGTGGGTCTCGCTGGAGAAGTGGGCTGAAAAGCCTCAACGAGGCAACGTTGTGAAGGATTACAGTCTGAACTATAAGTGAACGGATGGTAAGTGTTGTCTTCAGTTCCCTTGAATTATCGCTACTGCAAATGCAAATTTTACAATAGATCTGCGATTCGTCTAAAGGTCGAATAGATTATTATTTTCATGCGACGATCAAAAATCCATTTTATTATCAAATGGTAATATCATTCAACATTCAATTTAAGTTAAAATTAATCAAAAATCTATTTATTTCCTGTACACTTTGAAAACTTACAAGGAAATTAAGCGCTGAGAAAAGGCTAGTGTACATAAGGCTTTTTGCAGATCTAGATGTAGGGAAGCCAGAGCAAAGGGAAGGAAAGAGAGGAAGAGACAGGTAGGATGAGAAAGCTGTCCCACTCAGTTAAAAAAGAAAGAATGAGGAAAACGTGAATGCAGAAAGAAAAGCTTATTGTTCATAGCTTGAATGCCAAAACGTAGCATGAAAGCGATTCAAAAGAAAATTTAAGCACAGCAAAAAAAGCTGAAAGAGGATTCTGAGGAGCAGAATAAAATAGAATACTCACAGAGACTACACAGACACACCCACGGGCACACGAAAATACACACACAATGGAGAAAAGCGGAAAAGAAAGGAAAACAGAATAATACAACTTTTTGTGCTGGCACAAAGCCAAGCAAATGCAAAATGAATGTAATGAATAGAAAACACCGAAATGAAATATGTAATAAAAGCAGAAAAGAAAAGGCATTCATAAAACACACAATCATTTCGTACATACATAATATGTACACGTATGTAGTTTCACATACATACACGCACATATACACATACGTCCCATTTACTCCCTCTGAGCAGGTGCACAAGTGAGGAGCGACGCATGGAGACATTCGGCCCTTTCCCAACTGCCACATATCCTAATTTGAATAGTTCTGCCTAGTTTAAGTATTTCCTCTTAGCAAGTCGATATACTACGAAATTCAGCTTTAGCTAAGCAATTTACTTTTATGTTTTGCAGCATACCCCTTATAATTTATGGGCGTATCTCTGGAGATGATATTCTCTTTGCCATGGTTGAAAATTTTAGCAAGGAATTGGCGTATGCCGCATATAACTTCTATTCGACAGTAATTTAACTTTAACAGTAGGTTAACTAGTATTTAGATTTGTAGAAAATTTAAATTTCGGGATATTAACTATTAACTTTGGTATAGCTGTGTAATAGTTGCTACCTTTAGTCTAGGGTATTTGTAAGTCTGGACTTTGGGAATTGTCATTGGTTACGTGACTACTCATCGGAGTTTCCATATGCTAATTTCGCATCAGGGTGGAGTGAGCTACAGAGGAGAGCCGGCTCTGAGCTGCATTGCAAATGAAGAGCACTCACATCCAAAGTAAAACACCAAGGAACAATTCGGCTGTCGAGGCACCAAAATTAAGCAAATTTTGAATATATTTATTTGATATACATAATGGGGAAGGAAGGTCCTTTGTTCACACTATCAAATTATTCCGAATATTAAAATTTCGTCTATAAGAATACGATGAGAAATTAAAATAGTCAGATTTTGAGTACATACTTATCACTTATCAATTAGTTAAGATAAGAATTTCCATTTCTTTTTTCAACAATGATTATTTTTGGTTTTTTTACTTACCTGACTGATCAATCTACTTCGAATAAGCTGCAGATGACGAATCATTTCAGAAACAGTTCGATCCTTTTCCTGGGCTCGCAGTGACTGACTTCTAGCTGTCAACGCTGCATTATCTCTAAAATAAAAATAACAATATAGTATAAAAATATATATATTATATTATATTGATGGTTTTTGTTTTAGTACTAGTAAAAATAGCTTATATACTATATTCTATTTACCATTTCCTTCGTTTTAGTTGTTTTAGTTTCAAAAATATCATTATAAAAATACAACTTATATTCAAATTACTCTAGAAACTTAGCTATACGCAAAGGTCAAAACATAACCATTCAAATTATACATATTCATATTATAATCGTATCTTTTGAAAGTGAGTTTTTTCTTTTCCTTTCATGCTCCCAGTAGGCCACAAAATTTGATTGATTCTGGAGAGAATATCAAAGTTCCTGCGACTTCATGATTTCCTTTAACTTCCCATTAGAAAATTGCCGAAGCTAATTCTATTAAAAATGCACACCTATCGAAAACTACCAAATAATTTTGTGGCAAAGGACCCGTTGGCCAAGTCAACGTACAGTGGTTTGAGGCGGCTATCGGTTATGAAATATTTTTTTTTGCTTTTAAGTATTAAATGATTTTAGACAACTCTTTTTAATTTATGTAAAAAATTATAAATTTATTAATTTAAAAAAAAAAATTAACGAAAATTTAGTCGAGACGGTTTGACTAAGAGATACCCTGAATCCTTTAAGCTGATACCAATCAGTAAAAGTTTCATTTATTTTTTAATTATCAATTATTTATCGATTACATAGTAATGGGGTGAGTTATCGAACAAAAAAAAAAACTCGTACAGTGTATGGTATTATCGAGCATTTTGCTTTTTATTTCAAATCTCTAGCTTTTGTGGTTTACGAAATCCAGGTGTTTACAAGGACGGACGGACTGACGAACAGGGCTAGTTCAAATCAGCTCGTCGAGCTGATTAAGAATATATGGGGTGTGACACGATTCCTTCTGCCTATTACATACATTTGCTCAAAAATTTCAGGGTATAAAAAACAAATTTCATAGAGTGTCATATAATATATTAGGCTGATTTTAGATCTTTTATTTGAGTATTACATTCAACTTGAATGAGCTCACTCTGTATTTTTTTAATTACATTTTAGTGGCTTGGCTCCACTGTGACCTAATTGCAGGTTCGCCCCTTTGGCCGAATAGGATTGTTGTTTCGCCTGTAGACTATTTCTAAATAATTGAATGCTACAAACGGAAATTGCGAGTATACAGTCAGAGAGGGTAGCAAATTACGACCACAGACATCAATATCTGTGCACACAAATCCAATTTGATTGGCTCCCGCTTTATTTGAATGTGGACACCCAAATTAGAATATGGACACACTTTAACAACTTGGTTAAATAAGTTTGTAGCTCATCGTTATCTATATACTTGTCGTTGGTACAGATTTACACTTGTTTGCTCCAATTATGTGTGAAGCTCAGTTTTGGCAGATGCTTGAGTATTAAATGCAACGATTATAAAGATAATAAAAAGAAGTAAGAGTTGTCGTTGGAGGTGCCAGACTATGTGATACCCAGATCCTCTCAGTTCATAGTTTTTAAATATAGTCCATTACTCGTGTGTAAGCCCAAATCACGCGACTTAAATCTATGACAATGGTAATAAGAATGAATTATGCAAAGAAAAATCTGCAAATAAATTATACCAACACCCTTTTGGAAGCCCACAATTGTTCCGTGACTATTAAAAGAAGAAAACATATTCAAACAATATTGTGCACAAGCATTTAAATGTATGCGTGCACATATATAATGAACATGTATAGGCGCTAGCTTGGCTCTTTGCGCTCTGAATTTCGTTCTCCGTTGACCAAACATTTTGTTTAATAACTTTGGTGTTTATGAACGGATTTTGATAAAACTTTCACCATATAATGTAAATATTTTTTGTTGTTTTTCAGAAACCAAAATCCTTCACATATGTGCCATATATACAATTGAACATATTTTCAAGATGTTGGGGAAATTTGGGGCTGGTATCCAAATGTAAGAAAAAACGAAATAGTTAAAAATATACATATATATAAATACACAGATAAAAAAGTTAAAAAATCTTAAATGATTTTTCATACGTTTTTAAATCGATAACAATTATTCTGGAATATTCGATATGTGTGTGGTATACACAAGCCTAACAAAAAAATGAAAGTCACTAGCTCTTATATGTTCTGAGATCGATACGCTCATACATACTTCTTAGTTTTTATACCCTGACCTATTTAAAATAGCAAAATATGACAAAAAAAAACTTATAAAACAATTAAGTTTTCATAGTAAAGCCTATGATGCCGCCGCAGCGCTGCCGCTGCATGATTTGTGCAATTAGCAGAGTGCGTACAAATGCGAGCGCATTCAGGATGTCTCTTAGTCGAACCGTCTCGACTGGAATTTGTTATTTCTTTTGCATATAATTCTTTCATCGACATTCTTAGTAGCATTCTCACATATTTCAGTCGCGTAATATAGTTCCACATATGAGTTTGCAAAAACTATGATTGGAAGGGATTAAGGTATCCCGAAGTCGGGCTCATTTTATTAGAGTTTTCTTACTTGTTATTTATAAAAAATAGAATAGAGAGCTCACCTAAGAGGCTTATGCAAAGTGCTGCTGTCGTCCGAAAGGATTTGCTTGCCAAAAGTATCCAGACTTAAAGGAGGAGGAGGATCATTTAGGGATGGTAGTTCCGATCGATTGGGCAAATAATGCTGTCCATCCAAGTTATTTGAGGTTGATAAAATTGGATTTCGAACAAGTGACATATGATGAAAGTGAAGTTGTTGATCATGGTCTGTATCCATTATTTGATCTTTTGTATCTGTGTCTGGTTTGTTATAAAGCTCTTGCTTTATTAGGCTACCGTACTGACTCCTGAATATGGCGGCACTCGCGCTCTCAACATTGTTATCGTTTAGCTCAACTGTCTCAGCTCTGGTGCAATTCATAGGGCACGTTGCCAGAGTATCTGTACTAAGAGACTTTTGATTATGTAAGCCCTGAATGTCGCTGGCTATTTCAATCTCAGTAGCTGTCCTTATTTTCGACATGCCATTGAGAAGTCGGGACTTCGACGTTCTTTTAGTACGCTTCTTCGACGCTACAATTTGATGAGATGACTGCAATAAAATTAGGTACAAATGAAATTCCGATATGTCCAGTGCTCCTAAGTGTTAGTTTAGTGCTGACGCGCATTAGCCAGTTCTTAAACACATTCTGGCAATTATGCTTCCTTTTTTGACTTACGCTTAAAAGGTTTTTTTTTTTAGTAATTTTGTATATAATTCATATGGAAAAGATTATATCAATTTTTGCAATGTTCTTCCTGACAAATCAAAAATATTGATTGCGAATAAATTCAGAAGATTTAAGCTGTGCAAGATCAAAGATAGTTGACAGAACTGTTAACATTTTTCGTTTACTCACCTGGCTAACATTGTCGATTTCCGATTCATTTGAACTAGCCCGTGGACTAATGCTTCTTGTGTCAATATCCAAATATGTGTGCTCTCCATCGCTAGCCGACATAGAACCCATTTCAAGTTCCATAAGCCCCTGCTCCTTTCCTTCAATCACGCTTTCCAGTTCAGCTTCTCTTTCCCCTTCGTCATCTTCGCCCTCGCCGTCGCCGTTACCGGCGCTAGTCTTCAAAATATTACAGCCGGAAACCTCATTGTCACTATAGTTATTGTTATTATTGAGAAACTGTCGCTGCATTTTAGCAGCAGTGAGTGCGATTTTGCTTAAATTCAAGTGAAAATTTAATTGTTGTCCAGTCTCTGTTGCAGCTTCCTCAAAGTCTTGTGAGCTATTTGAATCGCCATCAAATTTATTCGGGGGCGATTTACGTTTTCCCGACATTCTGCAAGTCAAAAATGAAGAAGAATCAAAAAACAACACAATTAATCAAATGTTTTTTTTTTTTTTGTTTGTATATAAATGATCTGCACTTTTCAAACAAATTCATATTCAAACATGAATACATATTTTTTTACAAAATATATTTTACTTTAGGCGATATATGCATTATTTAAAATTCGACTTGATATTGCATTTGATTTGCGATCCCATAAAGTACATAAATATTTTAAATCAACCCGTTTGTATGTTCGTCCGTCTGTACTTCGTTAAATGCGTCGATCTCAGAACCTATAGAGCCTTTGCCTTTTTGCTATATATTTGCATACATACATTCAAATGATTGCATTCTATTATATTCTAAGAATTGCAATTGCGTTTGAATTATGTTTTAATTGCCTTTGGATTGTCTATGAATTTTCAACTGCTATTGCCAGCTTTATTGTCAGCTATATGCTTTAAGTTAGCGGCTCAAAACTATGTACCTCAGTGCATTAAGTAAATATCTTCCATAATAGTAAGGGAACGGTTGACTTGGGTATGCAAAAGTGGTTGTTATTATCTATTTTTATTTAAGAATACATTCTTTTTATTCTTTTTTGATCGACAGATTTAAGTGGCGTGATTTGGTTTTATATTCAAGTTTTTTAACTAAATTCAGAAACTATGGGTTCAGGGTATTTAATAGTCGGGCACGTCGAAAGTTTACTTGTTTCAATACGAAAAGCAAAAAAACAAATATAAAGTTCTGTCGTCGTTCTTTCCGGAGAATACATATTATACTGAGCATATTTATATTTAGCGAAATCTTTCGGCATCAACTTCCGCTTATGTGTCTTTTTAGTCTCTCTCTCTCTCCATCTTGCTGTGCCTCCCTCTCCAACTTTTCTACACAGATCTTGATACTGCAGTTGAAGCAGTCTTTGGCTCGTGGATGCGTGTTGTATGGAGTAGTACTCTGTGGGTGAATCCACTGACTGCACTTATGCAGTCCTCTTCTCCTCGTTTTCAATTTTGTTGTTTTTGAATAAAATGACAAATTAGTAACTGCATGAACTCTAGTGTTATTTGAAGACGCATGTGCTGAGCCAAATATAATAGTTTCTGGTTGTGTTTTTTAATGGTAGATACATAATCTATATATTCTTAGATACGTGACATCAACACCATTATTTCCAAATTTTTTTTTAAAAGATACTGACTTAAACCGTTAAAAATGGGAAAACAGGGTATAATGCTTATAACAATCCAAAAAAAACAAATCCAAAAATGAAAAAATGTGCGGATTCACTATAGCTATCAACCACAACTTAGTGCACGATTCTATCTTTAATGGTGTGCACGCCAGACCTCAAAAACAAAGCGATATTTTCGATAGTTATCGATAAAAAAGAAATGGGACGAGTTATCGAAAAAAAAAATAAACTCGTACAGCGTATGGTATCATCGAGCATTTTGCTTTTTATTTGAAGTCTCTAGCTTTTGTGGTTGCAGAAATCCAGGTGTTTACACGGACGGACGGACGGACGGACGGACAGACGGACAGGGCTAGTTCAACTCAGCTCATCGCGCTGATCAAGAATATATATTATTTATGGGGTGTGGCACGCCTCCTTCTGCCTGTTACATACATTCGCACAAAAACATTATACCCTGAAATTTCCATTTTCAATGGATTCAGGGTATAACAAGTAAGAAAACTCTAGTCGGCGCGCCCGACTAGGGGATACCCTAATCCCACCCCCCTTAGTTTTCTTAATATAGTCCATATGTATGTACAACCATATCACGCGATTTAAATCTATGCCAATGGTACTAATAATGTCGATCAAAGAGGAATTATGCAAACAAATTCGACACAAAGATTATATTCCGTTATTCCGTTACTATTAAAGAAGAATAATCGAAAACATATTCGCACAGCGACACACAGCGCCTGCGACTGCGACACACAGCGCCGAGCGGCAATTCGAAGTAGGTAGCAAAAACAATTCAAAGACAATTCGACCCAAACTCAAAGGCAATTGCGGTTCTTAGAAAATTTGTTCGCGAGCATTTGCATGTATGTGTGCACATGTATACATAATGAACATGTATAAGCGCCACCTGGTCTCTGTGCGCTTTGCGTTTCAATCGCTGTTGATCTGGCCAAACATTTTGTTTAATAACTTTTGTGTTTATCAACGGATTTTGATGAAACTTTCACCATATGATTTAAAAAATTGATATAGTTTTCAAAAAGACCAAACACCATATATATTGCAACTGAAAATAATTTTCAAAATTGTGGGGAAATTTGGGGCCGGTATCCAAATGTAACAAAAACCGAAATTGGTAAAAATATACATTAAGCTACATGCACTCTAGCTCTTAAGATAAAAAAGATAAAAAATCATAACTGATTTTTCATATGGTTTTAATTAATTCAAGTCTCTAGCTCTCATAGGTTCTGAGATCGACGCGTTCATACATACGGATGGACGGACGGACGGACGGACGGCCAGACAGACGGACAGGGCTCAATCAACTTGTCTTGTCGTCCTGATCAAGAATATATATACTTTTGGGGGTGTGGCACGCCTCCTTCTGCCTGTTACTTACTTTTAACAAAAACATTATACCCTGTTTTCCCATTTTCAATTGGATCTGGGTATAAAAAGGACAAAACTCCATTTGAAACGGCTCGAATAAGAGATACCCTGAATCTTTTGAGCTTATTACCAATCTGCATCTACAGAATAGGCTGAATATATGTGAGACTATGTTAACTTAATAGCTTAATAAGTTTTTATTGAAACTTATATGGGATTTTTATTCCCCAAATCTCAAGTCTCTATTACTTAAAACACGGGATTTTTCAGTTTTAGTGAATTGTGGGCGAAAAGGCACTACGCATAACGAGTTTGTTTTGTTTTTTCGATAACTCATCTAATTCCTTATTGTTGATAATTATCGAAAATTTTACTTTGTTTTTAAGTCCTAGCATGCACACTATTTAATATAAAATCATACACTATAATAAATCAATTTTTCATCTTTTGATTTTGGATACCACCTCAGCAATGAATTTTATTAGGGATTGAAAGTATTCTAGCCGTCTCGACCAGAGTATTGTTATTTCTTTAGAGTTTAGTTGCAAGCACAAATATGAGAGTGTGCTCTCCATTTTAAGTCTGTATTTGCCCCCAAGTCCAAAGTGGGCGAATTGAGGAAATAAGCGTTATCAGACGACGGTACTCAAAATTATACATATATAATATATATATTTTGCTAGCTTCAAAAACTGTGGAAAAGCCTAGGCAATTAACGAACATTGAGTTCTTGAAAAATGACCAAAGATACTCTGAATGGAGCTACCACTAGTTGCTACAATGACACGCTGTGGAAAAGATGTATTTATTAATTTCGGATCTCCAAATAGAAGTATACGTATTTAAAATGTCTATAGTCTACTACTACTACTATTCACAATCTGTGTATTCGTTGTAAAAATCTAATTAATTCCGAGACCCAAATAGGAAAATTAAATTAACCGCTTAGTTTAATGAACTGATATGGCTTGATCGACTAAGGCATGTTTTCACTGAAAACCTATTCCCAAATTAAATACTCAAACGAAATATACATTCAAAAAGCCAGGGACCACGACAATTAAAAACAAGTAACAAAACTCTAGCCGAGACTGCTCGACTAATAGATACCCTGAATCCATTGAGCTGTAATACCAATCATTAAGAGCTTCATTTATTCATTAATAGTAAACAACACATGCACACACACACACACAAACATACAGTGTGTCAAAGAAGTATTGGCACACTTGTAAAATACTTCTATGTGCTGTAACTTTTTTTTAAACACATCTATAAGTAAATGTACAACGATATTTATTTAAATCATGTATTATAATACTATGGAACATGAAAAAAAAAAAATTTCAGCTTTGGTTCAATTGCATTGACTAAAATATAAAACAAGTAACTAAACTCTAGTCGAGACTGCTCGACTAAGAGATACCCTGAATCCATTGAGCTGTAATACCAATCATTAAGAGCTTCATTTATTCTTTAATAGTAACCAACACAAGCACACACACACACACAAACATATGCATGCACGTAATATGCTTACTGCGCAGTTTTGCGGCTGCAGCAGAGGCTGTGCTATGGAAACTTTATTGTTTAATAACTTTTTTTATGTTCTTAATGAAATTTTCGGGGAATGATTATGACATTTAAATGTACCTATGTGCCAAATTTCAAGTCTCTAGTATTTAATATACGTGAGTTATCGTTTTTATTGAATTGTGGGCGAAAGGGGCGTGGCATCAAAAATCCAAAAATGACAAAATGTGCGGATTCAATATAGCAATCAAACACAACTTAGTGCACGATTCTATCTTTAACGGTGTGCACGCCAGACCTCAAAAACAAAGCGATATTTTCGATAGTTATCGATAAAAAAGAAATGGGACGAGTTATCGAAAAAAAAAAAATAAACTCGTACAGCGTATGGTATTATCGAGCATTTTGCTTTTTATTTGAAGTCTCTAGCTTTTGTGGTTGCAGAAATCCAGGTGTTTACACGGACGGACGGACGGACGGACAGACGGACAGGGTTAGTTCAACTCAGCTCGTCGAGCTGATCAAGAATATATATACTTTATGGGGTGTGGCACGCCTCTTTCTGCCTGTTACATACATTCGCACAAAAACATTATACCCTTAAATTTCCATTTTCAATGGATTCAGGGTATAAAAACTTTAGTTATCACAATTGTAAAGCTAGGACCTTCAACGGTCGGGTAGAGCAGAATACATCACCGTGTGTAGTACCCATACTAAAGTCAGACAGCCAGCCCCAAACAGTCAGCCAGGAACCAAAAGAGGAAGCAGATCTTCGGCTGGGGGAGCGACAAAGACAACAAATGATTGTTTTTGCGATTTGCTTTGAACTAAACATTTTATTTATAATGATGACTTCCGTAATGTATGGAAGCGACACTAACACAGCACACATCCACACACAAGCACATACATCGTCATCAATTCAAATATTGACATGAACTCTTGCAAATAGCTTCCGCAAGTTGACTTTAATGGGTTTTTTTGGCGGTTTTGGATATGTTTCACATCCATATCCACACAAACAGACAGATCTTATAATCAAGTACGAACCCAGCAGAAATGTGGTACATACATGTGGTACAAGATGACTCGTGTTATAATATTATTGCTTCTTCCTCTTATTGTTCGCCTGAAGCTTAGTCAAATATTATATATCAGGATTGCTTTGTAGATTATTAAATAAACATAGGATTACTTGCATATACAATTTTTTGAGATGAGCAAAATTTAAATATTTAAATATCGAGTAGCAGAAACCAAAGAATATCCAATAAATAAATAAAGAAATAAGTTAAGGCAACTTAACTTAAATCAACAGACACAAGCAAGAAACAAGTAAACAAACTCCAACGCCTCATCGATTGTCGCTGTTGCGGGTTGTTTCAGTTGTATAATGTGTTTGGATTCCGATTAAGAATCGGATGGGCGTTTGAATTGAGATTAAGATTTGGATGGGTAGAGTAAAGTTCATGTACAAATGACAGGTCATTAGTCTAGTAGTAAGAGCATTACTAAATAAAAAACATTCCAATGTTGGTCACAATATTAAAAATCTAAGGTGGACTTAATAAAAAACTAGAAGCCAAAATAAGCGTTTCCCATGAATGGCGCGTATCAAAATAACTCGACTGGCGAACCGTGTGGTTATGTGCGCCTGAAGCATTAGGTAATAGTCGGAGGCAGTGCGGTCTTGTGTCCATTTTAGATGATTTTCATTACTCTCTATTTTTTGGACCATTTATCATTTCGACGTCGTAGGAAGTGCCTACAATTTGTCCGTGATACTCGTAAAAAGCCATCGATACAGTTCAAGAATTGGGGGACGACTTCTCATTGCCCAGTGAGTTGAAGGGGAAGGTTCCAACTTTCAAGCTCGCATGACTCCCTTCCTTCCCTCAAAGATTCCCACTAAGTATGAACAAAAGCCCGCAACATATATTCATAGCTCTGTATTAGAAATATAAGTATATGTACAAATACAAACGATTTCTTTGTGAGTGTATGACGGGAGCTTAAGGTAAATAAAATAAATATTATTCTTCCTTTTTAAGAACCGCAACCGAACAACAACACGAAGAGCCCACAACATATAAAAAAAAAATAAATAAATAAAAAACAGAAACACACACAAATGCCTGGGCGCAATAATGAATTTTCAATTGAAATGCCCAACCACCTCTTCAGGAGTTCTGGACCTGGACCCATGGCCGTTTCCCATCGACTATTTGGCATTGTTTACGAGCCCTCGGCAGTAACCTTCATGTCTTTGCGCACGTGCTGGCATTAAAAATGAATTTGGTTAGCCGAAAGACCACCAGCGGTGGAATGAATCTAATGGAGTCTACTTATTTGAGAGAATGCCGATTACCACTTTGCAAATTACCAACTCGAAGGGTGACTCCTCGACCTCGAAGAAGAAAACTTAAAATAAAAAAAAAAAAAAAAAAAAAAACAGGATGCTGATTGTGAAACTCAATCTCTGATAATATACATATTAGTCTACTTTAACTTTTAGTTTCTAATCTAGTTGACTAAAGGCAAAATGTTCCGAAATCAGACGCCGATTACTCTTCAATTTAAGACACTAATAATATATGCTGCATTAATCTGTTGTATTCCTTTGTGCTAATCTATTTGATTGAGATGACTTTTAGTCTTAGTAATTTTATTTTAAGTGTCCATACCATTAGCAATGTAAACTCTCCAAATTTCTAAAATTAGTTTCTACAGTTTCAAGGGCTAGCAAGAATTGCACACACAAAAGTAAATTCTAAGTAATAGATACAATAACCTATTAGTGTGTATGCATATTCAGAGTCAGTAAAAATACTTTATTCTTCAATATACCAATACCCTTTCAAACTCTTCATGATTTTGTCCAGGTGGATAGGTATCAGAATGGTTGAAATGCATCCTTTTTTCATATCTGATTCATTCATTTTTCTTATTCTATATTATATCTTCGATCTCTTGTCTGCTATTCTCTATCTTCAGTTTCAATCATTTATCTATTGATCTTATATTTGATCTTTTTGATCTGGAGGAAAAAAAGTTAATCCGGTTTTTGCAATGTTCGATTCGTTGTCTGTCCGTAAGATATCAAACCACTTCGCCGCTATTGAATTTAACGAGTTTTTGGAATACATATTCTATATTTTCTGAAGTATCAGACTTAAAAATTTGATGATTGGGGTCCTATTGATCTTCTTTATCGATTCAGCAATTAAAAACTGTACGCTGGAGACATGGCACATCGAAAATACTGTGCAATTTCCAAAAATTTATATCTGGGTCTTCAAATTTTGTAGTGTGTATAGGAATCGCCATTGCGTTTGTATTATGTTATAATTGCCATTGGATTGTCTTTGAATTTTCAACTGTTACTTTATTGTCAGCTATCTGCCTTAAATTAACTGCTCGGATCTATATATTTCACTGCATTAAGTATATGTATTGCAAATATGTTTTCGTTTCTCAACTCTTTCTTAATAGTAAGGGAACAGTTGTGAAAGTGTGTTGTTATTATCTATTTTTATTTAACGATGCATTTGCATTTTTCTTCTTTGATCATCACAGATTTAAGTGGTTTGATTTGGCTTTATATACAAAGTATTAATTACTCAGAAACTATTATGGAATATATGATCAAGGTTTTACGATACTTTCTATCTTTCGTCTTCGATCTTTTGATGCACTTTTTATATCCTAAATCCATTGAAAATGGAAATTCTAACAGGCAGAAGGAGGCGTGCCACAAGTTTATAAGTTTATTTTCTTTCGATAGCTTATCACATTTCCTTATTATCGATAACTATCGAAAATTTGGATTGTTTTTGAGGCTTAGCGTACAAACAGTTCAAGATAGAAACGTGCACTATGTTGTGGTGGATTGGTATAAAAAATACGCATATTTTATTATCTCCTACGCCTCCTGTAATAGTGGATTTTTTTATACCCTGAATCCATTGAAAATGGATATCAGGGTACAATGATTTTTGTATGTAATAGGCAGGCGTGCAACACCCCATAAAGTATATATATTCTTGATCAGCTCGACGAGCTGAGTTGATCTAGCCCTGTCCGTCCGTCCGTTTGTGTAAGCTTGTCGATCTCGTAAGCCACAAAAGCTAGAGACTTGAAATAAAAAGCAAAATGCTCGATAATATCATACGCTGTAGGAGTTTATTTATTTTTATTTTGATAACTCATCCCATTTCCAAAAAATCGATAATTATTGAATATATCGGTTTGTTTTTGAGGCCTAGAATGCACACCGGTTATGACAGAATCGTGCACTAAAATGTGGTTGATTGCTATAATGAATACTCATATTTTGTGATCTGTGGATTTTTGATGCCACGCCTTCTTGGCCCACAATTTAAAAAAATTCATGGCTTCCGTATATCAAATACTAAAAAAAAAAAGAAATTTAGCGAATAGGCACATATGAATGTCCTAATTATGCCCTGATTTCATTAAGAAAGTATGTCTAGAAACAAACTTATTAAACAATTGAGTTTCCATAGTACAGCATATGTTGCAGCGGCAGCGCTGCATAACTGCGCAGTACGCATATTGTGTGTGTGCATGTGTTGTTTGCTATTAATGAATAAAAAAATATTTTAATAATTGGTATATCAGCTCAAAGGATTCAGGGTATCTATTAGTCGAGCCGTCTCGACTAGAATTTTACTTTTTTACTTTACTTGTTTTATTTTAACCTTGAACGTTTCATCGGAACCTAATGAAAATGGAAAATAAAACATAATTTTCTTTGATAGGGAGAGGAACTTATACAGATTACTAATACCGAGGGCGCAGTGGGTCGTGACCAAGAGCTCGTATTTCAAGGACATGCGAATAAGGGATTGACCATTTCCATATAAGACACTATAGTCAACCAACTGCTTCTGGATAGTAAAGGAATATATTGGAGTCGGTAGAGTATATTATATATTTATTTATAGTTAGATACTTCTAACTTATTTACATAAGCATACATACACACAAAAATACATGTACTTGAATGTGAATATATATACGAGTTTATATCAGCTTGGGCATTCCCAATAACTGACCGGCTTTTAAGGGTATGGTACTTTCAAATCGCAGTTCAAAGGAAGCTTTTGTATTTGTGGCCAGTCTTTGTTGTTGTTGCGCTTTGTCTCTTTGTTGATGGCGCACTTGTTTGGTCAAAAGGGCGCATACAAAAGGTCGACTGCAACGCGTCGGAGGACATCGTGCAGCTATATAGCGCAGACCATCTGTACCATCTGCTGGGGGTCATCCGCACACACACAACTCGAGTTACTCGTCCATTATTTATGCCTATTTATGTTTGTTCATTTTTACATTACACTTGCCGCAACGTCGAATGGGTTGCCCTTTAATGCTCGCATCTCTCTAAGCACATGCTTCAGTATCTGTATGTGTATGTGTGTATTAGTGCTGCCTATTTAGTATTTTTCCCCATAGATCTAACCGCTTTTCAACACTGTCTCAGAGGGAAACAAGACAGAAAACTTGCGGCAGCGAGTATGTCCTGAAGCCGTTGAAAGCAGAAAATCAGGGTAAATTGTTTTTGTGAAAATGTATGTAACATGCAGAGGTCTTAAACAAGTAACTAAACTCTAGTCGAGACTGCTCGACTAAGAGATACCCTGAATCCATTGAGCTGTAATACCATTATTCATTAATAGTAAACAACACATGCACACACACACACACACAAACATATGCATGCACGTAAT
Source organism: Drosophila mettleri (assembly GCA_035047625.1). Classification (NCBI taxonomy): domain Eukaryota; kingdom Metazoa; phylum Arthropoda; class Insecta; order Diptera; family Drosophilidae; genus Drosophila; species Drosophila mettleri. The sequence goes on from JAWNPI010000096.1 coordinate 1,309,089, forward strand.
ATGCTCACTGCACAGTTTTGCGGCTGCAGCAGAGGCTGTGTTATGGAAACTTTATTGTTTAATAACTTTTTTTCTCGATCTATGTTCTTAATGAAATTTTCGGGGCATGATTATGACATCCAAATGTACCTATTTGCCAAATTTCAAGTCTCTAGTATTTGATATACGTGAGTTATCGATTTTGTTGAATTGTGGGCGAAAGGGGCGTGGCATCAAAAATCCAAAAATGACAAAATGTGCGGATTCAATATAGCAATCAAACACAACTTAGTGCACGATTCTATCTTTAACGGTGTGCACGCCAGACCTCAAAAACAAAGCGATATTTTCGATAGTTATCGATAAAAAAGGAATGGGATGAGTTATCGAAAAAAAAAAATAAACTCGTACAGCGTATGGTATTATCGAGCATTTTGCTTTTTATTTGAAGTCTCTAGCTTTTGTGGTTGCAGAAATCCAGGTGTTTACACGGACGGACGGACGGACGGACGGACGGACGGACGGACGGACGGACGGACGGACAGACGGACAGGGCTAGTTCAACTCAGCTCGTCGAGCTGATCAAGAATATATATACTTTATGGGGTGTGGCACGCCTCCTTCTGCCTGTTACATACATTTGCACAAAAACATTATACCCTGAAATTTCCATTTTCAATGGATTCAGGGTATAAAAAGGAACCATATTTTCTATAGTTATCGATAATAAGGAAATGGAATAAGTTATCGAAAAAATAAAACAAACTCGTACTGCTTATGGTATACACGACTATTCAGGTTTTCATTTCAAGTCTATAGTTTTTGGACAGACAGACGGCCGGACCAATGGACAGACGACCAGGGCTAGATCAACTCATCTCGTCGAGCTGATTAATTATATATATATTCTATAGTAGCTTTAGCAATGGACTTTGTCAATGGATCCATATCTATATCTATATCTATATATAACTATATCTATATCTATATCTATATCTATATCTATATCTATATCTATATCTATATCTATATCTATATCTATATCTATATCTATATCTATATCTATATCTATATCTATATCTATATCTATATCTATATCTATATCTATATCTATATCTATATCTATATCTATATCTATATCTATATCTATATCTATATCTATATCTATATCTATATCTATATCTATATCTATATCTATATCTATATCTATATCTATATCTATATCTATATCTATATCTATATCTATATCTATATCTATATCTATATCTATATCTATATCTATATCTATATCTATATCTATATCTATATCTATATCTATATCTATATCTATATCTATATCTATATCTATATCTATATCTATATCTATATCTATATCTATATCTATATCTATATCTATATCTATATCTATATCTATATCTATATCTATATCTATATCTATATCTATATCGATTGTTTTGCAGCACAGAGTAACCGGCCCGGCATGATATCTTGAAAGGTTGCCCTGTTTTCAACGGTTTCTTAAGGGCGATTATTACACTTGTCGCATTCTATTGTATTTGGTATTGTGATGGAGTAGGTATTAAGGAACATTACGGTGGAGCTTGTATTACTCTACTTAGAGTTGCAGATGAAAGGTCATTCAGAAATCTGCACTGTAATGTTAAATTCGTTAATTTTTGTAGGGCTTGCGCTTTGTCACTTTAGCGTAGAGTCTCCCTGCCGAGTCGCTGACACTTTGACGAGGATTCTGGCTCTGAACAAAATATTGTATTCAATATACTAAGCATAAGCCGCTTAAGCGTCCATAATGACCATCTTCCTTTTAGCAGCCTTGCGGCTAAAGCTACCGAAACTCACTCCACACCCAAAACTTAATGTAGGCAAGCAAATAACCAATATTTATTTAGTATAGGTATAGGAATTACTACACTGAGAGTATAAATTATCAACTTTGTCTATAATAGACGCAAATTTTCCTTCTTGAATATTGTATGAAATCGGCTATAATACATAAATATTAATAAAAGGTATGTTGCACACTCCTAATGCTATTATATCATTAAATTAAGCGCGAGAAAAATATTCGGAAATGGTTTTTAAAGTAAGTAGTGATTTGTAGATTGTGAAAACTTCAGTAAATATCTTGAGGCTTGATTCGTATTGAAAAAATTAAAATTAGAGCCAAATCACGTCTCAAGTCGAGTTTTTTCATAATGCTTTCAAATTTTGATGTACCTACATCATTAGATATGTGTGTGTGTGTGCGGCGAACACTTGGCATACATTTTATATGAGCATTATTATACGCCCAACGACTGTTGCCGAAGGGATCGCCTTTTTTATCGTTCTTGAATTACTCTTGAAATGTGACCACTTGACCAATCAATGAATATTATATGAAGTCCTCTGTATGCGGCACAAATGTTATATATATATTGAATACCCACATCATCACCATCCGCCGGACTTGGGGCCGAGCTGAGCGAAGTGCACTCAATTCTTACCCAAACCGCACCACCAACACAAGGCTGAACTAGTCGGAAGTAGCCGACTAGGCCGATTCCATGAGCCAAACATGAGGTCTAACTTTTTTGAAATAATTGCATTTTTTGTTAATGAGGACATGCAACTGTCATATTTACTGCGGATGAGCAGAGAAACAGAAACAGAGACAGTGTTACATAACGAATTAACTAACACATTACACCCAGTGCTCACAATATTGAGTGAGTACTGGGTATTCAAAATTATGCTCCCAGTGCGCCGGACAATATCTTTGTCTTCCCTATCCAATTTTGAACTTGATTGGGTCGCTTGCATAAGTGATTTGAGTATTGATATTATATTTTGGGTGTATCCATTTGATCTCTATTGCCCGGTCGTACCGGTCAAATGACAAGTGAGACTCAGTCCCGTTTTTGTTACATCTGCCAGCTACTCTTGTGCTTGTATGATATACACACATATATATTTAATAGGGTTTCTGACTGAATCAAAAATAAACTCTTTGAGCAATCTGCTAACTGCAGCATGGGAAGTGTAAGTAGCTCACGTCACAGAAAAAAAAAAATACAAAAACAAAACACAAAACAGAAAAGACAAAAAATCAAAACATCTTTGACAATGAGATTATGACACAGTAGAAACATCTGAGCCACATATGGTCAACACGTGGAGTACAGAACATCAGAGTCTCTATCTAAAATCCCATTCCGAATATTGAGCGAGTGCCTCATTAGATTAAAATGTATGTATATCTGTATCTGGATTTGTATCTTTATCTTTATTAAATATCTAATTACTTATCTAAAAATGTTTCTGATTTTGAATACACATAACTGTTCTCCTGTGCGTCAAAACTTGCTTCAGAATATGTAGTTTTGTAATTAGATAAAAACTTTTCGCTTTGCGCTGTGATCTGGACTTACAGGACACTGCCTAGAGGATCAGATAATTCGAGCATTAACCAGCAACTGATACTACCCATAAGACTGGATATACTATATTGTTACAGATTCGACAGTGAGAAACAAAATAATAATATTATGGCTTTGTTGAATGGATATTTCAATAAGTCACGACTTAGTAAATACGTAACAGTAACTACTATACGAAGCAAGTAACAAGACTCTAGTCGAGACGGTTCCCTTGAGTTGATATACCAATCATTAAACAATTGTTTTATTCAGTAATACCAAACAACACATGATCACTCACACAAATGCATACGCACGAATCAAATGAACGAGCTCTGCTTACTGCACAGCTTCCACAATGGCTGTAACTTAGGCTGTACTATGGAAACTTAATTGTTGAATAAGTTTTTTCGAGTCGTATGTTTTTTCTATGGAGTGTGGCACGCGTCCATCTGGCTGCCACATACATTTAAGATAACCATTATACCCTGCTTTCCCATTTTCAATGGGATTAGGGTATACAAATATACACACAACATGTTAGTTGCAACACTCATAAGATCGAGGCCCGGCACCAAAACCGAGACCAAGTTATTGACTTGCATTGTTGTTTGTTTATTTGATTCAATTCGCCCTCCCTTTCATGTCATGTTCATGCAATTCAATTGGATAAAGCCGAATGGTTGTACACCCCAAACAAAAGTAATTATAAACATTGACAAATCTTCAACTTTATTGCATAGATGCCTTCTGCTTCAGACTATGTTCTATCTTTTCTACGGACAAATCTTATTAATGGCATTCGTTGAGTACTTGCAAGAGTTTGCAATCTTCATAGTTGTTTATGGCTAGAAAGCCTGAACTCTATTCAAAATTGAAAGTATAAAAAATATGCGGATTCATTAAAGAAGTTCGCCCCTCCTTGTCTATGCCTACTAATAACGGAGTCAAATTATCCCATCAGATCTTAGTTTTTAAATATACTCAAGAACTTGTATGTATAGCATGTTTAATAAATACAAAAAATCCAAATGTAACAAAAACCGAAATTTGTAAAAAAATACGTAAAATCGGAGACTCAACCTTAAAGATGAAAGAGATATAAAATCTTAACCGATTTCTTATATGAGTTTAAGTCGATAACAATTATTTAGGAGTAAACATCGATTTTCCGAAACAAACTCGATATGCGCGTACCATATGCAGACCCATCAAAAAATGCAAGTCTGTAGCTCTGGGTTTTGAGATCAGCGCGTTCAAGCTTACTGACGGACGAACCGACAGACGAACAGGGCTCAATCAAATCAAATCAAACCCTTTTTCGCATTTTCAATGGGAACAGGATATAAATATTTTTTTATCAATGACAATACGGAGTCTAAAGCTGGGAACTTGGGAAGTGACCGATGATTGTAATCCAAACCCGTAATAGCACTTGCAGTTTGCAATTGACACTATTTGCCCTTTACTCTGCTCTGTTGCACTTTGCTTTGATATTGGTCAAACTTGATGTGCAGAAATAAACAAACACTTCGTCTGTTTACTCAAAGAGCAGTCGGTCAATCCTTTGTGTTATATTCTATCCCAACATAAACAATGGACCTATTGTTCCACTCATGGGCCGACCTTTCTTTTTGCTTGTTCTAAGTAGGCGTCAAAATTAAAACACCCTTGAATAACAAAAGAGATGTTTACTCTGGTATCTGAATACCAATTAGAGAACGCTGAACACGAATAAATTCATCTGGGACTAGTCAAATTTCTAGTGCCCCGTCGATTATTTTCCTAAAAGCATTTTCGGTTAGCAGCAGAATATATTTCTCCATACAAACGTAATCATATAAGAGTTTACGAGAATTATTGAAATGTATATTAATATATGGTTGTTTGTTCCTTAAATCATTAACCCATTACCATTGTTCGAGAGTCTTCGACTAGCCACGGCTAGCATCATTTAAAGCAGAGCTTTGATAACAAGAGTAGACGCAGGTGGAGGACATTACACAGTGGCAGTGTGGAATGAAGTTAAGCAAAAGCGCACGCCAGTGCGTTGCGAGCCAACCGAACAAACAGGAGAGCCGGAAAAGACAGACCAAGAGAAATGCTAAGATCGAAGAGATCGACTTAGTGCCTCGTATGCGCGGTATGTCTCACAAATGATAAACACAGACAGACAGAGACAAGCGCATACACACACCCTCCTCTACAGCAGTGCAGAGCCTTCACCTTTAGCTGGAGCTCCAGGTTTTGGTCAAAAGAAACAGGAAACAACAATGTTGTACGAGAAATTTGATTTCTTGTATTCGCGTTCGTTTGCGTTTGCGTTTGAATTCGCATTCACCTGTTGTTATTTTCAGTGTGTTTATTTTTGCGACGACAGCGACTCCAGAAACGGGTACAACAATCACAAGAGCAACAACAATAAAAACAACAACGCGACACCACAACTAGTTTTCCGTGTTTCGCATCGCGCGCATTCGCATTCCGACGAAGTCTTCGTCTTTGACTTCGTCTCCCTCACCGAAAGCGATCTTAGCTCGGCAAAACGACGTGCTCGCAGGCACTGTTGTCTCTTCGACCGGAGGGTCGGCGCCGCGATTCAGATTCGGCTTTATCTATCTACTCCAAAACACGTTTTCGAAGCATTTTCTCAATAGACTAGTACACGCAAGTACACACACGTAGACACGACACACACGCACACGCTCGCAACATTCGCACATTCGATTTTATGCGTTATGCGTAACAAACGCAACTCAGGCCCCTACCCAGGCCGTTTTTTAGACAATTTTGAATAAACACTTGTTTTTGGCTTTTCTTATGTATTCCAGAGGGTACCTAGCTAAACATGTGTGAGTTTGGTGGAGACATCATTCGGAAAACATTGGAAGAATGGTAAGGGGGTATAATCTAAATGGCACTCAATTAGATAATGAAACAAGTAGCAATACTTTTGTCGGAATTACCCGACCCGTAGATGCTCTACCCATTAACCAGCCTGCATCTTCAAACAATCCTGCTAGAGTTTTCTCACTCATATCGACAATATTCCAAAACTCGACGACTTACAGTCGATTTGAGTGGAATTCGAATTTGTTAAAAAAAAACGCAGGTTCATTTGCAAAGAAAACGCTATTCTTATTTTGTTTTATTTGCTTTCTATAGTAGCCGCGTTGTCCAGTTTAACCAGCTCCTCAGAACTGGATAAAAACCTGTCGCTGTTTCCCTAGCCCCTTGCCTCCCACCGCCCGTTCCCCTCAACACCACCCCTCCCCTAAATGGCTGGCGCAGTTCTGTTTAGCTTAATGAGCATGCGTGCAAAGCATTGACTGTGTGAGTGTGACTGCGTGAGTGTTTGTGTGTGTATGTATGTGTGTGTGTGTGTGTGTGTGTGTGTGTCTGCGTTTTGTGTTAATGTATCTGTGTAGATTGAAAAAGATATTGGTGCATACAGCATAGACCATGCGTATTGTGATCATCTCATTTTTAAGCACTTGAAGACACACTTGACTATTGCGAACGGGAAACATCGAATCTCCTTGAAGAGAGTCCAAAGAAAGAACGGCTTCCACTCTATGCGTTCACAAGTTAAACATTTAAAGTTAGCTTGCCTCGAAATGTTTGTAATTTTTTGATCCGATGCCGGATAGTTTTGTAAAATTTCATGGAAACGTAACATGCGTTGTACTACTTGAATGCTATATAAACCGAAATGAGCATCCTTTTATACTGATCTAACAAAATACTTGCAGTACATATCACTTGGCACTTTGTCATGTTTTCATGTCATTACTTTGATATTAGTCAAACTCAGCAAGGCGCTAAATCTTAACATAGTGGCCAGGAAATAGTCATCGTATCGTAATCTACATAAGCATATATTTTAAGTGGTTTATTAAACAGAGTTTCGAGTCTCAGTTTAGACTAAGCCTAGGCTTAGATATATTAAAAATTTAAACGCTCTGGCTGCTCTTATCTTTTTCTCTCTCTCTTCAATAAACATACCGAAACTGCACAAAATAAATGTACTTCAAGTACATATGAATTGTATTTTATTTTAATTGTCAGTGAGCGAGTATTGCACAGTCGGTTACGTCCAACTTTGGGCTTTTTGCTTTGTTTTGTCGCTCCTTTGTGCTGTTGTTGTCATCGTCGACCACTCATCGGACACTTGCCGAGCCGCCTCCAGAATCTGAACTTTAACTCGTGCTACTCCTTCCCAAATATACATACAAATACATACATCAATGCATATATGTGTGAGCATATATATCTATTTTCATTTTGTTACTGTCGCTGTCGCAGTCTGTCATTGTTTTTTGCATAGACGAGTCTTTGGCAATAAGCCGCCTGCGGCCATTTCATAGGCGCTCCTTGCACTAGAACATTTAGTATATGGGGTTTACGTCTGTGCGCATCTCCCAAGTAGAGATGAGAAGAAGATGCTTGAAGACGTCTCTGCTGTGCTTGGGCGTATGTGTGCGCATGCGGCTCATTGTTTCGTCTTGATTGTCTCTTTGATGTGGCCGTGGCTCTTATTACAAGCAAATACAAGGTCCGAGAACACAATTTATGGCGTTTCTCGATGACACTCTCCTTCGAACAATCGAGCTCGAGCAGCCCGACCAACAAATAACAAATAGTAACAAATGCAAGCCCCTTGACAGATGTATAGAGGTAATATCATTAGGGAGCCTACGGCTTTTGGTATCAACACGTTCTAAATAAGTGTGCAAAGTTCGCGACGCTGAAATACCCTGTACGACAGCATCTAAAGAGGGAAGGATTGCGAAAGCCTTCATATCTTAGAGCCTGGAAAGCAAATAGACTTTCTCTCACTTTATATTTCCTGGTTATATGGCACAGGCAGGGCAGGTGGCTGACATATTTACATATTTTAATGCTCTGAATTTACATAATTGAAATTGCTTTGAGCTGCGTCCCTGCACGGGTCTGCCTCGGATTGTTACGCTCTCTGCTCTGGCTAGAGCTCAAAGTATTACGTATGCGATTACTGCAGAGACTGCGCATCGCTGATCGTCTATACGCATGAATGAAAATGCCATTTTTAGCAGACAAAAAAGATCAATGCAAATTCCAATCGCGAGTGTTATATATGATAAAGGATTTCAACCGGTCAAACTAACTGCACAAGTGACAATAGCGACGGCGATAGCGACAACAACAACATCACAAATCAAAACACGAACCAAGTCAAATAAAACAAAGTGAACCGCATGCCGCCCCGGTTACAGTTATGTATATGTAAGTAGTTAACTTACGAGTTGGGACGAAGCGCGTCGCGATGAGTTGGACTCGTTGCCTTCGTCTTCGTGTCGCAGTTGAACGGGCGGGCGGACGAGTTTGCAATTTCAGCAAATTTACAAACAACAAAACCAGTCACCGACTTCCCATTGAGCGCACGATCTGAGTTAGGAGCTGAACTTCGGCAAAGGCTTTTCCCATGCAAAGAGATGTCTGCGTGGCAATTGCACCTGTCGCACTCAATGCTTGTGCGCGCAGCCAGTGGCTAGAGCTGCCGAGTGCAAAACTGGTCCTTGGATCAAATTTTTCAATCGTCGCACTATCCCAAAGTTTGAAGAAGAAAATATATAGGTATGAATCAAGTTCCCACACCTCACTGACAGTAAATAATATTTTTAATACTTCGAGCACTGCTGCACCCTTATACCCTCTAGTCAGTAGTGGGGTAAAAAAGGACTAAGAATTTATCTTAAATTTCCAATTGGTTGTCTCTCTCTCTCTCTCTCTCTCTCTCTCTCTCTCTCTCTGTCTTTCTCTCTCTTTGCCTCTGTCCGTTTGATAAGCAAGAACGAAACATTCATCTAGTGAAATATTTGAGCTGAGCTCCACTCACCTTTGCCTTTGAAACTTTATCTGTGAATAGTAATTCCATATATGAATATGAATATATATATTCAAATATGCATATATAGGTGTCGTCTCGAAGGTCTTCTTCTGCTTCCCCTGACTAGGTCCACTTATTTGATATTTATTCTAGAAATATATGGCACTATTTGGAGAACTGTTCAAGTAAATCACTCTGGAGTCACATTTCACAGTTCACTTTCTGCTGTCACACGGGTTAGACAAAACGGAAGTGTTGGCGCGGCGATCGAGTCGAAATTGTTTGTGCATTGTTCATCAATGCGACAATTTCTCTAGTGGATCTCCGGCATCTCTTTCTCACGCTCTGACGTCATGGTTGGCATCATCAAAATTCTGTCGATTTGCCGACTCTCCGTCCGAAGACACAGAAATACGTTTTAGTTTGTTGTGATAAGTATTTGACCTTTCATGGGCGGTTCAAATTAAGTTTTTATGAGTGTGCTCTCCGTGGCTGTCTCTCTCTCCCTCTCTCTCTCTCTCTCTCTCTCTCTCTCTCTGTCTCTCTCTCGCTCTCAATCGCACTAACTATGATCACCACAAACTGTAAGTGTATATATGCAAACGCACACAGCGCATAACTATGTGGTTACGCAAATACGCGTAAGACTGTTAAGCATAGTCAGACATCCTTCTTACGGGGCTAATTGCCTCAAATATATTTTAATTGCTGTAATTGCGAATTTGATGTTCGATTTCGATTCCGATTTCGATTCTATTTCGTCGCACACGCGTGCGATTTGAAACGGGCAAGCGGCAAAACGGCTTACCGACAACTGCAGCACTGACAGCAGCAGCAACAGCAGCGGCGTCAACGATAACGACAAAAACTGTAACAGCGACGCGACAGCCTAACCTCCACTACCATCACCACTGCGTGGCAATGTTCAATTGTCACTGATTTCAATTGGATTCCACTTCCACTTCCACCTTCGGCCGTTCCAACGAACTGCACTGCGATGCGACTGACTGCAAGAGGGCTGCTCTTCGGCTCTGCGGTTCTTCGGCACCACATCTGATTTAAGAGATGCTGCTTCATTCGGCTTGTAATTTTGGTTTCGGCTTCGGTTTCGCATTTGTCTTCGTGTCGCTATTCGTATGCGGACAGACTCGGGATGTTATTGCTGCTTTTTCTTATTTTCCCACAAAACATCTCTTTGGTCTGTGTGTCTCTTCCAGCAAAAGAGCGCATATTGCATAATCAATATCGGCGCGTCGACAATAGAGAGCGCGAGTGCGAGAGTGAAAGCGAGAGCAGTCTAACCAATGATAGCTCGCACTGGCCATTGACAACCAATAGTTAGTTTATCAAAAGTCACTTGGTCACGCCCAGCGAGCGGGTTGTCATTTACGGTTGTATGGTCTGCAGCAACCGGTTTTTGACCCTCTCTCACAGGCAAGAACAGTGTATTTATCCTCAATCAACAAAAAACACCACGATAAATGCTAAATATTTTCGCACATACATGTACATGTACATGTCTTAAACTAATTATGTGAAGCTTAATACATTTTTCTGAGACAATTAAATATTTGTTTAGAAAACGTTTAACCAAACTGACATCGAATGAACATTAAGCATCTGCAAGCTTTTTCAATTTTAGTCTAGCTCACTTATAAATATCGTGCGTTCATACAAAATACATTCATGTCTAACCACATGTATCTATTTTTACCAATGTCTTCAATCCAACTCTTTGACATACCGGCTCGAAATTAACATATATTATATATAGAGATCTGATAAATATATAGCCAGTCCTTTCAGTAGAATGTGGTATTTTTTGTCTGGTGGCAGCCTCTGTATTGACTTGGGCTGTTGAAATAAAAATATCCTTTGACGTATTCCATAACTTTAAACTGTATGATAAAATTGTACTAGAGTGTGCTAGTATTCGAATCCGCTTTTATTTATTTAAAAAATATTTTATTTAGAATATTTTCTAGTTCAGTTAAATTCTCAACGTAAAGCGCCATCTGTTAGCAGCTCTATCTATGACACAAACCACAAACTGTCAATTGGTAATTTTATAAGATTGAAGTTGGTTTGAGTCTTTCATAAGCTATATGAAGTCTTCTAGTCATATTAAATATGTAAGCTATTACAAAAACGTAAATAACTGTTTAATTTTGAAAAAAAAAATAATTCGAATCGTTTCTATCTTGCTTATATGTTCATAAGACATATTATATTTTTACGATACATTTTTAAATTAAAAACATATTTGAAATTGAGCATTATTTAAATTATTAAGATTAAATATAAGCATTTGTGCGAGCCCGAAATGTTATCATAACAGAGTACTCAGATAACATTAAAACACTAAAAGAATTGTTATTTAACATTCATGCAAAACAAGCTCGTTATTCACACGTAAAGCGACTTCGCGATGACATCTTATCTATTTCACATCCCAAAAATGTATAAGCTGGTACACTTCGCAATTGACAAACGTCAACTGGAAATAATATGGTTTGAGTCTTCGATAAGGTACAGAACATACCTATTCGTGTACCTTTTAAATTTACATTGATTTACACAGAGTACAATAAAATATGTTATTGCAAATCGATTACTATTTCTGTCCTTCAACATATTTTAATATTTAAATTGTAAGACTGTAGGCAGATAGCAGAGCCAATTGAGCTTCAATTTCGAATAAAAATCTGTGCTTGCGCATTTCGAAGGTAATACTGTTAAGTGTCATTACATTTGCGACTTATTATAAAATATGCTAACTATTATTATTAAAACCCAAGTCAAGCCTGATAACAGAAATTCTAAGTAAATGCCCTGCCTTTCATTTTGACATTCTTTTAAATCAACATTTTGCCGCCCTTTTGACTTTTTGAGTGAGTTCTAGCAGGAGATGGACATGTCGTTTGTCTAAATCAGCAGAAGTTACTATACTTACATATTCAGATTTAACTAAGCAAAAAGAAAATAATTTAAAAATATTGCATCCCTTCTATTCGATAGTAACGGGTAGTCGGTGTAACTTTATCATATCTAGAAAATGCTCCCATAAAAAGGCAAGTCTTAAAAAATATATATGTAGTTTTGCTACATTCCTGAAATTTTGTTTCCTCTCTCACAGCCACAAATTCGTCGATTTGCCTACATACATACAGGGTTCCAATGTTGTACAGCTTACTAATGTTATACGATAAAACATTCTACAAACAATATTTTAGCATCGTCATCGGTTTTGGATGTTATACGGGTTAAGCTATTGAGCAACTCAGTTGGTGCTGTTAAATAACGACTGAGCTTTCCCCTCCGGAACTGTTCAATTCTTAAATTTGTTGTATGTTATTTTCAAGACTTTTTAACATTAAAAGGTAAAGGATTAGGAATTTATTTATACTTTTTATGTGTTTCGTTTTCCATGTGTGTGTGCATCTGTATGTGTATGTACAGAAGCTGACTATCGAACTAATATAACAATACAATTAATTAAAAACTTTATTTTTACATTTATTTATTTATTGAGTGACATTTAATTCGTGATCCATTGAAAGCGCCGGGTGGGTTTAGTGACTACGTTTTGTGTATACTAGGTGTGTCATAGTTTACGATTTATTAGGTAACAGTTCAATGGGCGGGAGTTGGGGCGTCGGTGCTGCCACATTTTTCGATTGGGCTCGCGATGATGCTTCTAGAGTGGCTCGTCTTGCTGCAGCTGCCATATAGGTACCATAATATCGGCTTAAGATCTGTGGATCAAGGCTGTTGAGCGACATGGACATAGTGGACATGGTCGATGACTCGGGACTAGATGTGGTTCCGGGTGGGCATTCCTCTAATGAATTGGAATCATGCTGGCTGCTGCTTGCGACGGAGCTGCCCAAGGCCGGTGAAACGGAAACGGGAAAGTGATGTGACTCCTGCTCGTGCTCGTGCTCCGGCTCCTGCCCCTGCTCCGCAATGTCCGCATCGAACAAGGATTGCCTCGCATCGCTTAGGTACGAATTATTGTCATCGGGCAAGAGCAAACATTGCCCTTCTGCAGACTGCTGCGCATCGCCATCACCATCTCCATCCACATCAATGTCTGCATCAACATCCGCATCAGCTGCAGTTGCAACTGAAGTTGGATTTGGATTTTGATTAGGATTTGGCTGCTCCGCAAGCAACTCTCGATGGATCAGTTGCTGTTTCTTTACTTGCACCTTTGTGATTACCGTATGCTGTGTTGAGGAATCCTCACCCTCTACAATGTCCACAATGTGCACATCCGGTGCTAGCAGCGACGCAACGTCGAACTGACGTTTACGCGTCTGCGAATACAAATTTGCGATTGTCGTCGTCGTCGTCGAATTTATGTAAGCAATATGTTGATGCTGATGTTGGTGTGGATGCTGATGCTGATGCGGCAGGGAATGAGGATGTGAATGTGGATGTGGCTGTGCATGATGCTGCGCTAGTTGATAGTTGGGCTCTAATCTTTGCTGCTGTGCACCTGTAGCCTGGCTTGTGTAGGGCCCTCGTCCAAAAAACTGACCAATATAATGCTGATGATAGGGATAGTTAAGAGCAGCCAGCTGCATGGACGCTTGCGCAGCCGTTGATGCCGGTAGTACGGGTGGCGGAGTAGTCAGGTCAAGCGGCGGCGGACTTGGCGAATCTGTGCTAGCATCGTCAATAGATAAGCCCATGTGCCGGCGCACCTTGCGCTGTGCCTTGCGACGTCGAAAATCGCCTTTCCGAAAGTCATCCATGTTGGCCGGATGTATGGCCCAGTAGTGCCCTTTACCATTTGCACTCCGACCCGACTTGATAAAGCAATCATTCAGCGATAGATTGTGACGTATAGAGTTGCGCCAGCCGGGACCACGGGTTCGAAAGTACGGATAGTTATCCAATATGTATTGATAAATGTCTGATAGCACCAGCTTCATTTCCGTCGAGCTGAGGATGGCCATTGCAATTAATCCAATGTAACTATGCTGTGGCTTCGGTTCCTCCGGCTGAAAGATACGCTGTGTCTGCGGGAAAAGCGATATCGTCGAAAGCGTGGCCAAGCGATTTGCGCCACTCCCGCCAACGCTATGCCCGCTGTACGGATGAAGCCAGGAGGGCAAGCCGCCCGTGCTTCCGGCGGTCGCGTATGGTGGACACCTGAGCCGCTCTATATTAAGGGCATAGTTGTAGAGCTGCAGTCGGTATTGCTCCAATGCCATGGAAGTCGCTTGTGGAGGCGTTTGTCGTGTAGGAGCCCCAGGATTAGGCGTAGCTGCAGTTGCATAGATCCCACTCACAAAATGTGGCTTGAGATTCAAATCTTGTTGCACGGTGCACGGCGAGGAGGCACGCGACTGAGCCAGCTCTGTGTTTGCCATCTGTTCTATGGGAAACTGTCCTAAACACTTCTCTTGTTCAGTTTGGCAACATTGTCTATTCAGAGTTTAACTAAAAATAAAAGAAATTCAAAACTATATCGAATCAATAAGTATAATTTTTTTCAATATACTAGTTAATTGAACCAAGTAACAAAACTCAAGTGGAGACGGCTCGACCATGAGATACCCTGAATCCTTTGAGCTGATATAGCCAATCATTAAAAGATTTTTTTAATTAATAATAAACAGGAAACTTAATTGTTTAATAAGTTTTTTCTAGACATAGGTTTCAAATGAAACGTTCATTCTAGTATTTGATACACAGGATTTGTGAATTTCTGTGAATTGTGGGCGAAGAGCCGTACCATCCTAAATCCAAAGATTAAACAAGTAACAAACCTCTAGTCGAGACTGCTCGACTAAGAGATACCCTGAGTCCATTAAGCTGTAATACCAATCATTCAAAGTTTTATTTATTCATTAATAGTAAACAACACATGTACACACACACACATGCATATGCATGCACGTAATATGCTTTTGCGCACTTATGCGGCTGCAGAAGAGGCTGTACTATGGAAACTTTATTGTTTAATAACTTTTTTCTCGACATACGTTCTTAATGAAATGTATAGTATACGTTCTTAATGAAATGTATAGTATAGTATATTTATATTTTGTATAGTATATTTATGATATTAATATGTACCTTTATACCAAATTGCATGTCTCTAGTATTTGATATACGGGATTCGTGAACTTTTGTGAATTGTGGGCAAAGGGAACGTGGCATCAAAAATCAAAAGATAAAATAATATGCGTATTCAATATAGCAATCAACCACAACTTAATGTACGATTCTATCTTTAGAAGTGTGCACACTAGGCCTCTAAAACAAAGCGATATATGCCATTGTTATCGATTATAAGAAAATGGGAAATGTTATCGAAAAAAAAATAAAATAAACTCGTACAGCGTATGGTATTATCGAGCATTTTACTTTTTATTTCAAGTCTCTAGCTTTTGTTGTTTACGAAGTCCACGTATTTACACGGATGAACGGACAGACGGACGGACAGGGCCAGTTCAACTCAGCTTATCGAGCTAATCAAAAATATATATACTTTATGGGGTGTGGCACGCCTGCTTCAGCCTATTACATACATTTACACAAAAACATTATAGCCTGAAATTCCATTTTCAATGATTCAGGGTATAACAAGTAAGAAAATTCTAGTCGGCGTGCCCGACTAGGGGTTACCCTAATGCCACCCGCTCTTAATTTTTATACCCTGAATCCATTGAAAATGGAAATATCAGGGTATAATGTTTTTGTGCAAATGTATGTAACAGGCAGAAGGAGGCGTGCCACACCCCATAAAGTATATATATTCTTGATCAGCTCGATGAGCTGAGTTGAACTAGCCCTGTCCGTCTGTCCGTCCGTCCGTCCGTCCGTCCGTCCGTCCGTGTAAACACCTGGATTTCTGCAACCACAAAAGCTAGAGACTTCAAATAAAAAGCAAAATGCTCGATAATACCATACGCTGTACGAGTTTATTTTTTTTTTTCGATAACTCGTCCCATTTCTTTTTTATCGATAACTATCGAAAATATCGCTTTGTTTTTGAGGTCTGGCGTGCACACCGTTAAAGATAGAATCGTGCACTAAGTTGTGGTTGATAGCTATATTGAATCCGCACATTTTGTCATTTTTGGATTTTTGATGCCACGCCCCTTTCGCCCACAATTTAACAAAAACGATAACTCACGTATATCAAATACTAGAGACTTGAAATTTGGCAAATAGGTACATTAGGATGTCATAATCATTCCTCGAAAATTTCATTAAAAACATAGGTCGAGAAAAAAAGTTATTAAACAATAAAGTTTGCATAGCACAGCCTCTTCTGCAGCCGCAGTACTGCGCAGTGAGCATATTACGTGCATGCATATGTTTGTGTGTGTGTGCTTGTGTTGGTTATTATTAATGAATAAATAAGCTCTTAATGATTGGTATTACAGCTCAATGGATTCACGGTATCTCTTAGTCGAGCAGTCTCGACTAGAGTTTCGTTACTTGTTTAATATAGTCCATAACTCGTATGTACCACCATATTATGCGACTTAAATCTATGCCAATGGTACTAAGAATGTCGATCAAAGAGGAATTATGCAAACAAATTCGACACAAAGATTATACCAGCACACTTTTGCAAGCTCACAAGAATTTTTCCGTTACTATTAAAGAAGAAGAATCGAAAACATATTCGCACAGCGACACACAGCGCCTGCGACTGCGACACACAGCGCCGAGAGGCAATTGAAAGTAGGTAGCAAAGACAATTCGAACACATTCGACCCAAACTCAAAGGCAATGGCGATTCTTAGAATACTGTGCGCGAGCATTTCCATGTATGTGCGCACATGTATACATAATGAACATGTACATATAAGCGCCAGCTTGTTGATATGGCCAATCATTTTATTTAATAACTTTTGTGTTTATCAACGGATTTTGATGAAACTTTCTCCATAAAAAATAATTATTATTGTTTTTTAAAAAATACCTATACCTATACACCCTATACATATATACCATATTTGTCATTGAAAATAATTTTTAACATTTTGGGAAATTTGGGACTGGTATCCAAATGTAACAAAAAACGAAATTGCTAATTGTTTCAGTATATTAATGTACATATTTTTGTTTTCTTTCTTTTTATACCCTGAATCCATTGAAAATGGAAATTTATAATGTTTTTGTGCAAATGTATGTAACAGGCAGTAGGAGGCGTGCCACACCCCATAAAGTATATATATTCTTGATCAGCTCGATGAGCTGAGTTGAACTAGCCCTGTCCGTCTGTCCGTCCGTTCATCCGTGTAAATACGTGGATTTCGTAAACAACAAAAGCTAGAGACTTCAAATAAAAAGCAAAATGCTCGATAATACCATACGCTGTACGAGTTTATTTTTTTTTCGATAACTCATCCCATTTCTTTATTATCGATAACTATCGAAAATATCGCTTTGTTTTTGAGGTCTGGCGTGAAATCGTGCACTAAGTTGTGGTTGATTGCTATATTGAATCCGCTTATTTTGTCATTTTTGGATTTTTGACGCCCCTTTCGCCCACAATTCAACAAAAACGATAACTACGCATATCAAATACTAGAGACTTGAAATTTGTCAAATAGGTACATTTGTATGTCATAATCAAAAAGTTATTAAACAATAAAGTTTCCATAGCGAAGCCTCTTCTGCAGCCGCAAAACTGCGCAGTAAGCATATTACGTGCATGCATATGTTTGTGTGTGTGTCCATGTGTTGTTTACTATTAATTAATAAATGAAACTTTTAATGATTGGTATTACTTGTTTTAAAATCAAAATCCTGTACTTATATGCCATATTTTAAACTCAAAACAATTTTCAAAATTTTAGGGAAATTTTGGGCTGATAGCTACATGAATAAAAACCGAAATTGGTTAAAATATACATAAAGCTACATGCAAAATTTGGCGACTCCAGCTTTTAAGATGAAAGAGATAAAAAATCTTGAGATGGACGCGTTCATGTATACGGATGGACGGACAGACAGGCGGACAGGGCTCAATCAATACTAGATGGTATTCTATCATAATACTTTGATAAAGTACATAGATCTGGCAGCTCTATATGGTATTCTGTCATAATATTTTAACAAAGAGGGAATTTACCATTAAATTCGAAATCAAAAAGTTTTTTGAACCTATTTTTGTATTTTTTTATACCCTGATCCCATTGAAAATGGGTAAACAGGATATAATGGTTTTGTTAAATGTATGTAACAGGCAGAAGGAGGCGTGCCACACCCCATAAAGTATATATATTCTTGATCAGCTCGACGAGCTGAGTTGAACTAGCCCTGTCCGTCTGTCCGTCCGTCCGTCCGTCCGTGTAAACACGTGGATTTCGTAAACAACAAAAGCTAGAGACTTCAAATAAAAAGCAAAATGCTCGATAATACCATACGCTGTACGAGTTTATTTTTTTTTTTCGATAACTCGTCTCATTTCTTTTTTATCGATAACTATCGAAAATATCGCTTTGTTTTTGAGGTCTGGCGTGCACACCGTTAAAGATAGAATCGTGCACTAAGTTGTGTTTGATTGCTATATTGAATCCGCACATTTTGTCATTTTTGGATTTTTGATGCCACGCCCCTTTCGCCCACAATTTAACAAAAAGGATGACTCGCGTATATCAAATACATAGGTACATTTAGATGTCATAATCATTCCCCGAAAATTTCATTAAGAACATAGGTCTAGAAAAAAAGTTATTAAACAATAAAGTTTGCATAGCACAGCCTCTTCTGCAGCCGCAAAACTGCGCAGTGAGCATATTACGTGCATGCATATGTTTGTGTGTGTGTGTGTGCTTGTGTTGGTTACTATTAATGAATAAATGAAACTCTTAATGATTGGTATTACAGCTCAATGGATTCAGGGTATCTCTTAGTCGAGCAGTCTCGACTAGAGTTTAGTTACTTGTTTTTATATAAAATTTTTCTCTACACGGTTTTGTCAGGAACGTATGTATCGTGTAAAGCGATACAGGTGTACTTTATGGAGTGTCCACGCCTCCTTCTGCCTGTTACATACTCTTAACTAAACCATTATACCATGTTTTCCGATTTTGATTGAGATCAGGGTATTGTAGTCCCAAAATTGCTTTAATCCTCGATTGAACAGAGCCCTTTTTAAAGCACACGCAGGAACAGAATAAAAATTTAACTAGTTTTTATGCAACTAGTAGAACTAATCAGAATTGACCGACTAGGATAGCCTCAACCCTGCACTCGAGCGTAAAACATACGTAACCTTATAGAATATTAATTTCCATTTCAAATAGCTAATTTAGCACCCCTTTCCTCTAGGTTGATTACAGGATTTCACATGTCCTTGATTATCACGCCCCTAGTGGGCATATCAGGATAATCTTGACGCTTTATCTGACGAGTTTACACCCTAGTCTATATTAAATTTCAAGTGTCTAGCGTTCATACCATGCCATGCACAACACCAATATACTCTTTTCTCTTTGCGAAAAAAATAGAAGTATATAAACAGCCCACTACAAATTTTATTTGTTACTAACTAAGAGATAAATCTAATTTGCACATAAATATAATAATATAATATACTGTATGTACTTATTTCACCGAGGTACAAACTGCAGAGAGCAAATTGAAATTAGCTGACAAAGTAGCATCTGACAATTCAAGCAAGATTCAAATCCAATTCTTAAATTATACAATGTATTTAAATAAATATTTTTTGGTTTAAAAAACTAGATTCGTGCCATATAAGCAATATATGCAGCTTAATCCAAAATAAATAATTTAATTTTAAGGACTATAATCGATAACAATTAAAGGGGAATAGTTATCGGCTAACAAAATCAAAATCGATATGCATATTTGGCGACCTAATATAAAACAAGTAACAAAACTCTAGTCGAGACTGCTCGACTAAGAGATACACTGAATCCATTGAGCTGTAATACCAATCATAAAAAGTTTCACTTATTCATTAACAGTTAACAACACATGCACACACACAAACATATGCATACACGTAATATGCGTACTGCGCAGTTTTGCGGCTGTAGAAGAGGCTTCGCTATGGAAACTTTATTGTTTAATAACTTGTTTTCTCGACTTATGTTCTTAATGAAATTTTCGGGGAATGATTATGACATTCAAATGTATCTATTTGCCAAATTTCAAGTCTCTAGTATTTGATATACGTGTGTTATCGTTTTTGTTGAATTGTGGGCGAAAGGGGCGTGGCATCAAAAATCCAAAAATGACAAAATGTGCGGATTCAATATAGCAATCAAACACAACTTAGTGCACGATTTCACGCCAGACCTCAAAAACAAAGCGACATTTTCGATAGTTATCGATAATAAAGAAATAGGACGAGTTATCGAAAAAAAAATAAACTCGTACAGCGTATGGTATTATCGAGCATTTTGCTTTTTATTTCAAGTCTCTAGCTTTTGTGGTTTAAGAAATCCACGTGTTTACACGGACAGACGGACAGGGCTAGTTCAACTCAGCTCATCGAGCTGATCAAGAATATATATACTTGATGGGGTGTGGCACGCCTCCTTTTGCCTGTTACATACATTCGCACAAAAACATTATACCCAGAAATTTCCATTTTCAATGGATTCAGGGTATAATTAAGTTTGTAACTCAGACTAGATACTAGATAGCTCAGACTAAATACTGACATTATTTAATTACCAATTCTTATTAAATAAGATAATTTATCGACCACTGCGTTATATTCTTTTTCCTAGGAGCATTATTTATATTCCTATCTCCCAATCCCAAAGGGCCATACAAACAATTATCTGTATGAATCGATAGAGTATAAAAATTATATAAAAACGCAAGAGCTGAATGCAGGCTATGTGGAAATACTATAGCAGAATCGTCATCGTAAAATTTCAAAGCCCCAAATCTCAATACACTGGGAAATGGACGGATATCGTCAATTTTAATGAACTCATATGTGTAAAAGAATTTATGTCCGTGTCCGTGGGTAGGTAGTATGAATATATGTATAATATTTGATCACTCTTCCATATCCTTATTGCCGATAATAAGATTCTTCGTCTCTATTGTTCGCATAAAAACGTAATAATGGCGCTTCGGCAGTTACAAGCATATGAATGTCATTTAGACGATCTTAAAATTTGTATCAAAAAGCCCATCTAGAAAAAAACTTATTGCTGTATAATCTGTATGTATGCGTTTGTGATTGTGTTGTAAATAGCAACAGCATGGACTGGAACAACTGGAATTTCCCTCTTCGACTTTCATAAACTATTTCTTTTAAGTAAATAATATCCTTTATATTAATATTTACGATAGTCACTACTCACGAAATGACTGATTTAAATGAGAGTGTATGTAATGGTTTTAATAAAAGGCAATATACTGTGCTTCCAAACCTCAAATCTCGATCTCAAAATATATTCCATTATTATTATTATTGTTTTTATAGTGCGGAACATTCTTTTCTCAGTCTGAAAAATTCGACTCAGTCTGGTCGGTCCATGTGGGGGGTCAATGGATTCGAGATACCAATGATCAATCTTGCTCTGTATAGTGATCTTCGGTATATTTATGTTAGTGAGAGGTCCACTTGATGTCACTTTCAAAGTGATGGCCGTGTTTCTCGTTTTCACGCTTGATATAATAAAAACACACTTCAAGTCTCTCTCGAGGGGTATACACGGCCGTCTTTCCTAAGTAGTTCATAAGCATGTTCAATCGAATATTTTATATGAATATGTCTGTGTATATGTATAAGGGTATGCGTATGTGTATGTATATGCATCCATTAGGTGATGCATAACAATTTAAGTGTTCTTCTCATATTATTATTATTTTTATGCTAATCGCTTTCAAGTTTTTATACCCTGAATCCATTGAAAATTTAATTTCAGGGCATAATGTTTTTATGCAATGTATGTAACAGGCAGAAGGAGGCGTGCCACACCCCATAAAGTATATATATTCTTGATCAGCTCAACGAACTGAGTCGATCCCTGTCCGTCCGTTTGTCTATATGAACGCTGCGATTTTGCAAGCACAAAAGCTAGAGACTTTTTCATCTTTTGATTTTTGATGCCACGCCCCCTTCGCTCACAATTCACAAATCCCTTATATCAAATACTAGAGACTTAAATTTTAATTCAGCGAATAGGCACATATGAATGTCAAAAACAATTACGTTTCCATGGAAGAGTATATTCTGCAGTCGCAGCGCTGCCGCTGCGAAAGCTACGCAGTATGCAGAGTGCGAGCATATGTGTTCGTGCGTATACATGTGTGTGTGCATGTGTTATTTGCTATTAATGAATAAAACGAACTTTTATTGATTGGTATATCAGCTCAAAGGATTCAGCTTATCTCTTAATCGAGCCATCTCGAATAGAGTTTTCTTACATGTTGGTGTTGTTTATTATGATATAAAAAGAGAAAGCATTGTTTTTAAAGTGTTTCTTACTTTCCCTAATCCCATATTATGATTTGGGAATCCTTAGGAACGCAATCGTTAGGATTTTGTACTGACGTCTAACCTTTATATATCTGAATAACTCAATCATGAATCCGACTGAGAATAACTCTTGTCCATACAAAAAACTGAGCTGAAAATACTTAACATATATTATATGATTTATCTCAGTATATATGATCATTATTAACTAAATACTCTATTGGTTAAGTAAAAATAAGTAAGAAGACTCCAGTCGGCGCGCCCGACTAGGGGATACCCTAATCCCACCCCCCCCTTAGTTTTTATACCCTGAATCCATTGAAAATGGAAATTTCAGGGTATAATGTTTTTGTGCAAATGTATGTAACAGGCAGAAGGAGGCGTGCCACACCCCATAAAGTATATATATTCTTGATCAGCTCGACGAGCTGAGTTGAACTAGCCCTGTCCGTCTGTCCGTCCGTCCGTCCGTCCGTCCGTCCGTGTAAACACCTGGATTTCTGCAACCACAAAAGCTAGAGACTTCAAATAAAAAGCAAAATGCTCGATAATACCATACGCTGTACGAGTTTATTTTTTTTTCGATAACTCGTCCTATTTCTTTATTATCGATAACTATCGAAAATGTCGCTTTGTTTTTGAGGTCTGGCGTGAAATCGTGCACTAAGTTGTGTTTGATTGCTATATTGAATCCGCACATTTTGTCATTTTTGGATTTTTGATGCCACGCCCCTTTCGCCCACAATTCAACAAAATCGATAACTCACGTATATCAAATACTAGAGACTTGAAATTTGGCAAATAGGTACATTTAGATGTCATAATCACGCCCCGAAAATTTCATTAAGAACATAGATCGAGAAAAAAAGTTATTAAACAATAAAGTTTGCATAGCACAGCCTCTTCTGCAGCCGCAGTACTGCGCAGTGAGCATATTACGTACACGCATATGTTTGTGTGTGTGTGTGTGTGCATGTGTTGTTTACTATTAATGAATAAATGAAACTTTTTATGATTGGTATTACAGCTCAATGGATTCAGGGTATCTCTTAGTCGAGCAGTCTCGACTAGAATTTAGTTACTTGTTTTAATATAGTCCATAACTCGCATGTACATCCATATCACGCGACTTAAATCTATGCCAATGATACTAAGAATGTCGATCAAAGAGGAATTATGCAAACAAATTCGACACAAAGATTATACCAGCACACTTTTGCAAGCTCACAAGAATTTTTCCGTTACTATTAAAGAAGAAGAATCAAAACATATTCGCACAGCGACACACAGCGCCTGCGACTGCGACACACAGCGCCTGCGACTGCGACACACAGCGGCGAGCGGCAATTGGAAGTAGGTAGCAAAGACAATTCGAACACAATTCGACCCAAACTCAAAGGCAATTGCGGTTCTTAGAATACTGTGCGCGAGCATTTCCATGTATGTGTGCACATGTATACAAATTGAACATGTATAAGCGCCAGCTGGTCTCTGTGCGCTATGCAGCTCAATCGCTGTTGATCTGGCCAAACATTTTGTTTAATAACTTTTGTGTTTATCATCGGATTTTGATGAAACTTTCACCATATGATTTAAATAATTGATGTAGTTTTCAAAAAGACCAAACACCCCATAAATATTGCAACTGAAAATAATTTTCAAAATTATGGGGAAATTTGGGGCCGGTATCCAAATGTAACAAAAACCGAAATTGGTAAAATAATACATAAAGCTACATGCGAAATTTGGAGACTCTAGCTTTTAAGAAGAAAAAGATAAAAAATCAAACCTGATTTTTCATATGGTTTTAAATCGATAACAAATATTCAGGAATTGTTATCGATTTTCTGAAACAAACTCGATATGCGCGTCCAATATACGCGCCTAACAAAAAAAATTCAAGCCTCTAGCTCTTATAGGTTCTGAGATCGACGCGTTCATACATACGGACGGACGGACGGACGGACGGACAGACAGACGGACAGGGCTCAATCAACTTGTCTTGTCGTCCTGATCAAGAATATATATACTTTTGGGGGTGTGGCACGCCTCCTTCTGCCTGTTACATACTTTTCACAAAAACATTATACCCTTTTTTCCCATTTTCAATGGGATCAGGGTATAAAAATGTAACCTCTGATCAGAGTAATAGAGTGGTTTCATGCCAAACACACACAGAATATTTATATGTAATGCTGTTAGTATCATGCCTTAATGAAGCAGCTACTAGGAAATTTTTAGTACAGGTTAGACCGCACTTTCATGATTTTTGGACTACGCCGAAATTTGGTGCTAAATTCTACTAACACGATCAAATTGGCACACTGAACACCGCATATTTTCCTTGGGCACCACTGGAATCTGCAAGACCTACACCCTACAAGATCAAATAATAAAATATGAATAGACCTGCAAAATGAACTTGAAAGTGTCTAACAGTGGCATAAGCTGGATGAAATTTCATACCATCGTGCGTACACACGCCTAGTAAATTCTCTTGGTTATATTGTTTTAAAGCTTTTTATACCCTGAATCAATTGAAAATGAAACTTCAGGGTATAATGTTTTTGTGAAAATGTATGTAACAACAAGTATATATATCTTAATCAGTTCGAAGAGCTGAGTTGAACTAGCCCTGTCCGTCCGTCCGTGTAATATGGTAGATTTCGTAAGCCATAAAAGCTAGAGACTTCAAATACAGAGCAAAATGGTCGATAATACCATATGCTATACAAGTTTTTTTTCGATAACAATTAAGTTTTCATAGTACAGCCTATGCTGCAGCGGCAGCGATGCCGCCTCATAAAAGAGCAGTACGCCTATTGCGTGCATGTTTGTGCGGGCGTATGCGTATGTGTGTGTGTGTGTTTTTTGCCATTGATGATTAAAAGAATCTTTTAATGATTGGTATTAAAGCTCAAAGGATTTAGGGTATCTCTTAGTCGAGCCGTCTCGACTAGAATTTAGTTACTTTTTTTTAAATAGCTTACGCCACAATTTGAATATCGATTATTATAGATAAATGCGATAAATTCAGCTCATTGTGCCGATCAATAATATATAGTCTGGACTGGACTTAGCGGAACTCAATGCTCCTAGTTATCGCGTCAGAGTAGTGTCAGATTACATCCGATTAAGCTGTAATTAATGACAGTCAAAACGATCTCAAACGTGTAGCAAGACATAATTAAGGTTAACGTATTTACTGTACAAATTACGGCCAGCCCAGTTTCTATCTATATTAGTACTGAGTCCGCAAAAGTAGCTGATGTCAATTTCTATATACGCAAATTAATCTGTCGCGATTGGAAGCAAACATAAAAGCGAAACATTTTAAATGTTGATAGCTTCCATGAATACCAAAGAACACTGATGTCAATTATTCGACTAAAAATCCGATTTCAAGTACTGTAAATTTAACATAAGCTTTCGTAAGTTCACTTGATCAGTACATACATATACATGTATGTATGTTTTTGAATATGTATGTACACATTTTTCGTTACTTCTTAACTAGAGCACTTAAAGTTGTTTAACGCACCCATATATATATATATATATATATAAATATTTTTGTATATCTAGCACTCTTTATTCGAATCGCGAATTTTATCGAACGAGCGAAAATTAATTTTGAACTATCCGCGATGCAGCAGGCAATAAATAGATAGACAAACCACTCCGACAAGTAACTTGCATTCAGCAAATGGTGCGTGTGGTCTGCACTGAGTTTCAACTGGGTCTGGGTGAGTAAGCGAAAATTACCTTATGCCTTTGCGTTTGAAAAATGGATGACAGACCGCACGTTTCACTCGGGGTGGCTTGGTATATATGGTCACAACTACACCGCCCACTTGCGCCTGCGAGCGATTTGATTGGCCGCCGCATCGCCTGCCGCACAGGGCTGCAGATTCGAGCTGCCAATCGCGTTTCACAAAAGGTCCCTGTTTACTCACACAAATAAAAACACAGGCAGACTGAGTTTTTACACTACAGGGAAAAACACAGCTGAACGCTTTTCTCTACTTGTTCTCGCTGCTGACATATTGCCTTTTACCAGTGTACTCAAATATCTAGCTGTCCCACTTACACGACCACGCATTTGACTGCGCTGTACTGCGTGGAACAGGTTTCAAAGAGCCGAAGCACCTTAGAGCAATATATTGTAAACATTTTTATCAATTACACAGCCACAGTCTAAAACAAGCAGGATGCTGATAATATCCGACTGGGCGATACCCTGCGCCCAACATAATTATATATCATCAATTATATCCTGATTCCATTGAAAATGGAAAATCTTGATATAAAATGTATGGAACAGGCAGAAGGAGGCGTGCCACGCCCCATAAAGTATATATATTCTTGATCAGCTTGATGAGCTGAGTTGAACTAGCCCTATCCGTCTGTCTGTCGCCCGTCCGTCCGTCCGTGTAAGCACGTGGATTTCGTAAACCACAAAAGCAACAGACTTGAAATACAAAACAAAATGCTCGAAATACCATATGCTGTACGAGTTTATTTCTTTGTTTTCGATAACTCATCCCATTTCTTTATAATCAGTAACCATCGAAAATATCGCTTTATTTTTGAGGCCTAGCGTGCACATCGTCAAAAGATAAAATCGAAATCCCTTCTCACTAAGTTATGGTTGATTGCTATAATGAATACGCATATTTTTCATATTTTGATTTTTGATGCCTCGCCCCCTTCGCCCACAATTCACAAAAACTCATAAATCCCGTGTATCAAATACTAGGGAATTTGGCAAATAGGCACAAATAAATGTCATAATTGTGCCCTGAAAGTTTCATTACAAAAGTTTCAAAAGATTCATAGTACAGCCTATGCTGCAGCGGCAGCGCTGCCGCCTCATAACTGTACAGTACGCATATTGTGTGCATATTTGTCTGCGTATGCATGTGTGTGTGCATGTGTTGTTTGCTATTAATGAATAAATGAAACTTTTAATGATTGGAATTACAGCTCAATGGATTCAGGGTATCTCTTAGTCGAGCCGTCTCGACTAGAGTTTTTTACTTGTTTTTCTATGTTATTCGGACAATTTTGAGGGCTACTTTAGATATCAAGACCCATTTGTACATATTATTGCTTTCTATTTATATATAGTATGGGTAATTCCGATCTTGACACATTTACCGGACCATAAAATTAATTGAATTTTTCTATAGACCTAGCTCGCAAGTTGCACCTGATTTGTATTTTTTTTTATATATTTATGTATTTAAATATCTCAAAACATTTTCAGAAGACTTACTTGAATTACATTGTTCTATCCAAGCAAATACAGTTTATATTCCACATTGCACACAATATACTCTGCTTGCACCTAGTGAGCGGGTATAAAATGAAACTTTTCATTTTAAATACATTTTATATTATTTATAGGCAAAAACCCCGAGGGCTTGGTTTTAAGGATAGTAAGCAAGTCTATCCTAATTAATAGTAAATGGAATTATCAAGTGGGACGCAAGTTCGTTTAGCAGTGCAATAGGTCGAAGTAAAAACAAGAAGAGGCTTATTTTTTCCAAAATCTTAATCTTAATGACTGTTTGCGAAACATTTAAATTTCTCAATGAAAGATGACAAGAACAATAGTTTTCCCCTGACTAGTCAACAACAGAATGCGATTAAGGGATTTCGATTTCCGATTTGCGACTTCATCCGCTTGGCTTTACCATGGGATGCCATCAGGTCTGCCCTGATCCGCACTAAATTCTCATAAACGCATAATTTTTCAGGAAAACCTCAAAACACATATCTCTCTTATTATTGTTGATTTTTGTTTTCCTCGCATATAGGTCTTATGTTTTTCTTTCGAAAATCTTAAGCAGCTCTCTAAACAAAGGAACCATAAGTTTGTCAACGAATGTTTTTTTTTTGAAGTACGCACTCACCTTTAAAAGTAGAAACCACTTAAATATTCCAAGCAATTTGCACACCTTTGCGGATATTATAAGGTGGTTTCTCTTCTTCTGTTTGAGCTCTTTGACAGTTGAGAAAATTGGCTTTCGCCTGTAGCTGTGCGTGCATAGTTTATTGCATATAATATAAAATATTTTAAAATTTTTTTAAACTTTATTTAAAATGTGTGTCTTCTTTTAAGTTCTACGCTTATATTGCCATTCCGATATTTTTCCAATATCTAATCGTGATACGTATAAACTCAAACTTTTTTAGTGGATTAATCTGGCTTGTCGTCCAAATCGTGAGCATCCAATATTTTCTGACACTCACAAAAGCAATATATGATATAATATGATTCTGAACATACATAGGTGTGTAGATTTACTGTAGTTAGTGGCTAAGAAAAATCTCTCCATGTTGCTATATGACACGAATATACATAAGTTACATATAGCTCTTCTATTGTGGCTTCTGGTTTTAAAGTTTTAAGGATATCTGCAAAAATATGGAGAGCAAGAATGAAGGAAGCCAAAAAATAAAATTTAAGAAGATTTTTGCTTCCTGTATGATAACAGTATTTCACACCGCGCCGATTAGGCCTCCTACTAATTAACATTCAAAGCCCCCTCTTGTGCTTCCTCCTAAGTCAAAATTAAAGCAAGTAAAAAACTCTAGTCGAGACTGCTCGACTAAGAGATACCCTGAATCCATTGAGCTGTAATACCAATCATAAAAAGTTTCATTTATTCATTAATAGTAAACAATACATGCACACACACAAACATATGCGTGCACGAACATACACGTAATATGCTCACTACGCAGTTTTGCGGCTGTAGAAGAGGCTGTACTATGGAAACTTTGTTGTTTAATAACTTTTTTAGTTGACATACGTTCTTCAGGGGAGTGATTATGACAATCAAATGTACCTATTTGCCAAATTTCAAGTCAACTATTTGATATACGTGAGTTGTCATTTTTGTTGAATGGTGGGCGAAAGGGGCGTGGCATCAAAAATCCAAAAATGACAAAATGTGCGGATTCAATATAGCAATCAACCACAACTTAGTGCACGATTTCACGCCAGACCTCAAAAACAAAGCGACATTTTCGATAGTTATCGATAATAAAGAAATGGGACGAGTTATAGAAAAAAAAAAATAAACTCGTACAGCGTATGGTATTATCGAGCATTTTGCTTTTTATTTTAAGTCTCTAGCTTTTGTGGTTTAAGAAATCCACGTGTTTACACGGACGGACGGACGGACGGACAGACGGACAGGGCTAGTTCAACTCAGCTCATCGAGCTGATCAAGAATATATATACTTGATGGGGTGTGGCACGCCTCCTTCTGCCTGTTACATACATTCGCACAAAAACATTATACCCAGAAATTTCCATTTTCAATGGATTCAGGGTATAAATATCACAATGCCAGCTTATTTTCATATACTTGGATCGGAAGCTGTTTATTTCACGGATTCTCTAGTTTAACATTAAGTTTATTTTAATCATAATGGAAAACTTTTCTGTTGAAGAAAATGGAACCTGGATTCTTTGAATAAAGTGCTGTGCAACTATTTACCATTCACACCTGCATTAAATATCCTGGCCCGGATCCTTAAGATTGTAGCTGATTACATCTTTCCTTTTCACACATTTCAATAAAAGTAGAATTCAATTCTGAAGCGAAAATAACACAGATCGAAGAGTCCTGATAGTAAGTAAAATTTGAGAAGTCATCATCTTCATCTTCAGTGTCTGTGTGGTGTGAGTGTAGTGCGCATGCGTGTTAGTGTGTTTGTATTCTTTAGCCCACAATTGAAGCGATTGAGCATAGCAATCAATGAGCCACAATCAATAACGCCAGCAACACCTTTATGCCGATCATCCCCCATCAGTAACTGCATTCTCGTTGGCAAAGTAGTTCTTGGCTTTATGTGTGTGTGAGTCTGAGCATGTATGTGCTTCGCACCGAAAATTGTATGTATTTGTATTTCCAAAATGGGAATTAAAACAGCACTCAACATAAAGGCGTGTTAGAAGTGAGAAATAATCCGAGTATCATATAGAACAACTGCGAAAGCACTGGTCGTTATTGCACGACCTGAGAATAACCTGAACTCTGCATTAGTTGCTTCATTCTTCACTTCTTTACACACACACATGCACCCAAATCATGTAAGTAAGTACACAAACACAGCTGCTGCAATTTGGGCTTTAGGAATTTACTTGTTGTTGCCTTCTCAGATGATATTCTCAGAGCCATCCAGATATATGAATGTATTTCGCTAACTTTTTTACTAGAAATTCGAAATTTTGTGTATCCAAGCTTAGCGTAAAATTAACAAAATTAATTATGTATTTTTAACTCTGAAATAAAAAAGGCATGATCTGATCGACTAGGCCCGTTGCTCTGATTATGAATCTATATACTTTATGGGATCTGCCACGCCTCCTTTTACACATTCGTACAACACAAAAGCATTACCCATGACTTCTAAATTTCAATGGGCTTAGGGTACAAAAAGTGACACAGAGAGAGAAAGAGATAGAATGAGTGAGAGATAGCGGGAGAGAGACAGAGAGTTAACAGACAGAGAGAATTGCACAGCAAGAGAAAAGAGAGAAAGAGAACTAGGACCTAGAGTACCGAAAAACTAAAGCTTAGGATGGGGGACTTTATTAATGTCTAGCTTAGCGGGCTTCTGTGGCTTCAAATCCCCATGGTCTTTGTTATTTTGATAAACGGATTACGTTGTACCAGTTGCCAGTCAACATAAATTCATCAGCCCATCATGCTGTGCGTATAATACAAATAACAATAATAGACAGAGATATACATATGTTGATACACAATCTACACGTTACATTCACGTAGCCGCGCGAGTAGGTATGTACAATAGATGTCTGCTGTGTATGTATGCATACGCTGGCAACAATAACCAATAGCTTTATCATCATATTTGTCGATTAATTTTTATTCTCTCAATTCTCTTCACCCCCTTCCCATTTATTCTCTTTCCGTGACACAGAGCTCGTGTTCTATTTATTTAATTACAGTTCCCATTCTTAACGTCGCGTTGATCCGCCTTATTGTTGGGGTTATCCTTGCATGGCTGCTGCTGTTGCTCTTGAAATAACAAATTTTTGTGGTTGCTTCCTGTTGTGTGCGTGCGCTCTGGGATTAGCTGTCCCACTCCCACCTTCAGTCCCAGTCCCAGTCCCAGTGCTCGTCTTGCTTGTTATGTTTAAATACCGTTTAACAATTTCCCGTCGGCAAGTTTTGTGCATTTTTTTTGCTGATGTTGGGTCAAAGAAAATGAACAAGAAAACCTTCAGCCAACAACTACCCTTATTCAGAGAATCGTCTTCTCTCTCTCTCTCTCTCTCTTTACATATAAATATATATATATAGATATATATTTTTGTATAACTTAAGCTCGTTATGAAAGGCAATTCCCTAGAGTTGGTGATTTTCAAACAATTTGCGCGCATTACGGCTACTTATTACATAAACATGTAGACGCTGATGTACATACGCATATGTATGTATGCATTTATGTATTTTTATGCAAAACTGAATGACATGACTGCGTAGGTATAGACATCTGAAGAAACAGTTTTCGGTACGGAGATCTCTTCTATATGTTAATTTTACTGAATTCGGACAATTGCCTGTTTTGAAATACATAAGAGATTTTAAGCCGGCTACTGGCAGATATCTTACATATGGGCATATAAAATTCATTTAGGTTTCCTTAAGCAAGTCCGGCGCTGGTAAGAAGCTAATAATCAAATTTTTTAAGAGTGTGGCAAACCCCTTTAAGACTGCTCTATACTCCAAACTCGGAAGGGAATATTTATGTGAACTGCTCCTTGTGTAGCGACAAATAAATTTAAGAGGGTGGAGCGCCGACCGTACCGGTTGAAGGCTCAATACGGAACGATCGCTTCACATTTTTGACATACAATATACGAAGTTGGGGCACATCATACATTTACTGTGTGCGTCCGATCCATGTATGAATGCTTTTGTAAGCTCTCCAATCTTCAATTGGAATTTCTAGCGCTGCTCTTGCTTTATTTTTATACCCTGAATCCATTGAAAATGGGAAAAAAGGGTATAATGTTTTTTGCGAATGTATGTAACAGGCCGAAGGCGGCGTGCCACACCCCATAAAGGGGTTCAACAAAAACGATAACTCACGTATATCAAATACTAGGCAAATAGGTACATTTAAATTTCATAATCATTCCCCGAATTTTTTTTTTTAAACATAAGTCGAGAAAAAAAGTTATTAAACAATAAAGTTTCCATAGTACAGCCTCTTCTGCAGCCGCAAAACTTCGCAGTACGCATATTACGTGCATGTATTTGCGTGTGTTTGCGTGTGTTTTTATTATTTATTATTTATTTATTTACTATTAATGAATAAATGAAACTTTTTATGATTGGTATTACAGCTCAATGGATTCAGTGTATCTCTTAGTCGAGCAGTCTCGACTAGAGTTTTGTTACTTGTTATTAACTGACCGATAGCCAACGTGTTACTATAAGGATTACTATTCATATTTAAAATATATATTGTACCTTCTTTTGAATTGCAAAACTTCTTCAATGATCGTGTCGTGTTTCCCCCTATCCTCTGCTGTCTCCATTTACTATCGAAAATGAAAATATTAAGGAATATGCCACTGTGAGTATGAAGCTGATAATTGAATCAAGGCGTTATTTAGGGATGGGGAGGCGGTAAAAGCTAAGTATTGCGTGTGCTTTAGAGCTCGACAAATTACAAACAAAAATAAAAAGTCGAAGCAAATGGTGTGGAGGACTGTCTGCATTGCTGGCAACTACCACCAGCTAGCCGTGCAGCCTGCTTCGGCGAGAATAACCAGCTCAATCAGATAATTTGCAGGTATCTGGTTACATGGGATGTTGCTTCAGGGGCTGCACCAACATCTGTCGATTTCAAGTACATCTAACACAATTAGATAACTCAATTGGCAACAACAATAAAAACGTTTTCAGCCTGACAACGATACGAATTACGTCTTGTATATGAACATACATAAAGTCCTTATCTTATATAATATAATAATACGTGTATAGCACGTTACGGGAGTCTCCTCAATATATTTCTGTTATGTAGAGAGACTAACTGCTAAACTAATCAGGATTCGCTATTGGTTCTTCCATTTTCCTCAAATAGTAAAAATAACAGATATACATATTTATCATCTCAAAGTCAAAGTATAATTCTATGCAGAGGGTCTCCCATAGAAATGCGTATGCGTAAAGATCCATTTATACTACTCACAAGTATATGCTATACTACCGTTATCAACATCTATCATTGGCTCGTTTATCCATATACGTATATTAATACCACATCAGCAACGGGAAGCCAGGCAGAGTCTGCTGTCCACTTGGTGTGAAAATTTTTCAGCTACTTCGCTTATCTACATTCCCTGCCTGATTTCATCTATATTTCATCTATATATATATATATATATATATATATATATATATATATATATATATATGTATATAATATATATATATATAAATATATATAAATACTATACGAGAGTAAATATGTCCGTTGATGTGCCCATATTTGAAGTTAATGCCGTGTTTTATTATATGACACTCGAGTGGAAAAGAACAAAAATTGTTAATTTGTTTATTGGATTGCGCAATGTATACAGTTTGGGTTTACAAATGCACTCAAGAAAGACCAAATAATAACAGTAACAACAAAGGCGCGAACATGTCACAAGCCACCAGGACAAAGCAACATCCATTGTTCACTTTTAACTCCCATCCCGCTACTCCTTCCCCTCGGTCACCTCTTCTCATTCGCACACGCAGCGTGCATTGCCGAAGCCCGGGGCTGTGCTTTGCCCACCCCATGTAAAATTCTGCAATCATTCGGCTGGAAACTTGCGACTCGCTTTTCAATTTGCCACCGTTATTGCTACAAAGCCTTATTTGCACACTGACTCTCGCTTCGTTTTCTATATATCTATATATATATATATATATATATATATATATATATATATAATTAAAATATGTACATATATAATTTTGTACATGACACTCGAATGTGTAATAACTAAAACTTAAAGTATTCGCATTAGACGTTTTCCAAGTGGGATGTAACATCTTGCTATCACTTTCCTATATGAGGCTGTACTGCTTCCTCTCTGCTAAATACATACACATATGTATAATCTTTGTATATGGATGTACTACTACACATTTATATTTGGTCAATAAGCGCAAACGCGTACAAGAATTTTGAGAGGACCAACCCAATGCTCCGCTTTCACTTTGGGGAAGCAACCAGCACGGACCTCAGCAAAATCGTGTCGCACGTAAGCTCCGATGCTACGAATAGAGTTAACGGGCCGACGGCATAAAGCTATACATAAATGAAAATATACATAAAACTCTAAGAGTTTTCAAGTGTAAAAATGCGAGGTAAACTCGTTAATTAAATAGTTATTCATTTTAAGAAAACTTTAGTGGGTGCCCGCTAGGAGATACCCTGGTCGCATCCTATCTTAGTTGATGAATATATACAATAATTTTTACGTACAACATGTTTAATAACTAAAAACAAAAACAAGTAAGAAAACTCTATTCGGAGGTGCCCGACTACGCGATACCCAGATCCCTTCCGATCATAGTTTTTGAATATAGCCTATATATATAACTCGTATGTAGAACCATATCACGCGACTTAAATCTATGCCAACGGTACTAAGAATGTCGATCAAAGAGGAATTATGCAAACCAATTCGACTCATAGATTATACCAGCACACTTTTGCAAGCTCACATGAATTGTTCCGTTACTATTAAACATGAATTGTTCCGTTACTGTTAAAGAAGAAGATCGAAAACATATTCGCACAGCGACACACAACGTAGAGTGGCAATTCAAAGTAGGTAGCAAAAACAATTCGAACACATTCGACCCAAACTCAAAGGCAATTGCGGTTCTTAGAAAATTTATTCGCGAGCATTTGCATGTATGTGTGCACATGTATACATAATGAACATGTATAAGCGCCACCTGGTCTGTGTGCGCTTTGCGTTTCAATCGCTGTTGATCTGGCCAAACATTTTGTTTAATAACTTTTGTGTTTATCATCGGATTTTGATGAAACTTTCACCATATGATTTAAATAATTGATGTAGTTTTCAAAAAGACCAAACACCCCATTGCAACTGAAAAATTTTTCAAAATTTTGGGGAAATTTGGGGCCGGTATCCAAATGTAACAAAAACCGAAATTGGTAAAATAATACATAAAGCTACATACGAAATTTGGAGACTCTAGCTTTTAAGATGAAAAAGATAAGAAATCAAACCTGATTTTTCATATAGTTTTAAATCGATAACAAATATTCAGGAATAGTTATCGATTTTCTGAAACAAACTCGATATGCGCGTCGTATATACGCACCTAACAGAAATACATACACTCGACAGCATAATTCTACGTACAGCAGAAAAAAAATGTTTGTGTTCAGTTTGCTCTAGAATCTATAATAAAGCATTTATCGGAATTTTTTTTTTTTCATTTTTTCCAAAATAATCAGAGGTCAATATAAAAAATATTCAAAAATGGCCACATTTGTGAGCCACCAGGCTTCTGGATCAGGGTCATTTTATCAGAGGAAAGCGAGTTCTACATATTATATATAAATGGAAGGAAGTTATTATGGAGAAAAAGTTGAGTATCATTAGAAAAATAAAATGTACTTTCGGCCGTTAAACATGAAGGAAGAGGTATCGTCGTATGGAGGTGTATGACGGCCAATGGAGTTGGTAATCCGGTGTTTATAGAATCGACAATGGACCATAAGGACTTTATCAAGATCCTAAATGAAAATTTACACCAAAGTGCCCAGAAATTGGGGATTGAGGATGACTATTGCTTTCAGCAAGACAATGATCCAAAGCAAACAGCCCACAATGTAGGGCTGTGGTTTCTATATAACGCCAAAAATCAACTTAGATCGCCTCCCAATCACCAGACCTGAATCCTATTAATTATCTGTGGGATTTACACGAGCGTAGGATTAGGCATCGTACCATAATCACCAAAAATATACTAAAGGAGGTCCTCATGGACGAATGGAGCAAAATAACGGGAGAGGAGACTCGAAAACTGGTGGATTCAAAGCCTCGACGCCTGGAAGAAGTTTTAAATGGAAATGGATATCCAACAAAATATTAAAATTTAATGGATCCCCCTGTAAGGTTTTTGTTAACGTTGTTTTTTAGTATAAATATCATTATTTTGGAAAAAACAAAAATACAAATAAGTAGATAAATATGCGAAAAATACTATAAAAAAAGAATCATTCCGATAAACAAATTTTTTTCTGCTGTACGTAGAATTATGCTGTCGAGTGTATACGTAATACATACGAAAGGACGGACACGGCTCTATCAACTCGTCTTGTCGTCCTGATCAAGAATATATATACTTTATGGAGTGTGGCACGCCTCCTTCTGCCTGTTTATCTATTTTGAATGGCATCAGGGTATAATAAGTAACAAAACTCTAGTCTCAACTCTTTGCGCTGTAATTCCAATCATTAAAAGTTTCATTTATTCATTGATAGCAAACACACATGCATACGCAGGCACAAACATGCACGCAATATGCGTACTGCGCAGTTATGCGGCGGAAGCGCTGCCCCTGCAGTTAGGCTGTACTATATAAATTTAAGTGTTTTTCTAGACATACGTTCTTAATGATGGTCATAATTATGACATTCAATTGTACCTATCCGCCAAATTTTAAGTCTCTAGTATTTGATTTACGGGAATTGTGAATTTTTGTGGGCGAAGGGGGTTTGGCATCCAAAATCCAAAGATGACAAAACATGCGTATTCATTATAACAATCAACCACAACTTGGTGCACGATTCTATCTTGAACGGTGTTCACACTAGTCCTCAAAAACATCGCGATTTGTTTTAGATAGTTATCTATTATTGGGAAATGGGATGAGTAATAAAAAACAAGTAACAAAACTCTAGTCGAGACTGCTCGACTAACAGATACCCTGATTCCATTGAGCTGTAATACCAATCATAAAAAGTTTCATTTATTCATTAATAGTAACCAACACATGCACACACACACACACAAACATATGCATGCACGTAATATGCGTACTGCGCAGTTTTGCGGCTGCAGCAGAGGCTGTGCTATGGAAACTTTATTGTTTAATAACTTTTTTTCTCGATCTATGTTCTTAATGAAATTTTCGGGGAATGATTATGACATTCAAATGTACCTATTTGCCAAATTTCAAGTCTCTAGTATTTGATATACGTGAGTTATCGATTTTGTTGAATTGTGGGCGAAAGGGGCGTGGCATCAAAAATCCAAAAATGACAAAATGTGCGGATTCAATATAGCAACCAAACACAACTTAGTGCACGATTCTACCTTTAACGGTGTGCACGCCAGACATCAAAAACAAAGCGATATTTTCGATAGTTATCGATAATAAAGAAATGGGATGAGTTATCGAAAAAAAAATAAACTCGTACAGCGTATGGTATTATCGAGCATTTTGCTTTTTATTTTAAGTCTCTAGCTTTTGTGGTTGCAGAAATCCAGGTGTTTACACGGACGGACGGACGGACAGACGGACAGGGCTAGTTCAACTCAGCTCGTCAAGCTAACCAAGAATATATACACTTTATGGGGCGTGACACGCCGTCTTCTGCCTGTTAAGATAAGATAAGATAAGCAAATATGCCTATTCATTACAGAAATCCAAATTTCTCATAGTTCCAAATTATCGCTTGTTATCGATAAAGAAATTAGTAAGCTAACAAAAAAATAGGCAGGACAGTTCTAATTTAACTCATCGGATGGATTAAGGATATAAAAATTACTGACTATAATATAAAAATATGTATATCTTGAGTCTGTAGATACAACAGTATATATATATATATATATATATAATATGTAGATGTATGTTTAGGCTATATATTTATATTCATAATATATATATATATATATATATATATATATATATATATATATATATATAACAGATTTATTACCACATCCAATTGTGACCTGTTTTTTAAATCAAATTCAATTTCAATTCTATATCTAATAGCTTTTATCGTTCTTTTTAATATAAACAACTGTTCTTCTCAAGGTTACGGCCCATCAACATAATCACGACCTCCAACATTAATGCGGCCTTCAGCAGCA
Source organism: Drosophila mettleri (assembly GCA_035047625.1). NCBI lineage: Eukaryota > Metazoa > Arthropoda > Insecta > Diptera > Drosophilidae > Drosophila > Drosophila mettleri. The sequence goes on from JAWNPI010000096.1 coordinate 1,348,001, forward strand.
GTTACCGAGAAGCCAAGAATGCGTGCATCCATTTTGGTCATCTTATTTTTCTTAACTTTTTTTTGTTTGTTCTGAAAATAGACACAAAATTACATTAATATATGTCTATTAAATCTGACATCGGTTATATTACCTTGTTATCTCCATTATCATTGCACGACGGAGTTATAGCCGGAGCGGGCTTGCACATATCATCGTTGTGCGCGTTTTGTGCACGCTGTAGGCTCTTGTACTTGCTACGTCGCTCCAAAAATTGCTTCGCAAATTCTGTCGACTCTTTTCCTTCGCCTGAAAGTAATTTAAAACCATTAACTTGGGTGGTACACAGAAATAAATATACAATTATAACTGAAATTTAGTTATTAATAATGATCTATATTGCTGCTATATGTAACATTTTAACAATAAATCAACAATCTAAGAACTTAGTATCACGAAACGATTTTAAATTTGTATTCGCAGCTTTTAGCAAGTAACAAAACCCTACTCGAGACAGCTCGGCTAAGAAATACCCTGAGCTGATATGCCAATCATTAAAAGATTGATTTTATTCATTAAAAGCAAACAACACATGCACAAATACACACATACATACGCATGCATTTATATGCACGTGGTCTGCATACTGCACAATTTACAGCAATATTATAGAAAATTCATTGTTGAAATTTAAAAGCAGGTTTATAGCATTTATATGTGCGTTTCTGCCAAATTTCAAGTCTCTAGTATTTGATATAGGGGATTTAAGTTTCTATCGTGAACGGCTCGCTAGGGCTAAAAACAAACAAACAAAACAAAAATTATATAGATTATCGATAAAAAGGAAATTTCAAGTGTCCTTTTAGTTTCTGAACACAGTCCATAGCTCGTAAATTGGTAGACCAAATCGATCAACTAAGGCTGTGACAATTTTAATAAGAATGTCGATCGATGAAGAATTATGCAAAACAATGCTACAACTAGAGAACACCAAAACACTTGCAAGCGCACAAAAAATATTCCGATACTATTGAAGAAGAGAGAAACGAAAACAAGCAAAGCAGCAAATTTAAAGTAGGTAAGTAAGAGTCAGCTGACAATTCAAAGATAATTAAAAACAAGTAAGAAAACTCTAGTCGGCGCGCCCGACTAGGGGATACCCTAATCCCACCCGCCCTTAGTTTTTATACCCTGAATCTATTGAAAATGGAAATTTCAGGGTATAATGTTTTGTGCGAATGTATGTAACAGGCAGAAGGAGGCGTGCTACACCCCATAAAGTATATTTATTCTTGATCAGCTCGATGAGCTGAGTTGAACTAGCCCTGTCCGTCTGTCCGTCCGTCCGTGTAAACACCTGGATTTCGTAAACCACAAAGGCCAGAGACTTCAAATAAAAAGCAAAATGCTCGATAATACCATACGCTGTACGTGTTTATTTTTTTTTTCGATAACTCATCCCATTTCTTTATTATCGATAACTATCGAAAATATCGCTTTGTTTTTGAGGTCTGGCGTGCACACCGTTAAAGATAGAATCGTGCACTAAGTTGTGTTTGATTGCTATATTGAATCCGCACATTTTGTCATTTTTGGAATTTTGATGCCACGCCCCTTTCGCCCACAATTCAACAAAAACGATAACTCACGTATATCAAATACTAGAGACTTGACAAATAGGTACATTTGGCAAATAGGTACATTTGAATGTCATATTAATGAATAAATGAAGCTCTTAATGATTGGTATTACAGCTCAATGGATTAAGGGTATCTCTTAGTCGAGCAGTCTCGACTAGAGTTTCGTTACTTGTTTTAATATAGTCCATAACTCGTATGTACATCCATATCACGCGACTTAAATCTATGCCAATGGTACTAAGAATGTCGATCAAAGACGAATTATGCAAACAAATTCGACACAAAGATTATACCAGCACACTCTTGCAAGCTCACAAGAATTGTTCCGTTACTTATAAAAAAGAAGAATCTAAAACATATTCGCAAGGCGACACACAGCGCCGAGCGGCAATTGAAAGTAGGTAGCAAAAACAATTCAAAAACAATTCGACCCAAACTCAAAGGCAATTGCGGTTCTTAGAAAATTTGTTCGCGAGCATTTGCATGTATGTGTGCACATGTATACATACTGAACATGTATAAGCGCCAACTGGTCTCTATGCGCTTTGCGTTTCAATCGCTGTTGATCTGGCCAAACATTTTATTTAATAACTTTTGTGTTTATCATCGGATTTTGATGAAACTTTCACCATATGATTTAAATAATTGATGTAGTTTTTAAAAACACCAAACACCCTATACATATTACCATATTTGCAACTGAAAATAATTTTTTAAATTATGGGGAAATTTGGGGCCGGTATCCAAATGTAACAAAAACCGAAAATAAAATAAAAATATACATAAAGCTGCATGTGCAATTTGGAGACTCTAGCTTTTAAGATGAAAAAGATAAAAAATCAAACCTGATTTTTCATATGGTTTTAAATCGATAACAAATATTCAGGAATAGTTATCGATTTTCTGAAACAAACTCGATATGCGTGTCGTATATACGCGCCTAACAAAAAAAATTCAAGTCTCCAGCTCTTATAGGTTCTGAGATCGACGCGTTCATACATACGGACGGACGGACGGACAGACAGACGGACAGGGCTCAATCAACTTGGCTTGTCGTCCTGATCAAGAATATATATACTTTTGGGGGTGTGGCACGCCTCCTTCTGCCTGTTACATACTTTTAACAAAAAAATTATACTCTGTTTTCCCATTTTCAATGGGATCAGGGTATAAAAACTCTAGTTGAGACGGCTCGATTAAGAGATACCTTGAATCCTTTGGGCTGGTATACCAATCATTAAAAGATTCTTTTATTTGTTAATAGCATATAATACATTCAAATACACACGCGCATACAAGTCGAAGGGGGGTGATTCCAAAATCATAAGGTGGCAAATTATGCGTATTTATTGCAAAACTATAGATTGTTATCGATAAGGAAATAAGTTATCGAAAAAAAAGAAACTCGTATAGCGTGTAGCTGATCAATAATGTATATACTTTATGGCGTGTGGCACGTTTCCTTCCGCCTCTTACATACATTTTAACAATACCATTATAGGAATAAACTAAACTTACCTAGATATATGCGAACATAATCCTTAACTTCATAGGGCGCTTCCAGGTCTTGCAAAAAGGATACAAAGGTTGGTACTGTGCATGGAATTTATGATATTATTTGGGTATTTATTATGCTGTCTATATAGGGAGAAGGTTCATCTTACCATCAACCTTAGCAGACATGTTGTCCAGGCTCTTCATACACCAGGAGGTAAACTCATTTTCATACTCGTTCACTTTACTGTTTAAGGCATCACCGCTTGGCTGCTGTACACCGGACTTGATAGTAGACCTTTTCTCCTCGCCGGCCGATACCTTGATCGATGCCTTACTTGAAACCGTTTTAGTATTTTTATCCTGTTGCTGTTGCTGTGAACTCTGGCCAGTTGCAGCTCTGACAGTTTTTGATAATACGTGCTGCATGGTAGGCAATGTTTGGCTCTTGCGCAAATTTCTAGGCGATGGCAATGCGATGCCCCCGGTTGATTTCAACTGTGTTTGTGATTGCTGTTTGCTGGTTGCTGCCACTGGTGCTGGTAATCCGGCGGCAAGCACCGAAGCAGCTGTTGGTGGCACATACTTTGTATTGGAGGCCACTGCTGAAGCAGACGTTGGCTCATCCCAGAGCCCAGAGCCGATTGGAACTTGAATAGTAGTTGCACTCCATGCCTTGTTGGTATTGCCCCATATGTTAGAGAGGCCACCACCACCTGCGACGTTCAGATTAGCAGATAACACTACTTGTTGTTGCTGTTGCTGCTGCTGCTGTTCGTGATCACGACGTCGCTGTTGTTCAAGCAGCTCATTGGTAAGACGCTTGGCCTCCTCAGCCTGAATGTCAACCAGGCTCATAACGGGCGCAGGCGCCGGCGAGGCCTGCCATTTGAGCAATGCATCATTTGCCTCAGCTGCTGCAGCAGCTGTGGCACGCATTTGCTTATCCAGTTGCTCCTGTTGTCTTTGTTGATCCGCTCGCCGTTCCCGACGCTCAGCCTTCTGAATTTCAGCCAATCCTGGTGCGGCATTGTTCACGCTTGGCGTCTGCAATGACCATGGGGCAATCGAAGTGGCATGCGATGAACGATTGCCTTGTTCAACCTTCAAACCAGTTGCTTTATTGCCGCTTGAAGCTGTTGATGTAGAAGCTAAAACAGTTTAAAATAAGTAAATAAAACTCTAGTCGCGCTGCCTGACTAGGAGATGCCCTAATCCCATCCGATCTTAGTTTTTCACCATACACAGTAACTTGTATGTACAACATGGTTAATAAATACAAAAAATAAAAATTGATTCAAATATGCTGGTACCGCGTGCATAGTCGAAGTTTCTAACAGCACTACGTCACTGCTTAAAAATTGATTAGCAAATGTAAACCTAAATAAAATTTATTCACTGCATATTTTATAAAAATAAAGAAATATTTCAGCATACTCCGGATTTTAACCACAATTTTACTACACTTCGGGCGTCGTCTCACTCACTGAGCTACCCCACTATTTAACGATCGAGAGCGAATTTGAAGCTAAATATCAGCTGAGGCTTAGGTAGCAGTTGACAATGCAACCACTGTGTAATTCTCAATTTGTAGAATACAAAATTCTTCAGGCGCTAGTTTAGCTCTGTTGAAGGTGTGCGATCGTGCGTTTTTGCTAAGAGGCCAAACATTTTGCTTAATAATTTTTGTGTTTATTATTAACGGATATTGATGAACTTTTCACCATATGTTGTTAATATTTTGTTTTTTAAAAAGCAAAATTCTTTACCTATAGGCCAAATTTGACTATGATCATAATTTTTGAGATTTTGAGAAACCAAATGTAACAAAAAACACAAAGGAAAAATATACATAAAGCTAAATGCGAAATTTGGAGAGTAGCTACTTTTTATACCCTGAATCAATTGAAAATGTAAATTTCAGGGTATAATGTTTTTGTGCGAATGTATGTAACAGGCAGAAGGAGGCGTGCCACACACCATAAAGTATATATATTCTTGATTAGCTCGACGAGCTGAGTTGAACTAGCCCCGTCCGTCTGTCCGTGTAAACACGTGGATTTCTTAAGCCACAAAAGCTAGAGACTTAAAATAAAAAGCAAAATGCTCGATAATACCATACGCTGTACGAGTTTTTTTTTTTTTGATAACTCGTCCCATTACTTTTTTATCGATTTTTTATAAGGTTGCTACTTTTTGTTTTTTTTTTTTTTCTTGGTTAGGTACTCTCGCCCCGGTTAGGGGTCAGGTACTTGCTGTGCTTTAATTTTTCGAGTTTCTATTCGATTCCGGATCCCGAAAGATTTAATGCACACTAATTATACCCTGATCCCATTGAAAATGGGAAAACAGGGTATAATGTTTTTGTTAAAAGTATGTAACAGGCAGAAGGAGGCGTGCCACACCCCCAAAAGTATATATATTCTTGATCAGGACGACAAGACAAGTTGTTTGAGCTCTGTCCGTCTGTCTGTCTGTCCGTTTGTCCGTCCGTCCGTCCGTCCGTATGTATGACCGCGTCGATCTCAGAACCTATAAGAGCTAGAGACTTGAATTTTTTTTTTGTTAGGCGCGTATATAGGACGCGCATATCGAGTTTGTTTCAGAAAATCGATAACTATTCCTGAATATTTGTTATCGATTTAAAAATTTTTGAAAAATCAGGTTTGATTTTCTATCTTTTTCATCTTAAAAGCTAGAGTCTCCAAATTTTTCATGTAGCTTTATGTATATTTTTACCAATTTCGGTTTTTGTTACATTTGGATACCGGCCCCAAATTTCCCCACAATTTTGAAAATTATTTTCAGTTGCAATATATATGGTGTTTGGTCTTTTTGAAAAAATACATCAATTATTTAAATCATATGGTGAAAGTTTCATCAAAATCCGATGATAAACATAAAAGTTATTAAACAAAATGTTTGGCCAGATCAACAGCGATTGAACTCCAAGCGCACACAGACCAGATGGCGCTTATACATGTTCATTATGTATACATGTGCACACATACATGCAAATGCTCGCGAACAAATTTTCTAAGAACCGCAATTGCCTTTGAGTTTGGGTCGAATTGTGTTCGAATTGTTTTTGCTACCTACTTCCAATTGCCGCTCGCCGCTGTGTGTCGCAGTCGCAGGCGCTGTGTGTCGCTGTGCGAATATGTTTTGATTCTTCTTCTTTAATAGTAACGGAACAATTCTTGTGAGCTTGCAAAAGTGTGCTGGTATAATCTTTGTGTCGAATTTGTTTGCATAATTCCTCTTTGATCGACATTCTTAGTACCATTGGCATAGATTTAAGTCGCGTGATATGGATGTACATGCGAGTTATGGACTATATTAAAAAAACTAAGGGGGGGGTGGGATTAGGGTATCACCTAGTCGAGCGCGCCGACTAGAGTCTTCTTACTTGTTTTGACTTAACTTAATTTCAAAAGAGTAATTTATAATTATATCGAAGGAACATTCATTATTAATTAGTTACAAGTTCTTTACCTGTTCCGCTGGTCGTCGCTTGGGGATTATTGCTAAACAAGGCCTTACGGCGTTGAGCTTGAATTTGCTGCTGTCGCTCCTTTTCCTCTTGCTGTTGCCTATTCTTTTCTTCTTCGGCTAACAAGGCACGTCTCTTTTCTTCTTCTTGCTGTTGGCGCTTACGCTCCTCCTTGATGCGCCGTTTCTCCTCGATTTGCTCCCGACGGCGCTCCTCGTCGGTAATTTTTAGTTCCCCCTGTTTTCCATGCTTTTGACTATTCGGCTGTTGTTGTTGCTGCTGCTTGTTGAATTGTTGCTTACTAGCAATTGCTTGATCCTTGTTATGTGTAAGAATATTGTCCATTGATGTTGGTTGCTCTTGAAGTGCTACTTGCTGCTCAACTTTTGGATTGCACTCATTATTATTGCCCTGTTGCAGCTGTTGCTGCTCTGCATCGAAGTCCAAGTGAGAGGCAGCTGTGCTGTTGTTGCTGCCATCTGGTCTGGAAACATGTCGATTTTGTTGCTGCTGCTGTTGCAGCAATAGTTGTTGGTTCTGTTCCTCCTCCAAAGTAGCAACGTCCCACAATGTTACCACCTTCGCATTTTGCATGGCAGGCCACGATGAAGGAACGGGCTGCTGCTGTTGCTGTGGCCATATGGGGGGCATCATAAGGTTTTGAGCCAGGAGCTGCGACTCGGTTATAAAATCCACACTGGAGCTTGGCTTGATTAACGGTGTTGGCTGTTGTTGCTGCTGTTGATTGATGACAGTTGATGGTCGTCGCAACATCATTCGTAAATTATATTCGTTTAAAGTATCCAAATCGTTGCCGTGAAGTTCATTCATTTTGCTTGCATCAGAATCGGATCCAAATTGATGCTGTACTTGTTCGAGATTAGCTGGCTGCTGATTGTGTGTCTGGGTCTGTTGATGTATTAGTTGTGCATTCAATATAAAATCATTGGCATCCAAGAAGTTTCCCTCCGGTCGCTGTTCAGCGCTGACCGGGTAAATATGCTGTTGATCCTTTTTGGCCTGCTCGGCAATTGCATCATACAATTGGCTACCGGCAATGGGATTTAAGGCTGCTAGGGAATTGCTTAAGCCACTAAAACTACTTAAATATTCTGGCAATTCCAACATCTGTACCTTTCTGCGGACAACGGCTTCACGTTGAGCGGGATCCATACGTTGAAAGCAATCACTTTTTGATAGCTCAGATAGTATCTGATACTCCTGGTGTTGCAAGTACTGATCCTTCAGCATTTGAAAACGCATGGTTAACATGTGAGATGTGTCCAATGCGTGTGCGCTCATATGTCCTTTTACAGCCGCACTCAAAGAATCTGCAGCTGCCGTAACATTCGCTTTCAATTGCTCATCAATGCAAGGACGATGATGATGCTGTTGGTGATGGTCGTTGAGTGAGAGGGGTAATGCAATCGACGAGGGCTTGCTGGGAGTCAGATTGATTTGTAGATTATCCAATTCAATGGGCGTAGGTAGGAGATGGTTGTGTGTAAACGGCATATTACCATGACAAAGCTTAATAAGGTCGCCAAGTGGCCTGAAGCGACTATCTGCAATGCGGCGTACCAATAGGTTCTCATTAAAATAACCGGCACGATACCATTCAGTCATCTCAATGGCACTAAATGGTCCCTGTACATTCGACTGTGGATCCCTATAGAACCAGAATTCGTTCGGATTAGAATTCATAACATGCGGCAACACAGGCAAATGGTGATGTTGCAAATGATGCTGCTGTTGCTGTTGTAAATGATGCTGCTGTTGCTGGATGGCTAACTGAGCGTTGAAAGCTTTATGGGACAATTCAGTGCCAAGCAGTGCAGTTGCCGGAGTCTCAGGAGCCACGAGTTGGTGCGGCAGTTGACCAGGATCTACAACCGTTCCGACTATTTCATATCTATTACTATTGCCTGCAATATTTGTTTTGCTGCTACTAACGGCATCAACTTGACCACCATCATCGTCCATAATTAGTTTCTCAACTTCATCTGCCACCTCTTTGAAGCGTTCCGAAATATCGCCATGCACAGCTGCCTCTGTATTGTGCGTGGGTGTTGATTCAGCTGTTTCCGATCTCTCATCCAATTCGTGATTACTGCTGTTGTTGTTGTTGCTGCTGATTACGGTTTCGATTGTATTGGTGGCATTGCTTAGAGTGCTATTTGTTGTTGAGCTTTCGGACTGTGATTCAGTGCTTGCTATATTTTCGTGCTCGGTTTGATTTTGGGTTCGTATTTGGCCACTTTCGATCGGGGTGGTTGTAAAGACATTAGAATCATTCGAGTCCGAAGTTTGTTTATTGTGTTTTCCACTATTCGCTTTGCCAGGGTCAGCTTCCAGCAATTCGCCATGGAAAGCACCACTCGAATCAAATGTGCCACCCATTTCTGATGGATTCTCCATTGCCCATTCCGGCAAATTATCTTCACCCTCGGGATTACCAGAGCAATTACTTCCAGGCCACGATTGATTCGCCTTGGAACCCATCGATCGATTCGAGCTTAGCCCACCTGATCCAATCTGCGATTTAACTACGCTCGTACGTTCATTGGATACAGTTCCAATTACAGAAATGGAACGTTGGATATTAGCTAATGTCGGATTGCCAACGAAATTATTTCCATCTATATGTGTGGAGCACTGCATAGACTCTTCGTCGCGCCAGCTGGTGGAACGTCCTTAAATTAATATAGGTAGCTTCCAGTTAGAAAGGAAAAGTCTTGTGGTTATCCAATTTTTAAGCTTACCCCACCGGTGGGCGCCTCCACTGCGCCATCCAGCAACTTCCGTGGCAACTGTGACGCCAGTATTGGGACCGTCGCCAGAGCCATCCTCGTTGCGGTTTCTGCGCCAGTTTTCCATGTTTCGGCTTTGACTTGAGAAGTCCTTCCGTGGACTAGAGCTTGGTGTACCATTCCAGTCTACACCGGGGCCCCCGCCAACGCCACCACTGCCACCAGCGGGGGCACCAATAGCCGCTGAATCGCCAGTACCATTCCGTTCGCTCCAGTTTCGATCTGCCTGCAAATATGAGACACAATATATGACTTGAAGTCCAATAACAGTAGCTGGTAAATCAATTTGCTTTACTTTGATTGATATAGCCGAAAGGCTGTCATCGTATATGGTACTTGGTCTCTGGTATATTGAGTGATAAACAGATTTACCACGCATCCGACCACGATCAACGGCACCACCTCGACCAGAGCCTCGAGACGGTATACCAAAACCACTGGGCGATCGCTGTAACCACGCGGGGCGCGACTGTGGACCATTGAATTTTATTTAATTCTTGAAACGAGCGTGCGCTATTTACTTGTTTCACACTTACGCTGCTGGCGCCCAACTGGCTTTGGTTGTTTATTTCCTCTTCAGAGCTCGGCGTTAAAGCAAGTGGATACTGAACTTTTTCAATAAACAACTTTTTGAACGATGGCAGAATCTGGGGCATCAAGCAATTCCGATCAAATAATGATAACATCTCCTCCCGACCATAGCGATACTCCGGAAACATATTACGATTGGCAGCTGTATGACTTGGATTTGCCAGCATATTGGCTCCACCGCCAACACTGCCTCCTCCACCGCTGCCACCACCGACGCCACCACCGAGGCTGTGTAACGTTAGGCCACTGTTTAGTCCGACGCCCGCAGAGGCAGATAGATTATTGTTCCCAACGTTTGAGGGCTCCGCCGACATATTGCGCAACCATTCGGGTCCGAATTTCATTGAGTCTGTCATTTTCGGCAACTCTTGAGTTTTATTTCTTTGAATAGTCTGTCGCTGAAATGTAAAAATAAACAACAATTTGGAGCATCAGCATTGGCTGAAACACACGCGCTAGCGCTTCGACAAGTTCGATTGCGATTTTAAATTTTTGTAAACTAAATCAAAATACGAACTAAATAAAAATTCGAACTAAAAAATCTTAGCGTTCACTGCTTACGTATATATCAATTAATATATATGTATGTATATGGATTTATATATTTATTTACATATGTATGTATAAATATATATAAATTACATATATGCCCATGAGTAATATGTATACTTGTGCTTGTGTGCGAAAGGCAAAAATTGAAACAATAACAACATCAGCGGAATAAGAACAAGGAAACATAACCTCTAAAAAGCGGGATGAGAATTGCACATGAAGTTTAAGTTAAGACCAGAACTCATTCCAACTGCACGAATTTACTAAACCTTCTTATAATTTACATATATATATAAATATATTTATTATCTATTTCTTTTTTTACCTATTTATAGTGTTAATTAAATATATGATTTTATATTCAGTAACTGGTCTTGCACTTGATAATTATGTGTACATATATATACTCATATAAATTTCAACTCTGACCAAATATAGTACTTTACTGCGTTTTATGCCGTTATTTAAGGCTTTTTAATTTTGATCAAGTTGGCATTTCTTTCCAAATACTACTACTATTGCGACCGTGGCAGCCTACATGCATACACATTCGTACATATATACACACCCTACCATATAAAAATGTACTTATCCCAAATGCCTATTTGTCTTAGACTTCATATCACTAGATGTGTTATTTAAATTAACTTTTCATGTTCAAGTATTATCGGCAACTCAAAATTGATTTATTACTGGTGTTACTTTAAAAATTTTAAAGTATTGATAGTTGTGTTGGCACTCACATATAGTGTATGTATGCAAGTATTGTGTATGTAAATCTGAGATGAGCATTACCCAAATACGTGTTACCTGTGAAGAGTATCTTAAAGTCTTCAATTATCGAATTTACAGGGTTACGAAATGAAACTTTTTAAGCATCGATAGATTTTCGTCGATAAGACATGATGCTGTTTCGACTAGAAGTTTAGTTTTAAAATAATTATGCGAGTCGGAAATAGCGTAGTTTCAGATGGAAATTAATTGATATCGATAATTTTTATGATTTTAAATTGTATATAATGAAAATTTAATTCTTAAATATATTTACGGTGACAATTTTTTCAAATTTGTTTCTTTATAAGATTTTTTATAAAACACTTATAGGTAATGCTTAAGTGATATAAGATAACATAACTCAAATATGTTTTTTAGCCTATATTATAATATAACACGTATACATTTTTAGCATTATTTGCTCATATTTTTAGAAACATCTACGCAATTAATTCGAATTGAATTATTGATATGTATATATCAAATCCAATACCAAATGATTGGAGCTCGATGTTGTCGGTGTATCAAATTTTAATGATGATTGATTTAATTACTGTTTACGTGCAAAGTCACAAAATAAATTTAATTTTAAATGAATTGGGGCACATACTGTAAACTTCCTACAACTTTTTTCCGAAAAATTGTTGAGCCTTTGTTGTGTAATTTGGAAATTTTAGAAAAATTGAGAGTCAAATAGTCGGATAAAAACATTGACGATGTAACAATGTTGTTGAACAGTGACTTATCGATTATACATCGACGTCAATTCCATCTCTGATAGTGATATATCGAAATGCCCTGCACATCTCCATATCAAAAAATGGCGAATTGTGTTGAAAATTATTAAAAAAAAAATAGTTTGATCGACACGGTTCCTATAAATATATAAACGCAACAGGTGTGTTAAATAAATATAAAAGGTTGATGATTTAATAAAGTTCTTTGAAAAGGTAAACATGTACAAAATTTTGTGTTAAAGCGTGTACACGAGTGAACTTGCATGTGTGTTCGTGTGCGTTGTGGTTCGTTGTCACTACAAATTTTATTTTATGGGTGAAAAACATTTCAATTAACAAAAAAACTAACGAGGCAATATGTGAAATATGCAAAAAGCTTAAGTTACATAAAATATACTCAAAACGCAAACATTTTACTTTGAGACGTATGTTTTCACATGTACATATAAATGTATATAATATATATATATATATATATATATATATATATATATATATATATATACGAGTGCATTAAAGGTATTTATGTATATGCACACATGTAAAACTGTGCGTGTGTGTATGCTGGCATGTAATACAATAAAGTATGTATACATTGTATATTAAGTACATATTTAAATAACTTAAAAAATTTTTTAAGTATTGATATACCATTTTATTTGTTATTATTATATATATAATAGCTGATGCAAGTTCAGGCCGTGCGAGACATCTAAGTTATATTTGCCTCTCCTTGGATCAGGCAGGCTTGGTTATCTGGCATAAATGAACCAAAACCAAATCCAGCAATTGACTTCAAACCTAGCGCAGGCACTTGATCAAAACTATGATGTAAGTGAAACTCTTCGTCTTACGAAGCGAACTAAAAAACAGTTTATAAAATATATATTTATATATATTGAACTCTATATGCTAATAACAATTGCATAATTTAAGGTCGTTAATATGGAGGCAGTTATATCTGTTATTTGTGCACTGGAAGGTACAACGATTACGAAAGAGCAATTGGAAGCCACCAGATTGGCAAAATATATAAATCAACTTCGTCGTAGAACTAAAAATGATCAGTTAGCTCGTCGAGCAAAATCGCTTTTAAAAAAATGGCGTGAAATGGTGGGAATACATCACCAGACATCAATTGACTCTCAGTCTCAACAAACTGATCAGCTGGCATTTAGACCGATAACTGAAACAAATCTAGCAGAATCGGAATCGAATGCAACGGAAACAGGTCTGAATTCACTTCAATACAATTCGCAGCCTTTGTCCCCGGTATTACAGCGTGTTATCTCCAATTTGCACACAAATATCGATCCATCGGATCCACAACATCATCATCATCCAACCAACTTCTCAAGCTTGATAAATAATAATGTTAATGCCGACAATAGCGGGGAATCGTTGACAGTCGGTAATAAACAGTTTATTAAGCAATCGAAAGCTAACGAATACAAATCCCAAAGACCTTCAACTTTTATAAATGAGCAATCGTCAAATTCTGTATCAAGTGTGTTAGTGGCTAATGAGAAATTAAATCAGGCTTCTATTATAATTGATATTGTCTCGGATTCCGATGACAATGATTCAGGCACTCAATCAGTAATCAGTAAAAAAAAACTGACACAAGAATCCCCTTTGTTGATAGCAACTCCCAGCAATTATTCAAAACCTAAGAAATTAAAAAAGGATAAAAAGCGCAAAGATAGGGATGGTCGAGATAAATCCTCTTTATTAAATTTTAAAGAGGAAACTCAACAACAGTGTAAAAATCTGAAAACATCAAATTTGCATCATACTTCGCTGAAAGAATCCAAAACGCAAAAAGTGTACTCAACTGATCCTGGTAAATAAAAAAAATAATTTTGTTATTTTCTTTGTTTTTAAATAAAAAAAAAAATTTTTTTTATTATATTCAGAAATTTTATCATTGTCGAATAGCTCCATGAGCTCAATATTATCTGGCGATGCCGCTTCTGGAAATTTTCAAACTCGACTGCGCACCTCGGCAGCAGATCTGACATTTGCAGGCAGATTTAAGTCTGCCGGTGGACTGGAAACTTCCAGCGATATGAATTCCTTACACGCTAATGGGCAGAAAAATTCTATTAGTAATGAACCCACAAGCATAGAGTCATCGACTCGCCCATTCTATGAAGATAATAATGATTCAAGTACTTCGTGTAGTCGATTATCGTTGTATGAGGACCTTGACACGAAACTTGGCCAAAACCACTTTAAAACATGTGAAGAATCAAGTAAGCAAAAAAAGTTGAATATATTTCAAGTATATAAAATAAATTCCATGAAAATATTTTTTTTTTTTCAAGTTCCAAAAAAGCGTGGTCGCAAAAAAGGCTCCAAGGGTGTGGATTCACTAATTGCCAAAGAATCAAGTCTATCGCAGCAAATATTCTTTGGATCTGGCGTTAAGAAAGTAAAAACAACAAAAGAACTATTTAATGAGATACAAAGCAGAAAGCTTAGTATTTCATTCAACCGCAGTGACAACACAACCATGGCAACATCAGTGGCGAATAGAATTTTAAATACTAGTTCAAATAATATTCGAAATGTAGAATCCCGGTCTTTGCATACGAGACCAACATCATCTTGTTCAGGTTTGTTTCATCCAGTATATAAAAATAATGTATATTATTTATGTGAATACCGTAAACTTTTTCAGAAACATCAATCCACTCGCCACATACTTTGGAAGCTTTTTCAACAAATGTTTCTCTAGCAGGGACCGAGAAACTTTCAAATACACTTCAAGGTAAATTGAATCTATGCAATTCTTACGAAATTCAATTTTTATCTTTTGTTGTGGCATTATAAAAACTTTTATTCAAGTTTAAGACAATGGTCACACAAATTGATAGGATATAATGAAGCTGCTTGTGAGTGAGTCAATTGGCTCTAGATTTTCCATTGCAATTACCATCTACATTATTCAAGAGTTAATTTAATTGTTTTTTAGGATCATAATTGTATTTATTATATCCTTTGTACTACATATATACATTTAAACGATGAATATTATAAATAACTATTAGATCGACACGTAAAGTATTTTTTTACAACCTGATCCCATTGAAAATGGCAAAACAGGGTATAATGGTTTTGTTAAAAGTATATATATTATTGATCAGGATTGAGTCCTGTCCTTCTGTCTGTCCGTCCGTTTGTCCGTATGTATGAACGCTTCGATCTTTAAAATTATGTTTAGTTGCAAATATGGAATATATATGAAGGATTTTGGTTTCTAAAAAACAACAAAAAATATTTACATCATATAGTGAAAGGTCAAAGGTGAAAGGTATTAAACAAAATGTTTCGCCACTTATCAACAGCGAACGAAATCAAAGGCTCGGCGCTTTGTGTCGTAATGCGAATATATTTTCGATTATTCTTCTCTAATAGTAACGAAACAATTGTTGTGGGCTTGCAAAAGTGTGTTGGTAAAATCTATTTGTAGTCTTGTATACCCTGAATCCATTGAAAATGGAAAATCAGGGTATAATGTTTTTGTGCAAATGTATGTAACAGGCAGAAGGAGGCGTGCCACACCCCATAAAGTATATATATTCTTGATCAGATTGATCAGATAATACCATACGCTGTACGAGTTTATTTTATTTTTCAATAACTCATCCCATTTCCTTATAATTGATAGAATCGTGCCCTAAATTGAGTTGTACAGCCTCTTTTAAGCTATGATCGGGTCCGATCTGGGTATCACGTAGACGGGCACCTCCGAATAGAGTTCTCTTACTTGTTTGTTTTTATAAAATATAAAGTGAATAAATGGTATTTTTAAAAAGGTAGCTCAATAACTAATGTCTGGGATGTGGGTTTGATTCCGCGCGGGTACCCCGACATGTTTAAATAAATGTTTTTTTGAATTTATTTATTATTTTGTACATACAATTTACTGTGTATATTTAAAAACTAGTCGGGCACCCCGACTAGAGTTTTCTTATTTGTTTTTGTTTGTTGCCTTTGGAAAACTTTTGAACTTATGGACTGTAACTTATAGAAAAAGAATGATAATTTTTTGTTTTATTCGGTTTTTAGATCCTGGAAATACAGATAGTGATACGATTACATCAGAACCATCACGCGACAGCAAACCACGAAACATGAAGAGAATGCATTCTCTGGATAGCAACAGCAATTCTCTTCAGCAAACATCATCGGCCAAGAATGCGGAAGACTTAGCATTGAAAACGGATTATAACGATGTTACAACGCAATTAATGCATATAGTACGCAGCTTAAGCACCCCGCTGAGTGTTGACGAGACTGAAAAACGATATCAGGCTGACATGGTACCATGCACTTGCATAATTGTGGAAGACATGCCAAATGAATCATGCGAACAGAATAAGTTAGGTCTCGTCAATGTGGAACCCGATTTTGTAAATAAGGATTCATATGACACTGGGAGATCTCTCGAGAAAAAGCACAATGAAAAAACGGCAATGAAAATTGACAACTGTTTGGTTGACACTGTTGAGCAAGTACTTGCCCAAAAGCCGAAAAAGTCTATTTTTGATTTAGACTTCGACGACGACGATGATCCATTGCAATCGATTATAAAAAATATCTCGAAATCAGAGTCCAATGAAAAAGCAACTCTTGGTATTGATTTTGATCCAGCCGACACTAATGCAGTTACCGGATTAGCTGAAGAAAATCTTAAGGACTCGAAAGCAGCAGTTGGGAATATTTTTTCAGAAGATCAAGACTCCAGCAATTTAATGACAGAACCTTTATCTGCTTACAAAGTACACGAAGATCCCAAATGCATTGCAAGACAACGGTTCGATGTTCAAACGAATGATGTTACCAATTTTCACATAAATGCATTACATAACTATTACATACCAAACATTAATGGAAATTGGAACAGTATTGATTCATCATTAGTGCTTACATCATCGTCAATAGAGGATTTTTTACAGACATTGGAGTCCTATACAGTGAGTGATGGCGCTGATGTTGTGCCTAAATATGGCTCCCTTACATATGAGCAACGAATACGTAAGGATCTAAGCTATCTAAAATTCGGTAAAAATTATAAATCAAAAAGTTTTAAAGCGTTTATAGCACCGTTTTTGGGTGTTGCCAAGTGTTTACCGACATGTCGCCTGGCAGCTAAACGGCTTAAGGACAAAACGAAAGCTGTATCAACAAAAAACAGTGATAATACGTTAGTAAAACCGGATAAGTCTGAAATGTCTTGTAGCCATTTTGAAAATAATCAAAGTTGCCCCAACCCGCTGAGAGTAGAAGTCAATACAAATGATTCACTTAATATCAATGAAAATCATACACGATATTCCGATGAAAATCCAATAGAGGGCAAAACTGCAGTAAGTTACAATTTGCTAAAAATGGTTAATAATAGTAGTGGGGACCGTGAAAGTAACGAAAAAGCAGACGATTCAAATATCGAATCAGTTAATATGAAGTTCAGCCGCTGTAGAAGCAATAGTACGTGCAGCAGTTCCAGTTTACAATTAACACAAGACTCGATAAATGAAAAACTAAGAAATCAAAAGAGTATAGCTACGGAACGCTCGGAGCACTCGGAAAGCAATATTGAACGAAATAGAAAAAAACGTAGAAAAACAACACGACAAACGCCTGACGAAAATGGTGATAGCGCATGCCATGAGAAGCCCAACCCACGTATTAAGCGCATTAAAATTGCCATAAATGGAAATGTGGCCACTCATAGAAAGATATCGGTCTTCACTAGTAGCACTATTAGCAGCAGCGATGAAGACGAAACTCATGTCGAGATTAGCGATAAAGAAGCCAGTTACGATACTACTGGACACTTTCAGGGCGTTCAGCCGGCAAGTGACGATGAGCAGGAATCAAACAGAAGTCATTCAACGACCATCGATAGCATATTGGCGGACGAAGATGCCCATATGGAGAATGATGATGATAATAATAGCAATGACGAGGAATATGCAGTCGTGCAAAGGCCCTTAGTTCATGGAGGTGGGGGGAATAATCACATTGTCTTGACAATAAAGAAAACACCCAGTAAAATTAACTCCCCGGCTAACTCTATATCAGCAACTTCTCCCATAGTTGTTGGGTTTGCCACCGAAGCTGAGACTTCAACTGACAAACAGAAGGATGCGGAAATATTCACATCATATCAACCCCAACACTCTGTGGAGTCAAAGGCTGACCTGAAGGAATTGAAAACGACGGCTTCGCCACCAGATATCTGCTACAATAATTTGGAAAAATATGAGTATCCTCATCGTCGCCGAGAACGAAAGCGACATCGACAACGGATTTGCCAGAAAGAAACAATAGATATAGAATTAAAGCATTTGTTTAATAATGGTAGCCGCACTGCACAGCCGTTACTAAAAACACATCAAAAATTGTTTTTCACAAATGAATTATGCAGACAGGACAGGGCGGGAAGAAATGAGCGTATTGTTAATTACAGCAGCAGCAGTAGCTGTAGCAGCAGTAGTTCAAATGAGGAGGATGATAGTGACCCCGAAGAAGGGAACCGCAACACTAACCAAACTGAACAATGTACAATTGCTTTTTCAAATAATTATAAATTAAAGAATGAGACTGACCCGATCGCGTCTGTAAAAGGCATTGCTGCAAAACACATTGACCACCAAGACAACTTGTACTTCTATTCTAGTGATGAATCATTGACTGATTTTGAATTTGGCAATGAACATGATGATGCTGAAGAAGAGCAAAAACAACATATAACGTTAAACGAGTTAAATACATTACCATTAGACAACAATGGTATGCTGCCGTCGTTCAACTCTATTGTTGATACAGATAATCAGCCAAAGGTCACATCTGCAGCAGATCTGAATTGTAATGATGCTAATATATGCTGTAATAACGATAATTTAACTGTTATTAAATCACATAGCGCAGACTCTGTGAGCGATGCGAGTATGCAATATGTCATTAGTAATCGAACATCAAATGTAATGTTGAAAAATACCGAAAACTATAATCAAAAAATAATATCGCAGCCAACCATTGAATATAAAAGTGGTATCCGTAACGTTATCGATGATTCTACCAATAGTAAATATAGTAGTCGAGTTCAACAGTTCAAGGAATGGCATCAAGTTATCCAGCTTCAATCCTATAATAATGAACCATTGATCGTTTTGCCATACGTTGTCTTGGAATGAACTATTTGTCAATGCGACAATATGTGTGTGGATGGATAAATTGAACAATTACTATTTGATAACCATTCAAAAGCGTTTGGATTTTATAATCATTTCATGTGTGATAGGAAGTTGTAATACCCCCTGCCCGCCCCATACAGTTAAAGAATACCATAATTATAACATGATAAGCCGAAAAATAATTGTAATAGGTATTCTATGCTGATCCTACCATATACAAATGTAAGGACATTTAAATCTATTAACTTAAGCGCGAGTCACTATCATAATGTACTTTTTTTTTGTTGACTCGGTTGATATTCAAATATATTTCTAATTAAAAGAAAAAGTGAACATATAAATTTAAAAAAAAAGAAGTTAAAACAAAATTTTTCTACCAATTAGTTGAACAAAGTTTGTCATAATTAAGTTAATATCAAATATATTTTGTTAAATTCTATCGTTATTTTGTTCGCATCTATATATGTATATGTATATATATATATATATATATATATATATATATATATATATATATATATATATATATAACCTTATTTTAAAACTTACATATGCTTATGTATATGTGATAGAAATGAAATGTACATGAAATGTAAATAAACTAGTTTTACCATGATGTGCAGTTTTTCATAGTATATACATATATGCCTGCCTTACCCCATAAATAGTGCTGAAGATACTGTGCACGAATGTATGTAAGGAGGATCCCACAAGTAAGAAAACTGTTCCATAGATAAAAGTAGGAAAACTCAAGGGTGGGTGCCTGCTAGGAGATACCCTGTTCCCATAGTTCCCTCGTAGTTTTTAGGCAAAGTCGATGTCTCGTATATACATAACACCGAGAAACACATTTTAAGCACGTTGCAGCAGTTGAACTCAAATTTAAACGATGCTTAGAATACAAAAGTATGCTAGCATGTGAAGCAAAAATGTGCAGCTTTGCTCTGCTGGGCTCTATTCATAGCATCGGAGCTTACGTGCGACACGATTTTGCTGAGGTCCGTGCTTGTTGCTTCCCCAAAGTGAAAGCGGAGCATTGGGTTGGTCCTCTCAAAATTCTTGTACGCGTTTTCGCTTATTGACCAAATATAAATGTGTAGTAGTACATCCATATACAAAGCATAATTCTACGTACAGCAGAAAAAAAATTTTTTTTTTGATCAGTTGGCTCTAGAATCTACTATAAAACACTTATCGGAATGATTCTTTTTTATAGTATTTTTCGCTTATTTATCTACTTATTTGCATTTTTGTTTTTTCCAAAATAATGATATTTATACTAAAAAACAACGTTAACAAAAACCTTACAGGAAATTGATGCAGCAAAAGTCTACGTACACAACAATTCATCGGCTCTTTTTGGGGGATCCATTAGATTTTAATATTTTGTTGGATATCCATTTCCTTTTAAAACTTCTGCCAGGCATCGAGGCATTGAATCCACCAGTTTTCGAGTCTCCTCTGTCGTTATTTTGCTCCATTCGTCCATGAGGACCTCCTTTAGTATATTTTTGGTGATTATGGTACGATGCCTAATCCTACGCTCGTGTAAATCCCACAGATAATTAATAGGATTCAGGTCTGGTGATTGGGAGGCGATCTAAGTTGATTTTTGGCGTTATATAGAAACCACAGCCCTACATTGTGGGCTGTTTGCTTTGGATCATTGTCTTGTTGAAAGCAATAGTCATCCTCAATCCTCAATTTCTGGGCACTTTGGTGTAAATTTTCATTTAGGATCTTGATAAAGTCCTTATGGTCCATTGTCGATTCTATAAACACCGGATTACCAACTCCATTGGCCGTCATACACCTCCATACGAGGATACCTCTTCCTTCATGTTTAACGGCCGAAAGTACATTTTATTTTTCTAATGATACTCAACTTTTTCTCCATAATAACTTCTTTCCATTTATATATAATATGTAGAACTCGCTTTCCTCTGATAAAATGACCCTGATCCAGAAGCCTGGTGGCTCACAAATGTGGCCATTTGGGAATCCATAAGCTGTTTTATATTGACTTCTGATTTACGCGGTTGCAAATTAACAACACTAGCATGATAACCGGCCGGAACGACCAACATGACCATGAACACCGAATGGAATCATGGGCAACAGATTCGGCTAATCTTTCTTCAACTTCAACTCGTTCTTGTTGCTCAGTTATTCTCGGATTTGAAGTCACCAGTTTTTTTTCTCCAGCTGTCAACAACTAAAGTCGGCCAGATCGGGGCTTTAACAATATAAAGCCCAACGACACATAATTTTTTGTAAGCCTCTTGGCATGAGGAATGTATTCTCACTAAGAATTTTCAAATTTCTCGGCAGGATTAGCCTTATAACCGGTGTTTTAGTATAAGTTTTTGAACTTCATACACAGGTTCCCTTCCCCTTACCTTCCTTGATAAACCATGTGTATGATTGTTTTCGTGGCAATGGAAAATTCCATAGCACAGTCTAGACGCATAACGAAAAAAGAAAAACTGTGAAAAAATCTTTCGGTTCTTGCGAAATTTTGCATTGTACGCAGTATAATTGTTGTGTACGTAGACTTTTGCTGCGTCATTTTTCTGTTATGTTTTTTACTAAGGATTTTTTTTAATACAAATATGATTATTTTGAAAAAATTGAAAAAAAAAATTCCGATAAATGCTTTATTATAGATTCTAGAGCAAACTGAACACAAACATTTTTTTTCTGCTGTACGTAGAATTATGCTGTCGAGTGTATGTATTTCTGTTAGGTGCGTATATACGACGCGCATATCGAGTTTGTTTCAGAAAATCGATAACTATTCCTGAATATTTGTTATCGATTTAAAACTATATGAAAAATCAGGTTTGATTTCTTATCTTTTTCATCTTAAAAGCTAGAGTCTCCAAATTTCGTATGTAGCTTTATGTATTATTTTACCAATTTCGGTTTTTGTTACATTTGGATACCGGCCCCAAATTTCCCCAAAATTTTGAAAATTTTTTCAGTTGCAATATATATGGGGTGTTTGGTCTTTTTGAAAACTACATCAATTATTTAAATCATATGGTGAAAGTTTCATCAAAATCCGTTGATAAACACAAAAGTTACACAATCGAATTGTGTTCTTATTGTTTTTGCTACCTACTTCCAATTGCCGCTCGCCGCTGTGTGTCGAAGTCGCAGGCGCTGTGTGTCGCTGTGCGAATATGTTTTCGATTCTTCTTGTGTGCACATGTATACATACTGAACATGTATAAGCGCCAACTGGTCTCTATGCGCTTTGCGTTTCAATCGCTGTTGATCTGGCCAAACATTTTGTTTAATAACTTTTGTGTTTATCATCGGATTTTGATGAAACTTTCACCATATGATTTAAATAATTGATGTATTTTTTCAAAAAGACCAAACACCATATATATTGCAACTGAAAATAATTTTCAAAATTGTGGGGAAATTTGGGGCCGGTATCCAAATGTAACAAAAACCGAAATTGGTAAAAATATACATAAAGCTACATACGAAATTTGGAGACTCTAGCTTTTAAGATGAAAAAGATAAGAAATCAAACCTGATTTTTCATATAGTTTTAAATCGATAACAAATATTCAGGAATAGTTATCGATTTTCTGAAACAAACTCGATATGCGCGTCGTATATACGCACCTAACAGAAATACATACACTCGACAGCATAATTCTACGTACAGCAGAAAAAAAATGTTTGTGTTCAGTTTGCTCTAGAATCTATAATAAAGCATTTATCGGCATTTTTTTTTTCAATTTTTCCAAAATAATCATATTTGTATTAAAAAAAATCCTTAGTAAAAAACATAACAGAAAAATGACGCAGCAAAAGTCTACGTACACAACAATTATACTGCGTACAATGCAAAATTTCGCAAGAACCGAAAGATTTTTTCACAGTTTTTCTTTTTTCGTTATGCGTCTAGACTGTGCTATGGAATTTTCCATTGCCACGAAAACAATCATACACATGGCTTATCAAGGAAGGTAAGGGGAAGGGAACCTGTGTATGAAGTTCGAAAACTTATACTAAAACACCGGTTATAAGGCTAATCCTGCCGAGAAATTTGACAATTCTTAGTGAGAATACATTCCTCATGCCAAGAGGCTTACAAAAAATTATGTGTCGTTGGGCTTTATATTGTTAAAGCCCCGATCTGGCCGACTTTAGTTGTTGACAGCTGGAGAAAAAAAACTGGTGACTTCAAATCCGAGAATAACTGAGCAACAAGAACGAGTTGAAGTTGAAGAAAGATTAGCCGAATCTGTTGCCCATGATGCCATTCGGTGTTCATGGTCATGTTGGTCGTTCCGGCCGGTTATCATGCTAGTGTTGTTAATTTGCAACCGCGTAAATCAGAAGTCAATATAAAACAGCTTATGGATTCCCAAATGGCCACATTTGTGAGCCACCAGGCTTCTGGATCAGGGTCATTTTATCAGAGGAAAGCGAGTTCTACATATTATATATAAATGGAAAGAAGTTATTATGGAGAAAAAGTTGAGTATCATTAGAAAAATAAAATGTACTTTCGGCCGTTAAACATGAAGGAAGAGGTATCCTCGTATGGAGGTGTATGACGGCCAATGGAGTTGGTAATCCGGTGTTTATAGAATCGACAATGGACCATAAGGACTTTATCAAGATCCTAAATGAAAATTTACACCAAAGTGCCCAGAAATTGAGGATTGAGGATGACTATTGCTTTCAACAAGACAATGATCCAAAGCAAACAGCCCACAATGTAGGGCTGTGGTTTCTATATAACGCCAAAAATCAACTTAGATCGCCTCCCAATCACCAGACCTGAATCCTATTAATTATCTGTGGGATTTACACGAGCGTAGGATTAGGCATCGTACCATAATCACCAAAAATATACTAAAGGAGGTCCTCATGGACGAATGGAGCAAAATAACGACAGAGGAGACTCGAAAACTGGTGGATTCAATGCCTCGATGCCTGGCAGAAGTTTTAAAAGGAAATGGATATCCAACAAAATATTAAAATCTAATGGATCCCCCAAAAAGAGCCGATGAATTGTTGTGTACGTAGACTTTTGCTGCATCAATTTCCTGTAAGGTTTTTGTTAACGTTGTTTTTTAGTATAAATATCATTATTTTGGAAAAAACAAAAATGCAAATAAGTAGATAAATAAGCGAAAAATACTATAAAAAAGAATCATTCCGATAAGTGTTTTATAGTAGATTCTAGAGCCAACTGATCAAAAAAAAATTTTTTTTCTGCTGTACGTAGAATTATGCTTTGTATATGGATGTACTACTACACATTTATATTTGGTCAATAAGCGAAAACGCGTACAAGAATTTTGAGAGGACCAACCCAATGCTCCGCTTTCACTTTGGGGAAGCAACAAGCACGGACCTCAGCAAAATCGTGTCGCACGTAAGCTCCGATGCTATGAATAGAGCCCAGCAGAGCAAAGCTGCACATTTTTGCTTCACATGCTAGCATACTTTTGTATTCTAAGCATCGTTTAAATTTGAGTTCAACTGCTGCAACGTGCTTAAAATGTGTTTCTCGGTGTTATGTATATACGAGACATCGACTTTGCCTAAAAACTACGAGGGAACTATGGGAACAGGGTATCTCCTAGCAGGCACCCACCCTTGAGTTTTCCTACTTTTATCTATGGAACAGTTTTCTTACTTGTGGGATCCTCCTTACATACATTCGTGCACAGTATCTTCAGCACTATTTATGGGGTAAGGCAGGCATATATGTATATACTATGAAAAACTGCACATCATGGTAAAACTAGTTTATTTACATTTCATGTACATTTCATTTCTATCACATATACATAAGCATATGTAAGTTTTAAAATAAGGTTATATATATGTATATATATATATACATATATATATATAGATGCGAACAAAATAACGATAGAGTTTAACAAAATATATTTGATATTAACTTAATTATGACAAAATCGTGTCGCACGTAAGCTCCGATGCTACGAATAGAGTTAACGGGCCGACGGCATAAAGCTATACATAAATGAAAATATACATAAAACTCTAAGAGTTTTCAAGTGTAAAAACGCGAGGTAAACTTGTTAATTAAATAGTTATTCATTTTAAGAAAACTTTAGTGGGTGCCCGCTAGGAGATACCCTGGTCGCATCCTATCCTAGTTGATGAATATAAACAATAATATAAGTTTAATAACTAACAAGTAACGAAACTCTAGTCGAGACTGCTCGACTAAGAGATACCCTGAATCCATTGAGCTGTAATACCAATCATCAACACATGCACACATACACACACACAAACATATGCATATACGTAATATGCTTACTGCGCAGTTTTGCGGCTGCAGAAGAGGCTGTGCTATGCAAACTTTATTGTTTAATAAGTTTTTTTTCTAGACTTATGTTCTTTATAAAATTTTCGGCGTGGCATAAAAAATCCAAAAATGACAAAATGTGCGGATTTAATATAGCTATCAACCACAACTTAGTGCACGATTTTATTTTATTTTAATTATCTTTAACGGTGTGCCAGACCTCAAAAACAAAGCGATATTTTCGATAGTTATCGATAAAAAAGAAATGGGACGAGTTATCGAAAAAAAAAATAAACTCGTACAGCGTATGGTATTATCGAGCATTTTGTTTTTTATTTGAAGTCTCTAGCTTTTGTGGTTTAAGAAATCCAAGTTTTTACACGGACGGACGGACGGACAGGGCTAGTTCAACTCAGCTCATCGCGCTGATCAAGAATATATATACTTTATGGGGTGTGGCACGCCTCCTTCTGCCTGTTACATGCATTTGCACAAAAACATTATACCCTGAAATTTCCATTTTCAATGGATTCAGGGTATAAAAATAATGATAACAGAGTTTTTATATAGTTTTAAATCTAAAAAAATTATTAAGGAAAAGTTATCGATTTTCTTAAACAAACTCGATATGCGCGTTGTATATACGAGCCTAACACAAAAATGAAAGTCTCTAGCTCATAGGTTTTGAGATCGACGCGTTCATACATACGGAGAGACGGACGGACAGACAGACGAATGGACTGGGCTCAATCAACTCGGGCTGTCGTCCTGATAAAGAAGGGTGTGGCACGCCTGCTTCTGCCTGTTGCACACTTCTAACAAAATCATTATACCCTTTTTTCCGATTTTTAAAGGGATTAGGGTATAAAAACAGGCCACAATATACAGATATAACAATTTTTTTTTATCACTTTTTCGAGATCCATTTTCAGAAAATACCAAGTTTGTGTTTTAATTGTTTTGTATTAAACAAAGGTATTAGACATTTGATTATTCAATGCATTTCGTTTATTTTGAATTCGATTTGAAATTTTTTAGTGTCATATTTTTGGGTCGATAGCCTAAAACATTGTACACAAATATATTTAACATATTGACATCCGTGATGTAATTATGTACTCATGTACGTATGCTTGCAGTTTATTGTGGATTTCCAATTGCAGCCGAAATCAATCTAAAATTGGGCTACTTCGCTGACTTTTCTGAATTTGGAAGATGGTCAGTGAGGATGCCAGCAGTCAGAGAAGTGGCACAACTTTTAGATTGGCTCGTTGCTTCTGTGCATCATTTCTGGTTCAGTGAGTACCTTATATATCGATATATAAAAGTTGATATATATACATAGATACATAAAGACATTGAGTAAACAAAAATTGATACAACTGTAAGAATTATGAATTATTGTACATTTTGCTTATGTTTAAGGCAATATTATCTTGATTATCTCTAAAGTATTACATATATGAATAATTAATTTAGATACGATCCAAGGAGAAACCCATTGCGCAGTCCGCCTAACTGGTTTGTTGCTTCTGATCTTTAAAATTTTGTTTTTAAGTTTTTTCATATGAGTTAAATACTTATAAGATGATATCTATTTGATGAACAGTCTAATAACATGGCTTAATTTTTTTGTTTGCATGTTCACATTCAGTTGAAGATTAGGCATCGGAGCTAAGGACATTTACTGAGAACGCGCTTAAGGTTTCACTCTTCTTAGAAACAGCCTTTGCTTGATATTGTCCCACATCATCTAAAGTACATTTGTTTACTGCGAAGTTATAGTGATTGCCATCCTTTGTGAATGAGTATCTGGCGCGTGCTTCATCAATAGGCTTGCCATCCTTTAGCCATTCCAGATTGACCAGCTCCCCATCGAACTCACATTCGAATTGGGCATTCTCTCCCTCCGTAACGGAAACGGAAACCGGAAATTTTACAAATGTCGGCTGTTTGGGCTCATCACCAGGAACGGTGACATTAATTGTGCAGGTACTGAATGATTCGCCTGCATCATTGAATGCCTCGCATGTGTAAGTGCCGCCATCTTCTGGGAAAATTTCAGCGATCTGTAAGCGATAAATGTTGGCTTCGTTGGTATATTGGAAGTCCTTGCTTGGCTTAATCTCTTTATTGTTGTGCAACCAAACGACGTCAAAATGATCGGCTCCAATAATGCGACAGGCCAAAGTGACAGCGTCACCATCTTTCACAAATCTGGACTCCAAGTGGCTAACTATCTTAGGCGGCTTATCACTTCCAGTAGCTTGGCGCTTACTTGACTGCTTGTCCAGAGCTGTGAACAAAGGGATATATAATAATCATAGATTTCGTAGGAAAACTATATCTGGATCTTCAGAACTTACGTTGAATAGTCAGCTTGCACTTGGTTTCGACAGCGCTAATTGAGTTTGTTGCCGTGCAGGAGAAAACGCCTTCATCTTCGGGGAAAACTTCGTGGATCGTGAGTGTTGCAATACCGTTCTTGTATTTCAGATCCATTATTTCAGATGATGATATTGATTTTCCATTTTTCGACCATGTAATCTGTGGCTCCGGATCTCCCTTAACATGACAGATCAACTGTAACTGTTCACCATCGCGAATGGTCAAGTCGTGAAGTGGCTTAGTGAACTCAGGCTTACACATTAAAGAATCGTCAGGTGGAACTAAGCACGAATCATGAATTAATATTTACTTGATAATTTCCTAAATTTATCTATTTTGAAAATTTCAAATATAACACTAAACAGAGGACGTTTTCTTATATTTGGGTATTGATTGTTAAAATGTTTTAATACCGAAACCCAATTTGAAATTAGGGCAAAACTGTTACGTAAAGGGTCAATCCGATCGAAGTGGCCTAAAATCTATCTTGAACTCGATTTGATATTAGTATGTTTAGTTCTTCAGACAAACATTTGTATAAAAAACTGTACTAAGAATAATTATTGATTAATAATTTGTATGCTACGTACGTATTAGCTCCTTGGTAGCACTGCGAGATCGTGATGGGCTGCCGGGTGCCTGTAAGCTGCTGGCTGCATATTTCTTTTTGCCTGAAATGCTATTCTGTGTTGTTGAGGAACTTGTGCTCGTTGACGAGTTGCTGTTGATGACCGTCTACAGGTAAAAGTTAACAAATTAGTTTCTGTTCCTCTCTTGTTCGTTTTTCTATACACACCTTTACGTCTGATGTCGACATGGCGTTAGATGACTGCGTTGAGTTACTGGAAATATTTGACGATGTGAATTGGCGTGTCGTTATAATCGGTGGAGGAGCTGGCTTGATTGGTTGCTCGATGTACTTTCGATCTGTGTATGGATAAAAATAAAAATAAAAAAAGTTGATAATTGGTTGATTGGTTAATAAGTAGCTATATGTGGAGTTTACTATACTTTCTTCAATTATTTTGTTATATTCTGTGGGAGGGCGTGGGTGGTGGGACTAGAAGAGGATTTAAAGGTTTATTCAAAAAAAAAAATGATTGCATTTAAAGGGATAAGGGAATAAAGAAACAAAAAAAAAAAAAACAATTTAACAAGTTTTTTAGATAGAATATAAATATCAAAGTAATTTTTTAAGTTTGAGTACCAATGAATTTCTAAAATAAGTTTTTATTACAATATTAGAGATCAGAAGTTTTCAATATGGAATCGTTTGGATCGTTCCTAACATGCATGTGGTAGATACACTACATATTATTATAAGATTTTAGATTTAATTCCGGACAGATAGAACAATTATATATATGTACATAGACATGCTTAAAAGTAAAAGTATAAATAAAACTATAAGTAAAAGTAATTGTAAATTTTAGTTGAGAGTTTATGTATAAACAATTACCTCCTGAGTAGAGGAAGTTGTGTGCAAGTTCTGCCTGCTCAGGCGTAACCCATTCTCCTGGAGTGAAGTAATGAAGTTGTAAATGCAAGAAATCAGATATTTAAAAGTTTATGCTCAAAGGTAATTTTTAATCGTATAAGTATGCGTATCACGCCAGCCGCATACCACATAGGATATTTTTGAAAATATGTAAGAACAAGTAAGAAAATTCTAGTCGGAGGTGCCCGACTACGCGATACCCAGATCCCTTCCGAATATAGTTTATGATTATCGCCTATATATATAACCATATCACGCGACTTAAATCTATGCCAATGGTACTAAGAATGTCGATCAAAGAGGAATTATGCAAACAAATTCGACACAAAGATTATACCAGCACACTCTTGCAAACTCACAAGAATTGTTCCATTACTATTAAATAACAAGTAACGAAACTCTAGTCGAGACTGCTCGACTAAGAGATACCCTGAATCCATTGAGCTGTAATACCAATCATTAAAAGTTTCATTTATTCATTAATAGTAAACAACACATTCACACACACACACACACAAACATATGCACGCACGTAATATGCTTACTGCGCAGTTTTGCGGCTGCAGAAGAGGCTGTGCTATGGAAACTTTATTGTTTAATAACTTTTTTTCTCGACTTATGTTGTTAATAAAATTTTCGAGGAGTGATTATGACATTCAAATGTACCTATTTGCCAAATTTTAAGTCTCTAGTATCTGATATACGTGAGTTATCGTTTTTGTTAAATTGTGGGCGAAAGGGGCATGGCATCCAAAATTCAAAAATGACAAAATGCGCGGATTCAATATAGCAATCAATCACAACTTAGTGCACAATTCTATCTTTAACGATAGTTATCGATAATAAAGAAATGGGACGAGTTATCGAAAAAAAAAATAAAGTCGTACAGCGTATGGTATTATCGAGCATTTTACTTTTTATTTGAAGTCTCTAGCTTTTGTGGTTTAAGAAATCCACGTGTTTACACGGACGGACGGACGGACAGTCGGACAGGGCTAGTTCAACTCAGCTCATCAAGCTGATAAAGAATATATATACTTTATGGTGTGTGGCACGCCTCCTTCTGCCTGTTACATACATTTGCACAAAAACATTATACCCTGAAATTTCCATTTTCAATGGATTCAGGGTATAAAAAGAATCGAAAACATATTCGCTCTGCGACACACAGCGCCAAGCGTCAATTGAAAGTAACAAAATCCGAAATTAGTAAAAATATATATAATGCTAATTTAGAGACTCTAGCTCTTAAGATAAAAAATCATAATTGATTTTTCATATGGTTTTAAATCTATAAAAAATATTCACGATTAGTTATCGATTTCCTGAAACGAAGTTTAGCCTAACAAAAAAAATTTAAGTCTCTAGCCCTTATAGGTTCTGAGATCGATGAGTTCATACATAAGGACGGACGGACGGACAGACGGACAGGGCTCAATCAACTCGTCTTGTTGGCCTGATCAAGAATATATATACTTTAGGGGATCTGGCACGCCTCCTTCTGCCTGTTACATACTTTTAAAAAAACCATTATACCCTGTTTTCCCTTTTTTAATGGGATCAGGGCATAAAAATGCTATGCCTTTAATCAGTATTTACTCTGATATATTTTCATAGTGGCATACATAAATTTCGATACACGGTAACTATTGCAATAATGGATGGAAGCATGGTATATAAGTATAAGTTGAAATTACCTTCCACAATAACGACGCACGTTGTTTCATCAGTTCCATGGCAATTAGTTGCTTTACAGCTGTATTTGCCGGAGTCTGAAGGCTTGCAATCGATTATTTCCATTGTGACAACTCCATCTGAGTGGGTCATTGCGTATTCATATTTGCTTAGCTCACGACCATCCTTATACCACTTGACTGTAGGAACGGGTTTGCCGCTAAGGCAACAGAGGAGCTTACATGTGTCGCGGGCCTGCATGACGCGTGGACGTAATAGGAATGTAAAACTGGGTGCCGATTCCGATTCCTCCTGCCAGAAGGTGTAGGGCAAGGGCTCACGTCGTCGAACCGGCGTCGATTCGGTTCTGTATCTTGGCTGTTCTTTTGGCAGTGGGTGTACATTGAGGAAAACAACTTCCTCTCTAGAACCATAATGGTTTTCCGCGCGTATTATGTATTCGCCGCGATCGTCTAGTTTCACGCGATTAATGATAAAGTAGTAGTCATCTCCTGCATACCGTTTCATAAACTTAACGCTTTGCCTTAACTCAATATTGTTGTGCGACCATGTAAGGGTGGGCGTGGCAATCGCAATGCATCGACAATAAAACTTGACACTCTGTCCTTCATAACAGAACTGTGACGATGGTCGGATCACAAACCGTGGAGCAGCTTGTCGACGATCAAATACGGCATCATATATTTTATATTTCTCCATTAACAATTTTCGTAATGATGAATACTCGGACAATCGGCCAATTGGCAATAGATATTTTCCAAAGTCTTCATACTTCTTTCGCAATTTCTCGCGATATGCCAGATAACGATCTCGAGCAATCTTTTGCGTTAGCTCCCTATGATCTCCTGTCAACCATGGATGAAGAAGGCATTCGTGAGCAGTCATTCGTTTCTCTTTGTTGGCAATTAGGAGCTTGCGTATGAAATCTTTTCCCTCATCGGATATGTGCCTAAATGCGTCCATATCAAAGTCCCAATCGCAGGCCTTAACATTCTTTAGAGTCTGTATATCGTTATCTCCAGCGAATGGTGAAAGTCCACTTAGCCTATAAATTATAAAACAAAAAGCAAAACAGGATGTAATATTTCACTTGTGTAATATTTATAAAAATAGAACTTACAGCACATAGGCAAGCACACCCGTGGCCCACATATCTGTATAGAAGCCAACTGGCTCTCTGTTTACAATTTCAGGGGCTGCAAACTCGGCTGTGCCTGTTGTGATTTTTACCACCTCATTAGGATCCAATCGTGTGGCTAACCCAAAATCAATCAGTTTTACGTTTGTACTGCTACGTGTCTGGCACATTATATTCTCTGGCTTTATATCCAAGTGAATGATATTCTTCTCGTGCATATGTCTGATTCCCTCGCAGATCTGTCGCATATAGTTAATAACTTCGGCCTCGGTCATAACGTAACCTTCAGCTGTGATACGTTCAAATAATTCTCCACCCGAAAGGCTATAATGTATCGAAAAATTGCAATTATTAAGTACTAAAATAGTAATAATGTAATAGAAGCTACAATATCAAATAATTAAATACTTTTATTCATTTATATGTATATATATTCGTGATCAGAACGGTGAACTGAATCGCTCTATCTCAGTCCGTCTGGAACTGGCAACTAAACTTAGAGAATTTCGGTAAACTTGGCGCCGGTATCGATTTTAACAACATCAAAAGTGAATTAAGTAATATATATATATATTATATATATATATTTATATATTTAAAACCTGTATTTTAATGTATTTTAAACGGGAATTGTTTTTCGATTTTCTGAAACCCGCTTGATTTTGCGCCTGCTATATACGGAGCTAATATTACCTATAGTTCCCATGTATTGTGAGATCGACGCATTCATGATACTTGTCAACAATCAAATTTTCCTAGCATAGCCAATGTGCAGTTAAAGCACATTCACTAAGTTAACTGGGCAATGAACAGCGAGCGTACCCATGCGTGTTGCTTGTAATGTATATATATCAAATTAAAGTGGAATATTGTAAAATCCACGCTTCGCAGAGCTCAAGCTTTCTCAAATTCAAGAGATCTTGATTAGCTGACTCAACAATTAAGAGTTCCCATAGGGAAAAATAGTATACTGGGTAGGGCGATATGCCTTACGGGTGAATGCTAGCCATTTCAATTCTATTGCAGCTCGAAACTTAAAACTTGCTACAAATACTCGTGGATACTCTTTGATAAAGTGTCAAGAATATCCTGACACGCGTACTAGAGAAGTGGTAAATATGGAAATAGCTAGTCTCTTCTAAGGACATAGAGCTACAGTCACAAACTTTGGTACAATTTGACCATAAAAGCTTATGTCCACGATGCTAAAACTTTAAAATTAAAATATATACTATACAAAGGAATTTAAAAAATGATACGTCTGTTTTTACTGTTAATTATTTTAGGTATTAGAAATTAAATTTGCTGCTAGGTTTAATGTATGTTATGCTATGTTATTTGTATTTTTCTAGTAGTAACTGGTGAAAGTTTCTACTACTTACAATTCAAGTATAAGAACCATTTCATCATCGTCTTCGAAGGCATCGTGTAGGTTAATTAATTTTTGGTGATGCAACTGGTTCATCATGTCAATCTCACGTCGGATCAAGTCCTTCTCAACAGCATGCAATACGGGTATAAATTTGGCTGCGAAAATATTGCCAGTGCTACGCTCTCGGCATCTGTGGACAACGCCAAAGGCTCCATTACCGATTTCCTCGAGTATATCATATCTATCGTAAACGCTTTGATGCGAAATTTCAACTGGTTGGGGTACAAATTTCGAGTATATGTCGAATACGTATGAGTCGTAGTCCTTGACAGGACCATCAGCTTTTCCGCGTATCCTTTTGCCGTTCTGATCCAGTTCCCATTTACGTTCAGCTGGCTTCTTCTTAATCGATTCTTTAGTCTTAATCAGTGTACTAATTTCCGATGCGTCAGATCTTCCATAAACATTATCCGCAAATATACGGAAGTCATACTCCTTGCCCGGTGTCAGACCGGTAACTGCCATTGACGTGAAACGTGTGTTGCCTACACGTATCCATGAAGAAAGTGGATGCTCACGCCGCTCAACCAGATAATTTGTAATATCGCTGCCGCCATCCCAAACAGGGGCTTTCCAGCTTAGAGATAGCGAGTCTGTACCAATACTCTCAACCAATGGGTAGCGTGGTGGATCTGGCCGATCACTTATTTGCACTTGAATTACAGCCGTATCAGACCCAAGCTCATTCTCCGCCGTTATGCGGTATGGGCCAGAGTCAAGCCGTGATCCATCACGAATCGTTAATATGGCATGTCGGTCCTTTACTTCAACATTGTAGTGTCCGCCAGATTCAATTTTTTCTCCATCTCTTATCCATTGTATACGGGGCTTGGGGAACCCAGTGAAAGGTATTTTAATCACAACATTTTCACCCTTATCAAAGTAAGCTGTGTCTCTGAATCGTGGTGGCACATTTAACTTCGGCGCAGCTAAAAATTTACAAATTAAAAATAAATAGTTTTAATACCATTTAGAGATCAACAAACTTCTTTTTAATTTACTAACTGATTAAGCTATACTGCCTTAAATTCCAGACTAAAGCGGTTTTATCTATTATATATGGATTATATATTCTCATTGCAGAGTCTATTTTACTTCTTTAATCGTCGTAGTGTCGACGATATATATAAATGGTAGCGAAATACTTACTCATAATAGCCAGAGCTGCACGAGTTGACTTGGCGCCGGCTTTGTTAACGGCACGGCAAACATATTCATCAGCGTCCTCACCGAATACGTCGTTAATGTTCAAGAAGTGATTATCACCCTCGGAGTATATATGATATCGAGCTCCGCTCGTAATCTCACGAGCTCCCTTATACCAAGTGATAGTTGGTCGAGGTACTCCGGTTATTTCACATGTGAATTGGGCATTATGGTTTTGTATGCAGTTCGCATCACGCAGGGGCTTCACAATAATAGGAGCTGTTGCCGCCTTGGGATCGACTATCTTAACTGCTTGAGAGGCGGTCGATGCCTTCGATAGGCCAGCAATATTTTGTGCAAACACGCGGAATTCGTATTGACGACCTTCAATCAGATGATGACAATTGATTTGATTAGTAGCACAAATTATTGGATTAACTCGTTGCCAGGTATCACTTCCGATTTCTCGTTTGTCGATCCAATAGCCTTGTATGTGGCTACCACCATCCGATTCTGGTTTGTTCCATTCCAAATGAGCAAAGTCTCCGCCAATCTCTGTAATGTCTGGAATACCCGGTGATGATGGGGGATCGATTGGTGCCTTGGCACGAATTGGATTTAAGCCTTCTAATGGTGCACCGATCCCGTTTTCATTTACAGCCATTACGCGGAAAATATACTCTTGGTTCTCAATCAGGCCCTGCACATTAAAGTTTGTATCCTTGCAAGTGCTGGACACAGTGATCCAATGTGGTGAAGATATGTCCTTTCGTTCGACCACATAGTGCGTTATCCTCAGTCCTCCATCGTACGCCGGTGGACGCCAAGCCAATGTACATGAATGCTTGTTAATATGGGAAATACCCATTGGTCCAACGGGTGCTGATGGCAATCCGGTAATACGAGCATCAAAATGTCCGACTGCATTACCAGAATCATTGCTAAGCTCTATTTGATAGTTGCCACCATCGGTCTTAGCGATATCATGAATAAATATGGCAATATAATCATCAAATACAGTATATTTCAGATGCGATTCATCAGCCAAATCGGAGATAAGCTCGTTATTTCTGGTTATCTTCACTGAAAGTGGTTGATCGCCTGAATAGTAGATCTTAATCTTTGTATTATCGCCCTCTGGCAAAAACAACTCCGTGGGGCAACGGTTTATAATCGGTGGGGAGCCAACTTTAAGATAGGCAGATGTGTGCACAAATCCGAGTGAGTTAATGGCTTCGCAAGTGTAGTCACCATCATCTCCAGATTGCACATTTGTGATATGCAAACGGAAGACGCCGTCTTTGCTGTCGCATGTAAATCGTCCTCCAGGTTGCATCTGAATTTCCTTACCGTTTCTCAACCATCTGGCTGTGGGGCTTGGCTTACCAGAAGCAGCACATTGTAAAGTAAAATCTTTGCCACAAGGTGCAATCCTGTCTTGTAATCTGGATATCCAATCTGGTTTCTCGCCACCCAAAACCTCGCATACCTTAATGGGCATTGTGCAATGGCTGGGCTCCGAACGCCCTGCAGCATTAATAGCAAAAATACGGAATTCATAATCGCCCATTTCGATTAGGTTAATAACTGTGAACTCAGTATCAAGGACATTGTAATCATTACATTTAACCCAAACAGCACCGCCAATATCTCGTCTTTCGATTATGTAACCAGTAATGCGAGAGCCTCCATCAGTGAGTGGTTTTTCCCATTTCAGATCGACATAATTCTTGCCTACTTTTGTTACCTGGGGCGTGCCTGGTGGCGAAGGGATATTGAATTTACCCTTTAGCTTGAATCGCATTGATGGAGGAGATGGCTTACTGTATCCAGCAGCATTCTTCGCTTTAATACGGAATTCATATTCGCTGCCATTCGTTAAGTTATAAAGTTGATATTTAGTGTCTTTGATTAAATATTCATACGTATTCCACGATGAGTCATTAACGATATCACGGTATTCAATTTGATAGCCCTGAATGCGAGAGCCACCATCACTGGCAGGACGAGTCCATATCAATGTTACGTTGCCAGAATCCCAATCGATTACCTTAGGTTGGCCAGGTTCATCGGGAACGGTGAATTGGTGTTTGGCAGTTATAGGTTCCGGCATGTCAAGTGGCTCTGACAGTCCATATTGATTCTCAGCTCGTACACGGAAATGGTATTTGTGATTGGGTTCAAGGCCCATCACATCATAGTGTGTATTACGAACAAAACTGCTAACTTTCACCCAAGTACCACTGGTATCCAATTTTTCAACAACATAATTTGTGATTGGTGACCCTCCGTCATCAAGCGGTGTCTTCCATGCGAGTGTGCATGTA
The DNA here is from genome assembly GCA_035047625.1 of Drosophila mettleri. Classification (NCBI taxonomy): domain Eukaryota; kingdom Metazoa; phylum Arthropoda; class Insecta; order Diptera; family Drosophilidae; genus Drosophila; species Drosophila mettleri. The sequence continues at coordinate 1,385,222 of JAWNPI010000096.1, forward strand.
TCTGGTGTGATATCATAAGCATTCAAAGGGCCTTGTGGTGCATCAGGTCTGTCAACAACAGTTACATGGCAGGATGCCGTGTCCGAGCCCTTGCTATTTGTTAGAGTAATTGTATAGGATCCAGTTTCTGAACGTTTAGCACATTTATTGTGATAAACTGAACTATAATCGTCTGTATCGAATCGAATCCGTTCATCGGTTGAAACATCAGTACCATTGATATTCCAAGACGGCGTTGGACGTGGATTTGCATGATATGGCACTGTTATGTGGAATTCCTCACCAGCAATTACAGTCATGTCTCTAATAGATAAGTCCGATGTTATTTTGGGCGCATGTGGCGGACGGCGACAGAATATAAGGTCGCTTGAGGCGCTAAATGGTGATTGACCCGCTGCATTAACAGCTGCCACTCTAAATTCATATTCAGCGTTTTCAATTAGGTTAGGTATCTTGCAAGTAAGATCGGGACAAAGAGCATGAACAGCCTTAGTCCATTTATCTTCGCTCAAAAGTCGCTTCTCTATTACGTATCCCGTTATTGGCGATCCACCGTCATGCTTGGGCTTTGACCAGGCGATTGTAATGCTATCCTCTGTGGAATCGATGCCACGCGGAATGCCCGGTGCATTTGGAACATCGAATGGATGTCTTGCTCTGATTGGCTCTGATGTATTGGCCGGGTCCGATTCGCCATATTTGTTTTCGGCGATTACTCGGAAATCGTACTCCTTGCCGATCGACAGATTACGTACACGTACAAATGGTACAGTGCAGTAGCTGCTGACCTTGGTCCACGTTGACGAGTGAGCTTCTTTTTTCTCAACAATATAATTTTGAATCGGTGAGCCACCATCATCTTTTGGTGGATTCCAATATAATGTCAATGAATCACCAGCAAACTCGTCAGCACGTAATTTGCTGGGTGGGCCGGGTCTATCCAAGACCTTTACGTTAATGGTAGCCGTATCATAGCCATGTGGATTTTTAAGCTGTAAGCGATACTGTCCTGAGTCCGATCGGTTCGAGTTCTTGACTACAAATGAAGCTGCGTCATCAGTTAAGTGTTGGTGTACACGTTGGTCGTCATCCAACACAACATCATTGGAGTACCAGAATGCAGTGGGTTTCGGGAAAGCTACATATGGTACATGAATGCTGAAGTCGTCTCCGGCACGGCAAATAATATCACGAACTCCGCCCAAGTCCATACATGGTTTATTTGGTTGTTCTTCAATCTTTATGGGCTGTGATGGCTTGGATGGATCCGAGCGTCCAACTTCATTTTCGGCAATGATTCGGAATGAATATTCTTCGCCTTCCTTTAAATCTGGTACCGTGAATACAGTTGAATTAATTGGTATGTCATTAGCTGGCTTCCAATCCTTTGAATTTTTGGATCGTAGTTCAATATAATAGCCTTTAATTTTGGATTTGCCGTCATTGCGCGGTGGCCGCCAGGACAATGTGACACTATCCCTTGTGATGCGATCAGCTTTTGGTGGTTCGGGTGGATCGGGTCGATATCGTTGGAGTTCAGCTGTCATAGGATCAGATGGCTTTGATGGGCTACCGGGACCAGCTTCGTTAACCGCAGTTACACGGAATTCGTATCTAGAACCTTCTCGCAAATCTGGTACAGTATAGCTAGTATTAGGTGTGGGATAGTTGTTACATTTGATCCATTCGCCGCCACGTTCTCGTCTTTCAACAATATAACCTGAAATTGGTTTTCCACCACAATAATCTGGAGGATGCCATTCCAACGAAGCTGAGCTTGGGGTGTAACCAACAATTTGTGGTTGAGTAGGAGCTCCTGGCGGATCGAAAGGTGATTTAGCCACAACTGGTTTACCTTCCAGAGCATCAGAGACACCGTAAATGTTTTCAGCCCTGACGCGGAATAAATACTTTTTGCCTTCGATGAGCCCTTTGACTGTATAATTTGTTTTTGGGCAGTAGCCCGGAACGGGCTTCCAATCATCAACACCAAATTCTGTAAATTCAACAATATAGCCTGTTATATCACTGCCACCATCATCCTTAGGTGTATTCCATCGCAGTGAAATGTGATCAGGTGCTGTCTCAGTGTAAGTTAATGGACCTTCGGGAGGTGTTGGTTTGTCAACAACAATTATTTCTATATCAGCAGAATCTTTACCAAATTCGTTAGCTGCTGTAACCTTATATAGTCCAGAGTCTTGTCTAGTTGAATCATCAATGCGGAAAACGGTGCGTTCAGAATTGGTATCGTATGATATTTTGTTACTTTCAGACAATTTAATTTCACCACGTTTCCATTCTACCGTCGGCGTAGGAGCTCCAGAGATCGGAATATTAACATTGACTGGTTCACCAGCACGTACTTTAATGCGTTTACCGAGCAGGCCATCCAGATGTAGTTTTGGTTTCTCTCGCATGGGGCGCGCATTGAGCGTAGATGATGGCTCTGAGGGTTTGCTATTTCCGGCTGCATTAACTGCCGATACCCTGTATTGGTACTGATGATTCGGTGACACTCGATCATCTCTATATTCTGTAGTCGGAATTGGTTCGCCATTAATTTTGATCCATCGTCCAGTATTTATATCACGACGTTCAATATCATACCCAAGTATTGGGGAACCACCATTGCTAATGGGCTGTTTCCATTTGATAGTAATATGATCCTTATCGCTGTCCAATAATTCTGGCTTACCGGGTGCCCCAGGAACGGTGTATTGATTTTTAGCAATAACAGGCTGATCTGACGTTAATGGGTCCGAACGTCCCTGTAAGTTCTCAGCCATTACTCTAAACTCATATTTGGTACCTTCCAAAAGTCTTGGGACAACTGCATGATTGTATTTTGCGTTAACGTAGGTAACAGCAGGTACCCAACCACCACCGTGGGTTAAGTCCCGTTTTTCGATGACATATGCAGATATTTCAGATCCGCCATTATCTTTTGGTGGCTTCCATGAAATAGTTACAGAATTAGCAGTAATTTCTTCGTACTCTAATGGACCATCTGGTGGACCGGGACGATCGAGAACAATCAACTCAAAGCTCCCCTCATCGATACCAGAATCATTCCGCAAGAGCAAATGATAAATACCAGAATCGGTGCGTCGACAATTAACAGTGTGGACAACCGTATGGTGCCCAATCGTGGTAATGGTCGATCTTTCATTTGACTTCAATGGATTGCTCTTATGCGTCCATATTGCTTCTGGTGCTGGCTCACCAATAAAATCTATATCGATGTGGAATATAAGGCCAGCTTTGATACGCACTTCGTGCAATGGTGTTATAATCTTTGGTGCCAAATAACGAGGCTTAGCCATTATCATATCGGATGGGTCGGATGGCTCGGACTGGCCAGCTTGATTGACAGCAATGACTCTAAATTCATACTCTTGTCCTTCGATAAGTTCTGGCACAGTTGCTGCTGTCTTATTTGGCGGTACGTGGACCACATTTACCCAATATGGGCTGCCCTTTTCCTTCTTTTGTATAATGTATTCGGTAAGAGGTGCACCACCATCTGACTTTGGTGAAGCCCATTGTAGATCAACATGGTCACGATCCCAATCGGTAACACTTGGCTTACCTGGTGCGTCAGGTTCATCAAACTCATTCTTAGCAATTATGCTCTTCGATGCTTCTAATGGCTCCGATTCGCCAATAGCATTGACTGCTTTAACACGGAATAAATATTCTTTACGATGCACAAGGCGGATAATATCATGAACTGGATGAGTACTCATGCCAGCATCTGACCATGTTCCTCTAGACAAATCCATTTTTTCAATAATGTAATGCAATATTGGTGAGCCGCCATCATCATCGGGCACCTGCCATCCTAGGTGGCACCCATCCCTTGTTATCTTTGTGATGTCCAGTGGACCCTTTGGCGGCGATGGACGATCAAGTACGGTTGCATGGGCAGATGCATCAAAGGAGCCATGCTCGTTTTTCAATATTAATGTGTATCGACCTTCATCGGACCGAAGCGCTGATGGTATTTCGAATGTCAGCTCATTTTGGAAAATATTTGACTCAATTCGAGTATTTGGTTCAATTTCCTTGCCATTGTAAAGCCATTTTATTGTCGGTCGTGGTGAAGCTTCTATTGGTAGCGTCCAGCCCAGTCGCTTACCAGCATGTACAGTTATATCATTTAAGAGAGACTTATCAAAGAATGGAGACAGGAAGCGAGGTTTGCAGATAACGGTCGCAGATGGATCTGATGGATCGCTTTGGCCACCACGATTTACAGCAATTACGCGGAACTCGTATTCTCCTCCGTCGGTCAGATCTGGTATATGGGCTTTTCTGTCATCTCCAGGTATAATAGCAGCTCGTTCCCATTGTCCGAACTTCGGTCTCTTTTCGACAATATATGAAGTAATAGGAGCACCACCATCCTTTTTGGGTGCAGCCCATTCCAAGTCCACAAAGTCCTTACCCCAATCAACAGCTTGTGGTTGACCTGGCTTATCGGGATGAGAATATGGATCCTTGGCTGTAATAGCTTGACTAGTTGTTAAGGGTTGCGATTGTCCTTGCTTGTTAACAGCACGCACTCTAAAATTATAATCATGGTTTTCAATAAGATTGTCCGCACGAATCTCAGTACCAGCACATTCTCCGACAGGCACCCAACGCATTGCTTCATTATCCATTTTTTCAACTACATAGTGGGTTATTTCGGAGCCACCATCATCTCGGGGTGGTCGCCAACGTAATGTCATTGCGTTTTTAGTCACCTCATCTCCACGTAGTGGACCTTCGGGTGCAGTTGGAACATCTAATACAGTGACTGTCACAGTATGCTTATCAATACCATTAATATTGCGGGCAACCAAAGTGTAGGATCCAGTATCTCCCCGTTTGGCATCTAGAATACGCAATTTCGTTCGATCATCAAAATTTGAAATTTTCACTCGATCTGTATTTATAACCATGTTATCTTCATGGGTCCATTCCTTGCTTGGAATTGGCTCTCCAATAACTGGAACATCAAATTCAAAAACGTTTCCTGCGCGAATTTTAATATTCAACATAAAGTTCCTATCAATTTTAGGCGCTAAGTTCTTAGCACGCGCAATATGCGGTTCAGTTGCATCGCTTGGTACACCTGGCCCAGCTTTGTTTACAGCTCTTACTCGGAATTCATATTTAACGCCTTCAATTAAATCAGGTACATGGCCGCTGGTTACATCTCCATCAATTTCAGCGCATTTATCCCAATCTGGTGAGTATTTGTCACGTTTTTCGATTATGTAACCACTTATAGGTGAGCCACCATCGCTTTCTGGCTTTGTCCATTCCAAGTCCACAAAGTCTTTGTCGAAATCCTTAATTGTTGGAGTTCCTGGCTTGGTGGGCTCATCATACGGATTTTTAGCTTCAGTGGCGTGAGATGTGGTAAGTGGATCTGATGTACCTTGGCGATTCTTAGCACGTACTCTAAATTTATATTTATGTCCGGGTGTTAGACCCTTTACATTAAAACTATTTGTTGGTCCGTCTGTTTCACCTGCTGGTACCCAACGACCAGTTGCTTCATCCATTTTCTCAACCACATAGCTCTCAATAGGCTGGCCGCCATCATCGTCTGGTGGACTCCATTTAAGAGTGCAGCCTTCTGCATGAACATCTTCCACCTTAAGTGGTCCGTTCGGTGGAGATGGCTTATCAATAACAGTAACCTTAACATCAGCACTATCCTCTCCGTTGGCATTTTCAGCGTGCACAGTATATATACCAGAATCAGAGCGGGTTGCGTTTGTCACTTTTAGTTTGGTATTATAGGCTGCATGGGTAACTTTAACGTTGTCTTTTGAATATACTTCTTTTTTTTTAAGTAGCCATTTAGTCGTGGGTGCTGGCTCTCCGGATACCTTGCAATCAAATGTAAAAACTTGCCCAGCCTTGATTCGCACTTCGATTAGGTTGGATCGATCAATAATTGGCGGCTTATTGCGTGATTTTGCCACAATAGGAGCTGTTGCATCAGATGGTTCACCTGGTCCGGCGGCATTAATGGCGCTAACACGGAACTCGTAGGCTTGACCTTCAGTTAGGCCAGGAACAGTAGCTTTGCATTGATCAGCTGGTACTTCCAGAGCCTTCTCCCATTGTCCATATTTATCTTTCTTTTCAATAAGGTACCCAGTGATTGGAGATCCACCATCGTTAAGTGGTGGTGTCCACGCTAAATCGATGTGATCCTTATCCCAATCAGTTGGCCTTAAGTTTTCAGGCTTGCCGGGCTCGTCAAACGGATTCTTGGCAATAATTGATTCCTCGCCAACTAACGGAGCCGACTCACCCTCAGCATTTACAGCCGATACTCTAAATTTGTATTCATTACCAGGGGTTAGACCAGTAATATCGGCCTGAGGCTCGGTTGATCGGCCACATGGTAGCCAACATCCAGTTTCTGGGTCTAACTTATCTATTTGGAAGTATTCAATGGGAGTACCTCCATCATCGTTAGGTCGTTTCCATTTTAGATGGCAACCTTCCTTATGCACATCAGATACCTGTAGTGGTCCATTCGGTGGCGAGGGCTTATCCGTAATAACTACATTAATCAGGACACTATCTTTACCAGAGCTATTTGTTGCGGTTACCAAATATTCGCCAGAGTCACCACGTTGAGTTGGGCGGATGACAAGCTTGGTGTAATAGTCGGGCGATTCAATTGTTGTATTCTTTCCAGATTGCAAAGGATAATTTGAAAACTTCCATTCCACCTTTGGTGCCGGTTCACCAATAATAACTGCGTCTAACTTAAGAGCTGTTCCGGCAGATATTGTAACATCACGAAGATTTCTTCTGTCAATCTTAGGTGCTAGGTAGCGTGGTTTAGCTACAAATGTCTTGCTTGCATCAGATGGCTCTGATTGTCCGCCTTTATTTAAGGCAGTCACTCGAAATTGGTATTCATTTCCTTCAATTAGTCCGTTCACAGTAGCGACAGGTATAGGCGAGTCCGTTTCTAAAGCCTTTTCCCATAGTGGGCTATATTTATCCTTTATTTCAATAATATATCCAGTAATGGGAGAGCCACCATCGCTAGCTGGTTCAGTCCAAGCGAGCTCTGCTTTGTTGGCTGTCCAGTCGGTTGGCTCTGGGGCGCCAGGCTTTGATGGTGCCGCTGAGTAATACACAAGAATTATTAGTTTCAAAGTTCATAAGATTTAATGATTATATGAATAATTACAACTTACTGAATGGATCTTTAGCGATAATTGAGCCCAATGTTTCAAGAGGTTCAGATTCGCCTTCTTTGTTCACAGCCTTCACGCGGAACTTATACTCGTGACCCGGTATTAGACCATCAACGGTCATTTCTGGTATATCACTCTTACCAACAGGTAACCAAACGCCAGTATCGGGATCGAATTTTTCGACTAAATAACTATCAATTGGTTCACCTCCATCATCTTTTGGTTTTTTCCATTTAAGCTTGCATCCGTCTTTGTTGATATCGGATACTTCCAGAGGACCTTCTGGCTTACCAGGCTTAGCTGCAATGAATGCAATATTAGTACAATACTTTAATATATCAACTATATAGTGATGATATGATTACGTGCACTTTCATTTTTCAGCTAAATCGTATGAACTCGATTACAAAGTATTATTGATATATTTTCTATTAGCGTAAATTATATGTATTTATTGCAAATAACGATAAGATAAATTTTATATGTACTTACTTATTATGTTAATCTGAAATTCGACTTGATCTTGACCATAAAGGTTATGAGCAACAATCTTATAAAGTCCAGTATCCTTTCTCTCTGGCTTACTGTTGATATATTTTGTATTGTATGGTACTGTTTCTATGCGGCTTGCAGATGTTGGATAAATGCCTTTGCCATTTTGAGTCCAACTTATTTCAGGAGCTGGCTCACCGCTGACATTAATATCGAGGAAAATCGGCTCGCCAGCCTTAATATTATATGTTCGTATATTCTTGCGATCGATTTTTGGTGCCACTATTTACAAATAAAAAACACAAAACAGAAAAAAATAATAAAATACTACAAAATAGTTATTTAAGATTTGGTTTGATCACTTCATCTGATTTGAAATAAAAATATTTGAATAGACAACAATTAGCTCTGGAATATTTAAATTAACGACACATGTCCCTCTGATTAAAATTATATAAGTATATAATATAATGAACAAGTAAGATAACTCTAGTCGAGACGGATTGACCTTAGTAAATACCCTGGACCCTATACCTATCATCTTACGTCTGCATAATTGATATCTAAAATTGCTATGATTGTTATCCAGGAAAACATTTTTTTTTTTTTAATTTCACATTTATATGTGCAACAATAAGCAGTCTCTAGTATTTGATGTAAGTGACTGAATTTGGTATCTAAAATCAAAAAATAAACAAGTAACAAAACTCTAGTCGAGAGTACTCGACTAAGAGATACCCTGAATCCATTGAGCTGTAATGCCAATCATTAAAGTTTCATTTATATAATCGTTTCAGTATATATAATCATTTTGTTTTGTTATTTCAAGCCGGACGAGCAGGGCTAGTCAAACTCAGCTCGTCGCATTGATCAAAAATATATATGCCACACCTCTTTCTGCCTGTTTCACACATTTTTACAAAACCATAACACCCTTAATTTAAATTTCCAATGGGCTTATACAAATTATAATAAAATGGATAATTTTATGAATTAATTATTTTCAATCTGGATTTTTATATGAGCACATACCGTATGTCTGATAAAGGTTATGCTAATTGATTACTTACATTTTCTTGGTTTGGTTATGACAGATTTGCTAGCATCAGATGGTTCTCCAGAGCCTGCTGCATTAACAGCTTTGACTCTGAACTCATATTCACAGTTTTCGTCAAGGTTTGGCACAGTAGCTTTACATTCTTCGCCAAATGCTGGGACAGATATTTCAGATCCCTTAACCCATTTGTCAGTACCTTTCTCACGTTTTTCAATCACATAGCCAGTAATTGGAGAGCCGCCATCATTATGAGGTGGACGCCATACCAAATCCACACGATCCTTATCCCAATCTACTGGTTCTGGAGTCCCCGGCTTCCCAGGCTCATCAAATGGATTCTTTGCAATTATTGATTGCTCTCCGGTTAAAGGCTCTGATTCTCCTTCAGTGTTTACAGCCAATACTCGGAACTTATATTCATGACCGGGCTCTAAGTTATTCAGTTCAGCGAATGGTTCCTTGAAACGTCCAGAAGGTACCCAACGTCCTGATTCCACATCCAGTTTCTCAACAACATAATGCTCTATGGGCAAACCACCATCATCTAGCGGTGGATTCCATTTCAGTTTGCATCCCTCTTTATGAACATCCGTTACACGCAGTGGACCCTCTGGTGGTGCTGGCTTATCGAGAACAGTCACTTCAAATGATGCTTCATCGTGACCGGATTCGTTTTCGGCCTTAATGGTGTATTTGCCAGTATGTAATCGCTTTGCGAATGGCACGGCCAACTTGGTGCGATACGATTCCATATCGATATTGTAGTCATCATCTTCGATACGAGCTTTGTTATGAAACCATGTCTTGGATGGTGGTGGTTCACCAGAAATTTTGATGTCATAGCGTATATGTTGACCGGCTTTGATAGTGATGTCCTTAATATTCGTTCTATCAATTTTAGGTGCTGTGAATCGATCTTTAGCAGTCATTTGGTCAGATGGCTCTGACGGCTTACTGTGACCAGCTTTGTTGACTGCTTTGACACGGAATTGGTACTTAGTACCTTCAATCAAATCATTAACACGTACTTTGCAATCGGGTGTATTTGTTTCCAGAACTTTTTGCCATTTTCCAGTGTTGTTGTCTTTCTTTTCAACAATATATCCTGTAATTGGTGCACCTCCATCGTCATCGGGTGCCCGCCACTTAAGATCCGCGTGATTTGCCGACCAATCAGTTATTTGTGGCTTACCGGGTGTATCTGCGGCATCATACGGGTTTTTGGCAGTAACTGGGATATCAGTAACTAATGGCTCTGATTCGCCTTCAGCGTTAACAGCTTTCACACGGAATAAGTATTCTTTGCCTTCAGTAAGACCAGTTACGTCTGCTTCCGGAGTTTTAGTCGTAAGCACAGGTACCCACCGACCTGTTTCCGTATCCATTCGCTCAACAACGTAATGCTCAATGGGCTCGCCACCGTCATCATCGGGTTTATCCCACTTTAAATGTACGCTCTCAGCCGTCACATCGGACACGGCTAACGGACCCTTTGGCTTAGTTGGCTTACATAGTACTTCAAGCTCGACCTCAACTGTGTCTACACCTGAATCGTTTTTAGCTGTAACTATATAAACACCCTTATCTGCACGCTTAACTTTAGGCATGATAAATGTTGTTTTATAGTCTTCATTTTCGATTTTTATTTTGTCGTTGTTTTTGATTTCTGCTCCATTATAGGTCCACGTTATTTTAGCTGGTGGTTCAGCTTTAACAGCTGCATCCATGTGTAGCATTTGACCACTCCGCATGATCTTCTTTTGCAAATTCTTACGATCAATGTGCGGCTTCAAAAAACGTGGTTTAGCCACAACAGATTTGGAAACATCGCTGGGCTCACTTGGACCAGCTTTATTGACTGCTACAATGCGAAACTCGTATTCATGTCCTTCTTCAACAGCGGTTACAGTTCCCTTCGTCTTGTCACCAGGAACTGTAGCCGCATCTACCCAGGCGCGACCTGACTTATCACGCATTTGAATTATGTATTTTTGAATAGGAGCACCTCCGTCGTTTTTGGGTGCATCCCAAGCTAAGTCTACAAAGTCCTTATCCCAATTAGTTGGCTCTGGTCTACCTGGTTTATCAGGCTCATCAAACGGATTCTTAGCAATAATTGGCTTATCTGTTTCCAAGTCTTCAGACTCGCCCTCTTTGTTAACAGCGCGGACACGGAACTTATATGGTTTGCCTTCATGTAAGCCAATTACTTTAGCCTCAGGCTCAGAACTCTTGCCACATGGTAGCCATTGTCCAGTATGTGGATCCAATTTTTCTATTTCATAATAGTCAATTGGAGCCCCACCATCATCATCAGGCTTTTCCCACTTCAGCTTACAGCTGTGTTTAGTAATATCATTAACTTGCAAGGGACCCTTGGGTTTTCCTGGTTTGCCCAGTACGGTCACATCCAATTCAGCAACGTCTTCGCCAACTTCATTTGTTGCCCTAATGGTATATTTTCCACTTTGTGGACGTTTGGCTCGCATAACAAAGAATTTGGTATTATAATCAACACTGTCAATTTTAATTCCTTCCTCATCACTGACCACAGGTTGCCCATTAAATAGCCATTCTACCTTCGGAGCTGGTTCACCTCTTATATTAATGTCTAAGCTGATAGATAAACCTGCTTTCACAATAACAGGCTTCAGGTTGGTTCTGTCTATATGTGGTTTAACTATATAGAGAAGAGAAATTAATACATAAATTATTAAATATTGAATAAAAAATACTATATATTGAAAAAAAAAATAAAAATAAAATAAAAAGAAACTTACGGAAACGTGGCTTGGCAGTATGCCAGTTAGTTTGCTCGGATGGTTCGGAGGGACCAGCTTTGTTTACAGCGCGAACGCGGAACTTGTACTGCTGACCCTCTTCCAGTTTCTTAACAACTCCTTTGCAAATTGGTCCTTCTGTTTCTGCTGCTTTAACAAATTCTCCAGAATCTTTGTCCATAACCTCAATAATATAATTTGTAATCGGAGATCCTCCATCACGAATTGGTGGCTCCCATTTTAATTTAACGTGGTGCTCATCCCAATCCTCAAGTTCTGGAAGTCCAGGTGGTGCAGATATATCAAATGGATTCTTGGCAGTAATGGCTGAATCCGTTTCAAGAGGTTCCGATTCACCCTCTTCATTAATGGCTTTGACTCTGAATTGATAACGATGATTGGGATCCAAGTTTTTCACATCGAGTTCTGTCTTTTCAGGATCAACAGTTCCCACAGGTATCCATTTACCAGTTGCAGTATCCATTTTTTCGACAGCATAACCTGATAGAGGGACCCCGCCATCATCTTTGGGTTTTTTCCACTTAAGCTTGCAGCCTTCTTTATGTATATCCGAAACTTCCAAAGGTCCTTCGGGCTTAGCTGGCTTATCCAATATAATGACTTCGACTTCAGCTTCGTCGACACCATTTATATTCTCAGCTTTAAGCTTATAAACTCCAGTATCTTTTCGTGAGGTATCTAATAAAGTCAGTTTCGTGTTATAGTCTTCGCTATCCAAACGCAATTGTCCACTGGGTGTTACTTCCTTATCCTTGCAGAACCATGTTAGTGTCGGGGCTGGCTCACCCTTAACATCGACGTCAAACTTCACAGTTTGACCTGCCCGTACCTTCACAGGCTTCATTTTCTCTCGATTTATAGATGGCTTAACTAAAATATATTGTAAAATATATTATTGTATATTCTTTTCGAATTTTCAAAATGATATACACAAATCGGAGAAATTGTATTAAAAAAGAAATCAATGTTTGGCTTAACATAAAAACAAGCAAATGCATATACGTACCAGAAATGAAATAAAAAGTAACTATAATATATTATTTAGCAAATAAGCAAATTATTTTCCCACTTTTCAATATTAATTTTATGCCAAAAAAGGTTTGATTGAACTGTAAATTCTTACGATTTCTCGGTTTTGCCAAGTGAGGCTGTGTTGCATCGCTTGGCTCACTGGGGCCGGCCTTATTAATAGCACGAACGCGGAATTGATACACGTTTCCTTCGGTAAGGCCATTGACTGTTGCCTCAGGTGTAGGCGACTGTATATTGTGATTAAAGGATTAAATTATAAACGAACTCATAATAATCGTCCTGTGTATAATATGAAACTTACACTAGTTGTTAGAACCTCATCCCATATGGGTGAAAATTTATCTTTCTTTTCAATAACATAGCCAGTGATTGGCGCACCGCCATCATCTTTGGGTGCCTCCCATTTAAGCTTGACCATATGTTCATTATAATCATCAATCTTTGGTGTACCTGGCTTACTGGCAGCATCATACGGATTCTTTGCTAATATGCTGCCATCGGTCTCCAATGGTTCAGATTCACCTTCCTCATTGATAGCCCTAACCCGAAACTGATACTCATGGCCTTCTTGAAGGCCCTTGACATCAAATTCGGTATCATTGCCAGAGGTGCGACCGACCGGTACCCAACGACCTTGTTTTTTATCGAATTTTTCGACTTGGTAAGCCGTAATTGGCTTACCTCCGTCATCTTCTGGCTTTTGCCATTTCAATTTGCAACTATCTTTGGTAATATCTTTAACAGCCAGGGGACCCTTTGGCTTACCGGGAGGTGCTAAGACATTAACTTCAACGGTTGCTTCATCTTCTCCATGCTCATTGATCGCCCGTATTTTATATGAGCCAGTATGCTTTCTCACAGTATCAATAATTGAAATTTTCGTATTATGCGGAATATTTTGAATTTCGCAATTGCTTGGCAAGTCTGCTGGCTTCAGTTCATTATCGTTTTGATACCATATTATTGTAGGAACAGGCTCACCACGTACATTCACATCATACTTAATTGGCTTGCCAGCGCGAATAAGCAACGGTTTCAAATTGGTTCTATCAATACGTGGCTTCACTAATCAATGAAAAATTAGAAGAAGGTGTTTTATAAAAAAATCTGAACTTTTAGAGCCTATAGACTAACGATGAGTAGAATTTCTTATATTTGTGGTGGTATTTAAATACTTACATTTTTTGTATTTGACAATTTGGGGAACGCTCGCATCTGATGGAGGCGATAGACCTGCTTTATTAACTGCAATGACACGGAACTGATATTCGCCATATTCTTGAAGACCGGCAACAGTAGCTTCTAATTGGTCACCAGGGATTTCTAGAGCCTTTTCCCACTCTGGTTTATTCTTATCTTTCACTTCAATAATATACTTTTGTATTGGGGCACCGCCATCATTATTAGGAGGTGTCCATTTTAAGCTAACACTTTGATTATCATAGTCGGTAACTTCAGGAGTACCAGGTTTATTGGGTTCATCAAATGGATCCTTGGCAACAACGCCAACAAGTGTTGTCAACGGTTCGGATTCACCCTCCTCATTCACAGCTGATACTCGGAACATATACTCAGATCCAGGATTTAGGCCTGTAACATCAAAACTAGGTGGTTCTTTTTCGCCTGGAGAGCGTCCAACCCTGACCCATTTGCCAGTTGCTGTATCCATTTTCTCGACAACATATTCCTTAATTGGTACACCGCCATCATCATCAGGCTTCTTCCACTGCAACTTGCATCCAGTTGCTGTAACGTCGCTAACAGCAAGAGGTCCTTTCGGAGAGCTTGGCCTACCAAGGACAACTAACTCAACGGTCTCGCGATCAACGCCATTGCGATTTTCTGCCTTCAATGTGTAAAAACCGCTGTCTTTACGCTTAGCATTCGTTATAACAAAGTCAGTATGGTAATCAATGTTATCGATACTTATACGGTCTCCAGTTGTCAGTGGAACGTCATCTCGCCAGCTCCAATGTATTTCAGGGACTGGCTCACCGGTAATATCAACCGACCATTTATGAGTGCGTCCACTTTTGATTGTGACACGCTTGAATGTCGATCTATCAATTTGTGGCTTGACTAAAGAATCATATACAATACAAAGAATTTATCAAGTCCAAAGGTTTAATTTCAAGGTCATATAATATTGAAGAAAAAACATTTCTAATTTAAGCAAATACGTACATAATAAAAGCGGTAGCAGTAAGTCTTATGCGATATGCTGTAAAATATTTATTAGAGCTAGCTATTAAATGCAATAATTCAAATGTTATGTTAGTATATATCCACCCGCCTGTCCGTATTAACGCAATTAGGGCTAGCGATTTAAGTGCTTGTTGAAAAAATTATAAATCGTGACGCCAAGCGGGGGCCGAAAAATGTTGATATTTTATGCACTATTAAGCTGCATATGTGCATTGAATGTAGATGATTCTGAAGTTTTTTGAAATGTTTATCGAAATTCGAAGAAACTATATCTTATTATTTGCGGGTAGGTATGTTCACGACGCGTGGTAAAATAAAAAACGTAGACTTTGTCATTTATTACGAAATCTAGTATTTCGCCTGTTGCGACGGATTCCTTTTTTTATTCGGTTTTCCTTAGGCAAAAATGTGGATACTGATGTCATTGATACAAAGTTTTTCTTGGTACACAATGTGGTAAAAATATGATTCTGAAAGAATTATTTGTGTACATTGTGCATTGAATGTATGTTAAGCCAAAATCAAATGAATTAATTATATACAGGTTATGGTAGCAATAAAATGAGAAAAACAAGCATCATATAACTTACGGTTCTTATGCTTGCACAAATGATTGTCTGTGGGCTGAGATGGCTCAGATGGGCCTGCCTTATTGACTGCACGGACTCGGAACTGATATACCATTTTCTCCTTAAGCCCGTCCACTTTACATTCAGGTGTTGGATCTTCGGTTTTTGCAACTTCACTCCATGTTGGTGAAAACTTATCTTTAATTTCAACAACATAATGAGTAATAGGGCGACCACCATCAGATGGTGGTCGCTTCCATTTAAGTGAGACACTTTTGTTATCATAATCATCAATAACGGGTTGGCTAGGTGGACTTGGGGGGTCGTAGGGATTTTTAGCAAGAATTGCATCACTTGTTTCTAATGGTTCAGATTCACCCTCTTTGTTGATAGCTTTGACGCGGAATTTATATTTTTTATTCGGTGTCAGACCCTTAAAGTCAAACGAGGTCTCGCAGGGACCAACTTCTCCAGCTGGTATCCATCGGCCAGTCTCTTCATCCATGCGCTCGAGGGCATAGCCCGTAATTTCACAGCCACCGTCATCTTCGGGTCGTTTCCATTTCATTTTAATGCGATGAGCTCGAACCTCTTCTGGTTCAAATGGCCCACCCGGAGCCAAAGGACGATCCAATACAATAACTTGGGCTTCAGACTCAATGGTACCTGAACTATTGGTCAATACCAATTTATATTTTCCAGTATCTTTACGTACAGACTTTTTGATAGTTATCGATGAATTCCGCTCGAGTTGTTCCAGACAAATTCGCTGATTGTCAAACTTAAGAGGCTCATTCGCCTTGAGCCAACTAGCTGCTGGCTCTGGCTCACCATCGTATTTAATGTCGTAACGTACAGTTTGTCCTTTTTTCACAGTTATATTTTTAAGACCATCGCCAACAAGAAATGGCTTAACGAAGCGGCATTTGGCTATAATTGCTTTAGTCTTGTCGCTAGGCTCGCCAGGACCTGCCCGATTAACAGCACGGACTCGGAATTCGTACTGTTGGCCCTCCTTAAGATTATCAACTGTGCCGACTCTAGCATCTCCTGGCACTTCTTTTCCGGGTACCCAATCATTGGAGAATTTCTCCTTATATTCTATAATATAAGAAGTAATCGGATCACCACCATCACTATCTGGTGCCTCCCATTTAAGGTCAGCGTGATCTCTATCCCAGTCCGTTAGGTCTACGGCTTTTGGTTTGCCAGGTTCATCCCACGGATCTTTTGCAAGTACTGAGTTCTTAAATGTAGCCGGATCAGATGGACCAATTTTGTTTACAGCACGTATACGAAATCTGTACTGCTTCTTTGGCACTAAGTCATCGATCTTTTTATGACATGGTTCACTAGGTAGAACCTCAGCGACAGGCTCCCAACCTTGTTTTTTGCTTAAATCTTGACGCTCGATAATATATTTTGAAATAGGAGTACCGCCTTCATCTGCTGGTGGCTTAAAGTTTACCACACACGATGTTTGGAAAACATCAGTGACATCAACATCAAGTGGAGGTTGTGGAACGTCTTGGCAAATGATATTAACATCCTTAGTGTCTTCGCCTTGGCCATTTGAAATCTTTATCTGATATGGTCCTGATAGTTCTCTAGTTGGTTTCTTTATCTTGAATGTGACCTTATCATCCGTTACCGCAACCTCAACATCTTTGACAGGTAAAGGTTTTCCGTCCCTGATTAACTTTGCTTCAACTGGAGACTGTTTAGTACCGCTAACTATGTATATATTCATTTAATGTGTTGATATTGATTTACGTGAGAAAAGAAAAAAATTATGTTTTACACTTATACATAGTAAACAGAAAATATAGTTAATAATAAACTTAACATATTACAAAATAACCTATAAAGGATATATTTAAGAGTATTATAAAAACAAGAAAGAAACCTTTAGTCGTAGGTGCCCGACTACGCGATACCTTACGAACATAGTTTTTGAATATAGGCTATATATATTACTCGTATGTAAAACCATATCACGCGACTTAAATCTATGACAATGGTACTAGGAATGTCGATCAAAGAGGAATTATGCAAACAAATTCGACAAAAAGATTATACCAGCACAATTTGCCAAGCTCACAAGAATGGTTCCGTTACTATTAAAGAAGAAGAATCGAAATCACACAGCGCCGAGCGTCAATTGCAAGTAGGTAGCAAAAACAATCCACATACATTTCGACCCATACTCAAAGGCAATTGCGATTCTTAGAATATTGTGCGCAAGCATTTGCATGTATGTGTGCACATGTATACATAATGAACATGTATAAGCGCCCGCTTGCCTCTATGCGCTTTGCGTTTCAATCGCTGTTGATGTGACCAAGCATTTTGTTTAATAACTTTTGTGTTTATCAACGGATTTTGATGAAACTTTCACCATATGATATAATTATTTTTGTTTTTAAAAAGATCAAACACCCTATACATATATGCCATATTTGCCATTGAACAAAATTTTTAAAATTTTGGGGAAATTTAGGGTCGGTATCCAAAAGTAACAAACTCCGAAATTAGTAAAAATATACATAAATCTACATGCGAAATTAAGAGACTCTAGCTCTTAAGATGAGAAAGGTAAAAAATCTTAACTGATTTTTCATATGGTTTTAAATCGATAACAATTACAATGCAAAAAAAGTCTTTAGCTCTTATAGGTTCTGATATCGACGCGGACGGACAGACGGACAGGGCTCAATCAACTTGGCGTCTCGTCCTGATCAAAATTATATATATACTTTATGGGGTTTTACATACTTCTAACTAAACATTATACCTTGTTTTCACATTTTTAATGGGATTAGTGTATAACAAGTAAGGAGACTCTAGTCGAGACAGCTCGACTAAGAGATACTGAATCCGTTGAGCTGTAATACCAATCATTAAAAGATTCATTTATTCATTAATAACAAAACACATGATGTATATACACGCACGAATGCATATGCACGCAATATGCTTACTGCGCAGTTTATGCGGCTGAGGCATAACCAGTATTATGGTAACTTTTTTGTTTAATAATTTTTTTCTAGACATACGTTCCTAATGAAAATTTCTGCCAAATCTCAAGTCTCTAGTATTTGATATACGTGAGTTGTCATTTTTGGTGAATTATGGTTGAAGGGGGAGTGGTATCAAAAATGCAAAGAGATGACAAAATATGCGTATTCATTATTGCAATCAACCACATATTAGTACAGGATTTTATCTTGAACGGCGTGAAGGGCTCAAAAACAAAACCAAGTTTTCGATAGCTATCGATAATAAGGAAATAAATTAATTAATCAAAAAAAAAAAAAACAAACTTGCACTGCTTATGGTATTATCGAGCATTTTTTATTTTAAGTCTCTAACTTTTGCTATTTGCGAGATCGCTGCGTTCATACGGACAGACGGACGGACATGGCTATATCGACTCAGCTCGTAGAACTGATCAAGAATATATACTTTTGGGGGTGTGGCACGCCTCCTTCGGCCTGTTACATACATTTTCACAAAAACATTATACCCTGAAATTTAATTTTCAATGGATTCAGGGTATAATGAGCTCAGTATAATGTTTAAATATAACCATTTTTTTCTGTATGCTATACACTCTTGGATAAAATGATATTTAAAATATAATTAATAATACAATGTTCAGAAATAGGTATTGAATTTGGTTTGTAAGGATTATTATTGGAGCTTAAGATCCAAATCTGACATGTATGCGTTTAAAATTATTATTAATACAAATAATAATGCCCATTGAAATGCTATGGAATGCACTTTTTTAGATTTCCACTTTTGCCATTTGGTAAATCTACTCCTTTTAAAATTAGTAATATTTTTAGTATAGATTGATTGAATTCATTTTGATTTACCTTTGAATGGTACCTCAATAATAACAGGCGCACTTATTGGTCCAGCAAACTCATCTGGACAGTCAATATTGGGCCTGCTCTCGCCCTGGCGTACAGATAGCTTACACGATGAGTTAAGCTGGCCGGACTCACACGTAATTTCCCCTGCATCAGTTAATTCAAGGCCGTTGAAAACTAGCTGGTGCTTACCACCGCCTAAGTTCTTAATTTCAATGCGTTCATTTGGTACGATTGGTTCCCCATTGAACTTCCAGTCACATGGGGCAGTCTGGTCCTGTAATTCGACATCCAAAACAAGTTTCTCTCGTTCTACAGCATCGGTGTCCTTTAGTTTCTTGTTGAAACGGTTTTGATCTGCAATGGAGTTAATAAAATCAGTTTCTAGAATTCATGGAATTTGAGAAACTTTTACATACAGTTTATGATTATCTCTGCCTCAGTCTTATCAGCATTTGTTGTACATTTAAATTGACCGGCATCAGTAACCTTACAGTCCTTGATAATCAGTTTACGTTTGCGACCATCTTTGACGACTTGCATTCGCTTATCTGGTTTGATTTCCTCATTGTTTCGGAACCACTGAACTTCGCCTTGCGCATCATCGATTTCGCACGCTAAAGTAACGGTGTCCTTCTCAATGCATTGCTGTGACTTAAGCACTTTAACAAACTTATAAGGATACTCGACTATTTTTAATGCACTTTCGGTTTTATCGGGCTGCTTGTCCAATTGACACCTGTATTGGCCGCTGTCCTCCAATAGGGACTCCTTTATAATTAGCTTCAGATTACCATTTATATCCTTCGAGATTAAGTAGCGGGGATCATCAGATTCAATCTTCTTATTATCCTTAAACCAGTAAACATTCGCCATACTACTACTAACAGCACACTCCAGTGTGGTTTCATGCTCTGTAAAACCTTCCAGTTTCTTCTTCAGAGGTTTCGTAAACGTATATGTCGGATCAGCCTCCTCAACATTGAGAAATGCCGTACTGGAGACACCTCCGATTTCAATTGTGTATTTTCCGGTATCTTCCACCTTGGGTCCGGTTATGATCAACTGATAAGTATCATTTTCCTGCTTGAATTTGAATTTGCTGCCTGTAAACACCTCCTATTAGGGGATCATAATAATATTTTAATATGTTTTTTAATTCGAACACTCTTTTCATACTTGTTGTTCTTATTATTTTTACATATTGTATATCTTTAAATCTGGCATCAATAGATACACATTTATAATTTTCGTACGTAGCAAAATTTATTTCTTTTATTATTAGTTTATTTAGTAAAATGCTGTTTATGTACTATAATTAGTTTTATATTTATTATTATTATTATTATTATTATTAATATTATTATTATTTAGAGTTGATACTTACATCTTTGCGGAATAACCATTTGGGCTTGCAATTAGGTTTACTGAATCTGGCCTCAAATACAACTTTTTTATCCTTTCCTTCCTTGGCGAACTGGTCGATTAATGGACTAAGGAATGATTCTACCTTCTGTTGTGTTGTGTTGTTGTTGTAGTCAATTTTATTTTTGATTTGTTTTTTGCGTTGTCAAAAATGGGTAAAGACGTCAAACGACAATAAATTTGATATACGATTACTTAGCAGCAAATGCAATTCATAATTAAATGATAATAGTACAAATATGTGTGCATTTAAAATAGCCAAGCTTCAGCTGAATTTTTTGTCACAGCAATATGTGTGCTATTATTATAGTAAATATGAGGTACTGGTACCGCTTATAATAATAATGATAATAATACAAAAAAAAAAAAAAAAAATTATAAAAAATTAAAAGCATTTAAGTAAAAAATTAAATAAAACAAAGATATCAAAAAACAATATCTCTTTTGATATAGTTTATAAGCAAAGCATATAATTATGCAATAAGTAAGTACCTTTACCTTATATATATATATATATATATATATATATATATATATATATATATAATTTGTCCAAGCTAATAATAAATTGTCTTAGGTCTGAGAAGGCCTAAAACTTATTTAACGTCATTATCAAGTTTGTATGTTCTTCATATTAAAGTACATTACTTGAGCGTTGTTAATTTATTATGCAAAATGAATATTAGCTGATCTGCATATATTATATATTGGACAAAAAATAATAATATCCATTAGGATATTTTCGTATATCGAATTCTGAGTATAGATAATCAAGACAACTGATAGCAAATTGTTGAAAATAATATGTGATGGGATTCATGGTTGAATAATAATTAGATATGATCAAAATGATGTATGTGTACGTAACATATATTTATAAAAATAGACAAAATTCAAATTCCCTGTCAAATACTCTATGAGAGAGAAGAATAAGTCGATAATGCAAAGATATTACATTCGATTCAATTCTATATGAACATATTCGGAATTATTGAAACTAAACCGATCTGAGCTTGTTCACTTTCATTGAAAGAAAATCGAAAAAACGGCATCAATCCAAAATCGCCAAAAATCAAGCGTTTGCCTTGGACTGTAAAAGTAGTTTGTACATAAAAATGTAAATAGCTTTATTTTTTTGTTATAAGTAAGTAACAGTAAATATCTCAGAATTTTAAAGCACACCTCCTCACGGCGAAACGGATGCAACGTCGGCCAATCGGGGATCAGCTCAGCTAGGGATGGTCTACGTGATGTTGGCGCCTGTATTGTATTGCACATACACATACACATACACATATACATACATAGTGAAAAGATCAGATATAGATCAAATATATATACTTATAACTTTTATCAATTGACTTTCAATTCAATCTTATTCCTATATTACCACCGTAACTGCCTAATTGATCCTATGGATCAGTGCATCATTTTATACTAATCTCTATACATATACAAACCTATTGATATTTTCTCCAAATTCTTTTATTTATTTGAATAAATTGTTGATATGGGAGTTGTGGTAATGAACTGAGTTCTTTTCAGAAACTTTCTAAATGACAAATGATGAAGTGAAGCCTTAAGTTTTGTGAAGTTATGAAGTTAATCAAATATAATAATTGCTATTAGACTAAAAAAAAAAAAAAACGATACCTAAAATCGTATGATAATAATGCATGATTTTTGACTGACAGACAAATAGTTTATCTGCAGCTAAATATATAACAGTCGAATGGCCAATAATGTTTTATAATTTTATTGTTTAGCCAACTTTCGGAGGATATTACCACCAGAGTATATAGAGGTTTCTCAGTAAGTGCTTAAGCAAACGATAGTAAGCCGGAAACAATCTGCTTCTTACCCTTTCGACTTTCTTTAAAGCCGGCAATGGTTTTTCAGTTTCTTTAAGATCGCCCCAATTGGGGTCTTGTTCTTCTTTGTCCCATTTTTGATAACGACGTTTCTTTAACATAGCACGGAAATCCATGCCGCTGGAATCGGAGACATATAACTGCATTTCAGCCGAGTCCTCGCCGTGTATATTCGATACAACGACCTTATATTTGCCCTCATCATTAGGCTTGCACTTTCGCATGCACAATGTGATTGAATTTGACTGTCCATCTGTGAGGAACTTGTAACGACCACCTTCAAGAATTTCACTAACTCCTTTGTAGAACTTGAAAGTGGGGGCAGGGTTGCCTTCGATGGTAACTGTAAGGTAGGCCGTCGAGTCTACAAATATGGGTAAAGGGTACACATAACATAAGATCATAACGTAGACGAAGTGTGTTATTAATTAGGCACACGACTGCATAACAAAAGCAATTTAGAGTGCTCTAGTCGAGAGTGTCCGACCAGAGGATACCGTGCCGGGTATCCTGCAGAGAGTAAATCTTCCATTAGGAAACACATTATCTTAACTTTTGAATGGGATAGTTTATAATAATTAGTTCATACCAGAAGCCAAAGCATACAATTTGGTGATTGCTATTGACTTGGATAAATAATATCGAAATAAAATGATAAGCGTTTAAGAACTCAATTGTCTTGCCTTTGCGGCTTATGCGATGACTGAGTTCACAGGACAGAAAGTCAGACAGACAGACGTACGGATCAATCCAATTTTCATTGGGTCCCAGGAGTAATAAATGTGAATGCACATATACGGATCAGTATGTGTATCTGATACCGTTAGTAATATAGTTAAACATATACAGATATACAATCGACAGATATATACATACCATATCTTCAAATAAAGCTTCATTTGTACTGAAGTACCCATACATACATACATTGATTGCGAATGACACATACCTTCGACCACTGAGTAGGACTCTTGAACATCAGTAATTGATGGTGGACCGCCATCTCCAACATCGCGCAACGGTGTTGATGGTTTATTGATAAGATCTTCCAAATCTTGAACACTTGGTCGACGCACATCGATCGAGGGACGTCTCCGCTTTAATGGTGTATTATACGATGATTGGGATCAGGAAGATCAACAAAATAAGTTGACATAATACGACAAAAAAAATGTAAACATAGAGAAATGTAGATAGTTAATACAAAAGTTGTATTAGTTTCTGTTACATGTTACATTCAAATCGTTTTCAGATTCACATTGTTATTCACTCGTCTAAAATACGGATTATATACAAACGCAAATTATCAAAACGCATACGGCTGAGTGGGGTAAAGGTTTTTAAATGATGCCAACTACTGATCTAAAAATCAACATCTACAGTATTACTGATCATTAAATAATAAATACTATACCAGAGACACATTCGAAGTGACTTTGATACGATGAATATATGAAAGAAAACTAAACGCGACTACAAGTACAAAGACTATTGATGAATGGTTAAAATTTACGTGTGAATGTTCGTTAGTAAAAATGTCAAATGTACTTTATTAGTCACTGAAATTATTGCAATTGAATGTATGTAATCAATTTGGTTTTTAATTACAAGTCTTATTGGTTGCGTCTATGAAACTGCAATTAATTATATCATAGTTCATTAAAATTAATCTCATTCAATTTCCAATAGGTATTCACTCTTTTTTTTTTTTTGCTTCATATGCTTTTAAAAAGCTGAACTCCCAAAACAGAGAAATATATTATTTACATTTGAATGGTTCAACATTTAACGCCAATCGGCACTAAAGTTTAATATTTACACTATACAAAATTATTTATAGTTATACCTATGTATATAAATAATATAATATTGGGATGGTATTTGCATTTGGGTTACTACAATATTTACAGATATGCATCTTAAACGTTATTTACGCTGTTCATAATACAATAAAATGCTTTTAAATACTCGTTCAACAAGTCTCAAATCTATGTTCATTATTGAACGAGTATTTTGCAGTCGGGTAATACCGACCGCAACGTCTTTACTTATTTTCTGTTTTCAAATCAGTCACCAACAAGAACTCAAGCGTAAAACAATTGGAAATAAATATTTGATCGATAATTTTATCGCAATTAAAGACCTGTTTCGTATCGCCCATTTCGCCGGGTCGCTGTTGTTTTTGCTATCAAGATCATAAAAAAAATAAATAAATGTCCGATTGTAATAAATAAATATAGTTATGAATATAGATTCATTTAATGGGGGGTCAGATACTCATTTAAGCCATTAGTATCTATGTCCTAATCTCATCATAGACGAATCCTACAATGTATATATACCGTAAAAAAAAATAAAATTATCTAAGCTTATCGCATGCTACTCTCAACTGATTAATAAGCTCAACTGATTAATAAACTCTCGTCATTTGTGTCTTTATGAGTATGAGTCGCATGAAATATTTAACTACTTGTTATGAAATCAAATCATAAAAACAGATTAAGTTATAAAGTGTATAGATTAAAGTTTAAATTGTATGGAGGTGTTAAGAATTTTTTTTTGTTATTTATTAGGTAAATGATTTTATAGACTCTTAAAAAGCATGCATTAATCTGACTTCCTTTCATTTTCATCCCACCCGCTCAATGTTTTTTAATATACACAGTAAATTATATGTACAAAATAATTAATAAATACAAAAAAAGTATTTAAGTATGTCGGTGTACCCGCGAGGAGTCAAACCCACACCCTAGACATTCGTTATTGAGCTTTGTTTTCAACAACAGCGCGATGCTGCTTGATTGTTAAACAAAGCATAAATAGCATTTATTCACTTTAAATTTTAAAAATTAAAAAAAAAAATAAAATATTTCTACTCGATTTGAACTTCAATCGCATTGCACTTCGGAAAAAAGCAATTCACAATTGTTTACACCCTGAATCCATTGATTGCTATATTGAATACGCATATTTTTCATTTTTGATGCCCTTTGGCCACAATTCACAAAAATTTTCTTGAAATTTGGCGAATAGACAAATTTAAAGTTTTTAATTATGCCCTAAAAATTAAGATCGTATGTCTACAAAAAAGCTTATTTAACAACCTATGGTGCAGCCGCCTCACAACTGTGCTGCACGCATATTGTGTATCTGTGTGTGCACGTGTTGCTTACTATTAATGAATAAAACAATTTTTTAAGAATTAGTATTACAGCTCAATGGATTCAGGGTATCTCTTAGTCGAACCGTCTCGACTAGAGTTTCGTTACTTGTTTTGTTTGGAGTCGCCCAATTATAAAAAATACGTACCTTCCGTTGATATCGGGAGTTTTTAATAGTACATGATTATAACCCGATTTCTTTCTTTTTTATACCCTGATCCAATTAATTATTTTTCATTAATAGCAAATGCATAGTGCGCAGTTTATGCGGCGGCAGAGCTGTTTAATGAGTTTTTTTCTAGACATACATTAAGGGCGTAACAATTCGTAACAATTGTACCTATTCTCTAGTATTATCAGTTTTTGTAAATTCCGATTATCGATTATAAGGTAATGGGATAAGTTATCAAAAAAAAATTAAATAAACTCGTACAGCGTATAGTATCGAGCATTTTGCTTCTTATTTCAAATCTCTAGCTTTTGTGGTTTACGAAATGCACGTGTTTACACGGACGACTAACGGACGGACAGACGGACAGGGCTAGTTCAACTCAGCTCATCGAGCTGATCAATAATATATATACTTGATGAGGTGTGGCACGTTTCCTTCTGCCTGTTACATACATTTTCACAATTCAGGCTATAATAAAGCGGCTCAACTCGTAATCATAAAAAAAATTTTTTTACTCTTATATCTCGCTAGGTTATAGAGATCATAGGATAGATAGATCAGAGAAAAGTGTATCGCTAGACTCAGGATTGACAGTATATAAAATATAAGGCGCAAGGTCCTCCTTCTGCTACACATGATATATTTTGTTAAAGATAGAAGTCTTCAAAGTAGTAAGGAGATTTAGTCAGATATTTTTTCTAAATCTATGTTAGTTTGTGAGTGTTGATGTTTAATTTTGTTAACTTAATAATGTATATAATATACTTTATATGATATAACATATGATATGAGCACTATTTGTATTCTGTCTGGTATACAAATTTTCGGGGTCGCAAGTCTAATGCAAGTGATTTAAAATGTTTTCAATTGTGGTGCAGTTTCTGAGAAATTGACATTTTCTGAGCATCCCAGAATAGAATTTGATTTGTTAAGAGAAATGTAACCAAACACTACGAATGAATATCGACAATCACGACTATCTCTCACCTGTCCTTCACCAACCTCGCCTGGCCTCAACAACTGTAATATTGGTTTTAAATTAAATTAAAAACGCTGGACAACATTCAATTTCAAAATTATTAGTTAACTTAGTTCGATTTAGTTCAATTTCAAAATTATTAGTTAACTTAGTTCGATACAGGCCTTTATTCTGGCCTGGCTATATAAGAACTATACATATGTTTGCTGGTGAGCGAGTGAAAAAATGTATTTAGAATTGGGATTCAGGTTCAGGTTCAATCAATCAATCAATTGATGCATGAAGATCGTCGTAAGAATAATTCCATATATGCAGAGCTATATATATATATATATATATATATATATATATATATATATATATATATATGTGTGTGTAATGTAACTTATACATATGTGTTATTCTCGTCAGATCTCAACTGGTAGTTAACTATAAATTAAATAACTTGAATATTACACGATTGAGCTGGACCCGACGATATATTCAGCTTTTAGCTCGAGACAGACACAACTGAATGTTTTTACATTCACCAAGAGCTGAATCTTTTGAATCTTAGTGCCGACGACCATGATACGATAATTGCACATAAATGTATCTAAATGCATATTCTGAATTTTTATTGCAGCCGCTCACTTCGATCTAATCGTCTCATATACATATGGATGAGGCTTATGAATATTCAAGCATAAATTTCTTTTTCACAATGCTAAATATATATTTGTTTAGTATCCTTGACGTCATTTATTCTGAAAACATTTTCAGTTGCGGCGCTTCTTCCCTCTATATTTAAATTCGAATATCTGTGATTTGCTTAAATTTCGCACACAATTATGGTGCACACTTACAATTGCATTCAACAATGAAATTCTTTTCTAAAAAGATTTCGCACATGTTGTCTCTTATATGCGAAAAAATTATTCATCTGCCAGTGCAGCAAGAGTATTCTACACGATCTCACGAGTAAACTATTATTAGAACTCTAAACCGGGTGGACAAGGAGAAGGCCATTCATGCATATAGTGTTTATTATACCGTATACCTATATAGAAAAAATCATTCTAATGATTCTAGTTCGTTCGTAATAAATTATGACCAGGTAGCTATCATATTACAGATTGTAGATATCATTTCAAATCTACAAGCTTAGTTTCAAGTAACTATTCTCAAACAAAGTTCTAACCACTTATTTAATACGTATGCTTGATATGTATTGTAATTGTAAATATATATTTATATATCACAAAAGCATAAACAATTTGAAGTTGTGTGAACGATTTTAGTATATTTGGAATGTCTTACCCGTGTGTCCATGACTTCGCCGGGGCGGAGTTTCTTCTATGGAATGTTTGTATTTGTTGATTGGCATATACATATATATGTGCGTGCAGATGCAGGTGTGGGTGTACGTGTGTGATTTTGGTTGTGGTTGTTGGTTGGTTGAGGGCGGTGGAGATGGCATTTAGAGTAATTTTTTTTTATGTTGTTCGGTTGCGTTGCGTTCAGATGTGGGCACAGTAAAATGGATACCATTGTGATTTTGTTTTTATGGTAGTAAATAGTGTTGTTGAGGTATTGTTGTTGTTAAGTGGACAGTTTTCATACATGGTACATAGAGAAGGGTACATAATAAATATATATGTGTGATTAAAAATAGGTATTATTTACATGTACGCTTAATAAATAACACGAATAAAGTCGTTATACTCATATTTGATAAATAAAATAGACATTACATACAATCAGTCAGTTAAACACGCTACATTCAATTTATCAAACAGATGGCATAATTAGCATGGACATAAAATAAATCGTCTATTTGTATAAGTCTATCGGTCAACAGTCTAATCCAATCTTATCACATTGAATTTTTGCAAAACGTATTTACTCAGCAGTTTGAGTGAAACTAGAATATTGCTAGTTTCATCCTTTTACTACTAAAAAATATGGCATATAGTTTAAAAGGAAAAATACGAATATATTCTAAATGCTCTTCTTCATCAAAATTAATTGGTTCGAAAGGTTACCTACATTTTTCTTTCATACAAAAGAAATATATCAAAGACTTATGTAAGAGGATATATCGAAATCTATTGGATCAGATGCGGGAAAAAAAAATCGAAAAATGTTCCAGCTTTTAAATATTGAATTGAATAGCTTTGGAATATATATATTTAATTATGAATATTGACACAAATGTCTAATGTTGAAGAAAATAAAGAATGCTTTAAATTCTAATATAAAAGTATGTGGGGTATATACAAACACATATGTAATAGGAAAGCAAAGTCTATCGTGAAATTATCCGAAGTTAGGAAAAGCCGCAAAGGACATGATGAAGAGTATTTTGGGGATATAAACAATATCATTTTGAATTTGGAAGTAAGCATTAAAATAATATAAAATTTAAATTGATAATGTGATTTACGTATCTGATATAAAGCACTAATCAAACTATTTGAAAAATATAAAGTACGTAGGAAACGATGAACAACTCATTAAATAATTTTTTTGGAAACTACTTTTTTCGTTGTTTTTATTTGAGGAGTAATTAATTACCTCATCATTAATGATAAGCGATGGTCGCCGACCTGTGTCTGCTGGGGGAACTAGAGACCCGCGTCGACTTGGCGGATCCGGTGCTAGGGACGGACGTTTCTCCCGTATGACTTCGATTTTCGGTGGTTCACCAGGTGCTGGAGGCTGCATTTTGGGTACCTTGGGTTTGTCATCCTAAATAAAAAAATGTGTTCATAAAGGTTAGTAAATAATAGATTGTATGTCCATCCATAATACATTGTAAAAACAAAAATTATTTATGTCATATGTAATTCCTTTGGGGAAGCTCGATCGAAATGTATCTATATTTACGCAGGCTTATGCTTATTAGTATATTATATTTAGCTTACAAGTAAATGCAAAACAAATATAATTTCATTTGTACAACATCCGCTAAGTCGTCAATCAAGATAAATTAATTTTTTATTTTATTTTTATTTGACTTCGTGTAACCATACTACTATTGCAAAGACGAGGTATTGTGAGGTCTTATTAAAGACGAATATATATATATATATATATATATATATATATATATATATATATATATATAGAGGTATTTTTGTTGCGACAGGCCAATATGTAATACGCACCGCAATTACGATCACCTTAACGATGGCTGACATTTTGGACAAAGGATAATCCTTGCCGTATTTTGTATACTCAATCGGCTTTACGAATGCATTGCATTTGTATTTGAAGTTGGTATTCGGTATATTTGGCTTTTCGTTGACAAGCGATCAATTGTGATAAAAACTTGGACCGTTTATCATGAACGACAAGAGGAGACAGACATCGAGCATTTGGATGGTATGTGTTTGTGTGGTATGTGTTTAAATATTTTCACAAAAGATTTCGCCACATTAATATATAAAAATATAAATTCTGTTTTATGCATAGTATAACAAATATATGTATATTGAACTTATAAATATACATTTATATTTGTATATAACATATATTGAAAAACGAAACGAAAGCAACAGAAGCCAGCATGAGCTTCTTATGCACACATTCTCGGTAAACACATATATATTATGTAAATAGTATCTAATGTTTTTTTGTTGCATGGTAAAATAGAAAAAAAATATTTTGTTATTTATATTAAATACTATATTCATACATATACTATATATAAGATAATATGTGTATAAGAGTGTGTGTGAATATACATCTATTCGTGCTAAAAAATATTGAATTTGCATCTTTGAGCACACATTTCGACTTTTATAAATATATACACTTAGGTATTCTTTTAAGTATAATATACATATTGTAAACGTATAATAATAGCAAAAATTGACTATTAAAATCTGTCAAAAATCTGAAGAGTGGGTTATGATTTACCTTCTTCTGCCAACTACATACATACACAAATGTTAAAGTATACTTTAAACTCAAAGAATAAAAATAAATAATATCCTAAAATGTCATTTTATGAATTATTCTCCGATTTTCGTTATTCATATCATACATATCAGCAGTACATAAATTTGAAAGATTACAGTTTCATAAAATTAATAAAAGGAACACTAATATCACATTTACCTTTGGATTGTTGGCGGTTAGTTTCACTTCTGGTGGGTCTTGGTCCGGGATATTAACAACAGGAGTGGATATCTCAGGTTTGGGCTTATCAATATCAATACGCTCATATTTATCTAACTTTGGCCGGTCATAATCGTCTACAATGGTAGCTAAGGCTTCTGGTTTTTTCAGTTCAGATATTTGCGCTTTGGATGCTTTGGTGGGATTAAACTCTTCCGTTGCATTAGCCTTTACCAAGCGAATAAAGTTGTTTTGGAACAGGTGAGTAAATACTAATTCACAACTAAATGGCAATTGTGCGATTTTCTTTGAAAGAAGCCAGCGATATCGGCGATATATTAAAGATCAAGCAAAAGCAAGAGGTACACATATCGCCCTTGAAAGTAATAGAAGGATTGCTTATATAGATTGAAGAAGCTCTTATTTACTAATATAGGAGAACTATCATAGTTTCAATACCCTACACATTTTTATTCATAGAGACATTGAAACATAGACAGAAGAGACAGAATGAGAGAAACAGAGAAAGAGAGAAAAAGAAAGAGAGGAAGAGAAAAAATCCAAAAAGCTTTTGAGACAGAATGATAAAGAAAAAGACCAAGTAACACGAAGGGCAAAATACAATCACAGCGAATGAGCGAAAAACGTTTTACATTCGAATAGGAATGAAAAATATAAGAAGCTAATTACTCCAAGGATAGAAAAGATAAAGTTTCAAAATGCAAGTAGCAAAGTGAGATTATATTGGTGATCTTAAAAAAAAATATATGTATATTTGTTTAAATGAGTTGAATAAAGTAGAAAAAAGGAGACATTTTGTAAGTTAGTTAATAATATGAAATGTGTAGAAAAATAATTACTTGGAGACATTCTATTAGGAAAGAATTGAAAGACAGATAGAAGTTTATTGTACTCTATAGATTCGCCACTTTGATTCAGATGTTCGTTTTACCTTATGTAATTGCTTGGCTTGTTGGGGTGCAACCTGTTCTTTAGCATCCTTTATTACGGGTTTCAAAACTACACCGAGGAAGGACTCGTTTTGTATGGGTTCCTTGGTCATCAAGGTTCTGACTGAGGAACGACGTCGTTGCTTTATTATATCCATCAGAGATGGTTTCACTGCCTGAGAGGATTTTGATTTTATTTTTATATTATTTTTTTTTTATTTTTTTTTGCGTTGCGAGTTAGTTTGCCCATTTTCAAATTTTTTAATTTAAAACGTATTCTTACATGTACTGCTCAATATAAGACACATTTTCCTAACATTATAGATATATCGTTCCACCAACTCTCAAGGTATTTTTATATACTTTTTATAGCTCTGAATAGCTGGCCACAATATTACTTTGATGCATATAAGTTGACATTCATTAGGCTTACCAGTGACATGCATTTAATAGTTAGTTCGATTTGTTGGATTAAATTCACGCAAATTATAAGCGAGGTTCTTGTTCTAAAATTTCAAAATTGTGTGGGTTTTTTTGTTAAGAAATCCGTTATATGTTATTAATTTTCCCCTTTGTCCCTGTTGCTAAGGAATATGTACGAAAAATTCGTCTGCAATGATTTCACGAACTATGAACCTCAACTTCTCGTGTATTGATTGCTGTTTTTTGTATGGCAAGCGTATGGATGATTCGTCAAGCCTAATGCTAACACCTTGAACGTTGTCATTTTGATAGTATTTTGAGATGGTTGGACTTACCTCATCCGTTTTTTCATCAGCTTTTGGTTTATCTTTCTGTTTTTGATTGTGGCGTTGTGTTTTAGGAGGCAATGAAAAATGGTAAAGGAAAGATAAATATATAGGTTTACATTTACAGAGATCATGCTCATTCCGACTAATTAGACGAATGTTGATTACTTCCTTGCTTAAAATTTATTTTATGCTAAGATTGTATTGCTTAGATTTTCCCAGAATACATACATTTTATAAATTTCCTTATGTAAATGTATGTACATATTAAAAATATGACTTACCTCTGGCTCGACAATCACTGGCTTTAGTGTAGCACCATCTCTAGTATCTTCGTCATCAGGTAATTTACCTTTGCCCATTTTGAGTGTCTTTGGCTCCTCTAATGGTTTTTCAATAGCCTCAGATTTCTTTGGTATGATCACGTATAACATCAAACATATAATAGACATTGAGTAAACAGGCAACAAATTAATACATTTAACTAGGTTTTAGGTATGGAAGGTATAGTCAACATCGCCTAGCCCTTTACCTTTGGCAAGCCATTCTTTTGTGAAACCATCTCGGCTGCCTTTTTGGCATTGTCTAACGTGGGCTTCTCCATTTTATTTGGTATTTCGAGTTCCCTGGTAAAGTCTGTTGGCGTAAATTCGGATTTTTCGTATTTCTCCAGTTGCGGTCGCTCGTAGTCTGGAATTTCCGGCAGCTCCTCATATTTCGGCTTGGCCTTGGTCTTTGCTTTTGCTTTTGGCTTTGCAACCTCGAGCTTAGGTTCCTCCTTTGGCTGTGCAACAGACGTTTTACGGAGCTTCGGAAGTTCTTCGGCAGGCTTTGGCTCTTCTATTGTCTATTTTGGGCAATTACAGGGCACAGCATTAGAACGTACATATTAATGTTAGAAAACAGACAGACAGTAGTAAGCCCATTGACTGTCAGAAGGTAATTTTTTCACACACATATATAAAAGATTATTTCACAGATATATAGACAGATATTTTATATTAAACGATCATTATATAGATAGATAGATAAGTTAATAAACAGATAGATATATCTCTATGTATAAAGATTAGACAGATAGACAGATAGGTAAATAGATAAGCAGATGGATAGATAACAATGCTGATAGAATGTCATACAACGAAATATATTGGCACCTAGTAAAACACTGAGCGAGTTATATAACTTGCAAATTCTTATGTTTGAGCAATAGGTTATATAGGTATATTCAGATAATGTGCATCTCAACAATACATAAATTATCCGATCACCTTGTCTGCTTCATTTGTTTTTTAAAAAAAACTTTAAGTGAAAGCGAGAAAAGATAAATAGTGTATAATAGCTTTTATAACCTAGAAAAGTAATATCAAGAAAATGTTGCATGAAAAAAAACGTTCGGCTTAAGCTGTATTATTGTATGTCCAATAAAAAATAATTTTTCCGCTTGGCATTCTCTTAAGACTGACTTCTTAAATAGCACGACAGTAAGCATTGCGACTTTGATAATTTTGAGCTCATCTGCATCACTATTGATCATTCTTTGTAAACAAACTCGAAGCTTGCGATTAGGCGTGAAATTTGAAAAGAAAGATAGAATTAGAAGCGTAGTTTTGAATCACATAGAGTAATTTAGGGAGCAGCGGTTATTGAGCAGTGTCCCATTCTTCTCATATGTCATCGCTCACCTTTGAAACACGCCTTTTTTCAGCTGGCTTCAACTTGGGAATCTCTTCCTTAATAGATTTCGGATTATTGTTCGCCTCAATTTTTTTGCTTTCAACCTGCTGTGTTGGGAGATATTTATAAAGCTGTGCTTGAAAATAACCTACTTTGTTGATTTCCATTGAATAACTTAAATATAATCGAAGTACCCAATTTATTTGATATTTTATTCATAACTAGTAGAAAACATTTAAATAAATAATACACACGTCTAAAATACATACCTCCAAAGCTTTCTTGTCAATCACAGATGAGCGGCGAGACTCTGATACGCTCTCTTCAGTCTTTTTACATAGAAGTGAAGGCAAAAAGAGGAAACACATAAAGGAAATTAAGGGTCTGTGTGGGGTTGGTGTTAATTATTGTTAATGCTTACCGCAATGGAAGATTTCCTAGATGCAATCTTTGTGGCTTCCTCAGAGGTTTCCCCAGTGGTTTTAATTATTGACTTACGACGTACCTCAGACTTTGATTCTTCATTAATGGACACAACACTAGCCTAATTTAAAAATGATCAACAACATTATGGCATTTGATCACTAAGGCAAATACAAAACAAGCAGTTGGCAGACCCTGACCCTAGGCAACAAATATACTAAATATATTGTATCTGTGAACATTTACAGGTAAAAAATAAATAAGAAAACTCTAGTCGGGGGGACCCGACTATCAAATACCCTGATTCCATCTGATCTTAAACTTTGAATATACACTATAGCTTGTATGTTTAGCATGTTTAATAAGCACAAAAAAAAAAAAAAAAACAAGAAGAGAACTCTATGATGGCTCTAAAATATAACGTGAATCACTTGAGCTGATATACCAATCATTATGCTTGCGCTCTGGGTACTGCTCACTTTCCACAAAGGCAGCAGCATTAGCTGTACTATGGAAAATTAATTGCTTAAAACTTTAATGAAATTTTCAGGAAATAATGACATTTATATGCAGTATAAGTTTTTGTGTTTTTTATATGGGGTATATATATATAATTTCCTTATTATCCATCCATAGCTATCAAAAATTTGGCTTCGAT
Organism: Drosophila mettleri; assembly: GCA_035047625.1. Classification (NCBI taxonomy): domain Eukaryota; kingdom Metazoa; phylum Arthropoda; class Insecta; order Diptera; family Drosophilidae; genus Drosophila; species Drosophila mettleri. Next base: position 1,420,648 of record JAWNPI010000096.1, read on the forward strand.
TTGGAGCCCTATCTAGAATGATCTACAACTTATTGCATGTTTCTATCTTTAATAATGTGTTTGCTAGGGCTCCAAATCGAAGCCAAATTTTTTATAGCTATGGATGGATAATAAGGAAATTATATATATATACCCCATCATTTGATAAGTAAACTCAATATTAATTAATTAATTAACTGAGTATACTCGTAACTCACCTTACGTTCCACCTTCTTCAAACCAATTTGCTCAGCAGGTCCTTGCTACAAATGTAAAAATTAATAAGATTAAATTTCTGATGTCTATTTTTTGTTAAATTTTTAGTTTGTTGTAATAGTAACTGGCATGCGTTTAGCACTATAAGCGACTGCTTTTGTATTGTGTGCTCTTGTAAGTTTCGGATGGATCCTTCTAGAAAAGCTCTTGATGGATATTTTCATCCTTACCTCTCCCGTGTCGGGTTTGAGACCGTTGTCAGTGCTAGGTTCGTTAGATGCATCTGTTTTAGGCTCCTTTGATTTTGGTACTTCGGCTGCGTTTGGCTTCACATCTGACACGGACTTCTTTTTAGCTGCTTTCTTCTCTTCTGGGACGATTTCTGGTTTTTCAGTCTGCGAATTTTCACCAATTTCTGAATTCTTTTTTAAATCAGAGATTTTCTCCGCTTGTTTTGGGGCCTTCTCTTCTATAGGTGTTTTTTCCATTTTACTCTCTATGACTTTAGTTGGCTTCTTTTCAACCGGTTTGTCTTCCTTTTTACCTTCAATATCTTTTGGTAATGCCGTTTCTTCTTCGACACTTTTCTTATCAATTATTTCAAGCGATTTCTCTTCTGACTCTTTTTGATTTTCTTCTGATTTTTTCTTTTCTTTAGGAGTCTTAATATCTTTCTGTTTCTTTGTAACTTCCACTTGTTTCGACTCTTTGCCAGTTTCTTCTCTGATTTCATCGTTCTTGGCCTTATCTTCGGCTTCTTTTTGCTTATCTCCAGTCTTTGCCTTTTCTGCGGGAGTATTTATATCCTCCTGTTTCTTTATAACCTCCTCTTTTTTCTTTTCTTCATACGATGCTTCTATGATTTCATCCTTTTCAGCCTCTTCTTCGATCTTTGTGTATTGTGTAATGTGTATTTAGGTTGTTATTAACAACATTTTGTAAAGAAATAGACGAAAATGTTAGTGTGAAAACGTTGGAAACCCACAAAGGTTTCAAGCATAGTTAAAGTGAACTTCAGACTTAAGTTGTTTTAGTATTTCCTTAGGTCTTCAGAGTATAAAAATGGTAATGAGAACTTTGTATGTACAATTAAAGATTATAGATAAAATAAGTCGGTACATGATATTTGAAAAATGAATATAATAGTGAATACAGATATCTTTAAAAACAGTTAAAGATATGTCATAGACTTCGAAACAAGAATAAAGGGTGCCATAAAATATGCAATAGACGAAGCATACGTAGAGTAGATAGACAGAAAGTCCAACAAAAAGTAGAATAAAAGCAGATTCTCGGGACAACATAATTAAAAACAGGTAGTTAAAAAATCTATAAAAAACAGCGAAACGTGAGAGTTGAATAAGAAAATTCAAAAGAGAGAGAGAGAGAGAGAGAGATAAAGAAAATAAGAGAGAGGGGTGAGAGAGAATTTAGAGAATTTTTAAATTTTATCAACATTTCGAACCTCATCAACTTCAGAATGTTTGACGGGCATCAATTTCACCCCAAAGATATTTGTCTGTTTCGCTGCAGAAACATTGGTGAGTTGCTCCATGGACTTTCGCGACTTAAGCTTAGGTACCTGGTACATAGTTAAGTCCGACTGTGAGGAATACAATAATTAGATTAATATACAGTGGCTCTAACCAACTATTGTAACTCAATAAAAATGTTATATTACGCAACTGTATATTTGAAGTAGACTCACAGTTGCCAATTAACTAAAGATGACGAAAAGAGTGTAACTAATTATGTATACAACTATATGTGTATATATATGCAAGTTTGTATGTAGTACATGCAAAGGGTAAAAATAATACTTCCAGGAGCTTTGCTGGCTTGCTTAAGGAACGAAAAATATTTTTAAACAATTTTTGAGGTTTGTTCACAATTTATTTATGTATATATGAATAGGGAATTCATAGACTCACTAACCGTTGCCTGAAGAACGGATAAGGAGGTAGCCTGCTTGGCTTGAAATTTCTGTGAACTTTGTTTCTGCACTTCAGAACTAAAGGCAACTTGTGATTCGTTGACGTACTGTTGCTGTTGTTGTTGCTGTAACTGTTGCTTAGTTTGCTGTACTACAAGAATTGACTGCTTCTCATTAATCGTAATCTGTTCGTGAGAGGAGACACTGACTTCCTGGCTGTCAATTGAAGTTGTCTGGACGCTTAGGGAGTTTTCAGCTTGTTGCTGTTGCTCTGATCGGATGTCTATCTGTTCTTCGTGGACTTCTTTGGCTTTAGTTTTTTCAATTACCTTACGCTTCTTTTCAGCTTCCTCCTTGTCCTTCTCAGCCTTCTCGTCCTTCTTTTTGTCTTTCTTTTCTACAGTGATCTTACAGGTTGACTCATCCTTGCCAGCTTCATTTATTACAATAACCTTATAATTTGAAGTGTGCTCTGCTTTGGCACTGCTAAATGTCAAACGCGCTGTCGTGCCATCAAAGGTTGTGGTTATGTCCTTTGTCTCACGAATGAGAGTGCTACTCTTATACCATTCGACCTTGCATTTACGATCCGATTGTTTCAAGCTAATTAGAAGCTCAAATGTCTTTGATTCGGTAACCTTCTGGTCGACCAGCTTGCGAGCAATTTCTGGCTTAGTGGGCTTGCGCTCTTCTTCTGGGATGTCAACAAGATTGACGACCTGGGACACAGCCTCACCCTTTTCATTGCTGGCTACTAGCTTATAGGCGCCCTTATCACTATCCTCAACTTCGTTAATCTCGAGCTTTACGGCAAATTCACCTTCCTTCGTTTTCTCAACTAGATAAACGAGGCGTTTACTTTCGACAACCGTGTTGCTCTCCTTGTACCAAGTACATTTCGGCTCAAATTTGGATGCGACTACGCACTCGATGACAACTGTTCGTTTTTTGATTATTTTGATTATCTTGGGCTTATCTTTTATAACAGGCACAACTGTAAATATATAGTTAGAATTTATTAATTAAACATTTTAACAATTACAATTCTCATTAAGAGAATTACTTACTTTCAATATTGAGCGTCAGGTTGGCGTTCAATTCACCCAATGTGTTCTTAATATTGCATTTGTATAAGCCTGAGTCTTCCAACTGCGGATCAATCAACTCCAATTTGATATAGTACTGGTCGCCACGTGATTCCATGGACATTTTTAGCTTATTGCTTTCTTTGATGACCTCCCCGTTGCGGAACCAAACAATATCAGGCCTTGGATCGGCCTTCACTTTGCACTCCATGATCACAAGTTTACCATTGTTTTCAGATATAATGCGTGGCTTCTCAACGAATGTTGGCCCTTCGCCTTCGGGCTCGGGCTCTGCTTCAATGTTCAAATTGAGATTTGCATTCGATTCGCCGTACTCGTTTTTCACATTACATCTGTAAGTTCCGCCATCTGTTGCGCCGGGATCCTAAAAATATTAATTTTTTGAGTACTCTTCTTACTTTCAAAATTCAATACCGCTTATGTCTCTCCGCATTTATATACCTAATTTTAGCGAAAAATTCATTATTTCAGTCATTGAGATAGTGAAAGTATTCGTATATAGCATTTGTTTTTTATTTATCTTTACCTTTATTTCCAACGTCAGTTCATAAGTGTCTTCCGCGATGACAGTGCTGTTTATTTTGATCTTTTTGCTCTTCTCTACTAGATCCTGTCCTCTGTACCATGTGACAGTGGGTTCGGGCTTAGCCTTACATTTGCACTTCATGGTTATCAAAGTGCCCGTCTCATTTGGTATAATCCTCGGTTTTTCAATGAACGATGGAGCAAAACCATTTGCGTCGTTTGCACCTATATATATATTTTGAAAATAATTATATATGTATATATTTTTAATATAAACATATTTGAATCTTTGAATAATTTAAAATATGGGTTTTTACATATATGCATACAGGAACAAGAAATCGACGTGAAAGTAATTCACATATAAAAATCGAATAAAAACGCCTGACTTTCAAGCTATTGTATACACAAACGACACAAAATTATTTAAATTTACATATAATGAGAGTTAAAAAAATGGGTTTTCAATTACATTAAATCAAAAATCAACATTAAGCATTTAGATTATGATGATCTTGACAAAATAATAAAGCTGCTGTGGCAATTAGATATGAATATACAAAGCGATATTCGTATGTGAATGGATTGAAACGGAGCTTGTTAAAAAAGCAGAGATTTTATAAAAAATATTTAAAATAGGTGATATTATTTATATGTCTGTATGTAATATTAATATATATTTATATTTATTTATATATATGTAAATATTGTATAAATATCTGTTGAAATCAAGTAGACTGTTTACGGTTGGCTGTGCATTCAGATTATGGTGTAATTGTATTTGAAGTTTCTATATTTGGCACGTTCTTGTTAAGGTAGTGCTTGTAAAAATGGAGTATGTATACCTTGAAAATTAAGCGCTATATTTGCATTGCTTTCTCCATACATATTTATCGCATTACAGCGATAATTACCGCCATCATCCTTTGTGGGATTTTGTATCTCGAGTGTTAGGACGTAGCTATCTTTTGTTATGGCCTTGCGAGTCATTTTAGTTCTCTGACTGTCTGAGATTTGCTTATCTGAGCAATACCATGTTATATCCGGAATTGGATGCGCTTCCAGAATGCATTCCATTATCAGAATATCCTCCTCTTGGCGTATTGTCGGTTTTTTGGGAAATCGCGGTGATTTCCCATCGGGAATTCTGCGTGTAAACGGAAGTAGAGTAGAATTTATACACACACACATATATATATATATACATATATACATATATATATATATATATATATATATATATATATATATATATATATATATATATATATCTATATATATATATCTAAACATAATGTGAAGCCTTACTTTTTCGATCCACTTTCAAAATTTAAATTAATTGTTGCCACACCCGAGCCATGTTTATTTTTCGCGTGGGCTTTATACTCGCCCTGATCAGTGGAGACAACACTGCTTATCTCTAGGCGCGCCATATGATACAGTTTCTGATCCAGCGTCAATGACATTTTATAGCGTTTTCCCTCACTTAGCACTGACTCGCCATGGGACCTTTGTAATGTGATTGTACACAGAGGGAAATAGTTATATCATACTTATTAAGCAATAGTATTGCATGCATATTTGCTGTAACTCATGACAACTTCAACTGGGATTCTCCAGGTAGAACTCATTCCAAAATCAAAATTACCACATACTAGTACATATACAATCGTATAATATTCTTTGTTATCGTGGTATCTCTTTCGTGATTTGGGGATTTTTTTAGTGTCGGTTTTGAATATCTAAAATTGAAGTATTGATTTTCGTACCATGTCACCGTTGGTGTGGGATCTCCAACACATCTACATTCAAATGTTACATTTCCGCCATCTTCGCTTTGACGGATAACAGGACGTTCGGTAAAAGTAGGTTTAATTCCATCTGAACTCTCGGGAACGGGTGCCTCGTCGCCTACGAATTTTAAGTTTCTATGTTACACAAAATATCCAAATATGACTTTCTTATTTAAATTATATATATACTCTAAACACAACTATGTACTACATAGCTTCATATTTGTTTTAGAATTAGAGCAGACACTTTTAAATTATATTAAACATTTAGTTACTTATACATCTGTGTTAAGAGGGGCCAATCGGGTAATAATCGCTTCTGTGAATTTAATTGTGTTTTTGCTCTCCCGGTTAAATATATTTTATCTCTGCATACTCAGCAACGAGAATGTTGTCTCAGATTTGTATTGCTCTACAATTTACATTTGTCTTTATTCAGAAACACAGACGAAAGTATTTGAAGCTCGATTTTAAAAAGCTGGTTTAGATTAGCTGATGTCTTCTAAAAATAAAGCTAAGCTAATTATAAGTATAAAATTCATTCATATCTTCTAAGGGCATAGAGTTTGCAAATTAAAAATTAAATTTTGGGAGCTTGGGATTCTGTAAAGATATTTCCAGCAAAATGCTGTCACTAGAACTCGAAGTGTTATCTCCCTTTTTGACGCGTTTCTTTCACTTGTTGCACTAATAAATATGTGCTTTTATATATTATAATGCATTCTTTAATAAACTTAATACTTTGCATTAGTTGTTTAATAATAATAATAATAACAAGGTTAGTGCGATTCATACTCATAGTTTGTTTGTTGTTGTTTGTTAGGTTGCACGATTTTTGTTTCTACATTTTTGGTTACATGATCATGAAGAAGCTTTATTATTGCTACACACTCCTTAGACTAAAGTTATCACAGTATTTGAGCCACTATGCATATGCATATATCTACGACGCGGTAGAGGTAACTGGCTCAGCCCAGCCGCATTCATAGCCTTCATTGCCATTAATTACAGAATCATTATAGTGAATTACATTAGGCAATAATTAAATTGATCAGAACTTACTGTCAAAGTTGAGGCTAATGGTCGCATTACTTTCGCCCAGCTCGTTCTTTGCATTCACTTTGTACTTGCCAGCATCCTCAACTGTAACATTTTGAATTTCAAGCGTTGCAAAATATGAGTGGACATCCTTATCGATGGTGAGCTGCAAAATGGTACATCAGAAAGTTACAAGCTTTCGTAGGAATATCTGAAATTACCATCTAGTCGCAAGTGTACGAATAGAAGGTACCATTTCCAATAGCTTCTCTGATTCAGCTAAGGCAAGCGATATATGTACATATATATCTCACATTTAACGCGATGTTGAGATAAAATATTTTTGTATATTTACCTTATGTCTGGGAGATTCCTTAACGGGCGTGCCATTATGAAACCAAGTTATGGTGGGTAAGGGGTCAGCATTAACACGACACTCGAACAGAAGCCGTTTACCGTCTTCTTCTTGTCGTATGGCAGGTTTTTTCGCGAATGTCGGCGCGAAACCGTCGATTTGTCTATAAATTTTTAGATGCTTATTATGAATTGCTCAAAAACAAACTTGAAGGCTTTCATCAAACAAATAAACAACACAAGCATTAATACATTCTTACACATAGCTAAGATCTGTGAGCTTATTGATCGTTTTGGACTTTTGCTATGATTATTATACAATATCAGACGATTAGTATTATTAAACTTGTTATCGAAGTAAGCGAAACGTTAAAATGCCCGACTTGCCATCCGTTTGGTTGTCGGGAAGCTGTAGCTTTTTATCAGTTGAGCTGGTAGAAACTGTTTCAACAGTTGACTTTCAGATGTGTCTTAATCTTAAGATAATACTTTTATTTTTAAATACATTTAACATTTTGAGGGCAATGAAGGAGAACAGAGTATCGAATTTAGTCAGACACAATCAACATTGAAAGATCCTCGGAAACCTAGGTTAACTCACCTTATGTCTTCGAGAAGTAAAAACTTGCCAACTAGTTTGTTAATAAAAAGCGTCTCATTATAATACATTAATTATAAATAAGATAAAATTTTTTAATGATAAAAAGTATTTCAGTAACTTAGTTTCTATTTATTGCAATTGTAATTTTCTAGTTTAATGTAGGCTTTAGCTAAGACTCTGTCAAAAAGGCATTTCAGCTCAATTTTAGGGATTAAAAAATGTAAACAACGTAAGCATCATTTGAGCGAAAAAAAAATATATAAAAAAGTAATGAAAAGTTGAGCTTACTTTTCTTTGGGTTCGTCAGCAGCTGAACAAAATATGGTAAGAGCGTTTATAATAAAAATATAATTTAATCAATTGTGTAAATTTTTTTGGGTAAAAATAAGAGGCATTTGGATAATTTGAAGTCTTTTTACGCATCCAATTTCCTATTCATCTTTATGCTATTTATTCAGTATTCGTAAACTATATAATTGTAGTTGGAGTCAACTTACGTGTAAAATTCAAATTTATTGATGCGGAGACCTCGCCTGATTTGTTCTTAGCTTTCACTTTGTAAAGGCCAGCATCCGTTTCAACAACATCGTCGAGCTCTAATACTACCGTAAACTTGTTATCCCCGATGGGTTGAATTTTAAATTTAGTTCTGGCATCCTCTGTTAGTTTATTGTCACTTCGAAACCACTCTATATCCGGCTTCGGGGACGACAACAGCTGACATTCAAATATCAACCGATTACCGTCATCTTCTTGATGCAGCTGTGGCTTCTTCACAAAGCTGGGAGCGAAATCTTCAGCCACCCCCATGCTGAGGGCTATCGTTTTTCGTCTTCAACGGCTCGGTAACAGGCTCTTAGACTCTGCAAAAATAGATGGCGTTTATATATAAACCTTATATATATATATAATATAATATATAAAATATATAAATAAGGAATGCCCGATTATAAGAATCAATCATTCTACGTCGCTTGCATTCATTCGGACCCACATGCACTGCACACACGCATTAGTTCTTGTCCTCTTTACTAAGAAGTTTATGCGGCTTATGTTGAATCATAAGTTATCGACAATATGGAAATGAAATGAGTAATCGAAAAACAAAAACAAACTTTTACTGCGTATGGTATTATCAGCATTTTGGTTTTTATTTCTAGTCTCTAGCTCCGTTCATACGGACGGGCAAACGGATATGGCTATATCGACTCAGCTCGTCGAGCTGATCATATATACTTTTGGGGGTGTGGCACGCCTCCTTCTGCCTGTTACATACATTTTCACAAAAAACTTATACCCTGAAATTTCATTTTCAATGGATTCAGAGTATAAATGGATACAATTATTGAATAGAATAATGAAGAAGCCCAAATACTATTTATTTATGTCGTATATGTAGTTGGAGTAGCAGGTCAGTACTTAATGTTGGGTATAATAAGATTCATATGCTTTTACAAGCATGAATGTCTAGGAATTTGTACTACAAAGATGCCAATACACATATGTATATATATAAATATTTTTTTTGTCTTTTTTTTCTGATTTGAATACAATATGCAGTTTCTGGATAAGTCCGTAAAATACATATACATGTGCACAAATTACCTATATATATGTAAATTGTGCACACGACTCATCGATATTTTGGAAGATGGAAATTTGATCGCCTTCCTTTCGGTCGGCACTAACATTTTATTGAAAAAAAAATTCCCACAGAAAACGAAAATTTGAATGTGTTACTCGTTTATTTTTAGTTTTGAGTAGTCACCGCTTGTTTTTCTTTTTTGTTATATATATATATATATATATATATATATATATATATATATATATATATATATATATATATACTATACATATAAATGTATGTATATGTATATGTATATGTACATATAAATAAATTAATATATAAATATATTATGTTATACCATTAGCATCTTTACGTCGAACAGACATTATGATATATATGCATATATATAAAATATATCATATATATAAGTACATATTTGATCGATAAGACTGAATGCCACATGAACTTAGTCATCACAGACATAGTTTTGTATGAATGTACTTTAGTCAAATGAAATATATTTATGTGTATGTGTGAAATCCATCTTTTAATGTACACATATGCGTGTATACATCCACATACATATACGCACACACAGAGCTGAATGTGCTGTATATTAAACAAATTGTGTAAGGAATATATCCAAAGTAGATATTTTTAAACATCGCTACATTCACAATTTTAAATACAGCTAACGAAAGGAGCAACGTATAGTCTACATACACATACATAAAGTCATGCATTTAACAATCCATATGCATAGATATGTACACATACACATGAGTTCAACCAATTTACTTCGCCTTGTGGCACTTGGCAAAGTCATTTTTTCATGACCGTTATACATATTCATATACGTGGGTGTGTGCATAGGCGTATATATATATATATATATGTATATGTATATATATATATATATATATATATACATATATATATAATTGCACGGATTATTAACAGTTGCATACATACAGCAAATAGTAATATTTGAAATAAACGAGCTTAGCAATTATACATTTGCTCTTCAGTTCACTTTTTATGGGATATTTATTCAAATCAGCCAGTGCTATTTATATACCCGACAACCGTTACACAATTCCACGAATAGACTCAGCTACATAAGCTCTAGCAATATACAAACACATATATACATTTAGCGATATGCTACATATGAATTTATTTTTAAATTTTTTAGTTTGGTACTACGTGTATATTTATATATATAAATCTATATATATATATATATATATATATATATATATATATATATATATATATATATATATATATATATATATATATATTTTTTTTTTTTTTTTAAGTTTAAGAGTTTGCAATCACTTTCATTTGATATAAACACAACTGATCTATCTATATACTTCGTATATATATATATACATATATTTATATATTATAAATTATATGTTCAGTTTGGTACACACAACTATACTACAGATAACACAGTGCAACCCACAGCAAGAACAATTATCCTTCTGTGGAGACGAAGTGAACTCCACGACTGTTGATCTATTACTGTTTCTTTTAAACTGAATCTTGCAGCTTACGTTCTCTCTACGATGGCTTTTTGTACTCTCTTGCTCGGTGCTTCTCTCTCAGTCTCTGACACGCCGATGTCAGTTAGTTCTCATTGTAGTAGTGCACCTCGTGTGACTTTTATTTTTTCGGGTAAAGAGAATATAAACATTTAATTCAAAAGCAGTGACTATAGTCCACATAGAGAGACATATGTATGTGAATGTCTGAAGACATTTCTATATTGGCCTGCCTCCTGTTATTTGAACAGCAGCAGATTATTTATAAACATGTTTCATACATAAAAATATCCAACATAAATATAAATACCTGTACATAGCCGGCATTATTCAAACATTGTATTTATACACATGTGGTTGTGTTTGTCTAAAAATATTATTCTGATGTAGTGATTAACGCACAGTGTTACACAGTTTAGATTGAATTTATTGATAATAATTAACTATGCTCTTATTGCTCAAAATTGTGTCAATAAAACTTGAATCCAAAAAACAATTTAATTAAATAAGAACGTTGCAGTCATAGTTGGCGTAACCGACTGCGTGATACTATGTTTCCGTAGGTGCACCGGACTCCTACATAGGTGACAAAACTCTTTACCAAATCGAAACAAGTAACGAAACTCTAGTCGAGTCTGCTCGACTAAGAGATACCCTGAATCCATTGAGCTGTAATGCCAATCATTAAGAGCTTCATTTATTCATTAATAGTAACCAACACATGCACACATACACACACAAACATATGCATGCACGTAATATGCTCACTGCGCAGTATTGCGGCTGCAGAAGAGGCTGTGCTATGCAAACTTTATTGCTTAATAACGACATACGTTCTTAATGAAATTTTCGGGGAATGTTTATGACATTCAAATGTACCTATTTGCCAAATTTCAAGTCTCTAGTATTTGATATGCGTGAGTTATCGTTTTTGTTGAATTGTGGGCGAAAGGGGCGTGGCATCAAAAATCCAAAAATGACAAAATGTGCGGATTCAATATAGCAATCAAACACAACTTAGTGCACGATTCTATCTTTAACGGTGTGCACGCCAGACCTCAAAAACAAAGCGATATTTTCGATAATTATCGATAATAAAGAAATGGGACGAGTTATCGAAAAAAAAAAATAAACTCGTACAGCGTATGGTATTATCGAGCATTTTGCTTTTTATTTGAAGTCTCTAGCTTTTGTGGTTGCAGAAATCCAGGTGTTTACACGGACGGACGGACGGACGGACAGACGGACAGGGCTAGTTCAACTCAGCTCATCGAACTGATCAAGAATATATATACTTTATGGGGTGTGGCACGCCTCCTTCTGCCTGTTACATACATTCGCACAAAAACATTATACCCTGAAATTTCCATTTTCAATGGATTCAGGGTATAAAAAAAGCTCAACAGCAACTTAAAAGTGCAAACATGATATATGTCAATGTATCTTTTTCGATCCGGTTTATCACCTTGATTATATATTCCGAATTTTTCTAACGCTAATAGTGTTCAGAATATACCCTAATTGAAGAAAAATGCTATATTTTTCGACTCGATTTGCCACACCCCTGCTAGGACCAAATTACTAACCAACAATTCATAGGGCGGATCTGATGCTCAAATTAAGTTAAAGACACATAATTGTAATTTAGACACATTCCATTGCAGTGTTCTCTGATTTGTTTTCGAATGAAGCAAGTGGAAGAATTTCTTATTGTCTTTTTAATATTTGTTGTCTGCCTATTAACGACGAGGAATGAATCCGACGCCATGCAACGTCGATTATACATATAAGGAACTAGAAACTTGATATCTTTATAAATTATTTTAAATTTATTTTTACCACTCTTAGAAAAATTGTCTTAGAAAAATTTAAGGTAAAAAACACTGGCAAAAACTACAGTTTTAATGCAACCTTACTGATTGACTATGAAAGATTTTTGAAGCGTCTATTGCAAATATGATTTTTGTATAAATCCTTTTAGATATTATGAAACTTCTACGTTCTTGGTTATATTTTATAATAACAGACGGACGGATTAATATATTGTTACATGGGGTCCATACAAATTATTAATGCTGTTATGTTATAATAATTGTGATACGTTCAATAAAACAGTTATTTCCGCAAACAAAGCAGGGGTTATAATCCGAGCATAAATATACGAATACGAATACAGCCGACCGATTTACCCCTGCGTAGTTGAGGACCGCTCTCTTAGCAACCACTTTTAATATTGTTTGCTCTTCAATGATCCATTGAGTTAAGTCCCAAATTACAAATGTCTTGCTTGATATCCCTTTCCCAAACATAGTCAAGTTCATTAAAATATTTACTGAACTTAACTTTAACAAGCACCCTTCTATATGCGATGAAATTGAAAACTGAAAGTTGAATTGAAGCCGTCTTCCAGTTCACACCCACCCACACATATATATAAATATTTACATACATTGACATAGAGGCCAAAATAATATGCGAATTAACGCATCAATATAGAAGTGTTATTAAAAATTGGTTTTGGCTTGTCAGTTTGAATACGCAACCGTGATACTCTGATCCGCACAGAGGAACATGCGGACATTACACAAAACCAATATACTCTTTTTCCCTTGAGAAGAACTTAACTCAACTTTGACTGCTTCAATCACCAATTCAGAAATAAAACAGTACTTTAGTTTTTTCTCAAAATTATATTTTCTAATCACACCAACTATTGCAATGATTGGTGGCATCCTTGGGCGGAAATACACATATGCATTTTCTACAACCTTCATGCTTAAATCATATTTAAAGTGTTCATTGAAAGATATGTTGATTCAATTTTGTGGGCTTCAGAAGTGATACCTTGATATGAAAGATATGACAAACAATGCTTTAGTAGGTTGTTTGATGGCATGAAAGCTGCTTTAGATAGGGATTCATTATAATTATTTGTAATATGCATTGGACTTGTGCTTGCATCTATGCCCAAGGCGAGTAGAAACAGGACGCGAAAAACTGTTGCTTTCCAGATCCATGCGAATTCAGAGCGCTGCCCGGATTCGCGCCGCCAGAGGACGCCACACTGTTAGCATAGTTGTAGCTCATGTGTGCGTAGGAAGGCATAGCCGGTGAAATGCTTTCGCTCCCAAATGCCGAACCATGACCCATTTGACTTGGACTGCATGTGGATGGGCGAGCCTCCACGCTATGATGATGGGCAGCGGCAACAATAGCATTTGCAGTCGTGGATGTTCCCAATGTCGAACCTGGAGCTGGTGGTGGGGGCGGCAAGCCATAGGCAGATAGAGACTCGTATCCAGTTGAATTGTTGCTAGCTGGATTGGTGACGTTCACTGTGGGACTGCTGCTGACACTGGTGCTTTCGTTTGCGGCACCTCCAACACAAACCAGCTGATGCGGACCTAGGGGAGGCGGCCGCAGTGGCATGTGGCAAGGATACATTGAGGGCGGGGTCAGATCTCTCTGTTGTGCGATTGGCGAGTTAACTGTTGAATGACTAAAGCTTGGCATCGACGAAACCGCACTAACCAAATGTAAATTGTAAAACTATATAATAAACTCAAGAGAATTATTAAGCCAACTTACCCATAACCCTCACTCATCGATAACGCATTATGATGCATATTTGAGTACATGGCGCTCATTGAGCTGCTGAAGCCACTGTTGAAGTTGAGCCGCGGAGAAATGGACGGTACGAGAGTGTGAGGAACGTGGTGATGATGCTGATGGTGCTGATGCCTATGATCCGTAATCCCCAGACTCGGCGAACATTCATTACCAACGTCATGCGTTCCACTTCGAATTTGTGTATTTCCTCCTCCTCCGCCAGCTTGATGGTGACCCTCGGATGTGTCAAGGCCCCCAGTAGGAGTGGTTATTGGATTGGGTGAGGATAAACTGTTCATTCCACCTACAAATAAGGAAGAACAATCTCAGCACAACCAATAAAATACATTAAATTTGTCCCAAAACTTAAGGACTCCTATGACCCATGAACAATAATTAAACTAAAATTAGCAAAAGCGAAAAAAATTTGTCGATATATCTACTTTTTACTTCGTGGCAAGCCGCAGTAATCAATATATCTAAATTTTAGAGTTAAAAGTAAGAAGTTCGGCTGGTGAGTTTTGAATTCCGTTAAGAGGAAGAGAATATCGCCTTGTGACAGTTATTCTAAATCCTTTTAAGCATTGGGAACATGATAAATAAGGAAAAATCGTATATTCCAAGGAAAACCAATGGTTGATATACCAAAAACAAATTATACTTATGGATGGAAAGATATGTGTGAAAAGTTATACTTTTTGACGTTTCTAAGGTATAAATCTAAGCAAAAATCATAGAACGTAAAATTTCCAAAAAAAAACAATTGTTTTAATTGAACAAAAAATTAAATAAAAATAAGCTTTATTGGAAAATTGTGAAAACTGGAAAACTTACTTCCTGCCGATCCAACCAATAAGGATGAGCAGCCACCCAAACTATTGGGACTGTCAGTTAAAGAAGTTGTCGCCGAAGTCGAAGAGGAAGTTCCGTTTGTACCGGTTGAGTTTGGCGTTCGCCTCTGACTTCGTAACTTTTCCTCACGACGCCATTTTGCACGCCGATTCGAAAACCACACCTGGATCCTCGCTTCAGGTAATCCTATTTTTCCAGCTAACCGTTCACGTGCAAATACATCGGGATAGTGTGTTCTTTCAAATTCTGAAATGGATTGATTAAGATTATTTAAAAAACAAGTTAGAAAACTCTAGTCGGCGTGCCCGACTAGGGGATACCCTAATCCCACCCGTTCTTAGTTTTTTAATATAGTCCATAACTCGTATGTACAACCATATCACGCGACTTAAATCTATGACAATGGTACTAAGAATATCAATCAACGAAGAATTATGAAAAAAAAATCTACAAATAAATTATACCAACACACTTTTGCAAGCCCATAACAATTGTTGTTACTATTAAAAAAGAAGAATCGAATACATATTCACAATGCTGCAGAAAGAACTGATCGCAAATTTAAAGTAGGTAGACGAAAATTCAAAGCCAATTTAAACAAATTCAAACGCAATGGGATTCTTAGAATATATATAATATATGTGTGATATAAATTATGACCATGATGCTTGAAATGGACGGACAGACAGGGCTCAATCAACTCAACTAAGAGATATCCTGAATCCTTTGGGTTGATATACCAATCATTAAAAGATTCTTTAATTCATTAATAACTAATAACACATGCACAAACACACAAGCACACATAAGCATGCACGCAGATGCTCGCGCTCTGCGTACTGCACAGTTTAGGCTATACTATGGAAACTTAATTGCTTGCAAATAAAATGTTCAGGGCGTAATTATGTTCATATTCATATAAACTTTTTTGCAATATCGCAAGTCCCTAGTATGCGATATACGGGATTGAATTGTGGGCAAAGGGGACGTGGCATCCAAACTCAAAAGATTCATTAGAGCTATCAACCACAACTTCGTGCACGATTCTATCTTGAACACGGTAGGCTTTACAAACAAAACCAAATTTTCGATAGCTATCGATTATAAGAAAATGGGATGAGTTATCGAAAAAAGCAATATGGTATTATAAGACATTCTGTTTTATAGCCCTGTCCGTCTGTCCATGTGTCCATCCGTCCGTCTGTCGGTCTGTCCGTCCGTCCGTCTATCTGTCCGTACGAACGAAGCGATCTCGCGAACGGCAAAAGCTAGAGACTTGAAATAAACAAGTAACCGACCTCTAGTCAAGAAGGCTCGATTAAGAGATACCCTGAATTCTTTGAGCTGTAATAACACACGGACGGACGGAAAAATAGGGATAGTTAAAATCAGCTCGTTGAGCTAATAAATAATATATATACTTTACGCAACGCCTCCTTCTGCCTATTACATATTTTTTCACAAAAAAATTATACCCTGAAATTTCCTTTCCTTTTCCTTTTCAATGGCACGGGTGGCCGGAAAGTCACTTTAGACTGACTCGTCGACCGGATGAAGAATAAATATACTTTACGTCACACGTCTTTTTCGTTATATGAAGCATATGCATAAACCCGTTTTTCCCAATCTTCAGTAACGTTATACTAAATAAATTCTATAAACCGCAGATATACCACTTTAGGCATTATAATATTGATGGTTAAATAGCTAACATAAATAATTTTACTTGACAACTACGTTTTATTCATTTCATATACCTTTTTCGAGACTATCGATCTGATCATTTGTAAACGAGGTTCGGTTCCTCTGTAGTTTTCTTTTAAGAATCAATCTGGCTTGGTCATCTTCGCTCGCACCTATATTGGAGGTGCCACCATTTGAATTGTCTCCTTCACCAGAACCAGTTTCGTCGGATTGGTGACCATCCAGCTCTAGATTAGAAGATTATCAAAACATTTCGTTATTTTTTTTTATTTTATTATTCGAACTTTTACGCAAACTTCTTTGCATATTAGATTGTTATATTAATTAAATAAATTGTTATATTAATAAAATAAAAAAAAAAATATGCTAATAAATGTTAATATCAATTTTTCAATGCTCGCAACAATCCTGGATAGAAACTATTTGAAAAAGGGACCATGCACCGATCGTATTTAGGTATATGGATATATTGATAATTTCACCTGTTACAAAAAGAAGTGAGCACAGAAAACTTAACCAGTATTGGACTAAAGTAAATCAGAAAATCAGAGCATTGTTACTGCCACATCCAATTCTACTTCAAACCACATCAATACCCACATCTAAAACGCCGCAGGCCGCAACATTTGGATCTCGGCTTGTCACTTTTGATATACCAAAGGCAACAGTCTTGCTCTTTCTCTCTGCGTGTATTTGTGTGTGTGTGTGTAACTGGCATTAAATGTGAGTGAATGTGACAGAGCAAATAGATGCTGATAGCTCTGAGACATGCCGCAGGTCCGGACTTAGGTCCAGTCCAGAGCACACGTCACTTGCCTAGCAAACTGCAATGTGCTGACAGGCAACAACAGCAACAGAAACAGCAACAAGAACATAAACAACAGCATAGCTAAGGGGTAGGCCTGGAGTAGGGGTATGCGGTACACGATAAAGATAGCCGACCAACAACTACAACACTCCGCGACGATGGGATGAATGGTAAGACTAGGGTAGGCCAACAGCGCGACAAAACAACACTCTTTCACAGTTAAATATGTTAGAGACAAACCAGATAAGGCTCAAAGCGAGTAGAGCATGAGGTTTGCCAGATACGATTTTATAAATATGTATTTTGCGCTTTCTATATTTATGCACCCCATCAACACTTTCGTAACCATATCGCCCCATCCGCCATCAGCCGCTGTCACCGCTACCACCCCCACGAGTTTGGCGTTTAATGAAGTGTCATCGCCTGTAAAATGAGTCTGCAAATCGCATTAAAGTAACTACTCCCGGTTAGGGGTAATCCTGGCTGTCTCTCTGCCTGTCTGTCAGGCACGACAGCAATTCCCGTTGCCAGAGGCTGCAGATTAAACGAGCTACTGTTACAGTTACTTCTCGTGGCACACCCAAACAGTTAAGGCAAATACGCGGTCGGACTTCAAGCACAGATTTCATTTTCAAAAACTTTGGGGCGTATGTGGTTAAACTAATTAGATATTTCTTAAATGCCTGCAAATTATATTTTACCTGACATGCCGACGGCATGGCTGTAGTCTCTTCGAAAATAACCTGATAACCTAACATAATGTAAACAAAATCTAACAAAACATTAATATTAATGTTTAGTCGAATATAATGCTTAAACGAACTTAAACTTCTCAATTGCAAATATGGCCAAAGCATCATAATAAAGATTGAAGTTGAAGCTGAATACAAAGATGTTTAGTTAAGCCCAGAGATGCAAAAATAGATGCACTAAATTCAATGAATGAAAACATTTGAGGCGACATCAATTTTCAGATGGTTTCAAGTTTGGGAATTTAATATTTAGCATATTTCAATCTGAAAAATTACACTTAACTCAATATACAAAGTCGACATTTATACATGTGAGTTGTAACAACGGATTCCAGTCTGACGGACAGCCATAAATAGATACTTTGACATAAACGTAGACGACCTCAGTATACCTTATAGCCGTGTTTTCGAAGCAGGGTAATATTATAAGAATAGCGACATGCAGACTTGTCATGAATCAATTTAGCCAAGAATACGCACGATTGAGCTGGAATATCTCTTGGATGCTCTATAGTAGTGCCGGGCATGTACACCTCTCACCGATATGGGTGATTGTATTTTGCATTTATCAGTCTGCGTCCTCGCCAATTCGATAAGGACGATAAACCTGCCGTGCGTGCGTAAATAGTAGAAGCACGTGACCCAACGTCCAGAGCTTGATTGGCCTTCATAGACTTTCTGTTTTTACAACTTTGAACTTAGTTTTCCTCATGACTACAAGAATTGTAAAATATTTTCGCTTATGAACAGTGGAATTAAATATATGTATATGAACAAAAAATAATAAAATTATCCCAGTGAAAATAAAAATATCCTATACACCGTTGGATTGGTTTAACATTAGCGATTGAACTTTGTATAAAACAATTTAGTTTTGGTCTTTTCACTATTTAAAGAAATGACTTTATAGGGAAGCTAGACAAATTTCTTTGTTAAATGCTTAACCTACTAAGCAAGAAGAGTAACATCGGATTTACGTATGCTCTCTGTTCATAAAATGATATGAGTTATCGGAACAATATTCGGGAGAAATAAGCCATTTTCTATAGTATATATATCGGATTATAACAGAAGCTGCGCACTGTGGACAAATTTAGGATAAAGACAAAGGGACTTACTTGTGGCAATTATTATTTTTTAACTTTGAACATGAAATAGCGAATAATACTCCCGACAGAGCTCTCACTGAGTTTATCGGAGTACAAATGACTTATCTATATCGCAGCGAAAGTTGAGATAGTACAGCATTATGCCTCAAGAGAGTTGGAAAAAATTCACAGTTTGTTGAGAACGCATGATTCGATACTCGAATTATGAAATCTCGTCTGAAGAAATGCGTTTTGACCTTCTTAAATTTTTTTTAACAGTGATGACATTGTATGTGCATTTTACAATGACAATTTCCTAAGCTAATTAATTAAAATGAATATTCTAATATGATAATTTTCCAGGCCAAGATATTCAAAGAAAATAGTCAAAGCCAATATTTATCAAAAAAAAAAAAAGTAAATAGCAGTTAAGTATATCGTTTCTTGCAAAATAAAGTTTTAAATATTACTACGTGTCATAGGACAAGTTGCATATGGAAGACTATGGATAGTTCGCTCAAAAGTGGGCAGAGGTTTGATAGCCAAACTAAGCAGAAAATCCAAATGATTGGCTCCACTGCTGAACTATTTGTATTCAGTTTAAATGTCTGAACACCTTATGTTAAGTAAAACTGAAAACTGATTATATAGTTAGATTTGTGTCATCTACCTACATGTAAAGAGACCGTTATGTATGTCCAGATTTATTATTAAGTTTGCTTACGTTGAAGCAAATGTAATATTGGAACACTACGCGCAGTACATGAATATTGATTTATATATGTATATAAAACTTACCCTTTTTAAGCATCACTTCGTCGACTGCTGTCATGGAGCAATTGTCCAAACGACCTGTGGGGCCTCCAATGTTGATGAGATCACTTGGCGGAGTCAGGGGATGTCCCGGAAGTAGACTTGGAGCAGTTGACGTGCCGCCATTGCCATATCCCGTTACCGATATCACTCCGGCAGATGAAGCCATTTCACTGCCATTCAAAGGAGCCGCATACCAGGACCCAGTTGGATAATGTCGCGATGGCCAGCTCTGCTGCTGGTGCTGGCTATGTTGTTGCTGATGTTGGCCATGGGCGTGGATCGGAATCGAGTGGCTTGAGTGGGGATGCGGACTAAAATGGCCAGGCACACTCGTCATCAGCTGTTCGTGACTAACTGGAGTCGCCACAGCGGGTGTCGATAAGACAGGATCGATTGTTGGGACATGTTGGGTGTTTAGCAAGCGTATCTTCTCATAAATGGACTCATGTTCACTGCCCTCTCCCGAATTGCTAGCACCTCCGCTTTCCGAAGAGTTCAATGGTGTTGCTGTTTGTATTAAATCATTTGTGGCACTTGTACCAACGCCAATACCAACACCACTTGCTCCACTACTACTACCATTTCCATTGCTGTTACCTTGGTTTGTATTTGTGTTTGTGCTTGAGCTTGGATTAGAATTGAGATTCGCGCTCGAGCTGCTTGATCCGGCACTTTGTTGCTCTTTTTGTGCTGCTAGGTTTCTCAAAACTCTGTTTATCGACGATACCTGGAAATCAGAAAATATCAAAGAATCAACTTAAGTTTTGAGTGGGACATCGCATGAAACATTCTTATCTAATCTAATTAGATTATTAATAGGAACTAAATAAATATCAGTTGTCATTTTTATTATTGATTTACTGTCAGGTTCTGCTGGAACTTGTAATGTAGGCATTACGTTCTTATATCAGAATCAAGAATCACTTAATCTGAATATGAGATATACATATGCAGCATAACTGTAAATGCGTATATCATTTGTATATGATTCAACATAAAGAGAAGAATAATCGTATAATATATTTAAATATTTCACGATTCAGTCATGTTTGATTCGTTGTCTGATCATTGGAACTCAAAGAGAATTTTGTTACAGGTTAGAAATATCGGAAATAAGCGTCTTTGGCTATAGGGTATCAACTAGCCTTACATGACTGGAGCATTCTATTCTATTGTTATTTTAGGGCAGTGCCTGCGCATGACAGCGCTTTTGAAATGAATTCAAAAGGCAACAGCAAAAGCGAACGAACGAACGAACGAACGAACGAAAGAAAGAACAAACGCGCAAAACATATAAATGAGCGAGTGAGAACAACAGGGAAAAGTGCAGTTGAGTGGAAAAATTAGGCAGACATGTCCTTTCGAGGGAACGAAAGCGAACGCTTGTATAAAAACTTATTTTAAAAATAAAATGAACGCCATCCCCGAAAGCATCATATGCACATACACATGGACACAAATCTATATCTGCATGCATATAAGAATGTGTGCATATACATCTGTATGTATGTACCTTAAATATGCATTTGGATATCCCAACCCAAATTCAGGTATGTCACACAATGCTTATACACCAACAGCTCGGATTGTACATAAGCCATGGACGATCAACATGGCACTTACATATATATATATATATATATATATATATATATATATATATATATATATATATATAAGAACATTCCTCATTTTTTGCAGCTATCTTCTACAACTTGCTTATATTTTTTATAAATAAAAAAATAATATAAATAAAAAATAAAATAAAGATAATAAAACAATAAATAATCAACGGCTTCTTTAGCACATATATTATGATAGTATTAAGCCGAAATCTGAGCTATTGCAGAAATAGGAAAAGCAAAGAACTTCAATAAACATTTTCCGACGCCTGTCAGTGACTGGCCTGCTGCTTGGCTACATCGAGTCCCTTGGACTCTCGGAACAAATTAGAGCATGCGGCCAACAGCCAACAATTTAATTTCTAACTGCCAAACACTAACGCTTTCACCCCTCAATGCTTTTTTACGGTCTGTCCTCCCAATCCGAGTCCCGTCCAATGGGTCGATTCCGTTTCTGTTGCTGCTGCTGTTGCTGTTGATGTTTCCAGGATGAAAGGAAGAATCGGATATTCCCTCGCGCGTGAATTTCAACGCCTAACGCTTTGTGGTGACGGGCAGGGCCGTATTTATTTAATATTGTACGTTTTTCATACTTTTTCTAGCACTGATTTCCCTTTTTGTCGTTTAATGTGCATAAAAGATTTTCCCTTCCATTCGAATGAGCACATTTTCCACACAACTGTCAATGAGGCAAAGTACAACGCAGGCCATCGGCATCGTTGTCACAATTCATTTTCCTTTTCTTTTTTTTTTTTTGGCATACTTAATAAACAATAAAAAATGGCACTGCTAACTAGATATAAGAATAGCAGAAAGGAGAAATGGCGTCGAGCTTACAAAAGAAATGCAAATAGCGAACAAAATGGCAAACCATAATGTGATGCTTAGATCGTTAGAAAATACTTGAAAGCTTCTCCCATCTACTAGCCATTCGTTTGGCATTGAGAAAATATTAAAGACATATTTTGGACCCTTATTGCTATGTATGAAATTTGAACGAAAATATTCCCTAAATTGCATTCAATCTCAATTTTTGAGATCTAGCGACTCTAAAATATTACAGCACAGTTGAAAATCTTGTGTTCGGTAAGTATATTTGATTCGTCTGAAATCATTTAAAAATATCCGAAAATGCCTAATACAGATATAAATGTCCAAAAGAATACTTACACTTGGAATATTATCGTTTGTGCATACATTCTCCTGCAATAATCTATCCCGGATCTCCCAGGCAAATATGCTGGGACATTCCCGTTTGTATTGTGATATTTTGCTAACGACTTCTGCGGTTGCCACTCGAGGCTTCGAGCCTCCAATCGCACGTGGTCGAATGCTTCCGGTTTCATAATATCTGAAATATGAATATAATATATATATATATATATATATATATATATATATATATAGTATAAAATGATTTAGCTCATTTCCCTCGGCAAAAATATAAGATACACCTTTTCCCGATTTGGCCAATGTGCAATATTTATCGAATATACCTTTTTATACCTGTAACCCATTGTAAATTTAATGGTTTTGTGGTGGAAGAAGGCTTCTCAAGGCCCATAAAGTGTATACACTGTTGATCGGGGCGACGAGATGTCTGTCTGTTTCTCTCTCAGTCTGTTCGTCCATATTAAAGAACCGATCTCTCAAAGGAGAAAAACTACTTGAAATATATATATTTCTATATTTGATGAATACATATTTGCGCATGTCAAATATGTATTCATTAAATATAGAAATATATAGGGTTCAAAAACAAGAGCTCAAAGCAACTTAAAAGTACAAACAATTTTTTTTCTAACCCTACTCGAAGCGTTTATGGTATCTTTAGCTAAGCTGTCTCCATTAAAGTTTTCTTACTTGTTGATCCTAATTTGTTAATACAAATATAGCTTCTAAATTTAAAGTCTCGAGAAAAATTGACGAATAGTGTTTGTAACATAGGAGATTTGTTATTTCCTTATTTTCCACAGACATAGTAGACGTATTAGAATAAGCGTGATTCTTTATCAGACGAGTCTCAAGCTTCAATAGTGGCGAAATGGGTGCAGAGTATAAATATATATACACATATATAGTATGTAGCTCTTATAATTTTCCAGATTGACAGAATTATTCATACCGACAGATGAAAAGAGGTCAATTTTTTAAAATTGTGCGTTCTGGTAAGATATTAATTAAAAACTCCTTCATAACACAACCTTACAAATTATTAAAGAACATTGCTTTATAAGTAGCTCACTCACAGTATTTGCACTATTTAGCAAATCTAACATATTCGCCAGAAGAAGTGGTTATTTTAGTATTATCATTATTTATGTATTATCTCACTTGACAATTGCCATCTAAAATATATCTATTTGTTCTTGTTCGTGTATAAATGCTATAAATTAAGTTGAAAATATGGAAAATAGGACATTTCTTTATTCCAATTTCGTCGCGGAACGTCTTTGGGCAAAGTCATATTGTATATACAAATCGATATGATGAAAGTACTATGAACAAAGTCTTGACAATCAACAGACTACATAATCTGTCTTTTTGTCATCATATCAAAAATTGGGACTCATTGAAATGTTTAGTACTTACCTGCCTAAAATTTTGCTAACGCATCCGTTGGAAACTTGCAAGATTCGCGAAATATCACATGGCCGAGCTCCAGAGTGCGCGAGCTCAACGATTTTCTGACGAGTCGAGTCTGGTAATGGCCTTCCACCAACAAAGACTCCACCTAACTGATTTACTCCACTGTGACCTGAAATATTAGAATATAATATATTTTCGATTCTCCCTTGAAAAGAGTTTCTTAAACTGTAAACATCAAATTCTAATTCTCTTAACTATTAAAATAATTCCATTTATTCAAAAATCAATGATTTCGAAGGTACTCGGCATAGCCCAGTGGCAGAGGTATATCGACCACTTTATTCCCCGAATTGAAAGTGAAATTTCAATGTATAATGTTTTTGTGAAAATGTATGTAACAGGCAGAAGTAGGCGTGTTCCACACATTCCATAAAGTATATATATTATTGATCAGCTCGACGAGCTGAGTCGATGTAGCCCTAGCCTTCCGTATAAACGCAGCGATCTCGCAAACAGCAAAATCTAGAGACTTGAAATAAAAACAAGTAAGAAAACTCTAGTCGGAGTTGCCCGTCTACGTGATACCCAGATCTCATCCAATCATAGTTTTTGAATATAACTCATAAATATAACCATAATACGCCTCCTTCTGCCTGTTACATATTTTTAACAAAACATTATACCCTGTTTTCCCATTTTTAATGGGATTAGGGTATAAATAGAATACTCGTTTTTGAGCCCTATAAATGTCTTAATGATGCCCTAAAAATTTCATTAAATAAGTCTCGACAAAAAACTTACAAAAACACAATTAAGTTTCGATAGTACAGCCTATGCTGCAGCCGCAGCGCTGCCGTCTCATGAGTGCGCAGTACACAGACCGCGAGCATATGCGTGTGTGCGTATGCAGGTGTGTGTGAGTATGTGTTGTTTGCTTTTAATGCATAAATGAAATTAATTATTGGTATTATAGCTCAAAGGTTTTAGGGTTTCTCTTAGTCGAGCAGTCTCGACTAGAGTTTGGTTACTTATTAATATTGATGAATTTTTGTCAAATTTTAAAATTTCTGAAATTGATTGACTTTGATTTTATGCTGCAATAGAGTTTTTGCTTTTGCTTTAAAATGTTCAACCTCTTTTCGACTTTGGTTCAAGTTTTATGTCAAGATGTTTGCGCTGCTGTACTGGGTACATTCCTTTCAGTTAAGATACATTTTTATACCCTGAATCCATTGAAAATGGAAAATCAGGGTATAATGTTTTTGTGCAAATGTATGTAACAGGCAGAAAGAGGCGTTCCACACCTCATAAAGTAAATATATTATTGATCAGCTCGACGAGCCAAGTTGAACTAGCCCTGTCCGTCGTCCATACCGTACACTGCACGATTTTATTTTATTTCTTTCGATAACTCATCCAATTTCCTTATAATCAATAACAATCGAACATATGAATTTGATGCCACGCCTCCTTCGCCCACAATTTACAAACCTTCACAACTCTCATATATCAAATACTAGGGACTTGAAATTAGGCGAATATACAAAATTTCAATAAGAACGTATGTCTAGAAAAAAGCTTATTAAACAATTAAGTTTCCATAGTACAGCCTATGGAGCAGCCGCAGCACCTCCGCCTCATAACTGCGCAGTGTGCAGAGCGCGTGCACATTCGTGCGTGCGTATGCATGTGTGTGTGTGCATATGTTGTTTGCTATTAATGAATAAAACAATTTTAATGATTGAAATATCAGCTCAAAGGATTCAGGGTATCTCTTAGTCGAGCCGTCTCGACTAGAGTTTCGTTACTTGTTTGTTTTGTAACAGTTCAATTTGGTGAAGACTGAAACGCTGTTGTCATTTGACAACAAAAGTAAAGAGTCACAAACAAAAAAACGATAAAACAAAAAATAGATAATCAAATCACCCGGTCAACCAAAAGAGAAAAAGTAAAAAATAAACCAAAAAAAGCACTCGTCAAGTCGAGCATGGATTTCAAATATATTTCCTAGTATTGCCTGTGAGATAATCCCTAAATCTGCGTATCAATTTGATTCTTTATTGAGCCCAGCGATGCGGCAACTTGCCTGCCAGTTTTACCCCATTATCGAATTGCTCGAGATGAGGGTCAGAGCGCTATGCAAGACTAAGCCCAACTCTATCATTTGAAGACCGTTTGCGCCAGTTGAGCAGCCAAACGTTAAAGTGCCATCATCATTAAAGTGAATCGATAACAGATTATAGTGATAACAGCGCTCACTATTCGACAGTTTTCTTGCCTCTTAGCCATCCATCCCCAGCTCATTTGAACCCATTGAAATCAACTACCCAACTACCCAAATAAATATTTAATTAAATACATCTTACTTAGCTATAATATTGTAGCTTTAACTAAACTGTATGTGAAGAAAAATGATTACATTATAAAAACCAGATCATAGACCATGAACTAATTACATGTAAGAATCAATTTGACAATTTACTATTAAGATTTTCTTCTACCTAGCTGTTGTCAGCTGCTGTGTACAGTACTCTAATCTTGGCTCTCTTGGCATGCGCAAAGAATGAAGTTTTCGGCCTATAGCAACTATTTTTGCAGTTTCAAAAACAAATGTTTAATGGTAGAAGGGCCACAAAGCAAATGATGATTTACCAAATGCAACCAGTCTAACAAAAGACGAAAACAAAACTGAGAAGTGAAAAATGAAAAATAAAACATCTTGCCAATAGGATTAACAATGTAATTGCTACACAAATCAGTTTGGACTCCGGACCCAGCCTGGACCTCAAACAGACCTAGGCCGACCATATCATTTCGATGACAAGGACAAGGGAAATAACCACTAGGACCCCTTAGGACATCACATCGTACAATGACTGAGCCGCTAAAGAGGCTCATTTGTGTGATGTGACTGGGTCGGTGTGATAGTTGTGTGCGAAAGCGAGACGGCCGTATATAAATATTGGGAGGGAAGAGCATGTTGTAGTCCGTTGTATCCGATGCTCGACACGAGCAGCCCAAGCACAATAAACAGACAAAACAAAATGCTGATGCTTTTGTTTATGTGCCATTCGACTTCGGCTTTCAGCGTCACGATAATTGTTTTCATTTGTAACGACATGACACGGAACGGTCTTTGGGCAAAGAACACTCTTCAATTTGATTATATAAATATATATATATATATATATATATATATATATATATATAAGGTGGAAAATTATTGTATTGATTCATAAAACAAACAATGGCACGGACATAACTAAAAGTACTTATCGGCACAGCGGGGCGGCGAGTGTCAGGTAAGAACCAGGGGACGAGGATCACACAAGGGGGAGGGGACCATGTCAAACGGGCACAGTAGCTTCGATCGGCTATGTGTTCTTTGCCGATGCCGAGTTCCCTTGTGTGCTCAATAAACGTCTTTACTTGGACTTCGATAGCTGGGGAACAAAAGGTCTCTATTC
The DNA here is from genome assembly GCA_035047625.1 of Drosophila mettleri. Classification (NCBI taxonomy): domain Eukaryota; kingdom Metazoa; phylum Arthropoda; class Insecta; order Diptera; family Drosophilidae; genus Drosophila; species Drosophila mettleri. The sequence continues at coordinate 1,448,623 of JAWNPI010000096.1, forward strand.
TCGTATCCGTTATGCATTGTCCGCACTGATCAGCTTGGCTCTGGTTTTTTGTTCTCGACCCATTGTCTGACTATAATTGCCAGCTTATGCTGCTTCACAATCTATTGACCAAGTCATTCACAGCACAATGCCAACAAGCAACAATTAGTGGAAAAATCAATGAAGACTAATGTCTCGCAATTTTCACACCAAATCCAAAACATTTCACATAATTTTCACAAATTTTACCTCGCCGTAAAATTTTACCTCGTAGATCACTCAATTAGGGAAGTATGCACACGTGTGATAAAGTATGCGTATCTGATGCTGCTTTATAAGCTTTTTCAATTAATTTATAAGCTTGGCTTATTTGTAGACATACTGACTAAAGTTTCCAATAGCACTTACATAATTTCAGTTAGCACTTTGACTCATCCAATCCGGTATCTCAGATTGAGAATCAGAAAATCAAACAATAATCTACGTATTTCATATTATTACGTAGACTGCATTACTTGAATATTATGGTTATTATTTTATAAATACCGATAATAATAAATACTGATAAAGAGATATTCCTGAATGTAATATATTTGTAGAAAGACACACACATTTGACATTGACTATATTCAATCAAAATCTATTGGCTTTCCGGATACGCAATGAGTTATTTTGATACTATGCATCCATTGGAGTTCAAGCTCAGGGTGTCAGCGTAAGCATACCGCCTGATATTCGTAATCCAAACTACGAGCTGAGTCGATATCAACATGACTGACTTCCCTGTAAAGTTGGATGCTTGTACACTTTATATTATCTGCACCACCCGCACTACAGTCAATATCTCATATAGACTGCAAAGTTCACCCGTTCACTCGTTTAAAAACAGTTGAGTCCTTTAAATTAAATCTTAAACTTTAGATATGCAGCTCACAAACGCGAGTTTGTGCCCATAATCCATTGAAATCCATAGAATTAATACTATGTATGATTTAGATTTATCACATTTACCACGCTCACAAGACTGCAAGTTTTAAGCATTATAAATAATATAATTTCTATTACAAATGAAATGAATCCCGATATCATCATAATATGCCCCTAGTGGGTCTATTAGGAAATACATAACACTTCTTACGTCTAGGACAGCAATCGGACATACGGACATTGCCTAAATCAATATACCCCAATAAATATCGAATAGTGCTGAGTCAACCAAAAATGCTAAAAAATTTGTAAAACTCTTCGGAATGGCATATTTGGATTTGACTAAATACAACGTAATTTTCCTGATCAATTTATATCTTAAATATAATTATTTGTAAGCAATATTTCATTAGAAATATGGTTTAAAATTGTTGTTATGAAAATTGATTGGGATGATACTAAAAACATACATTCATCATCTGTTAAGTGGTAGTACGTGGTGGTAAAGTAGGAGGATGTTGAGTGTGGTGGCTGTGGTGCTGTAGTTGCATCTGCAGCTTCCATCGCAGCTGTTGCAGCAGCCTTTCCGCCAATACCGCCCAGTCCGTTGCCACTAGCCACGCCCAAACAGGGCAGATTTCTCATAGCAAGAACATTGTCTATAAGAAAAAAGAACAAATCAAACGAAAAATAATGACAACAGCTCTCCAACAGTAATCCAAAATACAATACGTAAATGGGCATCAATAAAACAATTTAATACTTATGCGGTATTATCTTGTTTTATTGTCTACAACTAGACTCCGCCGATAAATACACTAAATATTAACTTTTTAGCTTAAAGCCTACAGTTATATCGAGCCTTTTTTATGCCAAGTAGTATCATCGAGTTCAACTAACTCTTAAAAATAAAAACCTTTCGTCCTGCGGTCCACTCCAAATGAGAATACACTCCTTCTTTATCTGTGATGCGTAAATCAACGCATTTTATCCTCGCCTCTGCCAAGACGTCAATTTGTTTTCAATTTAAAAAGGGATAATATAATTATATTCAGTCACTATCCTAACTCATTGCATTGCATATTTAATCATAGACTACCTGTAATTCTAAACAGATTTCTAATAAATTTCAAAGCAGAATCTACATATTTCATTGTGAATGTGACGAATCACAATTATATAGCCTCACCAATACAAAACTGAATTAGTCTATATCCTTTAAGCATGAGAAATATGATTTGAAGACTATGGCGGACCAACATGGTTCCTAGATCGATGCAACGGACGGACGTATGGACAATAGTATATATAAATATGAAGCTAAAGATATATATATTGTTAATATAAACATTTTCAGCCAGGGTAGTGTCAGTGGCCTAACAAGTTAAGTTTATTTTCATGGAATTCGGGGATTTTGGATTAGCTCTTTTTCTCAATTTCTAAGGAATAGGAGCAGATCCACAGTGAATGTAATTTGTTGAAGTTTAATTTTATCAAAATAATGTTTTTGTATAATGTAATTATATTAAAGTTAGGCTAATTTTAAAAGTGATCCAAAAAGCTAAATATGTTTTTATGTTTGATGATTTCCTAGCTGAACTATACTGAAGCGAATCAAATGTGAAAAACTAGTTACCCGCATAGAACTCACAAATTAATAATTAGTAAGACAGCTCTATCCTTACCTACGGTATAAACTTATAAGCACAGTGGAATGTAAGTCGACTCTTGATGTATTACTGTCAACGGAATGTTCGTGACTTCCATAAGGGCTTCCATTCAGGTTTAATATGAAGTATTTTCCGAGTTTGCACATTACTCTGAATCAGGCTAGCCGCCCCCCTTTACATTAACCATTCCATGGATACTTATCCATTCAATTTTCTCAAAGTGTTTCCTACTATATTGGCTCTTACACCTCTGAAGCTATATAATACCAACAAAAACACGAATAACACAAGAATTACAGATAATTATATGATATATTGAAAGACTAAGCATGTAGAAATGCCAAAAGATTATCGATATGAAATAGCGTGCAATAATAGTGAAAGAGAAGGTAATTAGTGAAAGAGAAGGCACTATCCCGAAGAAGAGCTATTTTTTTCATCCAACAACTACGACCAAGTTTTGCCTGCCACCACCACCTCAACAGCTCACAACCAAAAGAAACGTTAGATTTGCTATAACTTCAAATAACTAATTTATTTTTTGCAACAACTGAAAAGACTTTGGAACAAGGTATAAAAGTATTTGGTGCATATATGATCGTTTTTGAAGAAAAACATGTTTCTCAGATTTTGATCTTGATCTCGAATATATACCAAATTACACCTACTTTTTCTTTTTCTTTAAGCTGTAGCAATTTGCATGGCAACACACGTGGAGAGCTCACAAATATCCCCAACAATACCTCTTAGGAATGCAGAGATATTGTTTTTTATTCTGTTAAATTTAGATAAAAGTAATCGGCAGCATACCCTTATGGTTCATATCATCCAAAGTTGGTAGTCGTTCTATCAGTGCTCCTGTGGACCAAGGTACTGTTCCAATGGCGGCAGGAGTTGGCTGAAGCGTAAACATTTTACTGCGATATTTATAATATTTCCGTATCTATTCCTAGATTAAAATTAAACTTTCTGTCCTTTCTGCTGCTGTTAATGTTAATGCGAGCTTTGGACTTTAAATGCAAATTGGTCGTATTTATTGAGAGAATCTTATGCAGTTCTTGTGAGCGGGCTACTCGTCATTTGAGTGTCAACAATGAACATTTTAAATAAATGCCAGGGCTCACTGCAGGCGTCAATGTTTCACACAGGGCTACCACCACAGGACTCAGTCGTTCTCAAAGGAATTCACACAGATGGTAATGATTTTTGTATATTAAAGGGTTCTATTTTTGTTAGATGTACATACACAACCATTTATATATATATATATAAAAATATATATATATATGTATATATATATAAATATACATATATATATATATATATGAGTGTGTGTGTGTTGTGTGTGTAAGTATGTGTATTTTAATGCAAATGCTTTGTTTTAATTTGTAATGTGAGCATCCGCCTTTTATTTAGTTCACTTGTTCATTTTTGTGCACTCTAGCTTTGTTTTTAATTTGCGGGGAGTATCACGCTGTCGGTCGCGTTGTCACTGTTTAATGCCATCTCGGGCAGCCGTATTTCCGCGCATTCACTATTCGCACATATTCCACGGTATCCATACGAAAGCAAGATTAATATATATATATATATATATATATATATTCATATACATATATTTGTGAGCATATTCAAATATGCTGGATTGTTTAAACAACTTCTGCGAACATCTAGCAAAAGCTCAGCCGCGTTTAGAAACCGTTACCGATGCACACATATTAAGCTCATGGTCGAGGGCCGCCGGTACAAGTAGCTACAGTAAACGCGCGAGCGACAGTGCCACTGCAAATGCCAATATGACTATCGCATGCTTCACAATTTGTTTGTATGGCCCGAGCATCTGGGCTAATTTGAAGCGTGGTGAATACGCAGCTCTCTGATTGGCTCGCAGAGCCCATCCACTTACTATCCACTTCCACTGTTGTTGCATGCAGCCCCCTGATTGGCCGCCAGCCAGTACACAGCTGTCTTGCTCTAACACGCATTGGAAATGCCGGCCGTGTGTACAGTATAGCAATACACGCTGCGCATTAGTACGAGCCTGCTTGCGTCAAACAGTTGCAACGCTTGTTGCGCCAAAACCCAAAAAAGGTCAAGCCAAGGCTTGTTATTTCTGGCTAAGATATTTCTGTGCATTGCATACTTTGTCCATCTAAGCATTTAAGTTTTATAAATTCACTTGGCCACGCTATGATCGCTAAGCCATTTTCAATGTAGAATTTGTTACCGTTAGACCATTTGGTATTTATTACCAAACTTTGCTATTGCCATACTCTTTTATACAGCACGCTGTGCATGTTGCATATGTATACAAATAGGCCCTTGTGGTAGGTAGGTATGTTTGGAAACGAACAGTTGAAAAGTCGCTGGGTCATATGCATAAATACATAAATTTCGTATATACATACATTTATATATATAAATATATATATATATATATATATATATATATATATATATATATATATATATATATATATATATATATATATACATATATAGAGAGTGAGAGAGAGATGAGAGATAAACGAGTACACATGTCTGCCTGTTGGATTGGGAAACTGGAATTCTATTTGAATTACCCGAATGAACGGGCGAGTAAGTTGCAGCCGCCCAATTGAATTGTTTCATTCCGATACAATAACCGCTAGACTGTTCCGTTAACTACCCACACGGCTTCCGTTTCGACAAACACAAACACAGAACGAATGCGAATGTGCATGTGAATGTGAATGCCAAAGCGAACGAATGGGCGTCATGGAGCCTCAGGAGCCTGATCCTGTTCCTGATTTCGATTCAGTTTCTGTTTTAGCTGCTACTGCTGCTTCTGCTTCTGGGCGTGGGCGTGGGCGAGGGCGCGTGGTTGTTTTCAAAATGACGACAAGGACGGACGCGCTCGCGGACACACCCACATCCACATCAGCACAAGGAGCCAGCATATCGTAAGTGTGTGCTATTGCCTGTCCTATTCTCACTGGGCTGCATATCGCTTGTCGAATGTCGACACTAGAGAGAGATGGCCATACATGTATGTGTATGAACATGTATATTTATATGGCCCGAACAGCAAAGAACGCATATTTACATTTTTGCACAAAATGTTTACAAAATGCTTATGGAAATTGTTACTAACGACGAGTTTGTATAACCCCATTGAATTGACACTTTCTTGCGGGCAAACGCTGATTTCTTTTCTGATTTCGACTCATTTTCTTCTTTTGACTCGCCGCAGTTCTACATAAGAACTGAGAGCCCGCTTATTGTTGAAGCACTCGCGATTGCTGGGCAAGAGGACTTCAAGTAATCATTTGCCAAACTCTCACTTTTTCTCTTCTTTTCAGTAAAAGTCACCTTGTTGTCCATATGTTTCTGAGCGCACAAATCAATTTATGTAGTTAACTGGAGTACTCCAAGAATCGCAGCCCGTCGGACCCAGCCTTAGCCAAAGAGTGAATTTTTCAAGAAATTAAATCCTAAACCTTGTAGCAGAAATATATACTTAAATAAAACTCATAGATTATTGTTGTTGATGCGTGGGGTTAAAGGAATCATTAAAAAGTTAAGTTTTTTGGACTCATTCTCTGTAAATTCCATTAAAGCTGTAAAAGTGCACATTCATTTAATTATTATTTTTAGTTTAATATGTTACTCTGAGCATAGAATTTTATATATTGCAGAATTTTGACAGAACCTAAGCCCAAGAATACAGACTAAACTATTCTAAAATAATATATTTAGAAATATTATATTATAATAATTATTAATTACATTTAGGTAGTAGACAAAAAGTATTTCCAGCTCAGAATAGAATGAAGACAAGCAAAGAAATTATATTAACAACTAAAGAATTATTTATATAGTTTTATTTGACATACAAGAATGGAGAAGTTGATGCTATGTAGATCTGAATCTAATATACAGTATATTGAGAGTTCAAGCTGTGATCTTTTAGCAGGGGTCGGGAGGCATCAAAAGCGCCAAATATGATAAGAGCAAATATTAAAAAATGCAGGGAATCGCCCAGTTAACCCCAATGCATAGGCCGTGGTTGAGAAGCACCCCTTTAATGAATCTAGGAATTTTAATTTGTTACGATTACATCTGAAATATGCGCAGGCTTTTATCATTCGGCGTTCATTCGAATATTAACAGAGATACCAAGAAAACGAGACAAACGAAACGGCAACAGAGCAATATAAGTATTATTCCAATTCATATATATATATATATATATATAAGACACATGAAAGTAAGTCACTCAGCAGGAAATTGTGCCCGTCCTGCAGATCATCTGGACTCGGCTGTGCCACGTGCCATGTACTACGAAGGCCATGTGAAACGGCGTTAATACAAGAGTTTTCCGCATCTACAAAGGGAGGATTGGCTCTAAGTCTGCATTCAGCCGAAGCCGAACCGGATCCGCCGCCTGTTGTGTTGACTGCCTGTTTCGCACCAATAAGCATTAATAAGTGTGCTTTCAATCTAGATACAAAGTCCATCTAGACTATGAACATATACCAATAAGCGCTCTAGATTCAGAAATTTAACTTTATCGCAGATGGGAAATCCAGAGTCGAACCATTCTTTCTTCGATGTTTCTGTATCTGTATCTGTATCTGTATCTGTACCTGTATCTGTATCTGTATCTGTATCTGTATCTGTATCTGTATCTGTATCTGTATCTGTATCTGTATCTGTATCTGTATCTGTATCTGTATCTGTATCTGTATCTGTATCTGTATCTGTATCTGTATCTGTATCTGTATCTGTATCTGTATCTGTATCTGTATCTGTATCTGTATCTGTATCTGTATCTGTATCTGTATCTGTATCTGTATCTGTATCTGTATCTGTATCTGTATCTGTATCTGTATCTGTATCTGTATCTGTATCTGTATCTGTATCTGTATCTGTATCTGTATCTGTATCTGTATCTGTATCTGTATCTGTATCTGTATCTGTATCTGTATCTGTATCTGTATCTGTATCTGTATCTGTATCTGTATCTGTATCTGTATCTGTATCTGTATCTGTATCTGTATCTGTATCTGTATCTGTATCTGTATCTGTATCTGTATCTGTATCTGTATCTGTATCTGTATCTGTATCTGTATCTGTATCTGTATCTGTATCTGTATCTGTATCTGTATCTGTATCTGTATCTGTATCTGTATCTGTATCTGTATCTGTATCTGTATCTGTATCTGTATCTGTATCTGTATCTGTATCTGTATCTGTATCTGTATCTGTATCTGTATCTGTATCTGTATCTGTATCTGTATCTGTATCTGTATCTGTATCTGTATCTGTATCTGTATCTGTATCTGTATCTGTATCTGTATCTGTATCTGTATCTGTATCTGTATCTGTATCTGTATCTGTATCTGTATCTGTATCTGTATCTGTATCTGTATCTGTATCTGTATCTGTATCTGTATCTGTATCTGTATCTGTATCTGTATCAGTATCAGTATCAGTAGAATGTTCTAGTTTCGCATGTTTCTACATTTATGACTTATCAATATACATAATTCTGCAGACATAGGCAAGCTTAAAATACGAATAAAGTATCGGACAGACAAATGAAAGAAGGGGTAGCCAGCCTGAGCCTGGGCAGAATATTAAATCAGCGATTCGTATACTCTTTCCTCTATTGTGAGTGGGCATTAAGGTTTGAGATTTCCTTTGTGTCGATTTTTTATTTAGAAGTTTGGAAAACTGCTATGCTTTTCACAAAAGCGTGGCTATGGGCGTGGCGAAGGAAACGTCGTGCGAGCATACGATTACGACAAAGATTACAAATTGATTACCGTAAATTGTTACGTCATTTTGCATCGCTGCTTTACCGGTTTTTAACTCCCACTTGCTGTTGTTGTTGTCGTTGTTATTGTCGCTTTTGGCTGAGCAGCATGCAACCGTCTGATACGCTCGCTACGTCCTGAGTGAAGTCTTGCGAGTAAGCGATAAGAACATACTGCCTTACGGCTCACAACGAACGTTGCCCGCCGAAGGAAAACCAACACCGAAGCCGAGGTTGAAAGCAAAAAGGGGATATGCATGTCACAAGTTATTCAATTCCAATGTCTATATGTAATCGCATATGTAGCAGAAAGAACATCTCGAAAGTCAAAAATATGAGTACACTTCAATGTTGCAGTCATAACTTTCATCCAGCGTTTCCAAATAGTTGAATTTATTAAAGAATCAATATATTCGGACTTGCGGACCATTGATATACAGTGCATGTGCATATCTGCAAAAACTCAGAAAAGCAAAAATTTCTTATTCATTAAATTTCAATAGTAAACGGCAATTGCGATTGAATCCGTTTTGAATTGTCATTGCCTTCGTAAATTTGTAGTTGAACTGAGAGCATAAATGAGATTAGTCTAGTCACGGACACTCAACTTTGGCAACCTGACGTAACCAAGCTATTTGATTGTCCGCCTGGCTGTCCTGCATCTATTCGTCTTTTCGTGTGTACGAACTCATTAGTAATCTCAACTTATAAGTTGCCAAGAATTATTATATACTCCCTATATAGGGCAAATCAAGAAAATGTAAAATATATGTCTCCCTGACATATATATGTGGACAAGAGATGCTGCTTAGGACCGATGTCGAGTCGAGTACTCCTGACTAGAGCACTCTTTTTTATTTTCCTTCGTTTGCAGTTTTTACCTCTTCTTTCCAATAATATTTTTGGGGTATGAGGACTCGGGCACTTGCACGCCCATTTAAAACTGTCTGCCGTATGACACGTTTGCAAGTATAATTTACAGCAAATTTGCTTAATCCATAATAAAACGCTACAATTATCACATTTGAAAGTGGCAGGCAGCCCCTCATTCTCGTTTGTCCTCGTTGCTCCCCACTGGGAATTTAACTAACGAGCCATTAAACAATTAAAGACTCGAGTACTAGCAACAAGGCAGCCAGGCAGACAGCCCGGTTGATGGCCAGCCAAGCATTTGACCAGCCAACCAAATACAAACAACGAAAAACACATATCAGAGACGTGGTGTGCAATCGCTGTGGGAAACTGTTAGGCGGGGAAGAGGGCGGTGAGCGGTGAACACTGAATGGTGAAATGAGAAGCTAGGATGTAGAACAAGAGGGGTATCAATCATCGGGGTTCACCAAAGCACAACAACCAAGTTTCACGCACGCCCATCTCTCCCGAGAGCCAACCACTGTGAATATGCTTCAATTATTATGAGCATTCCGGGCCGTGCCTCCCACACTTCCTATACCTCCCACACATCGCATAAGGATTATCACTTAACAAAAGTCCAGTCCCAACCCCCATCCGTGACTGGCAGCTCTTTGGGACAAGGGGGGCAGTCCGCTGAGTGGCAGTAAAGGATGCATACGTAATTAAAAGAATCCATGCTGAGACGGCCTTCCACGCGTAACCCTTTAAAAAAAATATTTTTTAAATGAGGAGCTTAAGGGATTCAAATTGCGAAAACGTAACCATTTCATTTAAGTTTAAGCTCTAGGAGTAGTAACAATCAATTTCTGTTTTACTCTAGAACTAAATATTATATTATTTTATTCAATTGAGTAACTCATTCAATATAATATTTAAATAAAATGTTCAATATTTTTATACCCTGATCCCATTGAAAATGGGAAAAAAGGGTATAATGTTTTTATACCCTGAATCCATTGAAAATGGAAAATCAGGGTATAATGGTTTTATGAAAATGTATGTAACAGGCAGAAGGAGGCGTGCCACACCCCATAAAGTATATATATTCTTGATCAGCTCGATGAACTGAGTTGAACTAGCCCTATCCGTCTGTCCGTCTGTCCGTCCGTCCGTCCGTGTAAACACGTGGATTTCGTAAACCAGAAAAGCTAGAGACTTCAAATAAAAAACTAAATGCTCGATAATACCCTACGCTGTACGAGCTTATTTTTGTTTTCGATAACTCATCCCATTCCCTTATAATCGATAACTATCGAAACTATCGCTTTGTTTTTTAGATTTAGCATGCACACCGTTAAAGATAGAATCATGCACTAAGTTGTGGTTGATTGCTATATTGAATCCGCACATTTTGTCATTTTTGGATTTTTGATGCCACGCCCCTTTCGCCCACAATTCAACAAAAACGATAACTCACTAACAAATACTAGAGACTTGAAATTTGGCAAATAGGTACAGTTGAATATCATAATCACTCTCAAAAATTTCATTAAGAACATAAGTCGAGAAAAAAAGTTTTCAAACAATAGACTTTCCATAGTACAGTAGTCGAGCAGTTTCGACTAGAGTTTTGTTACTTGTTTTAAAATGTATATTTCCATTGTTGTTTTGCGACGATTAAATAAGTCGCATATGGACAATCTTAATTCACATCCCCTTGTAGATATATATGCTACTATATCAAGTATGCGAAGATGAATATGAAAATGTTATTAACTGAAGTCACTAATATTATTCCACGGACGGGTGCTCACCATATAATTTTATTTACCTGTATATCGAGTAAAGCATTATAGCGATAATATATATATATATATATAATATGGGGTATATCTACATAATCTTCAATATCATAACAAAAGAAATTGACTTGATGGCAATTGAAGCAACACTTTCTGAGAACACGAGCCAGCAGTGCGATAAGTTGTTATTTAATGTTGAAAGTTTCCATGCATTGGGTTCTCGCGATGTCAACGATGTCGTATTTCGATATGGTTGGATACGGTTCTAACCGTGTCGACTTTTTAAAGACTGTGATTTACCTAATTGGAAGGACAAACGGGCTGTTTGCAAAATTAATCTCTGTAATTTGCTTTTATCTTGCAATCTTTCTACGATTTACAACGTACACATATATATTGATAATCCAATAGCAGATCCTAGTAAAAATGGGAAAACAGGGTATAATGGTTTTTCTAAAAGTAAGTAACAGGCCGAAGGAGGCGTGCCACACCCCATAAAGTATATATATTCTGGATCAGAAGGATAAGCCAAGTTGAATAAGCCCTGCCCGTCCGTCCGTTCGTCTGTCCGTCGTCCGTGAACGCGTCGATCTCAGAACCTATAAGAGCTAGAAACTTGAATTTTTGTTAAGTTTGTTAGGTTTGTGTGTACAGCGTGCATATCGAGTTTGTTTCAGAAAATCGATAGCTATTCCAGAATAATTGTTATCGATTTCAAACCATATGAAAAATCATTTAAGATATTTTACCATTTTCATCTTGAAAGCTAGAGTCTCCAAATTTCCATGAAGCTCAGCGCTTTGTGCCGCATTGCGATTCTTCTTCTTTAATTATAAAAGATCTATTATTGTAGGCTTGCAATAATGGTATAATTGGTATAATTTATTTGTTATTTTTTTATTTTTTTTTTTTTTTTAAATTCAGGCACCTCCCACTAGAGTTTTCGCACTTGTTTTTTGTAAAATTTTTATTTGTGTGTTCCTATACTGGAGGTGACGGGATATTAAAATTTCTATATATGATGATAGCATTAATAATAGACAGACACTTTGTGATATCTCAAATATTAAATGGGCTCAGTATTAGTAAATAAAGGAATATTAAATCTCGTTAATGATAATCAGAATAAGTAAAAAAACCCTTGTAGTACTACTAGATTGATTTAAAATTTAATTGTTGTTCTTAAATATTTTAATATAAACTGATGCCATAGGATTTTCCTCTTTTTTTGCGGAGCTCACATGAAGGAATTTCAATTGTTGTTCTTAAATATTTTAATATAAACTGATGCCATAGGATTTTCCTATTTTTTTGCGGAGCTCACATGAAGGACATTTAGAACAAAATATTTATGCGAGGTACACAAATAAATTCTGCAATACCTCTAACATATATTTGAATAAGTATTGTAAATGCGCAGCGAACTGTTTGCGGATACAGATGCAAGGACACAGAGACAAATGTCACCCTCCCATCAAAGAGGCATTTAACATATCTAAACATTTTGTTATTACATACTACTCCTCTCTGTCACTCGCTGTCTTTTTATCGCTCTGTCACTCTCTTTGCTCGCTCGCTTCCTCTCTACTTAGTACTTATCTGTGACACGAACCACGATGGCATCGCATTAAAGCCAACCGAGCGAAATATCAAAATTCGTCAAAGTCTCGAAATATTATCAGCGAAATAGAATCGTATTTGAAGCATCAGAAGATGTAACTGACTCATAGACACCCTAAATATGATTAGATTGTTTTTTTAATAAGAAATAATCTTATTTGATCATGTCGTTGGCATACGATAAAAATTCCTATTTGCAACATACATACAGCTGAGCAATAGTTTAACATTACATTGAAAGTTTTATATATATATATATATATATATATATATATATATATATATATATATAGCTTCAATGGGACAGCACCCACACACACACATATCTTGGTCTTTTTCAGCTCTGCTCAGCTCAGCTCTCAGTTCCCAACTGGATTTCATTTGCCAGCCAGATATGGTAAAGCATTGTGGAAATGAAAATATAAATGCTATATGGTGGATGGTGAATGTTGAATGGTGGATGGAGACTGAGCCTAGGAAGCATGTGTCCTGCAAGTGCTGCTGAGATTTAACAAATGGCTGGAGTAAGCGTTGGGTTTCAAAACCCAACTGAGTGGAACAAATAGAAAATCAACATTTCGACAGTTTTTTGGAAGGAAAACATTTTATAGGTGATTTTTTCTTTGCATTCAACCAAAGCGCAACAGCAAATGAGAGCCAGAATGGGCTTTAGTCGGGGCCCCCGATAAGGAAAATCCTAAAAACCTACAGAGTTATAAGAAATTAATTAATTTACAGTTTTAATATGATATTGTACAAAGGAATGGAAGATCCAATATTTCTCTATACTTCATGGGAATCTATGAACAAAACAAGTAACTAAACTCTAGTCGAGACTGCTCGACTAAGAGATACCCTGAATCCATTGAGCTGTAATACCAATCATAAAAAGTTTTATTTATTCATTAATAGTAAACAACACATGCACACACACACACACACAAACATATGCATGCACGTAATATGCTCACTGCGCAGTATTGCGGCTGCAAAAGAGGCTGTGCTATGGAAAATTTATTGTTTAATAACTTTTTTTCTAGACCTATGCTCTTAATGAAATTTTCGGGGAATGATAATGACATCTAAATGTACCTATGTGCCAAATTTCAAGTCTGTAGTATTTGATATACGTGAGTTATAGTTTTTGTTGAATTGTGGGCGATAGGGGCGTGGCATCAAAAATCCAAAAATGACAAAATATGCGGATTCAATATAGCGAGCAAACACAACTTAGTGCACAATTCTATCTTTAACGGTGTGCTCGCCAGACCTCAAAAACAAAGCGATATTTTCGATAGTTATCGATAAAAAAGAAATGGGACGAGTTATCGAAAAAAAAAATAAACTCGTACAGCGTATGGTATTATCGAGCATTTTGCTTTTTATTTGAAGTCGCTAGCTTTTGTGGTTGCAGAAATCCAGGTGTTTACACGGACGGACGGACGGACGGACAGACGGACAGGGCTAGTTCAACTCAGCTCATCGAGCTGATCAAGAATATATATACTTTATGGGGTGTGGCACGCCTCCTTCTGCCTGTTACATACATTTGCACAAAAACATTATACCCTGAAATTTCCATTTTCAATGGATTCAGGGTATAATTAAGACCTCTATATATGCATATCTGTATATATTGCACTCATTGTCACTCTTGCATATTATAATCATATAACAGATTAAATCTAGTGCTGTATTCCGTACACTCTCTAATATTCGCAAATTAATTGGACATCAGGGCCCGCTCAAACTCGGCCTTTTAGGCGCGATCAACAAATATATGGATTTACAAATGAAGGTCGATGTACAAATGAAGTTCCTCTGCGCACTTCAAGAAGTCCTTTTACAAATTCTGTCAACTAGCTGCAAGCTACCTCACATTCTCTACAGTCTTATTATTTTTATTTTTTTCAGATCATCTATCTATTATCAGAGGCGATTGATTGTTCTTATGTGTATTTAATATGAGGCTCGTTAGCAAACTTATAATATATATATATATATATATATATATATATATATATATATATATATATATATATATATATATATATATATAAAAGGTAACCCTTAAACAATAAAAGTTGTTCTTCTCATAATACTCAGTAATACAACAAATAAAACCATAATTGCATGTTTTCACACGAGAATCGATATAGAGCCGCCTTGGCTCTGCTTCGAGGGTTGTTGATCACAAAGGTCGCGGTGATCTACACTATTTACTCGAGGTAAGAAAATCACTTCACTACGATCACGCTGATTTTTCACCACATGCTGTGACTCTGACTGTTCCAGTGCCCAGTCGCCAGTTACAAAGATCAAAATCTTCGATCTGAAATAGAAAACAAAGCATAACAAAACAAGAAATCACAATAAACAGAAGCTGAGCCAAGGCAACTTTTGGTTTTTGAAATTCATATATATATATACATACATATATGAATATATATATATATATATATATATATATATATATAAATATATGCTCTTATGGGCTCGCAATTTCAACTCATAGCAGAAAAATATTGATTTAAAAGACCCGATAGAAGATTTGCAAATTATTTAGTTTCGGACAGGCAGAAAGCGTTGCTTATATTCTTAATCAGGACAACATACTGAGTTAAAATATCCCCGTCCATCTTTCCGTCAGTCTGTCGATTTTCGGAAATTTTAAGTTTATCAAAAATTGTTTGATACCTAGCTTTTATTTTTTCTTATTAAAAAAAAAAATTAAAAATGTACTTTAGCAAAGCCGAACTATAAATATAAATATAAATAAAATAAATTAAAACTGCCTAGACTGGAATTATCTTACTTTAAACGGACAGTGTGGTTATATGTTTCTCAGTTTGACGAAAGAATTTGAATTTAAGCTGAATTATTTATATTAAAATCAGAACGAACACACCAATTTGTGGCTTAGCTTCAATATATTATTATGTTCCATTTGGGAACAAAGTTTAACAAGGAAGAAAACTTCAGTCAGTGGTGGCCTACTAGAAGGTATAGGCAGAGTACGTGTAGTAAAAAACAAGTAACTCTAGTCGAGACTCAAGTCGACACGGCTCGACTAAGAGATACCCTGAATCCATTAAGCTGTAATACCAATCATAAAAATTTAAATTTATTTATTAATAGCTATTTTGAACGGTGTGCATGCTAGGTCTCAAAAACAAAGCGATAATTTCGATAATTATCGATTATAAAAAAACGGGATGAGTTTTCGAAGAAAAATCAACTCGTATAGTGAGTATTATGGTGTGGTATTATATTATAATATTATCGAACATTTCGCCTTTTGTTTCAAATGGATGGACATGGCTAGTTGAACTTAACTCGTCGAGCTGATCAAGAATATATATACTTTATGGGGTGTGGCACGCCTCCTTCTGACGGTTACATACATTTTCACAACAACATTGTACCCTGATTTTTCATTTTAAATAAATTCAGGGTATAAAAAGAAACGGCAAGAAATAGGCGGACGTCGCCCTGTTTCAGACACAGAGATTTGCGCTTATGCACGTCTCTACTATCTTCGTCGATTCACTGCTAGAACGCCGAGCAGAAAACTTAAAGTATACTTTACTAATCACGTCCATAAAACTAAAACTAAAAATTATTCCCAATAACTATTTATAGATTCTTTGAAATCAGCTCGTATACAATATACAATAATATAATGGCACATCACCAAGACTTAACTATAAAACCACAATCACCGTTCTCACCAAGAAGTAGCCCACCTAAATTTAATAATTCAATTGCGATTGCGATTCTTAGAATGTAAAACTCTGCATGCATTTGACTTTATGTTTGAAGATACACAGGAATATGCTTGTGCAATCGATTTGTGTGTACTTATAGGGTACTTAGCGCAATACAATGAATTTCAGCATATTGTGTACATTATTTTGGAATATTTCTCAGCCGAGTAAGCCTATGAATAAAACACCCTGAGATTTTCAATGTGTTCATGGCATGAAAAGCATGATTGTTGCAGTCAGACTCAATAGAGATGCTATAACTCAATTATTGTAGTGTTAGAATTTTGATATTTCTTGAATTATTCAAAATTTGATGTCTCTAGACGCTAAACTTGTCTAAATTCAATAGAGCCTGAACAAAACAGTAGTCATTTCCGATTGATCTATAGAGGACATTAACATTTACTTACGAGAAAAATGTACCTTATCCATTTAGTCATAGATGTACCCAACATAGTTTTGTAAACCCTCAACCAATTGATCATGATATGCCACACCCAATAAAGTATGTAGTAAAGTCTATGGATTGAGCTAGCCCTGTCTTTCTTCATAAGCTAAGATGATAAGAAACAATATACTCGTCGATACCATACACTAACGAATTTGTTTTATTTTTTTCAATAACTCAACTATTTCCTTATCAACGATGACAATCGATAATCAGGCTTTGCTGTTGTAGCCTGCGTGTAAACCATTAAACTCATCGCTCACAATTCATGTACTAGACATTTGAGATTTTGTAAATGAATGTCATAATTTTTATCAAAAACTTATTCATCAATGAATACTATGCAGTATGTTGCAGCCTTTCAGAGCGAGTGCATATGAGTGCGAGCGTATACATGTGTGTGTATGTGTTGTTTGCTATAAGTGAATAAAATAAACTTTTAATGATTGGAATTTCACCTGAAAGAGTTTAGGGTATCTCTTAGCGAGCTGTCTCGACTAGATTTTAGTTTTATAACGTGAATTTATAATCATAGTCTGTACTCATATACTTTATTCGAATCTTGATGAAGTAGTGCTTTTACTGACTCTGGTATACAAGAATTTACATTCGATAAAATTGTCCAAGAATATGTATAAATGTCTATTGGGTGTACGACGACTCATACGTCTATTAAGTATCTGCATTTCATCAAAGCCATTCACTTCGAACTCCCAGTTTCAGGTTGTAAGTGTAAAAAAATTAAAATTGTAAACACCTGAATAACTCGAAGCTGAAATATAGGCATGAATTCAATGTGCAAATGTGGTTTACCGAGTCTTAACCGCAGAGTTTGCTTGTGAACTTATGCATGTGTGTACGTGCCTGTGAGCTGTGTGAGTTTGCGAGGGTTAAGTTGCCTTATGCTTATTGCTGTTTGTTGTTGTGGGTGTGATTTTGGTTTGTGGTTTGTCAATAACTAAAAAGGGCCAACGGGAATCAATCTTTAATGTCGGCTGTTGTTAGGGATAAATAGACGTGTATTCTTATATATTTGAAGATATCTGATTAGAGGCTAGTGGAAGAGCCGTAGAGACGTCCTCAGTGGAAGATAAGCTGATTCCTTTGGCGATCATATGTATGTATGCACAAGCATTCCAGCTGTCTCCTCAACACATACATATATACATTAGCATTCATTACAAATATATAATATGTATGTACATCATTTATTAAGTATATATATATAATAAGTATAGCGCAGATACATAAAGTCCCATCGCACTTTAGTTTTTAACGGGCATCAGCATCAAAGGAAACAAAAAATCGGTTCATGTATTCGCTGTGTGTATACATGTACTCACTAAACGAAAGGCGGCGAACCTTACTCACTGAACGAAACTTCGATAAGTGAGTACAATGATGAGAGTCGGTACGCTTCGGTTTAAAAATGCACTTCGGTTGAGTTAGTCTAGCAATGATATTGAGTCAATGGCAATGATTTTTTTGCATATAAAATGGCCTGTTAAGTCACTTAGGCTTCTAATTATTATCCTGTTGAGTTCATAAACACACAAGATTCAATTTTGTGTGAGAGTTTGTGTAAGACAAAAAAACCAATCAAGTTTTTTCTCAAACTTAGCTAATGAATAGCCAATTGTAGACATGTCTCTTTGGTGTAAGTAACTCAAGGAACAGAAGTTGTTGAAACCAGTTAGGACATCAAGAAAAACTAACGTTCCGCAAAATGAATAATAGGAAGTCAAAAGTCCGCAATTGATTTTCTCTTTGCAGGCATATGGGAACTACAACTTTTTCAAAGGCTTTGCCCTTCCAGCACTATTTGTTATATTAAAACCATTTGCCACCGTATTATAGATATAATGATATTAATTAAAATAAAAACAAACTCTGTTCTCTGAGTTCCTTTAAAGCCGTGTCAGCTGCGTTTTAAAGATGAAGTGACTACGGTCCAGTGAAGAAGAGTATTCAGACTTCGTTGGATAAGTGGTAACGTATTTCACGTAAGCAAGAACAAGTAAGTTTGGCATATGAATGCAGAGGTCGACTTGACGATACCCTCTACAAGTATAAACACTACAGATAATGTACGGAAAATTTTAATTTATTTAAAAAATTTCAAAAAAAGAAGAAGTTCATAATGAAAACAAAACATTAATTAAGGACACATAATGTTCAGAAGGCTCATAGGCATTTTAGGCGATGTAATGGGGGTGGGTATAGGGTAAAAAGCAGGGCCGGAATCGGGGTCCTTCACTCGAGCGCGATGAAAGTTGTCTTGTGAGATCATTCAACACATCAAGTTTATCTGATGTTTAACAACAATAGATAAAGAGTTAGGCGAGAAAAAAATTCTTCTGCGTCAGAGCGTGCCGAATCCAAATTGTAATAAGCACGTATACTGGACTATGAATAATGTGCAGAGCGCTTACGCTCATACGCCCACCCACACACTGAAATGGGACCTGGTGCCCTGACCGAACGTAGCGCACACTCATCCTCAGCGCAACACAGCTTCTTGTTTATGTCTGTGGATGCGAATGTCGATGCGGATCTGTCAGTTAGTTATATGGCACGGTCAGGCTCTGTTGTATATCGCTGTATTCACTGCCGTTGCCGTTGCCGTTGCCGTCGCCGTTGTCGTTGTCGTTGTCGCTGCTGCTGCCGCTGCTGTTGTCGTTGCCGTTGACGGTGCCGTTGTCGCTTCTGCCGATCCCTGTTTTATTAATAAATTAATTTATTTTTTTGTAAAGCAGTGCGCGTTGCAAGTGAAATAATTTGCACATGTGCGAATACTTTTATTACATACTTACAAACAAACAAGTGTATAGCTGGGCATGCTCGTATGTATGTAGCACATGCGTGGAGAAATAAAAATATTTGCGAACGAACATATGTGGAATATACAGGCATACATATGTATGTACATATGTGTATATATATGTACATTTATTCAGGCATAGATATGTATGTATATATTTTCATGAATGTGCCTCCATACATGTACATTCATACATATATGTATAAGTATGTATACGTACACATGTGTATGTATGTATAAAGTACGTTCATAGAGAATCGCGAAATGTTCAAAATAGAATTCGAGTACATACACACATACGCAAACATGTGAGTGTGTGTTTACACACATGTATTTGTATATGCATGTACATATGTATATAGAGCGTTTGTACATATTACGTACGTATTATGTATGTATGCATGTGTACACATATAGAAATGTTTGTTATCGCGATTCTTATATATATGTACATGCATATATGGATGTACATATTTATGTATGTATGTATGTACATACATATGTACATATATGCTGTGTGTGTTTTGAGATACGTAATTAATTGATATGTATGTACCAATTTATAAATGTTTGCATATAAATCATATGTACGAACATACATATGTCCATAGGTATGGACGGATATACAATATATAGATACCTATTTATATGCAGACATACACACATCTGTATGTGTGTACATAATTCTGAATGCATCAAAAGGAATAACTGCACTTTCAGCACTGAACTGAAGTTCAAGAACACAAAAATTGATTATGATGTTTATAAATGGTTTTAATTGAATACAATAGAGTGAGAGTGATCCATCAAGAGCCGCTGAGTGAGATTCACATGAATATGAATCGTTTATGCACACCGTGACTACACAGCACGCAGCACACTCAGGCTAACCAGTGCATGTATGTGTATACATACATGTAAATATATATTCGCACATGCATATATTAATTCACACATACCCGTATACATATGCACACCAATACATAGGTAAAAATTAAAGAGAATAAACAAGCTCTAAAAACTACAACACAAAAAGCAAACAAGCGCTCCAAACTGAGTGCGAATATAATAAAAGCGCACACACACGCACACACATGCGGAATGCAGATTTATTATCACACAACGTATTAAATTCGGGAATGAATAAAAGTAGTCGCACGTCTTTGCCGGCTGACTTAACGGTTGATGGCTAACTCTGTGAATAGTTTCTCGAAGCGATGCATTTGAGTTGAAAAGTGTGGACCGAAAAGTCGCGCCAGTTACATTTACAAACACTCGGAAATACATACATACTTATGGTCGAACATTCATGCATATAAAAATACATACATATGTATGTATGTATATCTTGAGCGGAAAGTAACAATATATATAACAGAATATGCTGAGATTGAAACTGTTAAGTGATTGTGGGTACTGATTGTTCAACTTGGATAAGACATCTGGTGAGCATACTTACATACATAAACACACATTAATCACATACTATATGTATTTCTTCACTCTAATGAATTATGTATATATTATTATGAAGTGGCTAAGAAACTTCCGTTCGGGGCGATTGATTGTCTGATTGAACCAAGGATTGTGACTAAGCGAGACTTAGCTTCTTTGCGTGCGTGACGCCTCTTTTGAGCGCAGCTATATATACTACATACTTTTTTCTGGCAGTGGAGTCGTCATGTTCCATTTCCTATGCTTCTATTCACTAGAACCTTAAAGAAGCGCTTAACGTTTATTTTGCCCGAGATGGGATAGGCAAAAAGTTCTAATTTGTATGCCTTTTCTCTCATTTTAGGCAAATAGTTCCCAATTGAAGCTTGGATAATAAACTAAGCCATGACGTCACCCAAACAAGCTCGAAATGTACCTGAAAATCAGGGAGGACAACCGCATATGGACAAAACAATTGATCGCTTAATTCGAGTTGATGATTCCGACTGCACAAATTTCAACGCCGGTATATCTTTGAAGAAGACTTGCCAATGCAACAGCCCAATGAAGCGGCGTCAGATGATGATGATGATGATGATGAGAAATACTAGGGGCCGGCTGTTTCGAAAAGTAGTCGCCCGACATGCGACTACAATTTTACTATCGATCTTTTTATCGATCGTTATTTTAGCATCTGCCCAAGAAGCCACGATAGACACAGACCAATTACTTAGATCAAACAGCAACGTGAGCCACCATAATTTTACGTCGATGACGTCTACCCACACACCTAATATCCAGGTGCCGAACCAGAAACAGAACCAGAAACGATCTGGTCCAGCGTTAGACCAGATAAATGCAAGCGTGCAAGGGTTCAGCGTGAATAGAAATAGTTTGATTACTGGGGATTCAGTGCTGCAGCGTCAGCTGAGGGAGAAGGCGAAACAAGATAGCTTGGAATCGATTAAAATGCATATTTTAATGCGGCTGAATTTGAAGAAATTACCCAATATAACTAAGCCAATATCTGTGCCACAGAATATATTGGAGAACTTCTATAAAAACTATAATGCCTCGCTTTTAAACTCGATGTGGGGCCATAATAGTGGGGCAAATGGAGCTTCCCCTCCTCCAGAGACACCTCGATCTGCTCTTTACATGCCCGAGGAAGTTGTGACAGAGTCTCTGAATGCTACGCAAAATATTGAACAGAGATCCAAACACAATCCTAAATATGAGGGCTCCAATAAGAATTCGTCTTTGGAGATGCAGGGTGACGATCCCAATGCTTTCAAGGACTTTCAATACAAATATAATATCGAAGTCGATGACCATCAAAAACCTCTTAAGCATAAGGCCACAGATTTTGCTATTAATGACGAAGACCTTGAATATGAGAGCATACTTTCTCATATAAGCAGCGTTTATATATTTCCAGAGCGTAAGTATAGCACGAATAAAATTTATACAATTAATTATACCCTGAATCCATTGAAAATGGAAATTTCAGGGTATAATGTTTTTGTGCAAATGTATGTAACAGGCAGAAGGAGGCGTGCCACACCCCATAAAGTATATATATTCTTGATCAGCTCGACGAGCTGAGTTGAACTAGCCCTGTCCGTCCGTCCGTCCGTCCGTCCGTGTAAACACCTGGATTTCTGCAACCACAAAAGCTAGAGACTTCAAATAAAAAGCAAAATGCTCGATAATACCATACGCTGTACGAGTTTATTTTTTTTTTCGATAACTCATCCCATTTCTTTATTATCGATAACTATCGAAAATATCGCTTTGCTTTTGAGGTCTGGCGCGCACACCGTTAAAGATAGAATCGTGCACTAAGTTGTCTTTGATTGCTATATTGAATCCGCACATTTTGTCATTTTTGGATTTTTGATGCCACGCCCCTTTCGCCCACAATTCAACAAAAACGATAACTCACGTATATCAAATACTAGAGACTTGAAATTTGGCAACTAGGTACATTTAGATGTCATAATCACTCCCCGAAAATTTCATTAAGAAAATAGGTCGAGAAAAAAAGTTATTAAACAATAAAGTTTCCATAGCACAGCCTCTGCTGCAGCTGCAAAACTGCGCAGTGAGCATATTACGTGCATGCATATGTTTGTGTGTGTGTGTGTGTGTGTGCATGTGTTGGTTACTATTAACGAATAAATGAAACTTTTTATGATTGGTATTACAGCTCAATGGATTCAGGGTATCTCTTAGTCGAGCAGTCTCGACTAGAGTTTAGTTACTTGTTTTTCCTTTCGTCTACCAGCCCTATACTCTCTTCTTGAACACTCTTTAAAAGGGTATAGAAATAATGTTAGCTTAATTAATATCGGATTCTCGAATTATCTTTTAATTTGATTCCATTAAGAAAATATGCTAATTTGTATTTTATTTTTCATTTCCCTTTATTCTTGTTTTTGTTTTATTTTTATACGTACATATATTCTTAAGAGCCTCATGTGCGACACAATCGGAAAACAGATGTTCTACGTTTCAAGTTTGATTCGGGATTCTCAGATATTTCCTATGTGACACTTCATTTGTACTTGCGAGGACTGGAATGGATCAGCATGTATCAACCGAAAATTCTTGATGAATTGGCAGATTTTCAGAACAAGGAGATTGTCGTGGCTTTGCATCGGGCCATACGTCGAGCAAATAATACAAATTATACACACCAGGCAAAAATCTTTGAGTTCCGACACAAAATTCCATCTGGACTAGGAAAATGGGTCAACGTCGATCTGAAACCAATATTGGACTCAGGCACAGTCATAGATCCCAATCAAATCCAAGAGATTTTCATAAAAGGTGTCGAGCCATGGATGCGACCCCTAGTTGTCACGACAGACAGTGCTGCGAAAAATCCATTGGTATATATCCGAATCTATATAATCTATGATAAAATGTACTATTATAAGATTCCGAAAAACATTTAGATTCCAATTAGATTCCATCCTCCATTCTATTCATCATCAATAAATGCTGGAGAGATATACATATTTTGGTGGGGCACACACATTGAACATAAACATTTCTTTTCTTTTGCAGACAGTGCACATTGAAATTGGCTCCCGTAAGAAGCATCGACGGAAACGCAGCGTTTATCTCGATTGCACCGAGAACGATCACGATATGCGCTGCTGTCGATATCCTTTAAAGGTCAACTTCACCAGTTTTGGATGGCACTTTGTGGTGGCCCCTACGTCATTCGACGCATACTTTTGCAGCGGCGACTGCAGGGTTGGGTACTTGGAACAATATCCACATACGCATTTGGCCGCGTTGACTACGTCTGCGACGCCCTGCTGCTCGCCAACAAAAATGAGTTCCTTAAGCTTGTTGTATTTCGACGAGAATCACCAACTCGTGCTGAGTGTAATACCAAATATGTCCGTTGAGGGATGTAGCTGTTCCTAGCCCATGAATTCAGTTCATAGATACATATATACGCATATATACATATACATATACATATACATATACATATACATATACATATACATATACATATACATATACATATACATATACATATACATATACATATACATATACATATACATATACATATACATATACATATACATATACATATACATATACATATACATATACATATACATATACATATACATATACATATACATATACATATACATATACATATACATATACTTATACATATATATGTATGTACATGGAAATACGAAATGAAAAATGATAAATTTGATATAAAGCGTTTAGATATAAATTTAATAGTGTAAGTGAATACACATATTACACATAAAAATAGTAGCGCTGACACATACATACATATATACACATATAAATTAAAGTACCTGTAGTAATCTGTATGTTTGAGTACTGCGTACATACATACATGCATCCCAGCATACATACATGCTGTAAATTTTACATCAATAATACATTTTACATTTACATCAATAATAATAAAATAAATAATATTTAAGTGAGTACATATATATATATATATAAATATATATATTACATGTTACAATGTAAATCAAAAATATTAATGTAAATAACTAACACAATAACAGCAAATGCTGTAATTTTTAGTACCAATGTAAATAATTGTAAGTGTGCATTTTTATTTCACCACGAGCATAAGAATAAAATACTCAATTTGAATATGTCCTTCTTATACAATAGAATATTATTACCGAAACATAAAAATTTTCGAAAGTACATACATATTATACTGGCGAAATACACATATTGATTTCGATTGATATTTTTCAATCATTTTCAGCCCACAAATGACAACTCAAATTCTCTATTTAAATTTTAGTTGTCACCACTCCAATTGCTGTCATTTTTAATACCAAATTTAACAATCCTCATGAATTTGCCATTCACCACGCGCAGATAAATACTCAATTTTAGCATGGGCGTACTTTACAATATTATCGCTCATAAATCAAGAGAATAAGTGAGTTTATTTGATATATTGGCTAAGAATTCATATTGAATATGCTTATGTACTGATTCGATTGGCTAAGAATAATATTCAGGATGTCATAAGCTTTTCAAATAATCGATATTATTACGATTTTGAAGAAATATCACTGGTCACACTGTCACGGCGAATTTGCTAATGATAAACGATGTCTGTATTTCTGTTGTTGTATGGGTGTGGATTTATTTCACGGAATAAAAATTGACGAAGCTATGTAATTTGTTATCAAAATGTGCTCTAATAACTGTGTTAGTGTTGTTGAGTTAGATTATGTTGTGCTAAAGGTAGGTCCAAATAACAAAAACCGAACCAAGAGCTGCTAACAAAGCTGATAAACTGACATATGAACAAACACAAACTTAACCATAGGCATTCATACATACCCATACCTGTGTATGTGTGACAGTGTAACGGTGTGCAGGGTCGAGCTTTGGCAGATTTGTTTTCATTTTAGAAATGCCCGAAGCGAATACAAATAATTAATTCATTACAGTTAAATGGCAGCGACATTACATCATTGTCTAGTTATGACGCGGTACAAATGTTCCTTCAAGCTAAAGAAACCCTAGTAGTTGAATTATGCCGAAAGCAAAGTCCCATCACTCCCGACGACCTGCAGGAGGATGGAACGGGTGCCAAAGTAAAGAGTGTTCAAGAATGCAATGCAAGAGCAAATAGTGCCTCCGAAAATGTTAAGTTCAATTCATTGCCGACGTCACCTCTAGTATCAGTGTCAGCCAAAAACCAAATCATTTTAACTTTACGAGCGTTTCAAAGCCGCGATCCAACCGAGCCTGCATCGAAAGAGACACAAGCTATTGACAAGTTTGTTGGGTTCAATAAAACGAACCAAAGGGTTGATCAGAACGAAGACTTGACGCAAACATTAGCCGATCACTTTATCGAGCAAGAGCATCATCTGTTTGAGCAATGTTTGGAGCCAGAGATAGACATCGAGGTAAGACGCAAGTCATATGGAAACCCTTTCACATCAAACTTCTTTTCAGGAAGTAACCCTCGTGAAGAGAGATGCAACTAACGATCAAATTGGACTCACTGTTTGCTGCAATAACTTCTACAGTAACAAAGACAGCAACGAAAGTATTATAAAGGCTGTGATATGCAACGAGAATTCGACGAATGCCGACTTAACACCTGAAGCTGATGTAGATGCTGATGGCGATGCCTGTGATGATGTTTTCATAAGTGATATACACCCAGAGAGCGTGGCCGAGCGTGACGGTCGACTCCGTCGTGGCGATCAAATTCTTCGCATCAATGGCATAGACATCAAGAGTAAAAAACATGCCGAAATGCAAATAGCTGAAAACTCAATGGCTATAACGTTGCTTGTTAGTCGACTTCTATACCCCGTAAGTACACAGGAGAATGCATAGGCCTCTTCTAATATTCGCTTTTCATTCAAATAGGAAGACGACGATGACGACGACGACGACGATGATGAGGATGAGGACGATGAAGACATCGATAGCATTATATCTGATGATTACACAAATGTCGTTGACAAATTGGACAAAGTTCTCTTAACGCAACAGCGGCAACCAATAAAGGGAGCTAGCAATTCAATAACAGAGCCCGCTGCTAAAGCTATCAAATCTGTTCTGCCCCCGACTATCAGTGGCTCGCAAGCTATTTCAGTAAAGTCGAAAATCAAAGGGCAAATTCAGACTACTGCTACAGAAAAGATTTGTGTAGACAACGCGCGAGTAACGAGCCAAGAAATGAGCTTGAATCAAATAATAGACAAAAGTCTACCAACAACAATGGTCAGTAAACAGTATGATTATGATGATTGCGAGCACATTTATGAAACAATCCCCGAGGATTCAGAATCAGAGCCTCTCTATTGCTCACCATATCAAAGCTCTAACTATATGACCGCAATGGGGTCCTGCTCATCGCCAATGATGCCCGAGACGGATGTTCTAGAAATGCAACAGCAAACGCAGCGCGTGGCCCAATGGCTGGGCATCAAATCCCAGATCAATCCGAGAACCGTGCATACACTGGCTGGCCGTCCAAGCTTATACCATAAGCAACAGAATCGAATATCTAATCGAGTATATACGCTGCGCAGCGCTGTAACAAACACCAGTGGGTCGAGCAGCAGTGGAGCTAACTACAGTGCAACTAATGTGGACAACGATAATAAATGCATTAATCAGCAGCAGGAGGAGGTGGAAAACTCTTCAAGTGCCTATAATACGGGTGGATCCAATAACAGTGCTTCGCCTCACCAGAATGCTACAAATGTGGAGAACGAATCAATTTCGACTGCAACGGCGACTGCAAATGCAACCGCTAACAATCCTATTGGCTCCTTTCCGCCCGTTTTAACGGCTCCGATGTTAATGCTGCCGTTTGGAAAGTCTGCTCGCGTAGTCTGTTCCCAATATAGCTCAGGTTCATTGTCGTTTCAATTGAGCTAAACATACACACACATACACACACACACACACACTCACACACACACACATTACTCGAATAATTACAATTACAATTTCCTTTTTTTTCTTCTCTATTAGAAACTGCTCCACAACATAAGGCCGACGAGACGAGTCCCTTTGCATCAGCAACAGCTAAAATAGACGCTAAAATAATACGGCCCAAACCACACGACGAGCCGCAGAGTCAGTGCCCCCAATTTAACGCTCCTAACTTGAGTCGCTATCACTTTGTTAGCAGTCAAGAGGTAAACACATGAATTCATAATATATGCATATATAGATATATATATCTTATGTGCACTTAGGCAGCTTACATTAAGTCTTCTTATAAAATGATGCACGTCTTGAAACTCAATACATTTACTTTGCTTTCACTAAATAGGTCGCAAATAAGACTGTAACAACGCCAAAGACGAGCTCTATTTTAGTAGCGACAGAAAATGTGTCCGAGGAAATTCCGATGGTGTGGAAAGTAAAGCGACGCCCTGATGGAACCCGATACATAGTGAAGAGACCAGTGCGTAATAATGTGAGCTTGGGTATCCGTAAGAATATACGCAGCAATGAAATAACAACAACCGAGGATGATACAATATCGGAGGTCAAGATCGGGCGTTATTGGACTAAGGAGGAAAGAAAACGACACATAGAGCGTGCTCGCGAGCGTCGGCACCATCAGCAATTGCTTCACCAACACCAACTCCAACAACAACTGCAACAACAGCAACAATTCCCCGCACAATAAAATTAAATATGCTTAGCCTATTGATTTTCCAACCTGTAGAAAAAATTCACTTCTATATTATGCCATATTCCAGGTTTCAAAAGCGTGGCAGGTAATAGTTTTATATATATTATCGGACTACAGTTTGGATACGATATAAAATGAATTATTCTTAAACCTAAGTAGCTTATCGAAATAAAACCAAAAGTCGAAATAGCGCAACATTTCTTAAGCACCGATAGAAATGGCTTTTAAAAAGTCCTCAAATCAAAACAACAATTATGTTTACATGTATATATATATATATATATATATATGTATATTTATCGTAATACAATATAAAAACTCACACTACTCTCCTATGCACATAATTAGTTATGTATATAGCTATAAACATGTCCAAAAACTAGTAATACGTAAAAGAATATTACACTTTCCAGTTTTGAGGTAATGATTGATAAGCGCTTCATGTTAGTTGTATTGTTGTATCATGCCGATTCCTTTTAACATTAATACACCCTTATAGTGTTATCCAGTGTATATAAATAAATAAATCTTAACTCGCGACGTTATCATGTTAATTTATTTAGCCATAAGGTACCAGAAAGGGATTCTGTTACTGTGACGCCCAATGTAAGCGAATGCCAATCGTTAGCAGCGCCCGAATTAATCATGTCATTACAGCGCAACGTCTGGCGAGTCTCGAAACATCGAGCGTGTTCCGGGACATGTTGCGCTCGGGCAAGTGCAAAATGAGAGAGCTGGCCGGTCGAGGCAGAATTTATTTGTATGTGCACTCTGCACTTTGCCGCAACTGAGCGAACCGATGTGCGCCTCAACATGTTGAGCCATGTTGTATCGTATGTATGTACACATTGGAGAAAACATTCTGTTGTGCGCCCTGTGCGTCTCTCGTGCTAACAGTTTATGTATATTTGATATTCTTTACATGTTAAGTCTATATGTTAATTTGTGAAGCCGGCAAAAAATTGCTCTGCAGCCGGCCAAAAAGTAAAAGATAAATTTGTTTTGATTAAAGGGTTAAAAAAAGACGACCGGCGCCTGAAGAGCACAGCATGGTTGGTTGCTTATTAAATACAATGAAATGTGCACGTCTAGTAACGACTCTGTCCAATTTGTTTGTGCATTTTATGTCCCGTGCATTAAAAACGACGAGGCGTGGCTGCGATCCTACTGCAGGGATGTGTGTGTCGATATGCCGATACGGTGCATGTGCTTCTGTGTGCGTGTCTGTATAGAAATATGTGTGTGTCTCGCGTTTCTCTGTGTGTGTGTATGTGTGTGACAGTGAAATTATCACACGCATAAATAAGATTTCCAATTATTTTTCAAGCCACAATTTGCAAATACAAATCGTAACTTATGTCGCTGGGAAAATAATACCTGGAAAATAATACCTGCATAGGCAACATGCATGCACATGTATGTGTATATGTATATGTATGTATATGTGTATGTGTATGTGTATGTGCATGTGTGTGAGTATGTGTATGGGTATATGTATATGTATGTGTATGTGTACACATTCACATTAAGGATGCGTACGTTAATCGAGTTGAGAGAAACTCCATGGTATAGGGTGAGTTATACACAAGGCTTAATGTTAGTTAGGGGTTGTTCCGCGACAGAGAGAACGCCGTAAGTTTGTACGAAACGAGTG
The DNA here is from genome assembly GCA_035047625.1 of Drosophila mettleri. Taxonomy (NCBI): domain Eukaryota; kingdom Metazoa; phylum Arthropoda; class Insecta; order Diptera; family Drosophilidae; genus Drosophila; species Drosophila mettleri. Next base: position 1,479,123 of record JAWNPI010000096.1, read on the forward strand.
TATCTACATGGCACACACACTTACAGACGCGTCTGTGTACATACATATGTATTTGCGTGAGTGCTGTGTCTGTGCGTGTATGCGGAAGCAACGCGGCTAAAACACGGCAAAACTACTAATCGCTAAATGGCGGATAGTAAAATAAGTTTTGGGCGTTGTTCTATTAGCTTTAGTGTTATTAAATTCCATCATCCATCACTTGACGCACTTAATTATGAATGTTTATACATCTTGTAAGTATATGCACGGCGAATGAGCACACATACATACTCACTTATAGATACATATGGAAGTACATACATAGGTACGCATTACATGCCTATACAACGCACACAGAGAGAAAGAAAGAGGAGTGTGCGTGTATGTATACCAAATGCAATTCAGTATTTCTGTCCATTGCAGAAAAGGGAATTCAACTGCTGCGGAAGCAATGCCCAATCATTGACGAGTTCCATTCTTCACTGGCGATTGATATTACAAGTTAATGTACATTAAGGCTCCCACACGCACACACACACTAACGCACAATGCAAAGCCTGCACTTACATCATGAATGCCCAATGCTCAAGTGCTGGCGCTGACTTGCACCTGCGATTGACGTTACAAATTATCGCTTTGGAAAGACAAAAGCAGACATCATCGAAATCGAAGCACACAAATATCAAATATAATGACATGTGTGGAGCGGACAGCGAGTCGGAGTCAAATTGATATACCGGAGTGAGTTCATCAACGATTGCGCTAAAGCCTAAAAGCCATCATCTAGCAATAACAATAACAATAATATTAATAATAATAATAATAATAATAATAATAATAATAATAATAATAATAATAATAATAATAATAATAATAATAAAAATAATAATAATAATAATACTAGTAACAATAACGAAAACAAAAACAATTCATCGCCAATATCATCGTCGTGCGAGCAATTTTTATTGTGGACCCGGAAAGTTCATTGCCCTCATCGTTGTCGGCGGCGGCGGCAGCGGCGGCGGCGGCAGCGGAAGTCGTACATGCGTACATACGTGCATACTAACATACATAAGTCGTATTGAAAGATAGTGCAATTCATCAGTCATCACTTATCACTAACCAATGCTCGCCAATGATGTCCGCTAGTGCTTCTTCCGTCGCACAAATTACACCGCAACTACTTAATGATCTTAACATGACAGACTCAATTCACAAACTCAACCAGACCCACGCACACAATCAAATGATTGAACAGCAAAAGGGGCATGCGATTCCATTGTCTGACGATCCGCGCACACTACAACTGGCGCTGGAGCTCTCCTTGGTTGGCCTCAGTGAGAGCAATCAGAACAGCAGCTACACTCAGCCAATCCTCTCCCAGGGTGACTACGACATCGGCACCATAAATGTGGTGTCTGGTGCTTTCACGAGGGCTGATCTAGGGCCGATGAGCAATCTACCACTACCACCGACGACTCCTTCTGGGCTCCTAATGGCTTCCGTTGGTTTGGAGGACAGATCAAAGAAGTCCCAGAATATGACCGAATGTGTTCCAGTTCCCAGCTCCGAGCATGTTGCTGAGATCGTAGGACGACAAGGTAAGCAATATATATACCTATATATATATATATATATATATATATATATATATATATATATATATATATACGTATATATATATATATATACGTATACGTATACGTATATCCTCTGACTGATTGATGATTCGGAATGAGATTTAATCGTTGTTTATGTTGTGGAATAGCCTCTATATGATAAGAATCAATATCCGCGAAATTTATGCATTAGGGGAATCAGTAGACCGATGGGATTATTCGAGATTCGCGTGGGTCCTTCGGAAAACTTCTAGTCGCGACTATGGCAATACGTAACAATGTTAAGCAAAAACAAATAACTCTTTTTTTCCTTATTATTTAGGGTGCAAGATTAAAGCTTTGAGGGCAAAGACAAATACCTACATCAAGACTCCAGTGCGCGGAGAGGAGCCCGTGTTCGTTGTAACAGGACGCAAAGAGGACGTAAACAAGGCTAAACGAGAAATACTTTCAGCTGCTGACCACTTTAGCTTAATTCGAGCCTCACGAAAACCATCGATAGAGGGATCGAGCACCGGGATAAATGGAAGCGGTAGCTCGAGTTCATTGACCTTGGGCATAGTTGCTCGCGCGCAGTCCGGACCGCCCTGTCTGCCCGGCCAGATCACAATCCAGGTGCGTGTACCCTACAGAGTTGTGGGCCTAGTTGTTGGGCCGAAAGGGGCCACCATTAAGCATATACAACAAGAAACACAAACATACATTGTCACCCCGTCGCGTGAAAAGGAACCCATATTTGAGGTAACCGGACTGCCCGAGAATGTGGAGTCCGCGCGCAAACAGATTGAGGCCCACATAGCCCTACGTACGGGCAATAGCACTCATGGCAGTGAGAGCGGTGCGGAAACATTAGAGTCGAACGAGTATGCTACTCTGCACACGATTAATACACTCAGCCAGATGCTGAATGACGATCTCAACTCAGACATCTTGTCATCGATCTATAAGAGCGATATTTCACCCAATATTAACTACGCGGATAGCGCTCTTAGTGTCATTGATAACATTTCGAATTCGAACACTGCCAACTCTATCATGCCAGTGCATAATTTAACCAAATGCTTTCCAAACTCTGATCTAGTAGATCTCCAGCCTAATATCACAGTAACAGCAACAACAACAACACCAGCACCAATGACGACAACAACAACAACACCGGACAGAAACTTCACGCTGGCGCTGGCGGGCACAGTGAAAGACCTTAACGTGCAGGCCTCAAAAATCAATCCATTATTCCGCAACACAATCACGAATATCAATGTCAATGCGAATACCAATGCCAATCCAAATGCCAATGCTAACGTCAATGTCAATGCCAATGCAAACGCCAATACCAATAGCAATAGTAATATCAAATCTTTGTCATTCTGTCCGCCCACGTCCGTCTCTGGTCCATGCCAATCAATGTCAGCTAACATATTAACGCGTTCATGCTCATCCGCCTCCTCTACAGCATCAACTAAAAGCACGAATAACAGCGCCAATAGTACTAACAGCGTTAATACTCCCCCAGAGCTTTTGAATATATGGAAAAATTTGAATGATTCAATTGACGTTGATGAGGGCATTGGAGACTCCCCCAGCATTTGGAATCTTCCATCAGCCACAGCAGCCGCAGCGGCCTCCCACTGCTCGCCATCGGCCTCAATTAGTCCAACGGACTCGCTTCTAGGAGAGCACACTTTAAACATAAACCAGAAATTAGCTGGCAACAATAGCTTCAAGGAGTCATCTCACAAAAGTGGTCCCTCCTTATTACAACATCAACACCAGCGGAACGTACTGAAAAACAGCTCGGACAAATTGCATTCGGATAAGATGCACCGGGAATGCTTTGTATGCAATGAGAGGGAAGTAACGACAGCTCTAGTTCCCTGTGGGCACAATATGTTCTGCATGGACTGTGCCAATCAAATTTGTGTCTCCATGGAATCTATTTGTCCCGTCTGTCACTCGATCGTTTACCATGCCATGCGCATTTTAGCTTAAGCTAAAGGTGCTCTTCCTTTTTATTTATATTTTTAATTTTTTGATTTTTTATTGTTATTGTTCATTATTATTCAACATTTGTGCTTAGACCATTTTTTATTCTAGATGAATCCGCTTTCACTTATCTTATAGTATATGTTATAATCGAATATGAAATTGTAAATAAACCAAACTAGGAATTTAGTCATTAGACCAGAGCAAAAGAAGGCCTCTTACCCAATTAACAGATACTGGCAAATATAAAATTACCAAACTTTCAACCAAATCTGACGCTGTAAAATATGTAATATTTTTAGTATTATTTCAAAACTGTCAAAGTGAAAAAAAAGGTAGTTTGAGAGCTTGGCAAGGTGAGGCTAGATTAGTATTATATATATTCTGAATGCAGTGGCAGGATAATGACACCCTCTGCGGAGACCCAGCAAAAACAATTTCTAAAATAATTTGAAATTATTTTTTGTTGAAATTGTATCTGCATTATAATTAGCGGACCTCAATTAATTCTAAGCAAATATTTATTTCTATAAACTAAGAGACTTCATAAGCTTATTTCTGATCAATGGATCAGGCATCATAAATTAAATTTGTTTATCTGGGGCTTAAAAAGAATTACCGAACTCTTCCCAGACTCCATTTCGTACTAGGTATCTGAAGGGATACAAAATTCTGAATTAAATTTAGTAAATGCGTTCATACATATATATTTAAATGCATACATAAATTAGAAAAAATACTCTAAATAAATAATACTAAAAATATAATTATTTTCTCACATTTTAACGCATGTATATATCAAATATTGGAATACTATAACGTATGTGGAATAGTACATTTTATGTAAAATCTTCGAGAACAAAAACGAAGGGCTAACTAAAATAAGACATACAATATAGCTTCTAAATTATGTTATACTGCACATATAATCCCGATTTCAATTGATAAGAGGCATGAATGACATCACATCGCACGACACAGCAACTAAATACATATATAATTATTAATCTCTTATAAGTTGACTGATAAATAGGCTCTAATATATTAGGTGAAGCACATACATACGAACATTTATAAATTTAAATCTGGATAATATACATTATATTATTAAATCCATACATAATATAATATACAACAACAAAAACAAATGCATATACAAACATTAATTGAAACCATATATTAATCTTACCCGAATATATATATATATATATATATTTATGCTATATATATATTATATATCATAGCTTATAATATATTAATGTGAATAAAAAGACTTATATATTTATTGGCCAATCATATTGAAAATTGGCACAAAGTAATCCGCAAGTATCTCGCGCTGAAAATCAGGTTCGTTATATACATATATATATATATATATATATATATATATATTTTTTTTTTTTTTTTTTATTTATTTGCCTAATTTTTTTACTTACTTTATTGTTTATTAGTGTAGATTTAGTACAAACAAAATATGTTGCTATGCATTTATTGTATATAATTTAAAAGATTTTATCCAAAGCATTTGTTTATTTAAGCATAATATCTAGTCTAACCAGAATTGAGTTTTGTTTACTGATACAGTTATTTGGTGAAGCTTCATTAGGTATATTATTATTAAGTTTTATTATGTTTTCAATTGTAGAACAACGGTAAATATGAGTGAGACTAAATACAGTTAAAAAAAAGCGCAAAATATTGAATATTGAAAAATTATTTAATCCCATGCAATATATATATAAATATATATACAAATGTTTATATATATATATATATATATATATATATATATATATATATATATATATATATATATATATATATATATATGAGTACAACGTGAAATGATACGAAGAACGAAAATTTTACATAATTTTTGTTACAAGTATACAAATTAACTGACGAAAAGATTAATAATAATCAGTTCATAAGCATAAATTATATATTGATGAAATATATAGAAAGATCCCCCAGAATTTGGAACCGTTTCTCTTGCAAGACTTTATCTACTATAGGCATTCTTGAGATATCGGTGTCGATAGTCGGATATAGTAGAACATCAGACATGAATCACGTGGATATTGGCTTTCTCCTATGGAGAATATTCAACTCAAGAAGGGTCTCTTTTGCATCCTACATACACTCCGAGACATTAGAATTAGCCTTTGGAAAAGTATATTCATTGTTGAACTGATTTATTCGAAATCATTTTATTCTCCAGCTAATGAGCCCCAAATGTATATTCCTCCGGAATCATTATTAGTTAAACCGATGACTAGGAAGTTTAGTTATACTGATAAAAAAAGACACACACATACACATATATATATATATATATATACATTATATAATTAGAATTTGATTGCAGTTGGTATAAATGATAAATACATTAAAGTGAAACAAAACAAAATCAACCAGAAAAGAGTAATAAACAAATGTTTACAATTGATTGCACTACATGCATATACCCAACCGCGTGAAAATATTTTTTTACACAGTATGTAAGCTTTTACATCAAATTTGTAGATGGCGGTTAAAATATTTACAACGAATATTTTATAAATGTTTCTTATTAAACTCGTAAGATCTGAATTAAATTAAATTATTATTAATATAAATATAAAAGTAAATATGAACATTATAATATATATATATATATATATATATATATATATAAACTACCAATAGTGAAATATCCGCATTGTGTTCGTAAGAGAAAATAATAAATTAATATATATATATAGAAATATATATATATATATATATATATATATATATATATATATATATATATATATATATATATATATATATATATATATATATATATATATATATATATCTTTAAAATACATTTCATAAATCAACTTTAGTCGACATTAACTTTAAGCAAATATTTAGTAAACACTAATGTCGATTAAAAGCATAACTTTATATAACAAATATATACAAAAGATATATGTATCACTAAATGGTTATATAATAAAATTTTCCGAAAATAATATGCGCATTTTTACATATATAATACAATAAGGTTGATATACGTAAGTATTGTTTGTGGGGTAAGATATTTATATAAAAGAAAAAAGAATGTTGCAAGCGGGCGCAACTCTGTTCGCAAGGGCTCCATAAATAGAAAGATTACTAAATCGAAATACGAGAAAGCATCTCAAACAAGCAAGCAAAGTCTAGTCGAGACAGCTCGACTAAGAGATACCTCGAATCCACTGATGATATACCAATCATTAAAAGTTCCTTTTATTCACTTACAGCAAACAACACACGCGCAAGCACACGTTCGCTCTAAATAACTGCAGTATACTGCATTGCTCTCATTGATGAATAAATTTATGACATTTGCATTTTTAAAACCTCAAGTCTCTAGTACTAAATATCCATAGATTGTGAGCAAAGGGGCGGTTATATCCAAAATCAAAAGATGTAAAATAGAGAATTCCCTCAAAACATGGTGCTTTAATGGCTTAAGCGCTAGGCCACAATAGCAATCGATTGTCATCGGTGATAAGTATAGCGTATAGTATACACGAGTATATTGTTTCTGATTTCAAGTCTCTAGCATTTGTCGTTTGCTGGACGAGATCGCTGCGTTCATATGGACGGACAAACAGACGTACAGAGATACTATACTACATATGCTTTCTGCCTATTATATATATTTACACAATACATTTTCACAATACCTATTCAATTCAATTTTCAATGGATTTCGGGTATAAAAAGCAAACATTTTTTTCGTAACCTACGATTTGCGATTTGTCACGCCTCTAATGGGCATCGATATATACGCCATATCATTTGATCTTGGTTTATCTACGCAAACTTATTTTTCTGTGGCACTTCAACTAATAGTGTTTCTGGCATATATGACTTAACTTGTTATTGATTACTGCCCATCTAGTGGGCGTATCAGCATAATCTTGACACTTTATCTGACGAGGGCACACAAGAGTATATATACCAAATTTCCAGACTCAAGTCTCTTCTTCAAAGCAGCGAGGTGGTTTTCATTCATACGGACAGGCGGGAAAACGGAGCCAATATCCTTTTTTTCTTTTTGGGACAAGAGTATCAGAAGAAATCAACCAGCTGATTAATAGGTATATCTGTATACATACATTTATTTTGTGCTTTTATAGCTGAAACCACGTGCAAACGCACACATACATATATATGGGACCTTTATTGTTCTAAATGTACGTTTTGTATATAATTTTTAGGGCGTGTTAATGACACTCATATGTGTGTATATGCCAGGACTCAATTCTCTGGTAGTATGAAGATCTGAGTATTCATTATAGAATCATCTAATAATGGTCCGCAATCTAAGGTTAATAAAAAAAGTAATTTTATTGATTTTATTGATAATATGTAGATAAGACGAGTTATCGAACAAAACATAGGATCGCACAGATTATGCAATACACGAGTATAATGTGAATATGATCATACGGAAAAGGTTAGTTTAACTCAGCTCGTAGTCCTCCACCTTATTCTGGATGTTTCATATATTTTCAGGAAACCATTAGATTCCATGTTCAATGGGTTCTGGGTATAACAAGAAGAAACGACTGTGTTGTACTTTGTTTCCATAGATTAATTATGTCTGTGTTTCAAAATGATGGAAATTATAGGGTATTTTCAATTTGCAGGTTAATTGAAGCTCAAGTTTTCCAACTCTGATAGTTCAGAAGATAATAAATTTAGCGGTTTGCACTGCGTTATATACATATGGATAGATATATAATTTAATTTTTGAGTGTAGATATATATTCTTGATATGTTTGGGATATTAACATATCTTCGACAATAGTGAAGAAATGGTTTGTATAAATACGAGCAGGTGAAGCGATGGATGGAATCAGTTAACCGAACTTGCTGATCTCTCTTCCTCCTTTGATAAATAAGTATATACCTATATCTGTATGTTAATGCGGAAGACATTACTTACATTACAATAAAGGAAAAGGCGACTATTTCTTTTTGTTTTGATCTCATTTATTAAAATAATAACTGTAACGTAAAAGTACTGAGACTTTATATATTTTTTGACCTTATATTCTGGGCCTTAACACTGTCGTGTGTGCTTACATATTCGCATTAAAATTACAATTCTAGACAAATGTTACTTAGTGCGTTTAGGCAATGAATCGTTTTGGTAGTACCTCAAAACAAGAGATTACATTTTCACAGTGTTGAATCAAAAATGCTTTAACTCGATTCTGCAATAATTTAACAAATTATATTTAGTGAGGAAGTTCATAGACAGGCCTGACTTCGAAACCAATATTATTTGCTAAATCAACAAACGTGCGCTATTCAGCAAGCCGAATAATTATATACCCTTGCAAGTGAATCGTATATATTTATATCCGTATCAATAATGTGCCACCAGTAAAAGATATAAAAATTAAAAAAAAAAAATATAAAAGAAATATTTGAATAGAGAAAGATAAAGCGAAAGTACATCAGATATTAGTTTTATTGTGCAAAAATAAAAGCAATGGACTTGCACATTTGTTTAACTTTCTGATGATATAAAGTTGTTATATCTAAATCTTTATTTGAAAACATTTTTATTCAATAAATACTTTTAATTCTATTAAATGAAATATTCATTCTACATGATATGATATGACTGGTCAATCTTCTAATAATGGCGAGAGTCTGAAACTCTTTTAAATCTATAGTCCAAGTTCGAACTAGCCAATATATATATATATATATATATATATATATATATATATATATATATATATATATATATATATATATATATGTATATAAAATAAATGAAAATATAAAATTGTATATATAAATGAAGTATCTAAAACGCAAATACGATTTCGTAAATGAGATGACAAATTTTGACTAATCCAATATTATAAATTGGGTGGGTATTGGTTTAGTTTTAGTCTGAGATACTTCGACAATGAGAGATTTTTTTAATTTGAAACGTGGAGCATAGTGGAGGGAAGATAACACAACAAAATCTATATTCCTGATTATCGGAGAGATAGAAGAGAAAAATCTTTTATGAATTTAGGGTAACCGAATATTCCAGCAGCGGTTTTTGGCTTTGAACAAATATTAAGCTGTCGTTGATACCCGACTGGATGATTTTCTATTTATTATTATTTTAGTCAATTTTTGAAGTAATCTGCTGATGACTATTATTCTATTTTATTGTTAATATTAATACAATATCAGGTAGCACACATTTTGATACTTTCTCCTTACGGGCATGAATCGCAAAACAAAAAGAAATTCATTCGAATGCGGATATGCAGACATATGTGAAGTAAATGTGATCGTAAATCAAAATAGAAGAGTAGACTTATATTATGGGGACGGAAGTAGCTCCTATTTATTACGAGTGTCTGTCTCATTGCCAGCATATATGTATATATTTATGTTCGTGAACAAGTAAGCATCTGAATTATTTGCAAGGGCATATATATAAAGCGATCAATTTTTAATCTTATATGTATTAAGTATATGCGTTTTCTCTGGTTCTGGACCGATGTCGGGGTATAATTGTACTATATGTTAATTACAGTTGAAATATATAAGCATGTATGTATAATTCGAACGTATTTCTGGTCAGATAACATATGGATGTATACTTTTTGCCACTACTTAGATGCTATACACATACCATTGTCAACCAAACAAGCTATGCATATGTATTACATACATACATAGTTATATATAAATATACTTTCAATTCAAGTATCTATTTAGTAGTATATTGTATATGCTTGGATGTTTTGCGGATTACTTTAGTAGAATAATTGTGGATTCATTGTGTAATTCATATATTAAAAGCACATTTACATATAATTAATTTAAATTTTTATTGATAAGCGACACACACATATCCATATTAGTTCCCCGATGAAAACATGTTGGTGTTGTCCCACTCAAGCTGATTGATGTGGGCAAATCCATCTTTGATTACTAGAGACCAAGAGAATTATCTAGACAATTCGAATTGTATTCATATATATCTGCAAGAAACGTACCGTCTTCATCTTCCGAATCAGTATTATCCGAGTCCGAACTTTCCTCAGATGCGCCATCAGTTTGCATTGGATTAATGGTAATGGTCAGTGCCGAATCATCCCAGATTAAACCTTCGTCAGCTACCTAAAATATAAAGAAAATAGCATAGCATAAATATATTGTAATCTAACAGTAATTATTTTCTCGTAATTAGCTGTGTCTGAGAACACAAATTTAATCGCAATTATGTATAAAGATATCAGATCTTACTTAATTTCACATATTTTGATTATATCATGAATAAAGACCAGGACGCGGAACTCAATAGGGACATGTGATATAAGGCTCAGGATGATAAATTTTTTCCCTTATTGTCACTATCTCTCGGTAATACTCTTATTATAAAAGAGCAGCTCCAAAAGATTCAAAAGTAATTTCATTGTACAATTTTGAGTTTGCCAAATACTTGTTGATCCATTTTGGGCGTGGTAAAACTGTATCTGTATCTTTAGAGCCAGAGTCTCTAAAACTAGAGTAATCGAAGATCCTATATTGTGAGATCAAATCGTACGTGCACGCCGTGTAGAGGCGTGGCAAATCGAATCGAAAAATATAGAATTTGCCAAAAATTTGGCAAATGGCAAATCACACAAGTCTACATCTTGTGAGCTATATTATATTGAAAACACAACCACACACACAACCATTGAGGGTGTCAAACCAAACAAAATTTAAGCTTTCTATGAGATTTGTTCTTTTAATTTGCTTCTCTTTTGATTCATCAAATACAATTTTCTGTTTACCTATTTTTTGCTTCGGTTGTTTTTACTTGCGCACACACAATATATATATATATATATATATATATATATATATATATATATATATATATATATGTATATATTCAATTTCAAAAGAATTCAATATAAAATGACAGCCGAGTTAATGATCGTTAAAACTAAATAACTATTTTATCATTAGGTGAATGGGAGCAAAAACATTTCGTTTTTGAATCTTATTTTAGGTTAGTTGATAAAATATAAATTTTATTTTATTTTTATCTTATATATTATATATATATATATATATATATATATATATATATATATATATATATATATATATATATATATATATATATATATATATATATATATATATATATATATATATATATATATATATATATTTAATATCGCTGATAACCGCTAAAAACATTTCTTAAGCTATACTATTTGACTGTTGGTCCTGTTGGCCGTCTTTCCTTAAAAGGATAATTACAATTTTCACATCTTAAACGAAAGACTTCTACAAAAGAGCGCTGTTTATCCCTGAATCCATTGAAAATGGAGAAGGAATCAGGACGACAAGACGAGTTGATTGGGCCCTGCCCGTCTGTCTGTCTGTCCGTCCGTCCATCCGTATGTATGAACGCGTCGATCGCAGAACCTATAAGATCTAGAGAATTTTTTTTTTGTTAGGCGCGTATATACGACGCGCATATAGAGTTTGTTTCAGAAAATCGATAACTATTTCTGAATATTTGTTATCGATTTAAAACCATATGAAGAATCATTTATGATTTTTTATCTTTTTCATTTTAAGAGCTAGAGTCTTCAAATTTCGCATGTAGCTTTATGTATATTTTTACCGATTTCGGGTTTTGTTACATTTGGATACCGGCCCCAAATTTCCCCGAAATTTTGAAAATTATTTTCAGTTGCAAATATTGCATATATGTATAGGGTGTTGATAAACACAAAAGTTTTTGCTACCTACTTTCAATTGCCGCCCGACGCTGTGCGTCGCAGTAGCATTGTCATAGATTTAAGTCGCGTGATATGGTTGTACATACGAGTTATGGACTATATTAAAAAACTAAGAGCGGGTGGGATTAGGGTATCCCCTAGTCGGGTACGCCGACTAGAGTTTTTTTACTTGTTTTATACTTAAATATATTATTGGATAAGCATCACAGGGTTTTATTAAAAATATGAATATTTTACCTTGGGGCAAGGCTGATGTTGGTCTGCGAATTTTTGGTTATTTTTAAGCCTGGCTATAGATATGCCGCAGAGCAAGACGACAAGAAAAACGCATATTAAGATTATCAGCATGGTTGGATGCGATGCCTCAGCTAAGAGAAGTGATACAAAATTAAAAAAATATTTTAGTATTGTAATATCTCAATTATTATTAGTAGTTAGCATACCTTTGTGGACTATGGAGTGCACATGAGATTTAGGCTCCTGAACATCATTGATATGAAGTAGAGAGCTTGAAAAAAATTTCGTATCTGAAAGAAACAATTTGCGGATCAGCTCATCATCTTGTTGTCTTTAGTGTGTCCAGCAAGTAAAGCTATATACCTGGTGCTGCTTGATCCCCGATGTCGCTTAGACCACGCCCATTGTGATAATTGGACAGGAAATTGTCGTTTCTCTCGGCGCTAGTCACGGATATGGATGATGATGGTGCATTTGTTGTCTTTGACGATTGCTTTGGATGCAGGACGGTCAACGTGAGCGTATATTCGACACTTTTATACTGTGCAGAAAGTTGTGAACAGGATAGCTTAAATACACGGTTAAGATAATAAGCCGGCTTCTTGTTGCTATAGACTAAAGCACGCAATACACTGAGATAGCTGCGAATAGAATCGGTTCCGATCATTTCAACGCCATCTTTGTTAATATTTGTTCTGATGTCCATTGTGGATGATAAGGACTCATCGCCATCTATTTGAATTTCCTCATGGTCTGGATTCAAAGATGGAAATACGATTACACTGCATGAGTCGAGATTCTCCTTGGGAATTCCATTTCTATTGTCGTCAACGGTGGAGAGACCAATGTGAACTTTGTCCAAGATATGTACGCCTAACTTGATTTCTTGGTAAGAGACGAGTTTGTTTTGGGTTCCTAAAAATATAAACACAGTGATAAGTTTTGTTTCTCGACTTTTTCTTTAGCAGTTATTAGAGCTGCAATCGTGACATTTTTAGTCCCCACACGTTCGGTCTCTAGTTTAAAAAGCCCAAGTTTGCAGATCGGAACAAACATTTAAATATAGTTGAGAATCGTACTAGTACTAAAAGTTGGACAGCTATTGTAGACCCTCTAAATATTTGAGAAAAATTATATATCCTGAACATTGATTGATTTTTAAGAAATTTGAATGGTTTAGAATCGTTAATGACTATAATACAGTCGGTTCCATCCGACTGTGCCTTTAATTTGCTTTTTTATTTACCGGAAATGGCTATTTTTGTGGCCGCATTTGAAGACTTCGATGTGAGCTGGCCGCCCTGAGTCTGAGGTCTGAGATTTTCAACTGTATACAGATTACCGAGGTCTTCAGCCAGTTTATCTCCAGGAATTATGGCCGATTGAATGGGGCCATTCACCATGATGTAGGTTTCAATTGTTGGTAGGCGTATGACACTCTGATTTGTGCACATCATTGTCGTGCGAACCTCAATGTTTCTACGCCCTATTGTGGGACTCTTTTTAACGTTGATGTATTGAATCTTACGCATCAATTGTTCAATATTATGCTTGCTTTGTGTCTCTATATAAATCTCGTTCATTTTTGCATTGACCTGAACTTGAAAATCTGTCGACTCTTCCTCTGATTGCTGCTCAAGTTGCAATTCCGTCGATGGCAGCAAATGTTCGGCACAGCTTGTCCCACATTTAATATCCTCAACAGAGAGCACACCATTGAGAGACAGTTTTACTTCTGAAATGTCACCATTGAAACCATGCTTTAGACGATTTTCTGAGCTTTGATAACAGGCTCCCACCGCCAGTGTGGTGTTGACCCCATGTGCCGCATGCAGAGGCCAATCATCGATGACCTCCGGGTTGGCGTGGCGGTCCTCAACGGAGCTCTCAAACTGGACGCCATCGATAAACAGCTCTACCTTGGACGATTGGTATACGTTGATTACATAGTAATGCCATTCGTTGTCGCAGACCTGTGATATTTTCCACCTCCATTCCGCCGGGCTGAATATATTTAGATCACCGTCATTAAAATTCTTCCTCAGCAGTAGGATAAGACGACAGTTGCGCACGAATAATGCCATGTGATGGCGATTCATTTTGTGATCGTCTGCGTTGCACACAATATGCTCCTTTACATGTTTGTTCGTGGGGCTCTGACTGCCATGCCGAAAGATGGTCACAATGCTAAAGGGCTTCAGCGAAAAGTCATGATGGTCAATAAACCCATCGGGCACAACTACACCAGCCGACCCATCAAAATGGAAGATTGGCTCCGGGCCCTCATCATAGCTCAGCTCCTTCGTCCACTCGGCGTCACGGGGTAAAATATCCCTTAAGCTTTTATTCGCTGTACAGTTGGATATATCTCGATCACAGCCAAATGATATGTGCTTGGTCTTGTGGTGCGTATGACATGCATGTCAACAGATTGATTGGTCAATATAGATCTTTTCGTGAGAGGTAATCAACTTACCTTCAGAGCAACCGCTGCGTGAATGTTGAGATCATCAGTTCTACATAATATATTGCACAAATCCAATCGGGCATTTGGAAACAGTTGTAAGCTCTCAGTGCTACCGGACTAAAAATGTCGGCACAGGCCAAGGATATTCAAATTTAGATTTTTATATATAAATATATATATATATATATATAGAAAAAAAAAAAGGAAAACTATATGCGGGGGTGCCTGACTAGGAATTATCCTGATATTATTCAACCATAGTATTGAATATACTCCATAACTTGTACATGTATGTCTAAAAAAAGTAATACATTTTAATAAACCGACATCGTACAGGCTCGAACCCTGAGCTCTAATCTACTGTGAGCGATTTCAAGTCATATTTCGGCGAACTTTGGATGATTTCTCACCTATTTAAGCCATTTCACCGCTTAAGAGCCAAGTGACAAATAACAAAAGTTATAGTCATAGAATATACACTTGTATATAAAGGCGCCAGCTTATCTCTGCTTTTAAACTATTTCCGATATTCACATATTTCTCTAATCAATGGTATCCATCAATTCCATTACTTAAGTTTTGGTTCGGAGCAACACAGGAGCAAGAAAATACGGTGGGGTCAGGCTATCTTCCATAGTATTAGAGATAGAGCTTCAACCAAAGCAATTTATATGTCCATACCCTCTAGGATCTCTGACTGACGAAATAATAATAATAACAAGTAACAAAACTCTAGTCGAGACAGCTCAACTAAGAGATACTCTGAACCCATTGAGCTGTAATACCAATCATTAAAAGTTTCACTTATTCATTAATAGTAAACAATACATGCACACACACAAACATATTCGTGCACGAGCATGCACGTAATATGCTTACTACGCAGTTATGCGGCTGCAGAAGAGGCTGTAATATGGAAACTTTGTTTTTTAATAACTTTCTTATCGCCATATGATCTTAATGAAATTTCTGGGGAGTGATTATGACATTCAAATGTACCTATTTGCCAAATTTTAAGAGCCTAGTATTTGATACACGTGAGATGTAATTTTTTTTTGATTTGTGGGCGAAAGGGCCGTAGCATCAAAAATCCAAAAAGGACAACATGTGCGGATTCAATATAGAAATCAAACACAACTTAGTGCATGATTTTATCTTTAACGGTGTGCACGCTAGGCCTCAAAAACAAAGCGATATTTTCGATAGTTTTCGATTATAAGGAAATGGAATGAGTTATCGAAAAAAAAAAAAATAAACTCGTACAGCGTATGGTATTATCGGACATTTTGCTTTTTATTTGAAGTCTCTCGCTTTTGTGGTTTACGAAATCCAGGTGTTTACACGGACGGACGGACAGACGGACAGACGGACAGGGCTAGTTCAACTCAGCTCATCGAGCTGATCAAGAATATATATACTTTATGGGGTATGGCACGCCTCCTTCTGCCTGTTACATACATTTACACAAAAATATTATACCCTGATTTTCCATTTTCAATGGATTTAGGGTATAAAAATACTATGAATTAACTAATTAAGCTAGGGACTTGAAATTTGGAATATATACCAGCGTTGAAAATCTGCACATATAAAGGGGCGTAGCAAACCAGAGGGCCGCAGACAATGGAGACAGACATTAGAGATTAATTTGATTCAAAGTATTTCCATATGGAAGTACGTACATGGATTTGCTCTTAATGGCTTATTGGTTCAATTGTATAATATAGCATATAAATATGGAAAAAACTATATATGTACGTGAATAGATTAAATACTTACAGTGTAATCAATGCGCTCTGGTATGCCTAAGAACTTGGCATCGCACACGCGTCGCACTTTGATGCTCACCATAATGGGGACGGACTCCTTCATAGCACAGTCGTAAGCCACGACGGATAAAATGTGATTATGCGATATCTTATGAGAGAGAGGCTCGGTGTTTTTGATTGAGCCCTCGTTGTCAATTGTAAAAGGCTCATCGCTATTTAATATCTCATATTTGCAAACATCTCCAAAGAGTGGAGTGCAATCTTTGTCTGTGGCTTCGACACGAATAATTTCATTATAAAGTTTACCCTCGTCGACTTCGGTAACATATGAGGGCTGTAAAAAGGTCGGAGCATACTCATTGATGTCGATCACTGTGATATGAACATTGGCGGAGTTAGATGGCGTTCCGTCGCAATATATGGCAACGATCTCAAAATGGTAGCTTTTACGCTTTTCGCAATTGAGTGTGTGACGTGCTTTCAGTATCCCAAGATTGTTCACGAGCTCAATCTAAAAATGCATTGTTTTTTACTTATTTATTTTATTTTTATTGCTAATTTATTGACGTGTTAAGCCGCAGAGTGCTTTGCAACTTATTATCCTGCTGCCAGTTTACAGTTTAATTTTCTCACCTGGAATGGAATTTCGTGATATGGCTTCTTTACAATGCGAAAGCTGCAAATTTTCTCTTCGTCAACATTAATTAACGGCGTTATTTCCACTAGAGTCTCATTTTCCCTAATCAATCCATGATACGACTTTTCTAAAATATACTCTGAAATCAGAGGCAAATGACAATGTTATCACATGTTAAATAATAAAATTATAAGCAAAGCAATTCACAATCAAAAATTTATTTCTATTCATTTGATGTTTTGTAAACGCACCTCGTTGTATGAGATACTCGTCCTCATTTTCGGCAGAGGTTCCAGCATGTACCGAAACTCCCAGCGCAACAATTACTATTAGGCCCAAATAGCCAAAATTTATGCTTTGTGGCGACACCATAATTCTGGATAAATTATGAACTGACAAGTCACCCAAAATTGTTTGTTTACCAATCTCTGTATTTTCTGTAATGGCATAATAACAAACGTGTTTTATATATTTATTATTGTAATGAAAATTATATAAATGTGTGCATTGTCGCCATTTGAATCGCTCAAAATATTAAAATATTTAAATTTCAATATTTTTCGTCAATTGAAATGTTCATAATGTTAAAACAAATAACTACTTAATTCGAAAGTCTCTGCTTAATCAGATGCAACTTCAATTGTTTGTATGTATTTACGAGTGTATGTATGTATGTGCATATGTGCTTGAATTTATAAGATACACATTTTACGAGATACATATGTATGTATGCACATACATATCTAGATATATACATATAAATATATGTAGAAATATGTGATGTAAATTCACAATATTTCCAAAATCCATCGTTTCTCTCATAACTTTTCACTTATTTCAATAAATGTTTTTCATTAGCAAAAGTTATTTAGTTTTTAAAAGAGCATTTATTTGAATTCTTATGTATTTTTCACCCACTCAGGACATGCAATAATCAATATTTGTACCTTAACTGTTCTCTCTGTCCGCTTCAATGATTTATTAATAGTTTTTTAATCAGCAACATTTAAGATGTTAGCTAGAATTTTCTGTGCTGTTCGGTTAGACATTTAATAATTGTTTATCCGACATTTTTTATGTGTTTGCCAAGAAAAGAATCAGTTGTTTTCGAATACCCTAAATAATCCCAAAATATTTTAAAGTTGTTCGACTGGTGTATTTTTCCACATCAATTTGACACGCAAAGTTTTTGATTCCGATCGCATGAGCTACATATCGATATCCATTATCGAATAAACTAATCAAAAATCAGCACATCTCGATGTGCTTAATTGTACGTTACACACAACACACATAGCATTAAAACAAAATTGTAGCTTATTTATCTTAATATACTCATTTTTAAATACCGATTTCAAAATTTAGAGTGTTAAAGTAAAGTAAGTTTGTTTCTTGATTCTTATTTTTCACAAGGAAAGACTGGTCACACTGTCTAAGAAAACGAGTACATTTAAAAATGTTTTTATTTTTTATTTTTAATATTTTTCAATATTGTAAGCTAAACTGAAAAAAAATAAATAAAAATAAAAATAAAATATTGATTAATGAAATTTAGCTGATTGCACTTTATTTACAATTTTTAATACAATTTTAAGCATAAAAATCATTAAATTTCAATCTTATGAATTTTCACCAAATAATAAATAAACTAAGTGTGCTTAAGCTCAAAAATATTAATATTTTATTATTTATATATATGTCTAATATGTATAAATGAGTTGTAATTAAGTAGTAATTGTGCCCAAATCTAAGCTGTACCTGGCTAACTAGAGAGAAAAAATGAGTGAGAGAAAGAGAGAACAAGAGAAGGCGATAGAGAGAGAGAAAGAAAGTGAATTCGCTAAAAGGCACAGAGAATATGAATTCAACCCTAGTTGGTTCTCTAAAATCGTTAAGGCTTAAGAAAAGTCCAAAAAATCCAGCAACAGTTTTTACCCACGATTTCATTCATAGCGCAAATGTGTGCGCGCACATTTCAACATAGATATATAAACGTATGTATGTGATTGAAAAACGAGCACCAACGCCCACGTATACCTATCCCAAGATGCCCGAGGCAGGCAGCCGAAGCATGCTTCGGCATCGAATACAAACACGTTAATCGGAAGGAAGTCAGTGTGCGGACATCTATATTTTCTGAGCCACTTTGTAGATGCTGTGTGTCCATTCAAACCCATTTCAATTTATGTCGCGCGCCGGAAAAGTTAATAATTCATTCATAAGTTTATCCATTCTAAAAAACCTAAAAAGACTTGCACCTTATTTTCCGTGTGCAACTGCAGTGAACTGAAGCTAAAAAATGAATTCCATGTAATCCTTTGCAGACTGTTAACAAATGTGAGTAGCTTTTAATTATATATCTCATATATATAAAATTTATATATATATATATATATATATATATATATATATATATATATATATATATATATATATATATATATACATATGTTTATAAATATATTTATATATTTTTATGTTGGTCTCGAAGTCAAAGCTGTGAGTTTAAAAAAAATAATATATATACATATAGGTTGTTTAAGCCTGAGCGCAGGTAAATGCTGGGTTAATAAAAGTTTGAATATATTAGTGGATGGATATGTTTGTGTGAATTGGGCACAGACGTTTATGTCTATCAAAACTTGGATACACCACCCACGCTCAACCACAGTTGAATGTGTGCAAGGCTCTGAGTGGGTGTGTAAGTCTACGCATATGTATATATATACATGTACATATATATGTTCACAAACATACACGGGCATACACATATATAAGTATAAGTACGTGCACACATACAGATAGATAAACAGATACATATGTAGATAGACTGGCAGATATACAGATATGAAGATATATGTATATGTAGTATATAGTCAGGTGTAAAGACTACGAATATACAGATGCAAATGGAAACATTCACACAGAATAGATAGTAATGGTATATGTTTCCCAGGTTTATAGTAAGCTTATGGTAATATAAAGTCAATATGAACTTAATTGAGTATTGTAGAAAACTTATTATTTGTTTTATACCCTGATCCCATTAAATATAGGAAAACAGGGTATACTGAGCTTGTTAAAAGTATGTAATAGTCAGAAGAAGGCGTGCCATGTCCCATATATAGTATATATATTCTTGATCAGGAGGGCAAGCCGAGTTGATTAAGCACTGTCCGTCCGCCCGTCCGTCCGTCCTTCCACCTGTCCGTATGTATGTATATCAAGTTTGTTTTAGAAAATCGATAACTATTCTAGAATAATTATCATTTAAAGCCATATGAAAAATAAATAAGGATTTTTTATCTTTTTCATCTTATTAGCTAGATTCTCCAAATTTCGCATGTATCTTTAGGTATATTTTTACCATTTCCGATTTTTGTTTATGTTTGAATACCCCAAAATTCCCCATAAGTTTGAAAAATCTGTTCAGTATCAAATATGGCATAAATGAAAAAAAAATTTTGATTTTTAAAAAAACAAAAAAAAATAAAAATGGTGAAAATTTCATGAAAATCCGTTAATAAACACAAAAGGTTTTAAGCAAAATGTTTGGCCATTTCCAAAAAACGCGCGAAACGACGCCTGAAGTGCAATAAGGTGGCGGTTCGAATCCCGAGCGGGTTATAATATTTCTTTATTTTCATGAAATATGCAGTGAATAAATACTATATAGGCTTAAAATTTGCTATTTGATTTTCAATTAATGACGTGGTGCTGTTGTTAGAAATGTAGCTGAATAGCGAAATTTTGGGGTGTGGGTTTTGAGTCCGCGCATGGTACCCGACATATTTAAATAATTTGTTTTTTGTATTTATTAACAATTTGGTACATACAATTTATTGTGTATACTCAAAAACTAAGAGCGGTTGGGATTAGAATATATCCTAGTCGGGCACCTCGACTAGAGATTTCTTACTTGTTTAACATTGGTATGCTATATTTTCTATAGTGAAACGGTTGTATTGGTCTCTACCGTAAAGAAAAGAAACAGAAATAAGAAACATGACTGCGACTTATGGTAAATCATCGCATCAAAGATATGAACACGTCTATATCCACGGTATGGGTCTATCGAGGCATATTTCCTACTTGATAAGCGGAAAAGCAAATAAATATTACAAAAAAAGTAATTCTTCTTGATATATACGAAACATTCATTTGAATTCAATTCACCTTTCAAATAAGAGCACTAATATTTTTTTTTTTTGTCAAGCACCTGCACCAATTAGTTGATACAGAAAGTTTCAAAATATAAACCATTTAAATTCTGCCTCAGTAAAATGTATTTATATACCTATATGTCTTTTTGTTATATATATATACAATTTGTTTTTAATTTTCTATTTTCTACAAAGATAAATTTTTAAATAATCAAGTAAAAAAAAATAATGTCAATCTGTAAGGAAATTCAAAAATTCTTTTCTATATATGCAAGGTGTATTGTGAAGAAATCGAATAAAAATTCTATTGCATACAATTTAGGTCTATATGTACGTCAATTCATATACAAAAATATATTGTGATTGCCAAGATATCAAAAGATTAACGAACGCAAATTAACGAACGAAACTCATTTGACCTATGTAGGAAAATAACAATAATACGTTTCAATCAAAAAAATGCATTTGATTAATACTTTAAAGACATCATGTTTGTTTACGATAAAGCAATAATTGTTACTGTAAATTATTTTTAATTTATTTTATGAATATTTAGCTTAATTCGATAAAATGTTCGTAATTTTATAAATATATATATATATATATATATATATATATATATATTACTGCATGTATTTATTGCCTGATACTACTTTGCAAAAGCGGTAATCAATTTTCTTATTTCGAAATCACAGAAAATATCAATATATTAAAGGACATATCTATCCGACGTTATATGCATAATAGGCATTACTGGATTCTTACTAGATAATTATCAATGATGAATTGCTATAACAGTATGGTAAGTGTATCTTAACTTATATGCGATTTATGTGCTCTCACAATTTGTAGCGCACATTCTCTTAATGATCATACTGATACCATAATAATAAAAGTAATTTTTAGAAATGGAACCATCAAATTAATTCATCATTGCATGCATTGATTCATTAGTTTTTTTTGAACTGGTAAACCAACCCAAGTTTAGAATTGGAATCCACTTTAGGTATTGCCCATAAGAGGCGTGGCGAATTGGAAAATTACTTCGCTCATCAATTTGTTTATACCCTGAATATATTGAAAATGAAATTTCAGGATATATAATATTTTTGTGAAAATTTATGTAACAGGCAGAAGGAAGCGCGCCACACTCCAAAAAGTGTATATTCTTGATCAGCTCGACGAGCTGAACTGATCTAGCCAATTCCATCCGTCAATCCGTCGCCCACAATTCACCAAAAATGACAACTCACATACACTCGACAGCATAACTCTGCGTACAGCAGAAAAAAATTATTTTTTTTTGTTCTGTTGTTTCTAGAATCTACTATAAGGCACTTATCGGAATAATTTTGTATAATTTTTTAACTTATTTAACTATTTTTTTTCTTAAATAACAATATTTGTACTAAAAAAAAACGTTAACAAAAAACCTTACAGAAAAATTACGCAGCAAAAGTCATTAGACTCTAATATTTTGATGGATAACAATTTTGTTTTAAAACCTCTTCTAGGCGCCGAGCATTGAATCCATCAGTTTCCGAGTCTCCTCTGTCGTTACTTTGCCCCATTCGTCCAAGAGGACTTCCTTTAGCATATTTTTGGAGATTATGGTACGCTGCCTAATCCTACGATGCTTAATAGGATTCAGGATTAAATTTTCAAAGGGGATCTTGACACAGTCCTTGTAGTTCATTGTAAACTCTAAAAACATCAGTTTTTGAACTTCATTGGCCATATATCTTCATACCAAGATACCACGTCCTTCGTGTTTAACGGCCGAAAGTGCATTTTCTCTTTATAAGGCTACTCCGATTTTTCTCCATAATAACTTCTTTCCATTTATATCTAATATGCAGAACATGCTCTCATCTGATAAAATGACACTGTTCCAGAAGCTTTGCGGCTCACAAAAGTGGCCATTTGCGAAATCCATACGTTCTTTTATATTGACCTCTGACTTGTACGGTTTCCAATTCACAACACGATAACCAGTCGGGACAACCAACATGACCATGAATACCGAATGGTATCATCGGAAACAGATTCGGCTAAACGTTCTTCAACTTAAACACGTTCTTGTTGCTCGGTTATTCTCGGATTTGAAGTCACCAATTGGAAAATACGTTTTTTTTCTCCATCTGTCGACAACTAAAGTCGACCAGATCGGGGCTTTAACAATATAAAGTCCGACGACATATAATTTGTCGTATACGTCTTGGCATGAGGAATGTATTCTAACTAAGAATTGCCAAATTTCTCGGTAGGATTTTCCCTCTAACCGGTGTTTTAGTATAAGTTTTCGAGCCTCACACAAAGATTCCCTTCCCCTTACTCTCCTTGATAAACCATATACATGATTTTTTTTGTAGTAATGGAAAATTCCATAGAACAGCGTAGACAAATAAGGAAAAAAAAATATGTCTAGAAAAAAGCTTGCTAAGCAATGAAGTGCAGTGCGCCGCATAACAGCGCAGTGCGCATATTGAGGGAATGTTTGTGCGTGCGAATGCATGCGTCTGTGTGCATTTTTTGTTTGCTTCTAATGAATAAATGAAACTTTTAATGATTGGTATTACAGCTCAAAGAATTCAGGTATTTCTTAGTCGAGTCGTCTCGACTAGAGTTTTGTTTAGTATTTCGCGTCAATCGCATGACATTTCCACACATTTCCTTTATTTCTAAGAAGAAAAACAATTATCCATTAATCCATAGTCCACATTGTCCACAGTCGATAACCCATAGCCGACAGTTCTTGTTAATATTATTCAGTATATAAAAGTGCAAAAAATCAAATTTAATATTAAAAAATAAATGAAGTAATTTTTTCAATACTGTTCAATACTGTTAAATCGTTGCAGAAAAAATACCTACACATACACATATTTTTAATTATACTCTACCTAACACAAGGCAAGTGCAACTTTTTGAATGTACGTAGTCGCGACTATGGAGTGCAGAGAAGTGCAGATAACAATAAGTTAGTCAAGGACGACGATTCCACTCCCAGTGTCAACACGGGCTTAGTAGAGAATGGCGGTGTTCAAGCAGTAGGCGAAGTCTTTGTGCCAAAGACATTCTCAATAAGCTCGCAGGAACCATCATGCGAACAGCTAAGAGCTATGTGGATGTGAGTATATATATATATATATATATATATATATATATATATATATATATATATATATATATATATATATATATATATACCATATATTTATATATCATACAAGAGTTATAATAAAGTACTTAATATAGATTTTCCAAGCGACAGTCCCGTGCCGCTGAAATAACAAATGAAATACCAACATATCGTGACCCCTTCACATATAATGTCTGGGAACCGCTCTACTCAAACTCTCGGTTACTTGGCTCGTGAGTTCCATAGACCCGGAAAAGTTCTGACTAAATTAATGAGTTGTATTTTGTGTAGAATTCGCATGGGCGCACGGGAACGTGCTCGATCCCCGGTTTTTGGACGTGTCGTAAGTCGTGAGCCCATCATACCCCAACGTATTTCATTTGAGCAACGCCAACGTCATCTGGATGGCAATCCAAACGGCGCCAGCCAGGCCCGCCTTTACGGTGCCGAATCACGTCCATCTGCAGTTGGAAGTATAGGTGTTGGTGGACCTTTAGCTGGAATTGGAGCTGGATCTGGATCTGGAGCTGGAGGTGGCTCAGCGACCAACTCTCCACGAAGAACCAGTAAAAATAGATATGTGGGGGTGACAAGTAACACGGCGGGCAATAATGCTGCCGGAAGTCACAACTCAGTTGCTGTACATGGAAGTTTTCAAAAGCTAAAGGAACTCATCTGGACAGAACGTGCCAAGGAGTTGACACAACAACGTCGAGCTGAAGAATTGGCAGCTCGCGCAGCTGTACTCAAGGAAATTGCTAATGGTCAAAAGTATGATTTTCTATTGTCTGATTGATTTATTCAGTGGCATTTTTTGGTCTATCGATTTTATGCTGATGATCCTTTGTCATATTAACACCTTTTGGCTCAGTCTAATTTAGCATTTTATTTAATTTTTTTTATACCCTGAATCCATTGAAAATGGAAAATCAGGGTATAATGTTTTTGTGCAAATGTATGTAACAGGCAGAAGGAGGCGTGCTGCTCCCCATAAAGTATATATATTTTTGAACAGCTCGTTGAGCTGAGTTGAACTAGTCCTGTCCGTTTGTCCGTCTGTCCGTCCGTCCGTTCGTCTGTTTAAACACGTGGATTTCGTAAGCCACAACAGCTAGAGACTTGAAATAAAAAGCAAAATACTCGATAATACCATACGCTGTACGAGTTTACTTTTTTTCGATAGCTCGTCCCATTTCCTTATTATCGATAACTATCGAAAATATCGCTTTGTTTTTTAGGTTTAGTGTGCACACCGTGCATAATATCTATATATATATTAGCGTGCACACCGTTAAACTGAAGTTGATTGCTATATTAAATACGCATATTCTGTCATTTTTGGATTTTTGATGCCACACCCCTTTCGCCCACAATTCAACAAATATGACAACTCACGTATATCAAATACTAGAGACATGAGATTTGGCAAATAGGTACATTTAAATGTCATAATCACTCCCCGAAAATTTCATTAAGAACATAAGTCGGGAAAAAAGTTATTAAACAACAAAGTTTCCATAGTAAAGCCTCTTCTGCAGCCGCATAACAGCGCAGTATGCATATTACGTGCATGTTCGTGCATGCATTTTTTGTGTGTGTGTGTGTGTGCATGTGTTGTTTACTATTAATGAATAAATGAAACTTTTAATGATTGGTATTACAGCTCAATGGATTCAGGGTATCTCTTAGTTGAGCAGTCTCAACTAGAGTTTTGTTACTTGTTTTATTACTAAAAGGGTTGGGCCCGCACATAGTCCAAAAATTATACATTTATTGTGAAACTCTGTTTAGCAATAAGAAACGCCAGCGTTAGCTGTCTTTGAAAAAGTTGATTTAAGTTAATTACCCATGATATACGGAAATCGACACGCTGTAAAGACTGATCAATTGATACGATTTAAAAAAACGATGCAAGTTGCAATAAAGATGCTACGTTTATGTATTTAGATAAAAGTCATATTTATAACAATCTCTTAACGTTCTGTGTTTTGTATAGCATTCACTCATCTTACAAGATACCATTTAACAATCAAGGAGACTCCCTTCTAATGGATGAAAACCGCAGTCCTGATAGCACAGGCAATCAATATTTGAACAATGATCGAGTTTCTATAGCGAATGTACAAAACTTTGATGATAACAATAAGAATATTGGTCAGAGTAATGCTGGCTCTCGAGCTGCGACCCGTCGAATCGGAAGTGGATATAGGATTTCGCCGAATGGACAATCGCGAAAAGAGTCCTACTTCTCTGGCAACACTGCCTCTGGCCAGCCGAAAACCTATTCACGCATAAGGATGCCAGCTACTGACGTCAATTCAGGTGATTCGAAAGAAAAGGATCAGACGTCTATCGGTATACCCCGCACTTATCCAGTTCGACAATCACATTTTAGAGAGAGGAATCGTTCACTTTTAAAACAGGTAAGATGCAAGCGCCACAGATACTTTCATTACTCTCAATTTTTCGCAATTTCTTAAAATCTAAGAAAACAGGTCAAAACTTTATAGCAAGTGCATAACATATACATATTTGTATATACATATATTCAAAAATAGTTTTGATGTATTCTAATTATTACATATTCCAATTTGCCAATATGTAATAATTAGAATACCACAAAATTATTCAATTCGATTCGATTAGATCTTCAGAGAGGATAATACTGATACTGATACTGAAATATATACCAATATTAAACATGTGTCTTCTTATATCATTTTTTTTGCAGTTCTCGCCGAATGAATACTTTCAACGAAACGCTAGACTAATGAATATTTTGCAGTCTGAGCTTCCAAAAGTAAGACAAGATTTCAATGAGAAATACTTGAGTCCATTAACTTCGATCGAATATGACACAAAGCCTAGTATCAGTGACCTGCTTTATGACAATGTAGCTGATGAGGTTGGGTTGACTCAGAAATCGAAATTTGACTTCGATTCCTATAACAAAGATGCCTACTAAATCACTTTTTCTGAAACATATTGTGACAAATATTAATCCGAAGCATATTTAAACAAACCTTTGCTAATTTTACTATTATTTTAAGCCGAGCATGTAAATACCGAATATAAATTATTTATCATCAATATACTTATAACAGGAAAAATGGTTGTCAATTTAAACATATATATATATATATATATATATATATATATATATATATATATATATATATATATATATATATATATATATATATATATATATATATATATATATATATATATATATATATATATCAACATGTACATTTATACATATCCATATGCAAAAAGAATATCTTTTTCGGAGCAGAACCTGAAAAGAAAATATTTGTTAATCTTATTTTTTCATTCTGCATGTACTATAAATCTTAACAATGCTCAATTGACCGAAAGCAAGACATGTTTTTATATATACAATAGGCACATGTCTTTCTATTATAATGTTATTGTTAGATATATGAACATTATTTATGGATATATATATATATATATATATATATATATATATATATATATATATATATATATATATATTTATATATATATAATTTTCATATATCTTTCAACTACGGTTGTCTTAAGTCAAAGGCCGATATATTAGAGAACAAAATTTAGCTGTGAATGAACGATTATATATACCCAATATGTATATTCATATCTACATAAAATTCCTATTTGGAAATAATCAAATGCTTCCAATATAAAACAATCATCAGTATAAAAGATATACCGAAGAAAGCGAAATAAAAGTATCCCTGGAAATAAAAATAAAAAGATATCATGTTACGAGTAATAACAATTGATATTAGGGCCTTGACAACCCCAGATCATAATCGTCATGAATGTGGAAGCGCTAATCGAAACGCCAACGACAATTATTGTTATCCTATTTAACTGGCGCCCTACAGTTGAAGCTATCTACACAGACAACTGGCATGGTCATATGCCCATATATATACATGTATGATCTAACTGTGCCTGATATTAAACCTTGCGGCTAAAGCAACTAAAAACAATCACTTGGAAGAGTCAAATGATAAGAGTTACAAGCCACAGACGATACCAAACCCTCTGAAATCAAAAAGAAAACTAAGAAATTAAAATCTTCATCATATGTTTTAGAACCTTTTAAGCCAACAACAAAATATTTCATATCCGGACACATGTAACTATTGAATCTATCGAATGAATAGCTTACATTATTGTTTTGTGCGAAAAATGTATTCAGAAGTGTCAAGACACACACATTAATATATATACATATATATATATATATATATATATATATATATATATATATATATATATATATATATATATATGTGTGTGTGTGTATATCTATCTTATAAATGTCAATTTAACATATCGAACTTATCCAAAGTACTTCTGCTACCTAAATTAAAAACTTGTGAACTAATCAACTATGTACCATTTCTTGGCTTTGGAAACTTTTAAATGGTGTTACTCTATTGTATAGCTATTGTGTACTAGTAGCTAATAAGTGTAACCTATATGCATACAGAAATATACTTATATGTACTTGAAGAATATATGAAAACAATTGACAATAAATCTCTAGTTGTGAGTTCCGGACAATAATAAAATAATAAAATAATTTTGTTACATATGTATATACATATATAGGAATATAAATAAATTATGCAATGCATGCTTTACATAGCTCTATTGACATACATATATATATGTATTTAAAAACATGTATTGAAATGTATGTGAAATTGTCTACGCATGGTTGATGTTTTTGAATATACAGAAAACAACAAAAAATTAATATGAAAAATACTTTACTTAGGAAGTTATTGTGAATCTTATTGTATATTGAAACGAATTCAAAAATATAAAACAAATCGTATGAAAATAATATTCTGATATTTATTTATAAACACGTAAGAGTGTGTGACTAGGAAATGCGCCGAGTCCTGCGCTCTTATTCATATTTCTAGTCTTACAAAACATCAACTGTATATCTGAAATTTACGGGTTTCAAAGTATGCTACAACAGTCAGCTGCATACGGATACAAGCGTAAATTAAAAATGTAGAGAGTCTAGCTCTCGGACAGACAGATTGGAACGTATATGGTCATTCTAGTTAAAAAATGGTGAAAATTACAAGGAAATTTAAGTATATATAAATATAAACATAAGTACCGCCAGAGAAAGTCAATGAAATTGCTATTTGTATACCCTGATCCCATTAAAAATGGGAAAACAGGGTATAATGATTTTGTTAAAAGTATGTAACAGGCAGAGGGAGGCGTACTACACACCATATTATCTATTTTTAGAACTTCTTTGCATACTTTGCAATTCTTCTTTGATTGACATTCTTTAGTCGCGTGTTGTGGTTTTACATGCGAGTTATGGACTATATTCAAAAACTATGATCGGAGGCGATCTGGGTATCACGTAGTCGGGCACCCTATATCCATTGAAAATGAAATTTCAGGATATACTGCATTTTGGAAAATGTGTGCAACACCCCATAAAGAATATATATTCTTGATCAAGAAGACAAACCGAGTCGATTGACCCCTATCCGTCTGTCTGTCTATCCCTCTGTCCGTATGTATGACAGCTAGAGACTTGATTTTTTTTTGTTAGGCCCCATGTGTACGACGCTATTTTAAAAGATGGAGTGAAAAAATTTCGCATTTATCTTTATGAATAGTTTCGGTTTTTGTTAAATTTCGATTCTGTCCCCGAATTTCCCCAAAATGTTAAAAGTTATGCTTGGTGAAAAATATGGCATATATGTGAAAAATCATCAAATCCGTTAATAAACACAATAGTTATTAAGCAAAATATTTGGCCACTTATCAAAAGCGCTCGAAAGCAGAGGGCACAGAGCACATATACATTCAAATATCTGCACACTGTATTCTAAGAATTGCGTTTCAAAAAGGTGTTGGTATTATGTATTTGGGTTTGTGCCAGTTGTGGACTATATTCATAAACTATGATCAGATGAGTTCTGGGTATCGGATTTTTGATGCCACGGCCCCTTTTCCAACAATTTATAAAAATTCACAACGCCCGTATATTAAATACTACTGACTTGAAATTAGGCTAATAGGCAAAGACGAATGTTCTATTATTATGCCGTGAAAATTTCGTGTCTAGAAAAAAAACTTGTTAAACAATTAAGTTTCCATAGTACAGCCTATGCTACTGCTGCATAACTGCGCAGTACGCATATTGCGTGCATGTGCATGCGTTCGTATGCATGTTTGCTATTGATGAATAAAAACAATTTTTTAATGATTGGTATATCAGCTAAAAGGATTCAGAGTATCTCCTAGTCGAGAAGTCTCGACCAGCGCTTTCTTATTTTTTTCCTAGCTCTGAGAGTTCCGAGCTTGTGTATTTGTATATAATCAAATTAATTAATTGAGTATATATTTATTTAATAGAGTTCAAAATATAAGAGATTTTATGAAAAACGGGACAATTATACATATAATATTATAATTTTCAATTGAGGGTTTTAGTTTTAAAAGTGTCGGAGATACAATTTTATCCGATTTGCCTCGCCTCAATTGGGCTTAGCTACATCAGCCCTATTCTCTTAATACATTTACTGATGTAAATAGACTGATCTAAACAAAATTATTGAAACAGTGTACTCAAACATATATATTAGGACTGCCTAATATGAATCAAATAGAAAAAAGACACGTAGAAATCTATAAAGCCTTTATTCACTTTATACTTAATAATACTCAATAGATAGGCATTAATGACTGAAGTTTTCTTTTTGCTTCTCATTGGTGTCCATTTGCCTGAACTTCCAGCTTCCTTGCCCATCAAATTCAAGGATGTGCGTATGAAATTTCCTGAGCAATACAAAGGTTAGTATAGTACATAGGTATACACATATTTTAAAGATTAGATTTACCATAGGGTTGGTCTGTGAGTGATTGTCAAAAGAGTGATGCCCATGTTTTTTGCAATTTCATATATTGAGCTTTCCACGTCAATGGAAACCGCACTGGTGCATTCGTCAAGAAGTGCATAACGGGGCCTTTGGAGAGATTGGATTAGTCAATTGCAGCATAAAAGAATTAGTTCATTCAGTACTTGTGATAAAAGAGACGAGCCACAGCCATACGTTGCTTCTCCCCTCCGGAGAGAATATCTTTCCAGTCACGAACTACATCAAAGCTGTCACTGAAAGTAAACAAATTATTTACAGTAAAATTAGCACGTAAGAATGTTTCCGTGTGGGCCAATCGATTGCATAATAAATGGTAGGAAAGCTTTAGTCAGAAGGAGACTTCCTGCATATCTACCGATTTGAATAGTTTTCTAGCTTCTATTTATACCATGTTTGTCCAGCAACAAAAACAAACAATAAAACTCTGATCGGGACGGCTCGACTTTGAGGTATTCTGAGCCCTTCCATTTGATATACCCATCAGTATACATTTTTTTGTTCGCTGATCAAGAAGATACACATATCTCATGAGGCTTTCTGATTACATATATTTTCACACAACCTATATACCCTGCAATTCTATTTTCAGTGTGTTCAAGTATCAATGTATCTATGTACCACAAAATGTACGATTTTAGTTTTAATTTAATATTAATTTCTGATTTTACTGATTTCCTGCGCCCACCACCATGAGCTGAGTAGTTTGAGTTACAAATTCGATCTCTAGTTTTAATAGTGGTGGATGAATTGTGGATTGGCTACAAATACCGGAAGACATACCTAAATCGGCTTTGTCTGTTGTGATATTTTTACCAATGCAGTGCACGAAAAATATCACAAAAAATATCGAAAAAATTAAAAATGGATTATGACTTTCAGAAAGCTAAAGTACATGAAATATACATGGTAAAAACACTTACCGTTGTGCAATATGCTCTAGACAAACCAATTTTAAAATGCTCATCAGCTCATTTTCGGTAATGCCCTTGCGTTTCATATCGTCTCGAGTATCCGGATATATGATCTGATCACAGAGGCTGCCGATGGACATATACGGTCGCTGGGGTATATAGAACATACAGGGTTTGTTTTCAACGGGACGGGGAATGTGTAGCTCGCCGGCATAGATCGGCCAGAGACCACTCAAGATGCGAAACAAGCTGGACTTGCCGCAGCCATTTGGACCAGTTATCAATAAATGAACACCCGGCTCAATACATAAGGTCAAGCTTGGAACAACAATATCACAGTTGGGGGTTACGACAGGCACCGCTCGAAGACTGATAGACATGTTGCCGGGATCATCGATATATATAATGCGCCCCTTAGCGATGGGTTTGCCGTCACGAAACTCAATAATGCCATTAATTTCCTCATTCTCCATGACCGTGGCTTTGCTGTAAATGCCTTGTGCGGTCTCTTCGAACACGTCTAACATACCTGCTACCCGATATGTATAGCCGGCCAATGCAACAATTTCCTTGTAGGATGACATTAAACGCTCTATAGCATCTGCCGCAGATATAAGCAGATTTCTGGCCGTTGTCAGGTATTGGGTACGCTCACTAACGCTCGAATCATTTATTTCGATAGACCTATCGGATGTCGATGTTGAATTCGAGGTGCATTCCGCCGCTCCCGTTAGTATCGGTAGTGAAACCATAACCATGCCCGTGCCGGACCACACATATTTCATAAAGAACTGCTCGAGCATTATAAACCACAATTTTTGACTAAATATGTTATTCATTTGATTGACAAGACGATTGTAGGCCTGTCTTAGTTGCTGTAGCTCTACCTAGTTAATTTAAGTAAATAATAATAATATTAATAAAAATAACAGTTTACTCCATTTTGAATGAAATCAATATTGTTATATGAGCAAATTATTCACTTATATAATAAATAACATCTTTTTCATTAACGGATTTTTATGAAATTTTGACTATATGATGTAAATATTTTTTTATATATAATATTTTTACTGGTAAAAATATTCATAAAGCTACATGTGAAATTTGGATTTTTCATATGGTTTTAAGTCGTTAACAATTATTTGGGAATTGATATCGATTTTCTGATACAAACTCGATATGCGCGCTGTTAACGCGAGCCTAAAAAACAGACGGACGGGACGGACGGACAGAGCTCAATCAAGTCGGCTTGTCCTCCTGATCGAGAATTTATATATATTTAATGGGGTGTGGCACGCCCTCTTCTACCTGTTACATACTTTTAACAAAACACAATATACCCTGTTTTCCCATTTTTAATGGGATCAGCGTATAAAAATGAAGAAACGTTCATATCATTCGCATAGGTGTATATATGTATATTTACATATTCCAATAGTAAATCTTTTTACTTACCTTATGTCCGCTATAGAACGCAATTTCCTCTGCATTTGTTATGATGCGTGAATGGATATGCCTTAGGTAACCATATCGATTGGCCTCCTCTGACACCAGCTGGCCAAATTTGGGAGACACAATACGTAAAATATGAGCGGTAAGCGCAATAACGCTGACTGATAGTGCGGGCCCTTTAAATATATTTACAGTATATACAAATAAACCAATGGCTAGTTGAAAACAGGTAAATTAAGATATGATAATTGCCTGATAAGATATTAGCTTTCATCTTTCTAGAAGATCGCATTAATGCCAAGCCAATCAACATCAGATCGAAACATGGTTTCGTCAAACTGCTATACAAATGGGCCACAGAACTGGCAAATACTGAAATATCCTCTGTAAGTCTACAAAGAGAGAAAGCTTCGCATAATTATTTATTACAGAAATCATTTATGAATATTACCTGTGGTCGGCATTTTCGATGCGTCCGTCCAGGTTCGACACTCGATAGTAGTTTTGATTCTTGAAATACAAACGGTAAGAATGACGCACCAACCGAGTTCTGTTCGAAGGTAAAATAATTAGATTGAAATATATATTCAAAGTTGAAGGCTTATGGGTAATTCGAACTACTAAAAGAGGACAGTCTATAATACAGCCTAGGGTTCTATAAATTTTACGAAAATATAAGTCTTGATGAATTAAACCCTGTAGGAATTGTAAATCACCACAAAAAAGAATTTTATCGAATATTTCTAAAGGCTCTTGGGATAATAGCAAAATAAAATCAGCAGTTTTAAACCAGAACAATTTTCGTTCATCGGAGCAATGATCCATTATTCATTGGGCGCAAAAGCTTGACGTTTTTATGATGTTAGCAGGATGCGGTGATTTGTTTAGAACGAGTGAAATTATAATTTGAAATATAATCTATTTCACCTGTACAATGCGGATATGCATACAAGCATACATTATTTCTGGAATGAATGGATGAATCTATGCAACCCAGAGGTACTTTGATCTGGCGCAGAGTATTTACAATGCATGTATATAATAAAGTACTAACCGAAATGCTAACGATAGCTTACTCTCCAGAAATCGTATCATTGAATTGATGAATGTAGCTGGTATGGCGATGCCAAACCATTTGAGTAAAACCAGAGCAAACTGATTGACATCCTTGCGTACGATAAACTTTACAATGGCTCCTTCTAATGCCGCCACATAAATGCTTAGGAACGTACGGGAGATGAGGCACAAGGTGTGAACACTTAGCAGGCCGGTTTCATAGCATAATTTTTGCGGTATCATTATCCTAACTAACATGCTGAGTTGCTTTAGGAACTCTTTGTTTAGTCCCGGCTCGAGCAATTGCTTATTTTTCTGCTTCTTCTTCAATTGCTTCTCAACTAAAAGCTTCTCTGCCTCGGCCAGCTTAAAGTCCTCGTCCAATCCATCGATCTCTGAAGGTGTGAGCGCACCCGCATTCGCCTTCTTGCGCTGTATGCAATGCGTATTTCGTATATATGGTACAGTTACCTTAACGGTTAATGCAAATAGTGCGGTGCCCACCAGGGCGTAACTGAACGCATGCTTTGGTAGTCCCGTTTGTTCATATTTTTCCGCTATACGGCCAACATATTTGGAGAACACTGTCATATTTTCATTTATTCTATTTACAGGTGTGTATCGAATGGTAGAATATATGAGTATATAATGCTATATCTGTGTATTGGCAAATTCCAGGACATACACTGAAAATATACAAATTAGCTAATTTATTGTACAATATTTGTTAGCCTTGAACATTAAGAATATTATTTTCTTTCATGTTTTCACACATTTCACACATCTATGTATATGTTTTAAACAAACTTCTAATATTATAATTATGTAGAGCTAAAATCAAACTATCTTTGTTCTCTTCAAAATCGTTTTAATTGAGCTATTCACGTGGAATCAAAGGTCATCGTCACTCTATTCTCTCATTCCGAACCTTGGACAGGGAGCTCGTCAAGAAGAATTCTGTTATATCATCGGCTAATACAATTATTGCCGTCGCGTAAGCCAAAGGTCTCGATTAACTCGCAATCTCAATAAAACTGAACACATTCAAATGGACTTGACGACTTTTCTGTTTCACAAAAATTTGTTCTTAAAGGGCTTATATATATATATATATATATATATATATATATTTATATATGTATGTACTAATATATATACCCATTCTGATAAGTTTTAAGAATTAGTAAACTTAATTTAACTTAATCAATACTGATAATGAACTTGGATTAGATTAGCGGTATATATTATCTTTAGTAATATAGAATTTTTAGCAAACTTCGCTTGTTTTTATTCACATATATGGCTAAATTCTATTCCATTCTGCGTGTCATATATCTGCATACATTTACATACAACAAATTAGATTTTGATTATAATTTTCACATATAATAACAAACATATTCATAATAAGTAAGAACACTATAGTCTAAGCGGCTCGACTTCGATATACCCTGAACCTTCCAACTACTTACGTCGAAAAGACGAACGGAGGGAAATGTCTAGATCGACGCAGCTTGTTGTGCTGATCTAAAATATACATATGTACATGCATACATATGTGTGTACATATATTCTTCATGGGTTGTGGCACGCCTCTTGCTGCCTTTTACATATGTTTTAACAAAACCAATAAGTCCTCAGATTAATGAAAAATAAACACATGTTCATATGTATATGTATATACATATATAGATAAGTATGCATGTATGTATTGAGTTTGTATATTTGTTTGTGACAGGAAATAACCATCGATTTTGAAATACTTTTACTTATTTACATACATGCATCCATGGTGGAAGTCGACCGCATAATTATATGGCATGTTTTTAGTACAGTAATTAATAACCTTAACGCTGAGATATAAAAAAAAGTAAAAGTGATCCAGCATTCTTGTTTGCAAGCATATACATATGTACATATGTATGTATGTATGTAGATGCGTATATGCTTATGCACATACACAAGAGCACGTTCACACCACATATAAGATTGTTGGTTGCGAGATCAGTGACGGACACCAAACACAGCTCTAATTTCCTATCACTCATTTAAGAATGAGTCACTGAACTAAAATACATATACATATGTGTATAAAATTAAATCATGTTTCATTAAAAAAGAATCGACGTACACATGCATTTATTAGGCGCTATGAATATTTATTATTTTCTTTATGAGAACATGTTTGATGAGAAACTTATAGCACTCAGCTTTTTATCACGCTCGAACAGCTGATTAGTCAGACACACATATGCTTGGAGTGTTTTGCTTGATTGTATTAGTTTTGTACTTTGTTTTACACATTCTTTATTTACTAAATTTCGTATATCTCGATTACAAAATACTTTATTGCGAAAGGCTTCAATAACAAACGCACAGATAAAGATAAAACGAGACACTGCGCAACTGACACATAGAATAAAACTTCAGTTTAACGTCGATAAACAATAAAAGACTAGTTGACAAATAAGTCTTTGTTTGAATCAAAACTTTTTTAACACAAATAACAATATAAATTACAATAAAAAGTATAATAGTTATCACCAAATTATTTATAAAATTCTGTAATGCATAGCAACGCAAAAAAAACACGACCGAACAGCACGAAAGCTTAAAGCTTAATGTTGTATGTACTTACTGCGGGGACTAGCTTAGTTTTTCATTTTCCTTTGCTGCTACAATAAAAAAAGATAAATGCATTCCTACCTACGTGTATGTATTTGTATATACATATATATATATATATATATTTATATATATATATATTAATATATGTATATATGTACATATATATGCATTAACGGGACATATGTATATGCGTACATATAACAAAATCAATTGAATGTTTATCAGTTTTGTTAAGTGTGCACTCACCAATAAAATGTATGTATTTGAATGTATCTTAATATGTTGTGCTTCAGATTTTCAATATAATACATTCGTATGTATTATGTTCATATCATAGCATAATAACATCGGCTGCAACGTTACTTTTTACTATTAAGAATCCATATGCTTATGTATATTTTTGAATGTTAAGCGTTATATAGAAGTCCAGAGCAAGATTAAAAGTTAGTTCTGTTTGTGTTCTTGCATCTCTGAATGTGTGCATGAAGTGTGTTTGGATGTGTGTGAATATATATTTCGCTTTTATACTTGAAAATGATTCAGTGCATCAGAAATTGTTGGATCTGAGCCGTAACACTGGATTTTCTGTATTGAACTCTAATTTCGAAATAAATAACTCATTTAATAATTTTGAAACATGTATCAATATTTACAAATATTTAAATTTGTTCATAAATATTTACATATCTAACTGATGCCTTAAAGTTTATTCAGTCGTACATACCTGCATTAAAGTTGATTTAAAATTCGTTTTTATTATTTTTATTTGTTTATTATTATTATTATTAGTATTATACTTTTATTTGTAAAAATAAAAATGTTAATAATCTTACTTCGACACATAACATACACAGTGCAAAGGTTAATTGACTTGCTATTAAAATAGTACTACTAAAATGTGTAGCAAAGTCTACATCATAATAAAATTAAACTCGATCAAATTATTATTTTGTTTCACCAGCTTTGGTGTTTTTTGTTCGTTAAAATTCAAAAAATGCATATATTGTTTTATTTAATAAAAATTAACAATCAGAGACATAAATATATAAATATATATACTTCTTCTTCTACTTTACCTTAACAGCTCCCTTTAAGATCGGGCACTTCGACATTTTTTGACTGCATCCGAGGTTCCGTTTTGCGTAACTCTTAAGAATTCTACCCTTAAAAATTTTTGACAACAATAAAATTGAAATTGTTTTCCATTTAATTTCAAGGGCAGCGAAATGGATGACGATGACTCCGATTCATCCGAGGTAAAAAAAACATTTTTTCTATAATATAAGGGAGCTGATATTCAAATCATTATTTAAAAACCAATTGAACAACGATACTAATGCATTCTCTATCAAGATGGGGGAAAAAAGCGAATATGTCAATATATTCAGATGACTAATTATCTATCGTCAGGTTCAAGTTATATTATAACTAAATACAAGAATAATTTAAATATTATTGGTTAAAAATAAAATAAAAGACGCGAATTACTTACGTTATACGATATAGAAATTTCAATGTTCAGAATTCTGGGATAAATATTAGATTCATATGGACCATATCATATTAATAATAAAGTTTCTTTTTGGACGAATATATATTTATTCATTCATATATTCATAGTCTTGACACTTTATCTGAAGAGAGTACACACGAGCTTGTATTTGGAATGTCAACTCTCTAGCTGCTATAGTGGCGAAATGGTTTGCGTTCATACATAAAATCGGTTGGACGGACATTGGTTAAAACTAATATACTATTTTTCCTTTTTGAAAATAGTAACAAATTCAATTTATCGGGGCTTACTTACCATTTGGATATCCCCCTTCACTTCGAAAGCCCGTAATTCAAAAGAATTTTCCTTTGACAAATACAAAAATTTATATATATATAAAAGGTGAAGTTATTCAATAATTAAAATCTTAAAATAGTCGACGCAATAGTCTAAAAGCATATACATAATACTAACAAAACTTAATTCAGGAATTCTTTGATGCACGATCCGAACAATTGGATTTAACACCATCAGATATGGATCTAAAAACAGCTCTGAAGGAAGGGAAACTGGCCATAAATTATTTTTTTGACAACAGGTTTGAAGAGGCTCGGACATTGCTTAAGCCTTTTGCTGGATCGAGCCTATATCATTCAATGGGCATTGCAGTATTTACATTTCTTGAGGCTGTGCTTACTTTTGAGCACATTGACGAAGCATCAACAGAGCTTAAGAAGTGTGTGGACTTGTGCCAACGTTTTCGAAAAAAGAACACCCTAACGGAAGCAATTGGCAATACATTCAAAAAAGTATTCCTTATATAATGAAATTCGCTATATTTATAGATTTGTGTGTGTGTATAACACAGGTTTTTTTTAGAAAAACTTCAACAATTTAACAGACCTGGAATGCCACGCAGAGCTCTGTATGGCCGAGGCTTTACTGATGAGCGCTCTGCTTACCTTTATCGAGGACGAGAATCTGAGTGGGCTTATCCGTGGTAGCTTACAAGTCCGTCAGTGCTATAATTGTTTTAGGTATTGTCAAGAAAGACTTTACGAGAATGAGAAAAAGTCTCTCGTCTCTCGTTAGGGAGCTATATATAAAGAAACATTGCTTTTAGATTCTGTGGACAAATAATGAAGCACCGCACTTGGGATGCGAGCTCTACGAGTGAGCAAATCCATTTTAGAAGCGGAGTTCACTTGGGAATTGGAACTTTTAACCTAATGATATCTATGCTGCCCGTTCGCATTATTAAGCTACTGCAGTTTATTGGGTTCTCCACTAATAATGTGAGTAGCACATTTTGACAGAGTACTTCTCTGGTATTTTAAATTTATCAACCCTATTCAGAGTGATGGCTTGCATGATCTGCGCACAGGATATCAAGAGAATGGACTACGGCAGATATTATGTGCTTTATCGTTGTTGGGCTATCATCTAATGGTTGTACCCATGCTCAGCGCTAGACTTTCCATTAATGATCTTATCTTATGCGATGAGATACTGAGTACCCAATTAACCAAATACCCGAATGGCGTTTGGATGCTCTTCTTCAAGGGAAGATTTGAAATGATTCAGGGCCATTTGGATGCCGCTGAGTTGTGGTATTTGCGGTCATGGAAATCACAAGATGCTTGGCCTCAATTTCATTACTTGAGCTTTTGGGAACTGCTATGGATCAATTGCATACAACAGAAGTGGAAAGATGCCCAGTTTTATGCTAGTCAATTACTCGCGAAGAGTAACTGGTCGAGAACCATATATGCCTATCAGTTGGCTGCTATCAAATTAATGTTATGCCCCAAATCGGAAGAAGACGAAAACCAAATTGATCAATTAATGTTGGAGGTGCCCGCATGTAAGCAAAAAATTGCTGGCAAATCTTTGCCAATGGAAAAGTTTATGGCTGGACGTGCCGTTCGTTATAGGAGTCAGAATAATACACTAGTATTGCCTCTGATTGAGTTGATGTACCTATGGAATATGTTCAAATTTATCGGTAAAAATTACCAAATAGCTGATAACATTCTACAAATCATCAATGCGGAATTTAGCAAGTTTTCTGAGCCATCAACGGACTTATATTACGCTGATAATCGTGGTCTTTGCCTTCTGTTACGTGGATCGTGCTACGTCCAAATGGGTAAACCGGCATTAGCTCTACAGTAAGTATTTTTATATCCTGATCCCATTAAAAATGGAAAAACAGGGTATAATGGTTTTGTTAAGAGTATATAACAGTTAGAAGGAGGCGGAAAAGTCGGAAGAGTTGATTGAGGCCAGTCCGTCTGTTCGTCTGTACATCCATTTAACTGTTCGTATGTATGAACACGTCGATCTCTTGTTAAGCTCGTGTATAAGACGCGCATATCGATAATTATTCCTAAATAATTGTTATCGATTTAAAACCATATGAAAAACAAGTAACAAAACTCTAGTCGAGACTGCTCGACTAAGAAATACCCTGAATCCATTGAGTTGTAATACCAATCATTAAGAGTTTCATTTATTCGTCAATAGTAAACAACATATGCACACACACAAAAATATGCATGTAATATGCTTACTATGGAAACTTTATTGTTTAATAACTTTTTTATGTTCTTAATGAAATTTTCGGGGAGTGATTATGACGTTCAAATGTACATATTTGCCAAAATTTCCAGTCTCTAGTATTTGATATACGCGAGTTGTAATTTTTGTTGAATTGTGGGCGAAATGGGCGTGGCATCTAAAATCCAAAAATGACAACATGTGCGGATTCAATATAGAAATCAAACACAACTTAGTGAATGATTCTATCTTTAACGGTGTGCACGCTAGGCCTCAAAACCAAAGCGATATTTTCGATAGTTACCGATAATAAAGGAATGGGACGAGTTATCGAAAAAAATAATAAACTCGTACAGCGTATGGTATTATCGAGCATTTTGCTTTTTATTTAAAGTCCCTAGCTTTTGTGGTTTACGAAATCCAAGTTTTTACACGGACGGA
Organism: Drosophila mettleri; assembly: GCA_035047625.1. Taxonomy (NCBI): domain Eukaryota; kingdom Metazoa; phylum Arthropoda; class Insecta; order Diptera; family Drosophilidae; genus Drosophila; species Drosophila mettleri. The sequence continues at coordinate 1,521,397 of JAWNPI010000096.1, forward strand.
CGGACGGGCGGACAGACGGACAGGGCTAGTTCAACTCAGCTCATCGAGCTGATCAAGAATATATATACTTTATGGGGTGTGGCACGCCTCCTTCTGCCTGTTACATACATTTGCACAAAAACATTATACCCTGAAATTTCCATTTTCAATGGATTCAGGGTATAATAAGTTAAGATTTTATATATTTTTCATCTTAAAAGATAGTCTCCAAATTTCTAAACTTTTCTTGTTACATTTGGATACAATTTTGAAAAATGTACTTAGAGACAATTATTCTTGATCTGACCCTGCCCGTGTGTCCCTGAAATTTTCATTAAAAATAAAGTGCGTGCACATGTTGCATGTGTATGCAAGTTATTGTTTGTTATTAATGAATAAAAGAAAAAATGATAAGTAGGGTATCTTTTCGCCAAACCGTCTCGATTAGAGTCTTTTTAATTGTTATACCATGATCTACTGTTAATATAACTATAATAAGCCTGTAATTCGGCATTCAGGGATTTTAGTGAATGCATTGAACAGACTGGAATTGCCGAAGACCACTTTATAATCCCGTACGCCTACGTCGAATCTGCACTCTGTCACGCAGCTAATGATCAGGCTCTGGCAATATCCATGCTACAGGAAGCCAAGTAAGATTACTACATTGTTATTTTAGTTTCTATCAATGTTAATTTTATATATTTTTATTTAAGAAAGAAGTTCTCGAAATATGCATTGGAATCGCGTCTGCACTTCAGGATTCATATGGCTCTGATGGATCTTAATGGAAATTTTAGCACCCAAAAATAGTTCTAATTGTTGTATATAAATTTGGTGCCCCTTCGTTGGCAAAGTGTAATAAAAAATCTATTTGAAAACAAAAATAACAAACAAGACGGATCTTGCTAAATTTCCAACTTCGATATTCCTTGTATCCATTGCAATCAGCATATTGGTAGCTTGTATACTCACATATTCCAACGTGCACATCAAAATATAAAATAGACCTGAACTGAAACACCCTGATACATTGAGTTAAAGCGACTGTGCGATCAATCCTTATTAAGAATATATGACTATGGGGCTTGCTTATCCTCCTTCTGCCCGTTGCATGTATTTGAACAAATTAAAGCCATTGCCACTCAAATTCCCGTTCTCAATGCGTTCCGTTATTAAGGAGGTAAAGATGATGATGAAAAGACGCACTTCCGTTCCAACTAATTGTTTAGTTTTCAATTGAGAAAGAAGGAAGCCAAGAGCTGGTGCTTTATCACATATAAATGCATTAAAGACTTATATAATAAATGTAGTTATTTTATTATAAGATTAATTGTTTCATGTACATGCAGTTAATTATATGTATACATATTTCTCTATTTTGTAGGTAGTATAATAATAAGGGGAATACTCTTTGTTTTAATTGTTTGTTATCATATTGTAAAAATGTGTTGGGTTCATTTTATTTATTTTTTTTGTTTATAATGTAGTGCCATAGTAGGATAAATATAATAAGTTTTTCAATTTGTTTCTGCTTAGTATATAAATACTTTGTAATGGTGATGATACGTCATCCCTTAAAGCAGAAAAGTGGATATATCTTTTAATATAATTTTTTATTTATTTATTTAGTTTTAATTGAATTTTACATTAAAAATGCAGAAGCCTTATCTAATCAGTACTATTTGCGTTAAGAATTAACATTACGTGTGATTTATACCCTAACTTTTCGTTTTGCTTTTCTTTTTTTTAATATTACTTGTTTTTTTTTTTTTGAAAGCCGCTGTGTAACTTTATACATCATAAATAATTATGCTGTAAGCATATACTTGTTGATCGGAAATCGCGTAGCAATTGGTAACTAATATAAGATCTGAAATTTATTAGCACTATTCAAATATTTGTAATACTAATTTGCATCCACCTTCGTTTGAATGTATATATATTTTGTAAATGAGCAATGCTTTGTAATTTAGTACTTTGACTTATACTAGAAATGTTTAGTATTTAGAGCACCTCTGTACGCGTCGAAGCCAGCCTTCAAAACATGCGATTCAGAATAGTCGTATACTAATACAATTCTACACTTTCAATTAACATTGAGAGACAGTTATATATTTTCTAAAATGTATAATTTAAGTTTTGTAAAATAATGTGTCAATTGGGATATTTATTGCAGAAACATGGCAATTTCCATATATATATATATATATATATATATAGAGAATATATATATATATATATCATAGAAAATAACGCAGTTTTCATAAGTCAATTAAACCCGAAAATAAAAAACCAAGCTGAGAAAATTAATCTATACATTCATTAACAAAATTTGTTTGATCCTTATGTGTATTTTAAACTTACTTTTAATAATTACTATATCAGTTAATGAAATATAAATAAAATAAACTTATGTGTACATCTTGAACATTACATGAAGTGCCTAAGACTATTCTTTTTTCAACTGCTATAAAATGATTTTCCTGCAAGCTGCCAAATATAAAAAAATTTCCCTTAAGACCATAATATATATGCTCATATGCTATCATATAAAAATGCGATAAGTGTATGATGATTTTCTTAAATTCTGCAAATATATTACAGTATATACACAAAGAAATAATAATATATATTGATTTTTGATAATTGTATTCGAGAATTGCCTAAATTTTAGGAATATGAATACAGCTATGAGTTGATTTTACATTTTAGTTTGTGTATTTAACTCGTATGTATTGTAATCTGTGTATTAATATGTATATCACAAGTTTGAAGAGAGTAGAAAGTGGCGAATTAACTACAATTGGCAGTAAGTGACGACGGCGGCGGTCGATTGTATATAAAGTATATATGAAGTGCAATTGCTTAGCAGTCGATGCCGTTAATATTACTACAAATTAGAGAAACGCTGCGACTTGGCTGATGAACCCCATTCGTTGATTTACCATGACCGATCTCTACTTGCTCTTCGTTGGCGCCCCGAAACCGTAAGAAACCCTGATCAGTTACTATCATGCTATCCGAGGCGCATGCAGGTGATTCGGCATCACTTGATACTGTCGAAGCATTTGCCTTTAGATCGTTGATACCTGGCGCAGTGGGTTCCTGCAGGCTGTTGTGTTGCATATGCTGATGATTGGATGACGTTTTCGTATTGTTTTGTACATGCAGGTGTGGAGTTTTGTTTGTTGAAATGCTATTATCGCTCGCTATACAATAGCCGTGTTCATTATTACTTATCAAGTTGGTGCACTCAACATTGCTACCCGATATCATATCCTCATCTTCTTCATCTTCCTCATCAGAATTGTTATGATTGTAATGCTGCTGTTGATGTTGATGCGGATGATGGTGTGCTTGCTGCTGTTGCTTCATTTGGTGTTGCTTTAAAGCCAATTCATTACAAACGCTCGGTGTTAACTCAAAGTCATTTGATGGCAATGTTCTATTATTGATGGTGTTCATATTACGCCCACTCCTTTGAAAATAGTGCGAGCGCTCGGCGTGTGCTAAGGTCTGGGCACCATTCAATCGTTTAATGCTGGGCATAACAGCGATTGCGCGGCCTGGACCTGGCCCAGGACCAGAACCACTTGCTATACTAATACCCTGACCAGCAACGTTTGTAGAACCTGTAGCAATGTTGTTTAACGTACCACTCTTCCGCACACCATTGTAATGACCACCACTCTCATATGAATTATAGCTGGTATAGCGTATACCATTTGATGAGGAACACGAATTTGTTGAATTTGAACTACGTCGTTCTGGATTTTCATTTGTTGCATCAAGCTGAATGTTATTATTGTGTTTTCTGTCCCGGTTTTTTGTGAGTTTGCGTCCCTCTTTTTCCCTTTCTGGCCAGCATTCATCGGTTGGATGTGAGCTACTGCCAATAGATTTCTCTTTGAAAACGGGCCGCTCAAAGTTGTTAAACTCATAGCTAGAGTTCTCTTGTAATGGCTCTGAATAGCAGCTATCACTCTGCAACAGCAGCATTTGCTGTTGCGATGTACCTGATGTACCGGATGAACCGGACCCGGAGCCCGATCCAGATGCTGATCCAGAGCTAACCGTAGTTTTAACAATTTTTTGCATAGTTCCAACTCCGACGCCACCGACAGCACCCGTTGAACTAGTGCGTAAATCAAAATTTGGATTCTCGTAATGATCGGTTGTGGCATCGGTCATATAATCCGCGCTCATATATGACGCCGGCTCTTGTGCACGCATATTATGGTGATGATTATGCTGATTGTGATGAATGTGATGGTATCTCGATGTTTGTGGACCGTACTCGGCTGTAATATTATGATTAATGGCACTTCGTATTGAGCCAGTATCGTAAGGTCTCTGATACATAGGTTCTTGCAACTGATACTCGGTGCCACCTCCACTTGGTGACGCCGCCGATGGCCCAGCCAACGAGTTTAGCGCAAAACTATCATCATAGATAAGTTTGCCGGTACGCATTGTGTACGTATGTAAATTAGTGTTTGCATTGCAAATGGCTGGATAGTCGGTTTCGAACTGTTCCTGGCTGGAGCTCGATGTGCAAGGCAAGAAGAAGTTGGCCACATTTGAATGTGAGTTGTGATGGGCAGCTGCAGCATGCTTTTCTCTCATTACACTGCCAGTGGCATTTGTACCACCAAAGCCACCAGTGGCTTGCCCTACCATGCGAGCATCGCTATTGATGGTTATGGCGGCATTTACATTGCTACCAACACTGGTCTTTAAGCCTGTCACCCAGGATATGAGTGTTATAATTGCAATCTCAATCAGACGCAAAGAGAACTGATAGCCCCACTGCATCCAATCAATTTCAACGATATTTGCCTGGCTCATCAGAGGACGCGCACCTGAGATGCACACAGCGCCAAAGATTTGTAAAGCAGCCAATAAAACAAAAAGCAACGCTGTTGCAATGGTGATATGAATCGCATAGGACAAATTTTGATAGCCATGTATATAATTTTGTGATTTGCTTCTTAGTATGCGTTTTAGAATACGATATAAATATAAATAAAGCAGACCCAAACTAAAGCAAATGAAAATATATATTATTTGGCATATCAGTGAAAGAACCCGAGGAGGTGGCGGATTGGCCAAACTGCTCGATGGGCTCGTTACAAATGGTGATTGCGACTGTTGCAGCAATTGCTGGTGCTGATGCTGCTGTTGTTGTTGTCGACGAAAGTATTGATGCTGCTGCTGTTGCTGATAGTACATATGATGGTTTTGCAGTGTATACGATTCGACATAATGCAAAGTAATGCACAGCCCAACATGAACACCACAGCCGACAACCACAGTCAGTGGCCGGACTAGCGCTGAATACCGATTATTTTTGTGGTTGAGAGATTTGAGAAATAGAAATAGTATAAGCACGGCAAAAGCAACAGTTAAGAATGTTGACGGCAAATTCAATAGAAGCTCTGCCGCAAATATTGGAAATGTTCCATGAATATTGTATGCATCAACGCACAAGTATATTATGCGCATTATGCAAATTGCAATTAGTATAAGTTGTATATAAACAAAATATGACTGTGCGAAAAGATGTGTCAATTTGTTATAGGTGACAAGTTTATAAAGCGAATATACTGCTAATATGGTGAACAGTACGACTGACAGATATATATGTATATTCCAAGCCCATGTCCATGTTGTATGGGCAGACGCTGCTGCAGCAGCCGCAGCACCCACAGCATCCCCTTCCCTAGTGGCGACTCCTACACCAGAGTCTTGATCAGATTTGCCTCCAAGCGAATTACTTTTCAAAGTTGGTCTTGCGTTTGTTGTTGCCGATGCTGACGTAAATGATGTAGCTGCTGCCTCACCAATCGCAGCTGCAGCGGATGGGGTGGTAACTGCTGCTTGACTAGCATTGCTTCCAAACGAATCTCTTGCAGAAGCTGCATTATTGTAATCGAATTGTCCAGGCGACTGTTTACTCTTATTTATGTTTGGACTGGCAGCGGAAGGAGTCCCAGTATCATCAGTCATACTGCTGCTGCTACTACTACTACTATCCTTTACAGTCTCAATTTTATCAACTGAAACAATCGGCGACGCTGGTGGCTGATGGTAGGTAACCATGGGACGCTGTGTCACGTGTCGCAACAAGACGGCAGGAATGTCACCTTTCTTACCATTTGATCCCAGTATACGTCTGATATTTGGCAGTACTTCCTGCCTTTTATTTGAATTTTCCTTTCCAATAGAACCACCTACTTCTTGTGCCTTATGGTTGTTAGCATTATTATTATGATCAGACGTTTCAACTGCAACTGCATCATTTCCACTGCGCGACGGTGTATTCAGTGCTTTTTTACGGTCGCCGGTAACATCAAATACTCCCTGCATGCTGGTCGCGACAAGTGGCTTCTTCGGCTCAGCGGGACTAGTAAGGTAACTATCGTTTGAATTTTGATTTGAGTTACTATCTCCGTTACCAATCGATGCGGCCAAATCGGGCGGCCGGAATGGTATTCTTTCATGGCCGGGCATCAAACTAGGTGGCGGTATTGGACGCCTGTTATTAAACGGCACAGTATTCGATATAAGACCTTCATTATTAGTGCCCCTTAATGTGGGTTTATCGGCGAATGGATTTTGATATTCCGGCGGTAATGGCGGTGTAAAGAATGATCTTGATGGTGGCGAATATGACGGAATATCTCCAGGGTACATTGGTATGGTTGGCTGACCACTGCCTTTCTTTAGCAAGTTAGGAACTAAAAAAAATAAAAATTATTCCAATACCACATTAATTCACATTCAAATTCACTAGAAATAAATATAATTACTTGATGGCATTGGCGTGGAATTGTACTGCATTGTATGGCGATGACGATCTCTATCATGGCTGTTGCTGCTGTGATGTCGGTTTGGATTCGGATAGGTGGGATTATTATTACTCTTTAAGATATCAGCGTTTGGGGCTGATGTTGGCAGTGCGTGATCTCGTTCCAAGTCTAGCTCATAGTTTCTATGGCGACCCCCGCTATGCTGGGCTTGATTGGCCGATTGATATCTATAAAATAAAGATATATATGAAAATCACGACAAAACCCCAATTTATGTTAGCACCAGTGTTTAACAGATGTTCTTTCATTCTTCGCATCATTTATAAGCCCTCATCAAAAAGGTTATTAAAAAACATTTTTATACATAATTATTTACAACCCTTTTTCAGAAAGTTTAATGGAAGACACATATTTCACTTATTATTACGGATACCATAAATTGCGGCTGATTATTGAATTGAAACTTTTGTATGTATCTATACACCATGTAGTCATATCCGACTTGTCACGCTTTTTCTGGACAGTCTTATACTATTTTGTTCCTGGGTTAATGAGAGTAAGTATTCCACACGTAAATCTTTTGATTTAATATGGTTTGGGTTCATACATGGAAAAACAGACAGACGGCAAGACAGCAAGACGAATATTGCATAAAACCAATATAGTTGTTTTCCTTTTGTGAACATTCCTAGTTCCAAACCAGTTTGGAAGCTATAGGTTTTGGTGATTTATAACGGCACCAATACTTCGAATATATATTATACCTACCGCAGTGTAGTTAATAGTGGCGTAGCGACAGTAGTGAGGCCTAAGATGTAGCTATTGTCGGGTATGCTTCGTTTGGTTGTTGATGTTGTTCCATAAGCCACCTTAATTAACACAGCCGCAACACTTCGCTCCAAGTTGGCCAAATTATCGAGATATCCGTTTACGGCAACTGAAGATCTACTAGCTGTACTATTACTGGAGATTGATTTTCCAGTTGTTCGATAGTTCGTGTTGTTCGAGATCACAGACAAACGGTCTCCATTAGCACTGCCGACTATATCTTGTTCATCCACTAATATCGATTGTGATGAGCATAAGAGGGAAAACGTTACTAATAACGCAATAAACATTTTACAAGTTTTCCGAAGTCTTGTACGACTGTTGCTTATAATAGATGTTTGCGTGGAAAAGATTTTGTTCTTTGCTTGCAAACTGGTTTGATAGTTTCTTAACAAACTATTTGCCAAAGCCGTACGCTGAGTATTGCTATTCGGGCTATTGGCTGGTTTAACGGGCTGCTGGAGACATCCTAATTCAGACTTCTTCGATTGTGGTAATTTGACATTTAATACTGTTTGGCTATGCTGTTTGCCTCTCATTGAAAGAGGAGCTACATCCAGGAAGTTAAAGTCGAATAAAGGTGCTCGATCACATTTTAAAGTAATGTCTGTAAATACAAAAAAGATTGCAATTAAATTTTGAATGAACATACTTAAATACTTAATAATTTGTCACAGAGTAAAAATTTTTGTTTCATTATTTCAATTTGAATGCATTTTCAGATCAGTTCAATCAATTAATGCTTAAGTTGAATTACAGATCTAAGTTTTATCGAAACCTAATAGATCGACAGATACAACAATTCTTACTTATCCAATTTAAAGACATATATCAATTTAGTGAACAAGAGCACATGCGTACGATTTGGAGGTAGCCAGATTACAAACCAATCATGTTTCAATACGCACCATAGCTTTTATGTGCAGCATCTTACACAAGTATTCAAAGTTTAAATATGCGTATTCATTCATTCATCTCACAGCTTTGTATATGTTTCTGTCTTTTAATGGTCTACAAGCTAGTCTTAAACTAGGTCATTTTATTATCGATATTGATCGGTTGAAAAACATAAGCTAACGGAAAAAGGCAATCTCGTGAAATTCCTTATTATCGATAGTAATTTTAATACCCTGATACCATTGAAAAAGGGAAAACAGGGTATAATGTTTTTGTTAAAAGTATGTAACAGGCAGAAGGAGGCGTGCCATACCCCCAAAAGTATATATATTCTTGATCAGGACGACAAGACAAGTTGATTGAGCCCTGTCCGTCCGTCTGTCTGTCTGTCCATCCGTCCGTATGTATGAACGCGTCGATCTCAGAACCTATAAGAGCTAGAGACTTGAATTTTTTGTTAGACGCGTATATAGGACGCGCATATCGAGTTTCAGAAAACCGATAACTATTCCTGAATATTTGTTACCAATTTCGGTTTTTGTTACATTTGGATACCGCCCCCAAATTTCCCCACAATTTTGAAAATTATTTTCAGTTGCAATATATATGGTGTTTGGTCTTTTTGAAAACTAAATCAATTATTTCAATCATATGGTGAAAGTTTCATCAAAATCCGTTGATAAACACAAAAATTATTAAACAAAATGTTTGGCCAGATCAACAGCGATTGAACTGCAAAGCGCACAGAGACCAGCTGGCGCTTATACATTTTCATTATGTATACATGTGCACACATACATGCAAATGCTCGCGAACAAATTTTCTAAGAACCGCAATTGCCTTTGAGTTTGGGTCGAATTGTGTTTGAATTGTTTTTGCTACCTACTTCCAATTGCCGCTCGCCGCTGTGTGTCGCAGTCGCAGGCGCTGTGTGTCGTTGCGCGAATATGTTTTCGATCTTCTTCTTTAATAGTAACGGAACAATTCTTGTGAGCTTAATTAATTAAATTCTCCAGTACTTTATCCAAGTGTTTGGAACATACCGGATTTAGCATATTTCTAATTGTCTTAGTGGGCGTATCAGGAAAATCTTGACTTATCTGACTAGGATAAATTTAAAATTTTAGGTCTCAGCTTCAAATGGTTCGCGTTCACATGATAGAAGACCGGAGGACATTGCAAAAAACCGATTTATTCTTCCTTTTGGGAACAGAGTATAATAATCTATATATATTACTAGCGATTTGATATTTAGGAAATAGACATTTTTAAATGTCACAATCCAATGAAATCTATAAAAAAAATTTATTCAAAATAAATATGCATCGTATAGTACGCATCATAATACTGCCGATGCTGCATGCGTGCATATGCATGTTTGGGTGTGCATGTGTTGTTCGCTATTAATGAATAAAACAATCATTTAATGATTAGTATTACGCTCAAAGGATTCAGGATACCTTTTAGTCGAGCCGTATCGACTAGATTTTGTTTCATTATACCCTGAATCCATTGAAAATGGAAATTTCAGGGTATAATGTTTTTGTGCAAATGTATGTAACAGGCAGGAGGCGTGCCACACCCAATAAAGTATATATATTCTTGATCAGCTCGATGAGCTGAGTTGAACTAGCCCTGTCCGTCTGTCCGTCCGTCCGTGTAAAAACTTGGATTTCGTAAACCACAAAAGCTAGGGACTTTAAATAAAAAGCAAAATGCTCGATAATACCATACGCTGTACGAGTTTTTTTTTTCGATAACTCGTCCCATTTCTTTATTATCGGTAACTATCGAAAATATCGCTTTGTTTTTGAGGCCTAGCGTGCACACCGTTAAAGATAGAATCGTGCACTAAGTTGTGTTTGATTGCTTTATTGAATCCGCAAATTTTGTCAGTTTTGGATTTTTGATGCCACGCCTCTTTCGCCATCAATTAAACAAAAACGATAACTCACGTATATCAAATACTAGAGACTTGAAATTTCATAATCATTCCCCGAAAATTTCATTAAGAACATAAGTTGAGAAAAAAAGTTATTAAACAATAAAGTTTCCATAGCACAGCCTGTTCTGCAGCCGCAAAACTGCGCAGTACGCATATTACGTGCATTTTCGTGGATGCATATGTTTGTGTGTGTGCATGTGTTGTTTACTATTAATGAATAAGTGAAACTTTTTATGATTGGTATTACAGCTCAATGGATTCAGGGTATCTCTTAGTCGAGCAGTCGACTAGAGTTTTGTTACTTGTTTTTATTTTAAAATTTTAATACTTGCCTTCCTTCAGATTTGTTTCAGTATATCGAAATTTAACTTTTCTCCTGCGATTTACTGTTGACATCTCGGTTGACTATTTTTATAGGCGACTCTTAGTAGTTGCACTAACAGTAAATAGATAAAGCAAAAGTTGACATAATTAAAGACTATAGTTACCTGGCAAAGAATAAGCAAGTTAGATAAGTATGTTTGGAAACATGAATTATTTATTGAAACCAAATTCATTGTTCGAGATTATCTTACTATTCCCATTGTTATTGTTATCGATTAAAAATCTCAAACTAAAAAAAAAATTTTTTTTTTATCCTCAAAGTGAAGCTATCTCGTTTTGAAACCATTTAATGTTTCTGTTTCATTAAGTTAATTTTGTCGTCCTTTTCTCTACATGTGCACACATGCATTCAAATGTATATTTTTATACCCTGAATCCATTGAAAATGGAAATTTCAGGGTATAATGTTTTTGTGCGAATTTTTGTAACAGGCAGAAGTAGGCGTGCCACACCCCATAAAGTATATATATTCTTGATCAGCTCGACGAGCTGAGTTGAACTAGCCCTGTCCGTCTGTCCGTCCGTCCGTCCGTCCGTGTAAACACGTGGATTTCTTAAACCACAAAAGCTAGAGACTTCAAATAAAAAGGAAAATGCTCGATAATACTATACGCTGTACGAGTTTATTATTTTTTTCGATAACTCGTCCCATTCCTTTATTATCGATAACTATTGAAAATATCGCTTTGTTTTTGAGGTCTGGCGTGCACACCGTTAAAGATAGAATCGTGCACTAAGTTGTGGTTGATTGCTATATTGAATCCGCACATTTTGTAATTTTTGGATTTTTGATGCCACGCCCCTTTCGCTCACATATTAAAAAAAATTACAACTCGCACATATCAAATACTAGAGACTTGAAATTTGGCAAATAGGTACATTTGAATGTCATAATCATTCCCGAAGTCGAGAAAAAAAGTTATTAAACAATAAAGTTTCCATAGTACAGCCTTTTCTGCAGCCGCATAACCGCGCAGTAAGCATATTAGTCTCTAGCTTTTGTGGTTTACGAAATCCACGTGTTTACACGGACGCTCGTCGAGCTGAGAAAGAATATATATACTTTATGGGGTGTGGAACGCCTCCTTCTGCCTGTTAAATACATTTGCACAAAAACATGATACCTTGATTTTCTATTTTCAATGGATTCAGGATATAAAAATATGTTCAGTGGCAAATATGGCATCAATTTTTCTTAAAAAAGAAAAAAAATATTTACATCATAGGCGAATGTTTCATCAAAATCCGTTAATAAACATAAAAGTTATTAAGATTCAATTTTTGGCCACCTTGCAAAAACCGAAGTGCAATGAGGTCGAGGTTCAAATCCCCAGCGGGTTGAAATATTTCATTGTTTTTATAAAATAAGTGAATAAATGCTATTTAGGTTTAAAATTTGCTGTTCACTATCCAAGCAGTAGCGTGACACTGTTGTTAGAAATGTAGCTCAACAATGTGTGTCCTGGGTATGGTATCGATTCCGTACTTGATACCAGAAATATTTAATCATTTATTTTTATTTATTTTTTTTTTTTTGTAATTTTTGAAATTTTTTTACGAATAATATACTGTGTATATTCATACACTGAATCCATTGAAAATTAAATTTCAGGGAATAATGTTTTTGTAAAAATATATGTAACAGGCAGAAGGAGGCGTGCCACACCCCCTAGAATATATATATTCCTTATCAGCTCGACGAGGTGAGTTGATCTAGCCCTGTCTGTCCGTATGAACGTAACGATGTCGGAAACGGCCATAACTAGGACTAGTTTTTTATTATTTTTTTTTTTGATAACTCATCTCATTTCCTTATCATCGGTATCTATAGAAAATTTGGTTTTGATTTAGAGCCCTAGCGTGACGGTGCGCACGATAGAATAGTGTACTAAAATATGATTGATTTTTATAAAGAATATACATATTTTGGTATCGTTCGATTTCAGATACCAAATTTCCTACGCCCACAATTCAACAAAAATTACAATTCAAATTTATCAAATACTAGAGCCTTGAGATTTTGCAAATAGATACATTTCAGTGTCATAACCTCTCATGATAATGACTATAAATGTACAACCTATGCTTCAGCCGCATAACTGCGCAGTACGCATATTGCGTGTATATGCGTGTGTGCGTATGCATGTGTTATTTGCTATTAATGAATAGATGAAACTTTTAATGATTGGTATTACAGTTCAAAGGATTCCGGGTAACTCTTAGTCGAGCCGTCTCAACTAGAGTTTTACTTGTTTTTAATAATACCTGTTATGAGTATGTTAAAGTTTTTATATTTAGATTTTTTTTAACCAACATTCTAGTACCAATGCCATAGACTTATGACGCATGATTTCGTTTTATTTACGAGCTATGGAATATGTTGTAAAACTATTATGAAACAATGGAATCAGGGAATCTCCTAGTCGGAAATGCTGACTAGATTTTCTTACTTTTTTATATAGAAATAATCTATTAAAATGGAAATTTTGGATATATTTTTATGAAAATATCTATAACATAAGGCATTCAAAACAATTTATTATATATATATTCTTTATCAGGAAGACGGTAAGTTGATATACTTTTGTCCGTGTATGTATGTATGTGTGTGTCGCTCATCATAACATATATTCATTAAAAATAATTCCGTAACTTAACTCTAGATCAATCTGTCATGAATGATAATTTGCTCGTGAAGAATTTGTATTCTTTAACTGATACAAACCATACGTTCTAATGGCAATTGTCAACAAACAGGAAAGAAAACTATGGACGTACTGATATATTAATCATTAAAAGTTTCTTTTATTCATTACAGAAAAAAATAAAATAAAATAAACTCGTATTGCGTATGGGATGGTATTGTTTTTTTTCCGGTCTCTAGCTTCTGTTGTTTGCGAGATTGCTGCTACGGACTGGCGAACGTACAGGGCGAGTTTAAGATCAAGAGTATATATATACAATATGGAGCGTTGCACATCTCGCTCTGCCTGTTAAATACAATTTCCTTTATACTTTGAAATTTAATTCTCATGGGATTCAGTCTATAACAAGAAAAAATGGGAAGAGGACCTCAACAGTAACTTAAAAACTTTGTTTATCTGACGAGAGTTATTTGCAGTTTACGAGATGGGCATGACTAGACCGACTCAGCTCGACGTCCTTATAAAATTTGTTTATTTTTCTTCCGTCTTTCTTCTATTACATACATTTTTAAAAAATTATTTTACCCTGAAATTCCAGTTTCAATGGTTTCTGACAACACAAATCGTTCATAGTCTACTCAATAGTTTACGAACGACTGAAATTGTGAAACAAATTTGCTTTTAGAATAAAAATAATCGATTAAATTAAATGGTACAATTTTAAATTTTTTTTTTTTTTTCAATTTCTTTTTTATTTAAGGATTTTTCTAGTTATTTTTATTTCCCATCAAAGTATGTATAGATAATTTCAGAAAAAATTTTAATGTGCATTATAAATAAATAAAAATTATCATTTATTATCAACTATCAACAATTCTTCGTAATTAATCGTTCTTGAAACAAACAAATTTTAATTCTGTACAATAAAAATGACAACAAAAATAAATTAGTTGAAAAAGTTGATTAAAATTAATTCTATTAATGTATATAGAATACACAGTATGTTTTATGAATATGTCATCCATCATTATATGCATACATTAAAATCCAAGCTTTTACCCAGTGACATATATACATCCCCTTTACATACGTACACTTACATACGTTTTGGGTCAAGTTTTGGCCTATACGTCTACGAAATACATTCTAAGTTGCGCAATAGCCCAACAAAATTATTATTCATTTATAGCTTGATTTCTTAACCGTTTATTATTTATAAATTTGACAAAAAAAAAAAGTTCATAAATATACTATATTCAATCAATATATTTTTATATTTAATGTCAAATTTATGTACGTATGTATATACATACCTATACATGCCTACACATCAGGTAGTTTGCAAGTATTACTTCAAATCAAAATAATGATCAATGGCCACAGTTGTCGAATAGAAATTGTTGCTGCATTCATTATATACACACATAACAATATCACTTAGTTATCCAAATTTTTAGAGATGCATTTGTATTTAAATCAATACAAGCAACAACATTTATGTATATACCTTGAGGTATATATATATATCTACGTCAAACAAGTTTCTTTGCACAAGTATACATATGCATGTACATGTACATGTATGCAGTTACATATGTACACATACATAAGAATATGAACTTAGATTGCGAGTATATGAAAATACGTACATTTACACGTATGAGACGTATTTCATATATCGCCAATATATTATCATTGCACTGCACTTGGAAACACTAATTTGTATTTATTTAAATTTCTTAATTCTATATTATTAAACAAAGAAATCCCTTTTTTGTGATTCTCAATTTTTCTCTTTTACACAAAATGGCGTAGCCATTAGAGATGCGGAAAAACATTGAAACTATCGTATAGTGTACTTATCGACTGGATCCGATTGATGTTTCCGAATTCTTCCATAACGATATTTCATTGAGTGCGATATAATTATAATTATGCAATGTAATTAAGCAAAATAAATCAAACTAGTCCAGTGCATATAATAATTTCCTACTAAGAGCCTAACACTTAACTAAGTATTAATGAATTTTGTTATATAATTCATAAATTACATTATATTATGCTTTCATCATCATACTATTCAAAACAATTTACGTCCATAACTATCGTATAGTAAATGTAACTAATCGCTAAATAAATCGAAAATGTGTCAGCTGTATCGATATCCGCTGTGAGCATCCGTAAGGAGAACAAAAAAGAACACACAAAGAAAAAATAATCAAAGTTGTAATTATACATATATATATATATATATATATATATATATATATGTATATATATGTATATATATGTATATATATATATATTTTTATATGTATACAAAATTTTAAATTAATCAAATTAAAGACGAAAAGAACTTTTTTCGATTCTGCGTTAAACATGGATACATTTGATGTATCTGATAGGAGCAGGTAATAATCCAAACAAATAGTTAATAATGAACTTTCCGATGCTGACGCCAATCATTGTTGACAATATGTAAATTATCGTTCATATAAATTGTTGTATACATTTTTTTATTGTTATTTACATTAGCTTAAAAGGAATCAAAACTCAGCTAAACATATTAATTAAATCGTTTCAGCTGGTATTTTGGCTCCATGTCTCGACAAGATGCAACCGAAGTATTAATGAATGAGCGGGAACGGGGAGTTTTCTTAGTTCGTGATAGCAATTCAATTGAAGGCGACTATGTGCTTTGTGTTCGGTAGGAAGCGAATGATATATGTAACACATTATCTCTGTCTATTTTATAATTATTCTTAATTATAGAGAAGACACTAAAGTTAGTAACTACATTATAAACAAGGTGCAACAGCAGGACCAAATAGTTTACCGAATTGGCGATCAGTCTTTCGAAAACCTTCCTAAATTATTGACCTTCTACACACTGCATTATTTGGACACCACACCACTGAAGAGACCGGCGCAGAAAAAACTGGAAAAAGTTATTGGCAAATTTGATTTTGTCGGAAGTGTATGTATAGTAAAAAATCAAAAAAATTATGAGAGTTATATTGTTCCACATATAGGATCAAGATGACTTACCTTTTCAACGCGGTGAAGTTCTCACTATAATCCGGAAAGATGAAGATCAATGGTGGACAGCTCGCAATTCCACTGGTCTAGTTGGCCAAATACCAGTTCCCTACGTTCAACGCGTAAGCTTTATATAATTTTCTTCTTTTAGACCATGCCATAATTTACATATCAAAAAGCAACCTTAATGATTCAGACTTAATTAATAAATAGTATATCAAAACTAAGTATGTATATAGCCGATTTACGAAAATGGGGTTTCAAGGTGTAGTAGTTTGTGAAAATGTGTGGAATAAGCAGAAGGAGGTATGCCACACCCTATTAAGTACCTATATTATTGATAAACGAGATGAGCTGAGTTGAACTAGTCCATTTGTATTAAAATTGATATTTCGAAAAGTTCAACAGCTAGATACTTGCAATTGTATTCCATACACTTATTGTATATTTTTTCTATAACTCATCTCATCTCATCTCCTTATTATCTATTAATATAGATAATTTGACTTGGTTTTTGAAAGATAAAAATGTGCACGAAGCTGGAGGGATTTCGATTTTGAAGGGTGTAGGATATCTAGCTGTGTCCTCTAGAGTCTTTTACTTATTAAAAAAGAGTTTCTGATGCACGACATGTTTGTATATCTAGATGGTCCACGACCTTAGTGGCCGTATCGTTACAATCATGACAGGTTACATACAGATATATATATATATATATATATCCACAATATGGTATATATAACAAGTATGTATATAAAGTATATATAAAAAGTATGTAAGAGCCGAGGCTGCCAGATAGAAAGACGGACAATGCACATAACTAATATTCTCTGACAACACAGAGATAATTTTTATCTACATCTTGGGCCATTTTTAGTACGACGACTCAATGGACGAGGATGTAATGGATCATGCGGCTACTTTAAACACAATCGGTTGTATTGCACGTTCCACTGGGGGCAACTCCGACTCTCCTTCCGTATCATCCAGCCAATTTAGTACATTAAAACGGACAGACCTAAACGTAAGTCATATGATTTTACACGCGTGTTATTGTGTTATTTTTTATTGTGATAACATTATTTATTATGCATATCCTTAGCGCAAATTGCCAGCTCGAGCTCGTGTTAAACAGTCACGTGTACCCAATGCATATGACAAAACGGCACTAAAGTTGGAAGTAGGGGATATCATTAAAGTCACCAAAACTAACATAAATGGCCAATGGGAAGGGGAGCTGAATGGACGAAAAGGTCATTTTCCGTTTACACACGTTGAATTTGTCGACGATTGTGATTTAAAAAATTGTGCGGATATTCGATTAACTAACGATTGGGTAGATCAACAACAATAATTTTCAATTATGTTTATCGTATATTTAAGCTTAAGAAAATATATTAAAATTGTATTAAGTGATGTTTACCACTTGTTAAAATATTAAACATATTGAATAATCTCTAGTAGGGGGCGGTCGCTTCGGAAATATCCTAAGCCTTGTCCATTCTATATTTTACATAGTCTCCACAGCTTATATCTAAGATACCTTATAACAAGTAAGAGTGCTCTAGTCGAGAACGCGCTACAAGAAGAGTACCTTTTTGAAAAAGTCATCCACCTTTGATTACGTAGCAACAGAGTTTGGACTTCAACAGGTGCCACAGTCAAAAAAAATGTTTCTATCTTTAGTTTCGATTTCTATCTATAACAAAGAAGATGAGATAAGTATTAACAAGTAAGAAGACTCCAGTCGGCGCGCCCGACTAGGGGATACCCTAATCCCATTCGCCCTTAGTTTTTTAATATAGTCCATAACTCGCATGTACAACCATATCACGCGACTTAAATCTGTGACAATGGTACTAAGAATGTAGATCAAAGAGGAATTATGCAAACAAATGCGACACAAAGATTATACCAGCTCACTTTTGCAAGCTCACAAGAATCGTTCCGTTACTATTAAAGAAGAAGAATCGAAAACATATTCGCACAGCGACACACAGCGCCTGCGACTGCGACACACAGCGGCGAGCGGCAATTGGAAGTAGGTAGCAAAAACAATTCGAACACAATTCGACCCAAACTCAAAAGCAATTGCGGTTCTTAGAAAATTTGTTCGCGAGCATTTGCATGTATGTGTGCACATGTATACATAATGAACATGTATAAGCGCCATCTGGTCTGTGTGCGCTTTGCAGTTCAATCGTTGTTGATCTGGCCAAACATTTTGTTTAATAACTTTTGTGTTTATCAACGGATTTTGATGAAACTTTCACCACATGATTTAAATAATTGATTTAGTTTTCAAAAAGACCAAACACCATATATATTGCAAGTGAAAATTATTTTCAAAATTGTGGGGAAATTTGGGGCCAGTATCCAAATGTAACAAAAACCGAAATTGGTAAAAATATACATAAAGCTACATGCGAAATTTTGAGTCTCTAGCTCTTAAGATAAAAAAGATAAAAAATCATAACTGATTTTTCATATGGTTTTAAATCGATAACAAATATTCAGGAATAGTTATCGATTTTCTGAAACAAACTCGATATGCGCGTCCTATATACGCGCCTAACAAAAAAAAATTCAAGTCTCTAGCTCTTATAGGTTCTGAGATCGACGCGTTCATACATACGGACGGACGGACGAACGGACGGACGGACGGACAGACAGACGGACAGGGCTCAATCAACTTGTCTTGTCGTCCTGATCAAGAATATATATACTTTTGGGGGTGTGGCACGCCTCCTTCTGCCTGTTACATACTTTTAACAAAAACATTATACCCTTTTTTCCCATTTTCAATGGATTCAGGGTTTAAAAATGCAAACAAGTAGATAAATAATTGAACAATACTATAAGAATCAACCAATAGCAAAAAACACATGCACACACAAACACATACACACACATGCATACGCATGCATATGCACGCGCTATGCTTACTGCATAGCTTACGCTACGGCAGTGCTGCGGATGCAGCATAGCATGAATTGATGAAAAAGTTATTGGATTAAATTAACTGCATGAGTTATTTGCAATATCTCAAGTTTTCTGGAATTCTGGTTAAGTGGAAGGTGGTATCCACAACTAAAAAGTTGTAGATTTTCAAAACTTATTCTGTTCTACATCGATTCAATACGATCTTGATACTGTTTTTGATGCGAAGATCATATAATAGAACAATATTCTAAAAGTGAAATATATAAATATTTTTATAATAAAGATATTTTTTTAATTATTTAGGAAACTTAAGAAGACTTTTAACTAAATTTATGATCGCATAAACTTGAATAGTGAAATTTGTAGTAGTAGTGAAGTGTAAGACCTTTGAAAATGAGTAAAAATAATTGTTTTTATATATATAAATCGATTGAAAATTTAAAATCAGGGTATAATGTTTTTGTGAAATTGTATGTAACAGGCAGAAGGAGGCGTGCAAAAGTATATATATCAGCTGGACAAGCTGAATTAATCTAGGCCTGTTCGTCTGTCCGACAAACGGCAAAAGCTAGAGACTTGAACTAAAAACAGAATACTCGTGTATACCATACGCAGTACAAGCTTATTTTTTTTTTTCGATAATTAATCCCATTTCCTTATAATCGATAACTGTCAAAAAGTTGCTTTTGTTTTTGAGACCTAGCGCGCACACCGCTCAAGAAAGAACCGTGCACTGTGGTGTATTTCTTCCGCCACCCTCTTCGACAACAATTCACAAAAAATAACAACTCACGTATATCAAATGCTAGAGACTTAAGATTTGGCCAGTTTAATTACAATCGTATGTCTAGAAAAAAACTTATTAAACAATTACGTTTAAATGATTGCTATTATAACTTAAAGGATTCAGGGTATCTCTTAGATTAGGGAAAGAAATGAGTAAGATGATCTACAGTTACCTAGAAGGCAAATTCGATAACTCTTCACATTTCGATAACAATCGAAAATTTGGGTTTTAATTTGTCTCCTATCAACATTCAAGATAGGAATAAATAATCAAAAAAGTTACATGGGAATGGAGCTTCAATAGGTGCGAAATGGTTTTCGTTTATATGGAGAATCGGACACACATTAACTATGTATGCACAAGAGAAACTTATAATGATATGTATACTTATAAGCATGAATGATTCAGGGAGGATTCAGTTTTTTTATTTTTTTGACGTAACCTATTTTATTGAATAAAAGGAACATTTTGTTATTTTAATAATTTTACTCACTCTGGTATCCATATATCCACCACAAATTGTTCAATCAATTTGCGAAACTGTGACTGATGAAGCCGTAAATGTATTAGACGAACAAAGTTAAGGGCCCCCATCAGAGTAGTGCAGCAATTTTCCGTTATCATTATTATATCTCCGAAATTATTAAACAAAAATGATGTTTGGAAGGAGATGGTAATGCCAACCGATAAGATAACATACCACGCCCAAACATTGTAGCTTAATGCAAGGAGGTGATTTCGTGGCTTATGATTTATCAAAGCGGGTTCCAAAGGCCAAGAGCCATTTAATTTTAGCCAAATGCACTGATATGGCATGCGAAAGCTCCGAAGTTTTTTATGCGGTTGAGGATTGAACATCATTATTTGACTTATTTCAAATTTAGTTTCAGCGGCAGTGTTTCCACATTACTTACCCCATATACAAATAATATGAATTATAAATGATATCATCAATAATCTCTTTGATGCTAAAAACAGGTAAACACACATCTTATTGACAAGAAAGCAGACTAGTCAAGCCGTCGATATACCCTGAATGCTTTGGGCTAATTACCAATCACGCATATACACGCGCTCTGCTAACTGCGTAGTTTACGCAGCAGCAGCAAGGCTGCGATATAGGCTGTACTATGGAAGGTTGTGTTGTATGTATGTAACAGGCAGAAGAAGGCGAGGCACACCCCAATCAGGACGACAAGGCAAGTTGATTGAGCTCTGTCCTTCCGTCTGTCTGATAACAATTCCTGAATAATTGTTATCCATTTAAAACCATATTAAAAATCAGTTAAGATTTTTTATCGTTTTCATTTTAAAATCTAGAGTCTTCAAATTTCGCATGATTTTAATGTTTAAGAATTTTGGGTTTTGCTACATTTGGATACAATGATCAGTTGCAAATATGGCAAACATGAAAAAGATTTTGCTTTTTAAATACATAAATACAAAAGATATATTTACATCATATGGTGAAGGTTTCATCAAAATCCATTGTTAACACAAAACAAAATGTTTAAGTGTTAAATGTTGAAACAAAATGTTTGTCCACTTAGCAAGAATAAGAGCAATGCACCGCAGAGTCAAGCTGTCGTCCTTTGCTATATATGTGCATTATCTATACATATGCACACATACATTCGAATGCGTGCGCACTATATTCTAAGATCGCAATTGCGTTTGAATTTGGGTTGAATTGTTTTTCAATTGTCTTTGAATTGTCTTTGAATTGTCTTTGAATTGTCATGGTAAGCTACCTACTTTAAGTTTGCCGCTTAACGCTTTGAGCAGCATTGTTGTGGGCTTGTAATTCGTAGAATTTTTTTGCAAAGTTATTTTTTGATCGACATTCTTAGTACGATTACCAATGCCCGAGCTATGGACTATGTTCAGAAACTATGAGGAGCCATAAGGTCTGGGTATCTTACTTGTTATACCCTGATCAATCGGATAAAATAGTTTTGTTAAAAGTATGTAACAGGCAGAAGAAGGATTGAGCTAGAGACTTGAAATTTTTTTTGTTGAACGAAAATGAACCGCTTGATTATTTCCAATATGCCATAGAACACATTGATCACTTATCGGATGATAATACTATTTCAAAGAATATTGGAAAACCAATGAAATAACTCAAAAACAATTCAAGTTTGTTAGAAATGCAACAAAGCTGGTCACAGATTTGACCACGGAAATATTTAAGCCTGTGTCCAAAATGTAAAGTGTAACCGAAAACTTCAAGCAAATACATCCTCATAGACAATTTGAACTCAAGATTTTGGTACTCATACAGAAGAAGCATACTTGGGTATCGATTTTTGGGATACATTTGGACTTTTAGACAAATTGACTGCACAGGCTAAAGTATCAGAATGGGATATATTCGCTGCAGACGAAAATGAAAACTCACCTAACTACCACAAGTTATCGAAAGAAGAGAAAGCATGACTTGATAATGTCATAGCAATCTTTCATCTTCTTTCTCTACTGAAGGTCTTGGTTAACTAATTTAGCAACTCATTCAATCGATGTTGGCTCGGTGATATCCATAAAATAACGTCATTGGCCAGTTTCACCAGCTGTCGAGAAGATAATGTTTGCTAAAGTTGACAAGATGTTGGCACTAGATGTCATAGAAGAGCCAGCAAGCCCCTGGAGTAGCAACTATGTTTTAGTTAAAAAGGGAGAAAAATATAGACTATATTTAGTCTCGATAGAAGTTAATAAGGTAACTAGGTGAGACGTCTGCTCTTTTCCTCACATCAATAGCACTTAAAGCCGTTTACCATCAGCTTTTTTTATTACCGGTCTGGACATGAAACATGCATGTTGACAAATATCCTTAGAGGAGCAATCACGTCAATATACGGCTTTCACGGTCCCAAATTTTGTATGAAAGAAGTCACATATGTCGGTTTTATAATTGGAAATGGTCAAATAAGTCCCAAAAAGATCCAAGCAACCAAAGAATTTCCGGTACCTATGACTGTGCGATTTTTAGGATTATCAGGCGGTTTGTAGAAAATTACACCACAATAAGTTTTACATTGACCGAGTTGTTGAAACAGAAGAAGGGTATACAGTGGTATTCGGCTGCTCAACAAGCATTCGAAATTTTAAAATTTTGCTTGACAGTGTCACCTATCCTCATAACATCAGATTTCTCGAAGCCAGTACAAAAGGACAGCGCTTTCTTCTGGTGACAGAGGTCTTATGGCAAGCACATGACAACCAAGTTGAGCGCATTTTGGAACGAGCAAAACAAAAAAAAAAAAAAAAAAAAAAAAAATTAAATTAAAAATTAATTAATATTTCTTACTCTTAAATTATTCTCTCTAATCTGACGGCATTCACTATTGTCTATATTCACTATTGTCTATATCGACATTAGCCTCTATGTTCCCTTTGATAAAGTGTGCTATATTCTCATAGTCTATCTAAATTATTTGAATTTGATCTATTTAACTGATTCCAAATTCTCTGCCTCTGAGAACTGGTTGCAATTTACCTCTTCCTTATTCTTGGGATATTCACAATTTTATAAAGAACAATATAAGAATAATATATAAAAAGGTATAATGCAAAAAAAATATTGCTTAAATTAAGGTAAATATTGATTAATAAATATAATGATTGCTTTCTTTCAAGAAAATATATGAAATTGTTTACATAGAAGCCATACCCATTATTATTAAATTAAATGTATGTAACAGACAGATCAGGACGACAAGCAGATTTGATTTAGCTTTGCCCGTCTGTCCGTCCGTATGTATGAACGCGTCGATCTCAGAATCTATAAGAGCTAGATACTTTTTTGTTAGGCTCGTATATACGACGCACATATCAAGTTTGTTTCAGAAAATTCATAACTATTCCAGAATAATAATAAATGCTTGCGCACTATATTCTAAGAATTGGAATGACTTTTGAGTTTAGGTCGAATCGTGATTGAATTGTTTAATAGCAACGGAACAATAGTTGTGGGCTTGCAAAATTATGTTGGTATAATTTATTTGATGACGTTTTTTTTTCGAATAATTCTTCTTTAATCGTTATTCTTAGTACTATTGTTTTAGATTTAACTCACGTGCTTTGGTTTTACGAATATTCAAAAACTACGAACTAATGGGATATGGACTGACTAGAGTTTTCTTACTTGTTAATGTAAATAGTTTCGCCTACATCGAAAGCCCTACTTTACAGAAGGATTGAATCGATCCAAATTCGATTGCTGTGAACTTGCTAGCTTATATCTTATCATTTCATTATCCTTTTCGAATGGTGAACTTCAAATGGCATTTTATTTGTGACGGAGTGTATTTACCTATTGTACAAGATTGTGGAAATAATTATAGACTCACCTATATCTTAACATTTTAGATCAATGTCTTCAGGTCTACTGATTTCCATCAGTGTGCTGTGTAGTGGTGGTAACTTTGCCATTTCAATGTTATAATTATTTTTTAAAAGTGATGGAATTGTTTCAGAGCTTAGGCAGAATATTAGTACACATAATGCAATTAGTAAATTTCTTTCAAAGTTGAGCATTTTAGACACGGTAGTGTCTATGTGCTTAACGTGGTCAAACCAATTTTCGCAAAAATTATTACGTTATCTACGTAAGCATAGCAAAGTTTTCCAATTTGCTCTATAATTTGTCATCAATGGCCCATTTGAAGATGCTTACTGCATTCTTTCACACCAAATGGTAATCGATAAACTTCATATTTCGTTTATCGAGACGGACGTTTCTTCACGATCCTTATCTGCTAGATAGATCTGGTGATGTACGGAACTGAGTTCGTCTAACAATAAAAAAAAACAACGATGAAGCTTGTCCAAATATTTTCATTCGGCATTTGAGTTTTATTTGAGCCATGTATTGAGCTTTTTGTAAAAGGGATGTCGACAGGCGTTAGATTTGAAAATTTTTTTGTAGAGCCCTACATAATTTTCGCTGTCCATGTATATATTAGGATTTTTAATGTTCTCCCGGTCAGTTGTCTTACCCTGATTCATTGTCGTCATCTATTTTATCCGTAGTAGCTGCTGCTAACTTGTCATAGTTTTGTTCTTTTTATACCCTGATCCCATTGAAAATGGGAAAACAGGGTATAATGTTTTTGTTAAAAGTATGTAACAGGCAGAAGGAGGCGTGCCACACCCCCAAAAGTATATATTTTCTTGATCAGGACGACAAGACAAGTTAATTGAGCCCTGTCCGTCTGTCTGTCCGTCCGTCCGTCCGTATGCGAATATGTTTTCGATCTTTATATATATATATATATATATATATAAATATATATATATATAACGCAGCCGAAAAATATAAAGAACGTTTTTTTATATAGGTATGGATATATATATAATGCCGACTAAAAATATATGATATATAATATACTTATAATTGATAAAGCATTACAAGTGAAAAACAAAAAAAATATATATATATAATTAAATTCTAATAATTACAAAATATTACAAATTAAACCAAACCCCCTTAACAACAAAAAATCAAAATGAATCAACAGTCCAACAACCACGACGAAAGGCCTTTCATCGCTGGATAAAGACACTGTAAGTTTTTCATTGCCATAAAAACATTCATAAAAACAAAATATAATTATTAAAGTAAAGAAGTAAAACCAAAAACAAAATGCATTAAAGAATAAAAAAATATGAAATTAAATAATTAAGTGAAAGGAACTTGTTGGAAAAAAAAAAACAATAAAATAAATAAATAAATAAAATAAAATTTAGTTATTAACGTAAAGAAGTAAAACAAAAACAAAATGAGTTAAAGAATAAAATATATAAAATAAAATAGTTAAGTGAAAGGAGCTTGTTAACATTAAGGAATCTGATGATGTTATTATTTAAGAATAAATTAGGAAATTTAAAATGAATGCCAACTTTGAAATTTTTTTGAAAGTGTAACAAGAAGTTAAGTAGGATGAAGTCCTAATTGTAAAAGGTTAGGTTGATATAATGGGGTAGGAGGCTTTTGCTTCTCTCGTTGGGGGTTTTTACCATAACTATTATTTAAAAACCATGGTGGGGTAGGGTAGAGAACGCGTGCGCCAAATTCCATCTATGGCCTCGCTTGTGTTATGTGTCGTTTTCTTGATAGGGTATACCAATTGTGAATGTCTTTCTCATGTTTTTGTCTGACCATTTTCGGGAGTATAGCTCCGTCAAGTCGTTTTGTCACAGGGATCTTAAAAAGCTAAGATTTATGTGCTAGGATGTGAGGTAACAAAGTACCCTCCCCACACTCCCGAAAAAGCTAAGGAACCAGAAGATCCCGTCCAGCTACCTCTCATCCAGAAAAGTACCGCAGCTCATTTTTTCATCTCGCCCAATGCGGGCATGAGCCAAAGTACTTTTCTATAGAGTGGATTCTTATCCACGTCATACGGCTGTGTGATTATTGCATACCTTTTTTTTCTCGCCCATAGTGGAGGCTTCGTATGCAATACACAAGTATCGGACTTAGTATGACTGTATGTATGTCTACAGCGTGTTACATACGTTTTCACAAAACCATCTTACCCTGCTGAACTTCACATTTAATGGATTCAGAGTACAAACAACTACTGAATCTAATTAATTTTTTTCATCGAAATAAAATTGCAAAGTATTTGTTTAAATTTTAGATTTGCTAAACGTTTGGAAGACTTTTTTAATCCGATTCTTTTAGTGAATTTGATGATTTCCGCTGTTTTAATCTGTATGGTTGGATTTCAACTTATTACAGTAAGTTTTAATTTTCTTCCTATTTTGCAATCATTAAATTTTAATAATACAGCAGAGCGAATATTTGTTCATTGGTGACTACATTAAGTATATTGTATATATATCATCGGCAATATCGCAATTGTACATCCTTTGCGCTAATGGAGATACATTAATCCAACACGTAAGTATTCAAAAATGAATTAATATCTTTATTATTTGTTTTCACTTACCGTTGTGTTGTTTTTTTTCGGTTATCAATTTTGATACAGTTTTGAGAAGTAACTCATACCTTTGACTACTTTCTTAAGTTTCCCTAAATGTGCATCTTGTCATGTCATTAGAGAACATCTGACAGACTCATCAGAGCCACGCACAGTTGTAGTGCTGTTTAAAATCCTATTTATCAATACTGTCCATAGACAGTAGATAATTATATCACGTATATCAAATATTAGATTTGAGATTTGGCACATATAGTTGGTATAATCCTGTGCTAAAGATTTTATTCATTTCATTTCATTTTTCAAAAAAACGTATTATACACTGACGTATCCGCAATACGGCTATGCTGCAGCTCCTGCGCTGCCGCTGCGTAAACGTGCATAACCGTGCGTACGCATGTGAATATACGCATAAAAGAAATTTTTAATGATACCAATCACTAATCAGATCGAAAGAATTCGGGGTATCTCTTAGTCGATGCGTCTCGAGTAGAGTTTTCTTACGAAATCGGTTCTATTGGAGGTATCCTTGATTCGAAAAGTAGATTGGAGATGGGAGCGTAGATTTTCCAAGAGATTTGTAAATTGTAGCGTTAAATATGGATTTGAGTTTTTTGACAAGTGGAAAAACTGCACAGTCCGTCATGAATAAGCTCAAAAAATGTAGGTATGTGGGTCATGGGAACATTCAACGCGGATACAGAACCCACATAACTTTGGAACTTATAATGGCGCAGTTTGAAGCTTAGGAAGACCGTGGACACTATGAATGCAAAAAAGGGACAAATTACTTCCATCGCCAATGGCTTTTTTAGAAATTGAACTCGTCATAACATCCAATAAAGCGAAGTATAACTCCATAATGATATACGATGATGTTGCATGTGGAAGCCAGAATAATAAACGTTCATATATTTGTTATCTGCGAAGTAAGCAGAGCTTGTGCATATGAATGCGTGCGTATGTGTGTGTGTGTACGTGTGCATGTGTTGCTTGCTATTAATGAATAATATAATGATTGGTATATCAGCTCAATCGATTAAGGGTATTTCGTAGTCGAGCCGACTCGACTAGAGTTTGCTTATTTTTTGCAAACAAGCTTATGTGGGCAATGCTTACGGACTGTAAGACTTTAATTTTCGATGTCTCAATAAGACTCCAAATCGCTGTGCTCAAAAAATGTATTGTTTATATTAAACTTTGCAAGCGTATCGTGAGAACAAAATTTTGAGTTTGCTTTATCAATAATTATATTTAGGGATGTAGGTTTTTTACAGCGATGGGCGCCAATTATCCTATTTAAAGATGCTTCTCGAATGGGCGGTTCTTCTTAGAAGGTGCTGTGTATCCTTGGGAGGTTGACTTCGCTCCTTATTAATATACCGGCCTTGTAGCTAGTAACGTGGCATTAAAAACAATGATTTTTACGACTTTATGCCGGAGTGTGTATCATTTATTCCTTATCAAAATAGTGTTGAATACAAACATGATGACATTCAACTGTACCTATTTGCCAAATTTCAAGTCAGGGTATATCAAGTAACAAAACTCTAGTCGAGACTGCTCGACTAAGAGATACCCTGAATCCATTGAGCTGTAATACCAATCATTAAAAGTTTCATTTATTCATTAATAGTAAACAACACATGCACGCACACAAACATATGCATGCACGTCATATGCTTACTGCGCTGTTATGCGGCTGCAGAAGAGGCTGTACTATGGAAACTTTATTGTTTAATAACTTTTTTTCTCGACGTATGTTCTCAATGACATTTTTGGAGAATGATTATAGCATGTAAATGTACCTATTTTTAAAATTTCAAGTCTCTAGTATTTGATATACGTGAGTTTTCATTTTTGTTGAATTGTGGGCGAAAGGGGCGTGGCATAACAAATCCAAAATTGACAAAATGTGCGGAATCAATATAGCAATCAACCACAACTTAGTGCACGATTCTATCTTTAACGGTGTGCACGCTAAACCTCAAAAATAAAGCGATATTTTCGATAGTTATTGATTATAAGAAAATGGGATGAGTTAACGAAAAAAAATAAATAAATAAACTCGTACAGCGTATGGTATTATCGAGCATTTTGCTTTTTATTTGAAGTCTCTAGTTTCTGTGGTTTACGAAATCCACATGTTTACACGGACGGACAGACGGAAAGGGATAGTTCAACTCAGCTCTTCGAGCTGATCAAGAATATATATACTTTATGGGGTATGATACGCCTCCTTCTGCCTGTTACATACATTTACATAAAAATATTATACCCTGAAATTTCCATTTTCAATGGGATCAGGGTATAAAAATATCTATGTCAAATTTGCTAGCAATCTGGTTTATTTTTGTTAGAATTGTTAATTTCCTGCTTTAAAGGTCTTTTAATGTCACTTGGATGAATGTTTTTTAATTCTGCATATCTAAAATTAGGCTCATCCTTACGTCTGATCCTTTTGTAATTCTTCTTCTCCTGTATTATTTATTTTCTTAATAATCATTTTCTCACTTAATTTGCATCTTCTGTATATTTAACATAATTTGGTGTACACTTTTTTTTTCTGTTGAATGATAACGTTTATTGTAAGCTATTATTGTTAATTCAATTTTAGATTCAATGGATAGTTCATTATTATCTATTCCTGTTATTATTTCAGTGTTATCTTTCAATATCAGTGTTTCCTGTATATGAATTGGGCTTTGTAGAATGTATTGAAATATATTCATTGTTTAAAGACTGTATTATATGTTCTGATCTAAACTCATTATCCATTATTATTTTTTGTGGATTATTAAATTTTGCAAAATGTTCTTTCATAAATTGCATCTTTCTTCGCCAATTTCTATCCGTAATATTATAAGCAACTGCAAATTTTGTAAGTTTATCTATGATTGTAAAAAAAGATTTGTGTTTTATGTGCAATATATCTAAATGTATAATTTGGTTTTTATTTTCTAGTGTTTCTGTAAATTTAAAGTTTGGTTTTATCGGTTTTCTATCATACTTATTTTTTTTTTTTGCATTTTGCTATTATTAATTGAATATGGTTAATTAATTTTGGAAAATATATTTTGTCTTTCAGTGAATTGAATTATACCTTTGTGTAATGAATCTTTTGAATGGTAAATTGAAATTTGTTTATGTAATTCTTCCTCTGTTGTAATTTTTAGTGCTATTTTTTTATATTTGAAAAATTTTATATTTTTAGAGTGAGAAAAATGTTGATTAATATACATTTATTTTATGAAATTCTGAGTCTGGTACTTCTGAAAAAATTCTTACTGTTCTTTTCTCTATATTATTTTGTAATTTTATTTTTCCATGGTATATCTTAATATTATCTGTTGCTGATTAGGTAATTATTATCTGAGTTTTATATTTATTAACACTATCGTTTTTTATATAAAAATGAGTTAATTCCACTTCATCTGCTGAATGTTGTGTATTTGTTATATCAAAATTTGATTCTTCTTTATTTTCAGTATTGTTTCCTGTCTGCTTAAAAAATCTGCTACTTTATTGTCTTCACCTTTTAAGTATATAATATCATAATCAAATTCCTGTAGTTTTAAAATCCATTTTTGACTTCTTGCTGTCATTTATATTCCTTGAATTTTGAATTTAGGTATTTTATAGGAGCATGATCTGTTATAATTTGAAATTTATTTCCAATCAAATATTGTTATTTTAAACGGATGTAAAATAGACAAAAATTCTATATCAATTGTACTATAATTTTTCTCATGTTTATTAAGTGTATTTAAAACATAGCCAATTGGTTGTCTTTGTTGAGATAAAACTGCACCTATGGCAAAATCACTGGCATCTGTAGTAATTGTAAACGGTTTGTCAAATTCTGGATATTTTAATATTGGGTGAGAGCTTATGGGCGTTTTAAGATTTTCAAATGCATCTATAAATTGTGGATCATTTGTCTTAATTGATACACCTTTTTGTAAATATCTTATCATTGGGTAAGGTATTTTGGAATAATCTTTTATGAATTTTCTATAAATTTTGTCATGCTTAAGAATCCTTTCGGTTGTTTTTCCATTTTTGGTAATGGAATTCCTTTTATTGCTTCTATTTTTCTTTGATTTGGATTGAACCCTTCGTTTATGCGAATATGTCTCAGGTATTCGGTATGTTTTTTAAGCATTTATCTGCTTGTATTTTCAAATTATGATTTCTAAGTACTTTAAAAAATTTTTCTAGAGCAATCTTGTGTTCTTCAAGTTGTTGAAAAAATTAAAATATCATCAACATATACCACACACATTTTGTTTATATAATCCCTCAATATTTCGTTCATTAAACGATTAAAGTAGTTGGAGCATTTTTTAAACCAAATGGCATTCTAACATATTCATATAATTGGTGTTATGAAACCTCTTTTTTATACCCTGAATCCATTGAAAATGGAAAATCAGGGCATAATGTTTATGTGCGAATGTATGTAACACACCCCATAAAGTATATATATTCTTGATCAGCTCGACGAGTTGAGTTGAGCTAGCCCTGTCCGTCTGTCCGTCCGTGTAAGCACGTGGATTTCGTAAACCACAAAGCTAGAGACTTCAAATAAAAAGCAATACTATACGCTGCTCGATAATACCATACGCTGTACGAGTTTATTTTTTTTTCGATAACTCGTCCCATATCTTTATTATCGATAACTATCGAAAATAATATCTTGGCTTCTGAGGTCTGGCGTGCACACCGTTAAAGATAGAATCGTGCACTAAGTTGTGTTTGATTGCTATATTGAATCCGCACATTTTGTCATTTTTGTATTTGTTATGCCACGCCCCTTTCGCTCACAATTCAACAAAAACAATAACTCACGTATATCAAATACTAGAGACTTGAAATTTGGCAAATAGGTACATTTGAATGTCATAATCATTCCCCTAAAATTTCATTAAGAACATAAGTCGAGAAAAAAAGTTATTAAACAATAAATTTCCCATAAGCCGATTTGATTGAGGACTCAATCAAATCGGCTTATCGTTCTGATCAAGAATATATATACTTTAAGGGGTGTGGCAAGTCTCCTTCTGCCTGTTACATACTTTTAACAAAAACATTATACCCTGTTTTCCCATTTTTTAATTAGATCCGTCCGTTCGTCCGTCCGTCAGTCCGTCCATATGTGTGAACGCGTCAATCTCAGAGCCTTTGTTAGGCTAGTATATACGACGCGCATAGTTTCAGAAAATCGATAACTACTCGTGAATATTTGTTATCGATTTAAAACCATATGAAAAATCAGCTAAGATTTTTTCTTTAAACTTAATGTATATATTTACCAATTTGGGATTTTTACTTTTGGATACCGGCCCCAAATTTCCCAAAAATTTTTAAAATTATGTTCAATGGCAAATATGGCATATATGTATATGGTAAAAAGACCAAAGTCTTTTTAAAAAGAACAATAATTATTTACATTATATGGTGAAAATCCGTTGATAATCACAAAAGTTATTAAACAAAATGTTTGGCCACTTATCATCATCGATTGAAACGCAAAGCGCACAGAGACAAGCTGGCGCTTATACATGTTCATTAACGAACAATATTCTAAGAATCGCACTTGCCTTTGAGTTTGGGTCGAATTGTGTTTGAATTGTTTTTGCTACCTACTTTCAATTGCCGCTAACACCCCATAAAGTATATACGTTAACAAGTAACCCTCTAATGTGTTAGATCTTAAGCAGCCCTCGAGAGCTTGGCGCTGACTTAGCAAATAGCTCAAGTCAAGGGCCGAGCTACAACACTCAGCAGCGGTAACCTGATACTCGCAATATGTTGCAATAGAAGAGTTATCGCTGACAATAGGCCACTTTGTAGTAGCATGCCCTCGAATATTTTATATTAAGCTTATAACATGTACTTCATATAGAATAGCTTTTAGTTCTGATTGGATTAAATACAGCATGAGACTGTTCAACAGTAATCCGGCTTTGCCGACGCGTTATTATTTTAAATAAAATATCGCTGAGCCACACGGCCAGCAATTGGAATACATTTTGTAATAAAATCCTGGCTGGAGCCCGCCGCCTACTGGATCACATTAATTTATATATATATATAACTCAACTCATTTCGTTAGTACCGATAACAATCGTAAGATAGCGTTTCAGGATGGAATCGTGCACTAAGTTGAGGTTAAGTGGTATAATAAATTCGAATATATTGTCATGTTCTGAATTTGGGTACCGCCCCTTTCGCCCACAAATCACAAAAAATTATAAATCACGTAAATCAAATACTAGAGTCTCAAGATCCAGAAATTTGACACACATGAATGTCAAATATCTGCTCTATCAATTTCATTTAAAACGTATGTCTTATTGCTGCAGGCGCAGCTCTGCCACTGCAAAAGCGCGTATGCATGTGTATGTGTGTATGTATGTGTTTCTAGCTATCGATGAATAAAAATTATGTTTTAATGACCAAGCTGATAAGCTCAAAGGAATTGGGGTATCTCTTAGCTTGCCGTCTCCACTAGAAATTTCTTACTTAAGTAAGCTTGATTCAATTCATACAGTATTTGTATTATTAGAAGAATGAAAGAACTACACCAACTACTTCCAATATTATTTGCCTTATTTTACATTTACATGTCGCATAGTTTCTCCAAATATTTTCAGTGACAAATCAGAAATTAAACTGTAGGGATTATTAGAATTAGATTAAAAATCCAACGATCACATACTTATAAAAGTTATCTCAATTCTCCAAAAACTATAACAGATCTACCACAAAACAGAAGTCTTTTGTAAAATCTGTTTTAATCATCTGTTTTAGATCAATCAATCAATCTTGCATGCAAAGTGTTAACCAAATCATGACTTACTGGAAGGGAAAACATGGCTTGTAGCTTTATTATAGGGACACTAGAATCTTCTAAGCCAGTATTTTTTCATTATTTTCAGGAATGTTTAATACATTTAATTGAGGGTTATTTTCTGTCAATCCCAATACTTTAAACCTCTCATCTAAAATTTCATTTTCGGCATGTTCAACATTCTCATCTTGCACTGCATTATCAATAACATCTAGTAGCTCTCTATCTCTATCGGCGATTGCAATTTATTATTTCCTGGTTTTGACTACAGAACGTTTCGCAATCCCTTGTAACTAGCTCCCTAACTGTCAGTATATCTAACAATTATTTGTCTTTGCCTTTTCCTAACAACGCCAATGCCATCGCCAAGTAGAAAATTTTAATGATTGCTAAATACAGTGTTAAAAATATGTACATATGTAAACACCGCTGAATGTCTCTTTTTTGCTAACATTATTCTCATGTTAGGTTCTGTTAATTGTAACGGACATTCTTTCGTTTATGCTTTAAGTTCATCTTTCGGCTGCCTGCGCTGCAGCGTATATTCTTATGTATTTTTAGTCTCTAATAAACCTCTGAATCGAATAGGTTTAGGGCCCAAGCAGCAGAAAGTGAAAGCTGTGCTGGTGATTGGAAAAAAACTCACATATGAGACTCGAATTACTAGTTAAAGCGTGTGCTAAACTAATTTGATCAAAATGCGTTCAATGTTTGCAATTGAGAAACTAGATAGTGAAAAATTATAGTGCGTGGTCAGTGCAGAGGAAAAGTCTGTTGATTCATTCAGACTTGTGGTCGGTTATTGAAAAATGAGAACGATACAGTGGAACAGAAAGCACGCTTGATAGCAAAGATGAGAAGGCTTTAGCTAGCATTTTGTTGTCTGTAAAAGCGTCGCAGATAAACTGTGGAGCCGCGAGAGAAGCGTGGACAAAGTTATCCGAGATCTACATGCCTTCGGGACCCGCGCGTAAAGTACAGTTGTTCAAGCAATTGTATATTAAAATGTGTAGTCGTAGAATAATTAAATGGAATACAAGTGGAGGTGGCTGATGAAATGCTTGTAATAATATTACTAGCAAGTTTACATGATGAGTTGGACAATTTCGTAGTCGCTATCGAAGCACAGGACACTTCATTTAGCGCAAATGGTAAAAGAATCAAGACAAAGAAAGACCCGAAAGACATGAAGTGTTGGTTGTGCGGGCAAAACGATTAAGAGAGAAAAAGGTTGAGAAAGACAACGAAAGCGAAAAAACGATCGAAAAGAGCAGTAAAAAGTCTTTTTCGGTGTTCTCTTTTCTTGGAAAAATCCAATTGACAAAAAATGTCTGGTGTGTGGACAGTGGTAGTGGTGCTACAGCTCATTTGTGTGCAGACAAATGCGTGAGCACAAACAGAAAATAAAACTAGCAGGCGATAATTACATAGAAGCCGAAGGTTGCGGGACAGTGTTGCTTAAGTGGAAAAATAATACGATCGAATCGGTCGACGTTTTCTATGTGAAAGACTTACAATGCAATTTTATATCTGTGGCAAAGGCAACTGAAAAAGCGTTGAAAAACAAAGTGTGTTAAATACAGTAACAATGACAATTGGCTGGCTGCAGAAAAACATAACGATTTGTAGCATGAAAACAGTAGTTGCAGCTAATGTAAATGCAAATATGAATCAATTGGTGAAATGGCATGATCGGTTCGGACATCTAAATTTTGATAGCCTAAATAAAATGATTAAACAGGGCATTTTTAATGGACTTCCAGCTAGTGTGTGTAATACAAATGACTTTGTGTGCGAAACGTGTGCAAAAAGTAACATTTGCGTGAAGAAGTTTCCCAAAGTGTCAGAAAATCGCTCAAAGGAATTACTAGCTTTAGTTTATACAGACATTTGTGGTCCTATGCGTACGGCATCACAAGGTGGAGCGCGTTATTTTGCAACATTTATTGACGATAAATCGCGTTATATGTCGGTGTACATGATAAAAATAAAAGTGATGTATTTGAGAAAATCAAAGACTTTAAAAAATTAGCTGAAAATCAAACTGGAAAAAGCATAAAAGCCATAAGAAGCGACAACGGGCGTGAGTACCTGAGCGGTACATTTGAAAAATTCTTATAAAGCCAGGGTATAAAAAGACAACAAAGTGTTCCCCATACTCCAAAACAAAATGGTGTGGCGGAACGCGCCAACAGAACACTGGTGGAGATGGCGCGAAATGACCAAAATAACCATAACATCATAAACATCATGAACCAACAAATAATTATAAATTCACATTTCAACGACACAATACATAGTCTAGCAGAAACAATTAAGCAAGACCGAATAATTATTAACGAAACACTGACAAGCGTAAATGATCAAAATAAAAGAATTTTAATGAAAGCACTACACAATGACCAAATGCAGAAATTAAAAAATATTGAATATAAAGTAAATTACATTCGGGAAAATATAGCCTCCGCAAAGAATAATATAGTTTTACCAGAAATTTTATCAGAAGAAGAATTAAACAAATTTGATATTGATTTTTATAAATTGAAATTAAAATTAATTCCTATGGGCATTTTGAAATATAAAAATAATTGCATTATAATAATAAAAATTCTAAAAAGTTATATAAGTGTAGATATTAAATTACTTATTCCAACGCCTAACACAAATTACATTCAAATTGACCAAGAAAATTTATGAATTCTATTAATTAACAAGTAACGAAACTCTAGTCGAGACTGCTCGACTAAGAGATACCCTGAATCCATTGCTCTGTAATACCAATCATTAAGAGCTTCATTTATTCATTAATAGTAACCAACACAAGCACACACACACACACAAACATATGCATGCACGTAATATGCTCACTGCGCAGTATTGCGGCTGCAGCAGAGGCTGTGCTATGGAAAATTTATTGTTTAATAACTTTTTTTCTAGACCTATGTTCTTAATGAAATTTTCGGGGAATGATTATGACATCTAAATGTACCTATGTGCCAAATTTCAAGTCTCTAGTATTTAATATACGTGAGTTATCGTTTTTGTTAAATTGTGGGCGAAAGGGGCGTGGCATCAAAAATCCAAAAATGACAAAATGTGCGGATTCAATATAGCTATCAAACACAACTTAGTGCACGATTCTATCTTTAACGGTGTGCACGCCAGACCTCAAAAACAAAGCGATATTTTCGATAGTTATCGATAAAAAAGAAATGGGATGAGTTATCGAAAAAAAAAAATAAACTCGTACAGCGTATGGTATTATCGAGCATTTTGCTTTTTATTTGAAGTCTCTAGCTTTTGTGGTTGCAGAAATCCAGGTGTTTACACGGACGGACGGACGGACGGACGGACGGACGGACGGACGGACGGACGGACGGACGGACGGACGGACGGACGGACGGACAGACGGACAGGGCTAGTTCAACTCAGCTCATCGAGCTGATCAAGAATATATATACTTTATGGGGTGTGGCACGCCTCCTTCTGCCTGTTACATACATTTGCACAAAAACATTATACCCTGAAATTTCCATTTTCAATGGATTCAGGGTATAAAAATGGGATACTGAAATATAAACCAAATACAATCTTAAAGAAAGTCAAATTAATTATATTTAATAATATCACAGGTATTGAATAAATAGATATCACAATAATAATAAAAACTGTCAGAAAAGAAAAGCTACATCAAAATTGTGACAAAAGAAATAATATATTAAATGGAAATAACCTCATACAATTTGGAAATTTTAAAGTAAAAATTCTAAAAAAAAAAATTTTCCAATGAAATGCTTTCAATCATTTTTAAATGTTTTATTATTTATATATACTTAAGTTGCGAAAGGCAAAATATTAAAATTAGTTTAAAAAGAATTCAGCATCACTTCCCAAAGTGTCAGCGGATAACATACCAGCAGTGGCACTTCCAACAGCAATAGTTGATATAAAGGGTCTGCAATCTTCCATAATGTAGCCAAGACAAGAAGTGTCATAGAAATTGGAAATAAATGAGCATCGCAGCCCAACTGCATAAGGTAAGCACACTTTAATCCGGCACACTCAATATTGTAAACACAAACAATTATCCCCAAAAAGGGTATAGAATTGATTAAGAAGAAGAGTTGTATTATTCAAATAAAGAACATGTATTGAACTGTATAAAGAGAATACGCGAATGTGTGGTACCCCGACTACTTAAATACATTTTTTTCTGTATTTTTCTGTTTTTTTAATTATTATTATAATTAGGGTATTCCCTAGTCAGGCATCTCGATTAAAGTTTTCTTACTTGATATTTTTATACCCTGATCCCATTGAAAATGGGAAAAAAGGGTATAATGTTTTTGTTAAAAGTATGTAACAGGCAGAAGGAGGCGTGCCACACCCCCAAAAGTATATATATTCTTGATCAGGACGAAAAGACAAGTTGATTGAGCCCTGTCCGTCCGTCCGTCCGTATGTATGAACGCGTCGATCTCAGAACCTATAAGAGCTAGAGACTTGAATTTTTTGTTAGGCGCGTATATTGGACGCGCATATAGAGCTTGTTTCAGAAAATCGATAACTATTCCTGAATATTTGTTATCGATTTAAAACCATATGAAAAATCAGTTATGATTTTTTATCTTTCTTATCTTTAGAGCTAGAGACTCCAAATTTCGCATGTAGCTTTATTTGTATTTTTACCAATTTCGGTTTTTGTTACATTTGGATACTGGCCCCAAATTTCCCCACAATTTTGAAAATTATTTTCAGTTGCAATATATATGGTGTTTGGTCTTTTTGAAAACTATATCAATTATTTAAATCATATGGTGAAAGTTTCATCAAAATCCGTTGATAAACACAAAAGTTATTAAACAAAATGTTTGGCTAGATCAACAGCGATTGAACTGCAAAGCGCACACAGACCAGGTGGCGCTTATACATGTTCATTATGTATACATGTGCACACATACATGCAAATGCTCGCGAACAAATTTTCTATGAGCTGCAATTGCCTTTGAGTTTGGGTCGAATTATGTTTGAATTGTTTTTGCTACCTACTTCCAATTGCCGCTCGGCGCTGTGTGTCGCAGTCGCAGGCGCTGTGTGTCGCTGTGCGAATATGTTTTCGATTCTTCTTCTTTAATAGTAACGGAAAAATTCTTGTGAGCTTGCAAAAGTGTGCTGGTATAATCTTTGTGTCGAATTTGTTTGCATAATTCCTCTTTGATCGACATTCTTAGTACCATTGGCATCGATTTAAGTCGCGTGATATGGTTATACGAGTTATGGTCTATATTAAAAAAACTAAGAGCGGGTGGGATTAGGGTATCCCCTAGTCGGGCGCGCCGACTAGAGTTTTCTTCTAATTCTTTAATGCATTTTGTTTTTGGTTTTACTTCTTTACTTTAATAATTATATCTTGTTTTTATTTATTTTTATACCCTGATCCCATTGAAAATGGGAAAAAAGGGTATAATGTTTTTGTTAAAAGTATGTAACAGGCAGAAGGAGGCGTGCCACACCCCCAAAAGTATATATATTCTTGATCAGGACGACAAGACAAGTTGATTGAGCCCTGTCCGTCTGTCTGTCCGTCCGTCCGTCCGTCCGTCCGTCCATCCGTCCGTATGTATGAACGCGTCGATCTCAGAACCTATAAGAGCTAGAGACTTGAATTTTTTTTGTTAGGCGCGTATATTGGACGCGCATATCGAGTTTGTTTCAGAAAATCGATAACTATTCCTGAATATTTGTTATCGATTTAAAACCATATGAAAAATCAGTTATGATTTTTTATCTTTCTTATCTTTAGAGCTAGAGACTCCAAATTTCGCATGTAGCTTTATTTGTATTTTTACCAATTTCGGTTTTTGTTACATTTGGATACTGGCCCCAAATTTCCCCACAATTTTGAAAATTTTTTTCAGTTGCAATATATATGGTGTTTGGTGTTTTTGAAAACTAAATCAATTATTTAAATCATATGGTGAAAGTTTCATCAAAATCCGTTGATAAACACAAAAGTTATTAAACAAAATGTTTGGCTAGATCAACAGCGATTGAACTGCAAGCGCACACAGACCAGGTGGCGCTTATACATGTTCAATTTGTATACATGTGCACACATACATGCAAATGCTCGCGAACAAATTTTCTAAGAACCGCAATTGCCTTTGAGTTTGGGTCGAATTGTGTTCGAATTGTTTTTGCTACCTACTTCCAATTGCCACTCGCCGCTGTGTGTCATAGTCGCAGGCGCTGTGTTTCGCTGTGCGAATATGTTTTCGATTCTTCTTCTTTAATAGTAACGGAACAATTCTTGTGAGCTTGCAAAAGTGAGCTGGTATAATCTGTGTGTCGAATTTGTTTGCATAATTCCTCTTTGATCGACATTCTTAGTACCATTGGCATAGATTTAAGTCGCGTGATATGGTTGTACATGCGAGTTATGGACTATATTAAGAAAACTAAGGGCGGGTGGGATTAGGGTATCCCCTAGTCGGGCGCGCCGACTAGAGTTTTCTTACTTGTTTTTCTTTTGGTGGAATTGGGGAAAGGAGAAAAAAGGCAATGAAAAACTTGTTTAATTTGTAATCTTTCGTAATTATTCGAATTTATTTATATATATATATATATATATATATATATATATATATATATATATATATATATATATATATATATATTTTTTTTTTTATTTTTTTTTTTACACCACTTTATCAATTATCTGTATTTTAGATATAAAAAAAAAATTGTTTCTTATATTTATACCCTGAAGCCATTGAAAATGGAAATTTCAGGGTATAATGTTTTTGTGCAAATGTATGTAACAGGCAGAAGGAGGCGTGCCACACCCCATAAAGTATATATATTCTTGATCAGCTCGATGAGCTGAGTTGAACTAGCCCTGTCCGTCTGTCCGTCCGTCCGTCCGTCCGTCCGTCCGTCCGTGTAAACACCTGGATTTCTGCAACCACAAAAGCTAGAGACTTCAAATAAAAAGCAAAATGCTCGATAATACCATACGCTGTACGAGTTTATTTTTTTTTTCGATAACTCATCCCATTTCTTTTTTATCGATAACTATCGAAAATATCGCTTTGTTTTTGAGGTCTGGCGTGCACACCGTTAAAGATAGAATCGTGCACTAAGTTGTGTTTGATAGCTATATTGAATCCGCACATTTTGTCATTTTTGGATTTTTGATGCCACGCCCCTTTCGCCCACAATTCAACAAAATCGATAACTCACGTATATCAAATACTAGAGACTTGAAATTTGGCAAATAGGTACATTTGGATGTCATAATCATGCCCCGAAAATTTCATTAAGAACATAGATCGAGAAAAAAAGTTATTAAACAATAAAGTTTCCATAGCACAGCCTCTGCTGCAGCCGCAAAACTGTGCAGTGAGCATATTACGTGCATGCATATGTTTGTGTGTGTGTGTGTGCTTGGGTTGGTTACTATTAATGAATAAATGAAGCTCTTAATGATTGGTATTACAGCTCAATGGATTCAGGGTATCTCTTAGTCGAGCAGTCTCGACTAGAGTTTAGTTACTTGTTGTTTTTACACTCTGCGACCATTACACAAAAGCAATCCACTATAGAAAGGTTTTCCCAAAACCAGACTAAAACTCCATTTTACAAGCCGAAGACCCAATACCATAGCCCAAATATAGAACAGGAATTACCTATGGACATTGACAATTCGTCTCGGTTCAGGCAAACAACGCAATACCAAGGTCGTTCTGGCCAAAGTCAAGTGCCAAAAAGAACAAATAGTGGAACAGCTAGGTATGCCGTTCCCGAAAAATCGTTACAAGAGTATCAACCGGTAGCGCAGTCTGAGGTATTAGATTTAGAAGATGAGAATCAGGTTCAAGACGTAAATTTTTTAGAAGTAGCTCCCTGTTACCGTTTGTCGTGCGAACGATAGCAGGAATATCAATCAACTTTCTTATAGATACAGGCGCTTCGAAAATTATAAAAAACCAATCCCAGAACTTAAAAATGTAACTAACGTTGAAGAAAAATTTCTAGTTAAGTCACTTCATGGCTTTAACTCCGTTAAAAAGAAATGTTCAATGCACCTTTTTGGGACCACAGCCACATTCTTCCTACTTCCCAGCTTATTCAGCTTCGATGGTATAATAGGACTTTACCTATTAAACAAAACTAACACGAATCTAGATTTCAAAAATAATATATTAAAAACTGAAACTGGATCCGAAATAATTTAATATAAACGGCGTGCAGACCAGCTCTTAGTTTTTTAATATAGTGTAGAAAGTGGAGGCCCCCCTCCAAAGCGACCCTGTCACAGTCGCCAGGTGGAGGCACCCCAAAGCGTCCCTGTCACGGTCGCCAGGTGGTAGCGTACCTGAGCGACCCTGACACGATCGCCATATGGAGAATACACTTGTTGCTTTGTTGAAAGTTATTTATGGAATGAATGTAAAATGAAAAATGAAATGAAGTCTTAAGCTAAAGTACATATATTTCTTATTAGATATCTCTGCCGCAAAAGGCAGCAGAGCGAGAGA
This sequence comes from Drosophila mettleri, assembly GCA_035047625.1. Taxonomy (NCBI): domain Eukaryota; kingdom Metazoa; phylum Arthropoda; class Insecta; order Diptera; family Drosophilidae; genus Drosophila; species Drosophila mettleri. The sequence goes on from JAWNPI010000096.1 coordinate 1,564,005, forward strand.
GCGTAGTATGTGTTTATGTATATGCAAAGGGCATATATATTAGTTTTGCTGTATGAGCCTCTTCTCATGAGCATATACATATATATATATATATGTGAGCATATATATATATATAAAAGTATGCAATGTATATGTATATGTACATAGCAGTGTATAAGTGTAGTGTATTAAGTGTCGGGAATATATATATATTATTATATGAAGCATACTACACCTCCCTTTTTTAAAAAATAACGTAATATATGGAGTTATTTAATTATAATATATATATTACAAAATTTGATTTTTTTTTTTTGTGGTTTTATGAAAGTAGAAAAGTTAATTTTTATAAAGTAGAATAAAATGAAATTGAAACAAACGAACCATTGAAATTTGTAAAAAAAACCTTATTCTATTTGGTTGATCAGACCGATTTCATGAAATCTTTCAATTATTGTATTTTTTTAGCCTATCCTTATGTACTTTCTGTTTTTTATTATTACTACCCCTAATGAAAACATTATTATTATCTTCTATTTCCTCTACTATGTCTGGTCCTACATATGCTGGGTCTAACTTATGCCCTGTTTCGTTTCTTATTAGTACTTTATCGCCTACATTTGTTCTTAAATTCATAGCATTTTTATCATATTCTAATTTTCTATAAGTCTTCGCTTTTTCTAACATAATTCTAGTTCTTTTATAAGCAACTTCTAATCTAAATTTTATTTCCTTAGCATAGTCATGTAAATTATATAAAGGATCTATATTATCTGTTTTATCAAAGTCTACGAACTGTCTTGGTAGTCTACCAAACACTAGTTCGTATGGACAATATTCATGCGTTGCTGATAATGTAGTGTTGAAACAATATGTAAAATATTGTATCCCAATCAGTTTTGTCCGCAGAGATGTATGAACGAACATATTCGTTGAATGTTCGATGACTTCGTTCTATTGTCCCTAAAGTCTAGTGGTGATGTGCAGTACACGTTATGTTGTCTATTTTCAAATACTTGCACAAGTCATTTATAACCGAATTCTTATATTCTGTTCCCATGTCCGTAATGAACGTCTTCATAGGAATAAAGTTTTCAAATATAGCTTTGGCAACAGTTGTTGCACTTTTGTTCGGAATTGGAATGGCTACTAAATATTTTGTTAAATCGCATATTAGCGTAGCAGCGTATTCATTGCCGTTTACCGAGCGTGGTAGCGGACCTATAGTGTCTACTATCACTCTGTCAAAAGCATGTATTGGGGTTTCTGTTATTGTCATTGGAGTCTTTACTTTTGTTGTTATTTTTGATTTAAAGCACTTTTGACATTTCTTAATGTACTCTTTGATATGACGTGTCATATTTTTCCAATAACAATATCTTTTTACTTTGGCCAAAGTAATCTTTTTATACCCTGATCCCATTGAAAATGGAAATTTCAGGGTATAATGTTTTTGTTAAAAGTATGTAACAGGCAGAAGGAGGCGTGCCACACCCCCAAAAGTATATATATTCTTGATCAGGACGACAAGACAAGTTGATTGAGCCCTGTCCGTCTGTCTGTCCGTCCGTCCGTCCGTCCGTATGCATGAGCGCGTCGATCTCAGAACCTATAAGAGCTAGAGACTTGACTTTTTTTTTGTTAGGCGCGTATATTGGACGCGCATATCGAGTTTGTTTCAGAAAATCGATAAATATTCCTGAATATTTGTTATCGATTTAAAACCATATGAAAAATCAGTTATGATTTTTTATCTTTTTTATCTTAAGAGCTATAGTCTCCAAATTTCGTATGTAGCTTTATGTATATTTTTACCAATTTCGATTTTTGTTACATTTGGATACCGGCCCAAATTTCCCCACAATTTTGAAAATTATTTCAAGTTGCAATATATATGGTGTTTGGTCTTTTTAAAAACTAAATCAATTATTTAAATCATATGGTGAAAGTTTCATCAAAATCCGTTGATAAACACAAGTTATTAAACAAAATGTTTTGCCAGATAAACAACGATGAAACTGCAAAGCGCACAGAGACCAGCTGGCGCTTGTACGTGTTCATTATGTATACATGTGCACACATACATGCAAATGCTCGCGAACAAATTTTCTAAGAACCGCAATTGCCTTTGAGTTTGGGTCGAATTGTGTTCGAATTGTTTTTGCTACCTACTTCCAATTGCCACTCGCCGCTGTGTGTCGCAGTCGCAGGCGCTGTGTGTCGCTGTGCGAATATGTTTTCGATTCTTTTTCTTTAATAGTAACGGAACAATTCTTGTGAGCTTGTAAAGGTGTGCTAGTATAATCTTTGTGTCGAATTTGTTTGCATAATTCCTCTTTGATCGACATTCTTAGTACCATTGGCATCGATTTAAGTCGCGTGATATGGTTATACGAGTTATGGTCTATATTAAAAAAACTAAGGGCGGGTGGGATTAGGGTATCCCCTAGTCGGGCGCGCCGACTAGAGTTTTCTTACTTGTTCTGTTTTTTTTTTGATCAACATGGTCGTCTTGGGCTATGTTGTTGACACGTTGTCGTCTGGCGCTTGTACAACGCTCTGACCAGCTTCATTGTTTCTGATTCTGTGTGCCTAAGATCTGATTGTTGCCAAGCTCCGTGCGTTGTCTAGACTTAGACGAAGTATCGACTTCCATCGGCTCCATTTTCCTAGTGAGTCTGCTGTTTTTATACCCTGAATCCATTGAAAATGGAAATTTCAGGCTATAATGTTTTTGTGCAAATGTATGTAACAGGCAGAAGGAGGCGTGCCACACCCCATAAAGTATATATATTCTTGATCAGCTCGATGAGCTGAGTTGAACTAGCCCTGTCCGTCTGTCCGTCCGTCCGTCCGTCCGTCCGTGTAAACACCTGGATTTCTGCAACCACAAAAGCTAGAGACTTCAAATAAAAAACAAAATGCTCGATAATACCATACGCTGTACGAGTTTATTTTTTTTTTTCGATTACTCATCCCATTCCTTTTTTATCGATAACTATCGAAAATATCGCTTTGTTTTTGAGGTCTGGCGTGCACACCGTTAAAGATAGAATCGTGCACTAAGTTGTGGTTGATAGCTATATTGAATCCGCACATTTTGTCATTTTTGGATTTTTGATGCCACGCCCCTTTCGCCCACAATTCAACAAAAACGATAACTCACGTATATCAAATACTAGAGACTTGAAATTTGGCAAATAGGTACATTTGGATGTCATAATCATTCCCCAAAAATTTCATTAAGAACATAGGTCGAGAAAAAAAGTTATTAAACAATAAAGTTTGCATAGCACAGCCTCTTCTGCAGCCGCAAAACTGCGCTGCGAGCATATTACGTGCATGCATATGTTTGTGTGTGTGTGTGCTTGGGTTGGTTACTATTAATGAATAAATGAAGCTCTTAATGAATGGTATTACAGCCCAATGGATTCAGGGTATCTCTTAGTCGAGCAGTCTCGACTAGAGTTTCGTTACTTGTTTTTTTTAAAGAAATGGGGGTTCTTTTCCTGACCCTTATCATCCCTTGCCTTTACCTTGATTGTTGTGCGATCGGTTCTTGCTACTTTCGCTCCCCTGATTTTTTCCTTCTAGCGCTCTGGCGTATGATGCAAAGAAAGTGATGCGCTCAATGCTAGCCTCAGCTTCTTGGGCCAATGCCAGAGCAGACGGCAAGTCTTTTGGCTGCGCTGGGAATACTACTGCTCTCAGGTTCTTCTTCAGACCCGAAATGAAAGTATGTAGGGCATCTGCCCTGACCTCATTATTAAGTACTAGTCTTTGCCGTAAAAGGCGTAATGACGTGTTGTCGGAATAAGTACAATCTAATCTAGATATGATTGCGTCAGAGTTCAACACAGTGTTGTGTGAGACTAACAGCGCTCTAAATGGTCCTCGGATTTTATTCCGTATTATTGTTACCGCTTGGTAGAAATTAGCGCTGCCCGCAAAGGGCTTGAATAATTCGTAAGCATCAGTGGCAGATTGCCTGCATGCTATTCGTCTGCTACGCCACCGAAAACACCCAATTTTATTATGTCAAGTGGTAAGTCACATCGAATGTTTTGATCTACCGCTATTCTCTGGTATGTTTTTAAGGTTTTCCATTTTGATTTGCCTATTTTGGTCAAATCGGCTCATAAGTCAAAATGCTGCTTAGGGCATTGGGTGTACTTTGGCAAAAATTAGACGTTTATTGTAAATGTGGAAATATCTAATTTGTTATGTTCAAATTGCACTTCGCTAAATTTGACAGCTTGGTTTATGTAAGTTATTTAAATTAAGTTTTATAGATTTGGGTGGACTAACACGTACGAAGTAGCTGTGTTGTCACTTGATATCTATTGATGGGTAAACACGCGGTGTTACGCGTAATGAGAAGACTTTGATATTTGCGTGCCGATGACCGGCGTTCTTTATTACCAAAAATCAACTAACTCTAAGTGACATAAGCGAAGCCAGCCCTAAGCCCTGAATATGCTGGCATTGCGTTTATGCGAAGAATCATATTTCACTTGACGGCAACATTGTTGGGCGTGGAGCGTTATGCCGCCGTTGTGCAATATCCGCTCAGAATCATTGATGTCGTCAACATTCATGCTGACGATGTGTGATCAGCTCGAATGTTTACGTTCTGCTGGTCAGTTGTGTTCACTCCTCCTCCACTTAGGTGAATGACGTCCTCGGATTTCTTGAAAATGTTAATTACCATTTGAAGATCTCGTTGACGTTTGTTCTCCAGGTATCTTTGGTAAAGTTTCATTAAGGTGTAGCAGGAAAGTAGAAGGATGACCACGGTTAATCCAGATATTATTGATCTTCTTACCAATTGTTTTTCCAATTGGCCAATGTCCCGGAGGTCCGTAATGCTCACGTAGTTTTTGAGATTTTTATATGTGGTGTCATTTATTTTTATCTCGTTGTCAAAGGTAAGGAGGAATGTTCCTTTCACCATTTGTTCGTCGACTATAGCTGTTCTGTCATTGATGATAACAACTCCATCGTCGATGGTATATGTCAAATATGGAAATTCCGTTAAATTTTAAAATATCTTAAGTTTCACAATTCCGCTATATTTAAAAATTCCAATAAATTTCAGAATTGTGTAGAAGTATAGAAACGTATGCATGATATCAAATTTCGAAATACAATTAAGTTTCGAAATTCCGTTATAATTTAAAGTTCCAATAAATTTAAAAATTTTGTATAGGTATAGAAATGTATACTTTGCATCGTACTTCGAATACCGTTAAATTTCAAAATACCGTAAAGTTTAAAAATTCCGCTAAGTCTCGAAATTCTGTTATATATCAAAATTTCAGTAAATTTCAAAATTCTGTAAAGGTATAGAAACGTATACATGGTATCAAATTTCTAAATACAGTTAAGTTTCGAAACTCCACCAAGTTTTGAAATTTTCGTTACATATCAAAATTCCTATAAATTTAAAAATTCCGTTAAAGTATACAAACGTAAAAAATGATATCAAATTTCGAAATATAATTAAGTTTCGTAATTCCGTTATAATTCAAAGTTCCAATAAATTTCACCGATGCTCTTTATTACCCAAAATCAAAACCAGCCCTCGGGTGGTGTGCTGTCTATTTGCTTTCCATTTCCGATACATCTTGGAAAGGAAGAATCCTATGACCAGGAGAAAGATGATGAGTGCAGTAAACGTCGCAGGCCAGGTTATCAGTTTTTTTTCGACGTCTCCGATGTATTGTAGAAGTAAGTAGTATTTGAAGTTTAGCCTCTGAAGGTAAGATCGACTAAAGATCTCCTGGTGACCAGTGATGTTGAGGAGAGTTGCTGTTGCAGAACCTGGATGTCTTCGGACGATGGTCATCATGTTTTTGTATAGGGAGCCGTTGATATTAATTTCCTCGTCGAATGTCGGCAGGAATGTACCATGCATAAATTTTCCTAGTCCGCTGTCCATTCTTATTGTAGCCGTTTCCTCATTTAGTATGAGGATACCATCATCTACCATTTCCAGGGACTGAAGGTGACTGGGACGTGTACTACAGTGTGCGATAGCCCCAGAGTGTAGCTGCTGTGCGCATGTTGCTGAAGGTAGCTGCTTACAGAATGTCGAAGTGAGCGTAACACTACAATTTCCGATTGGTAAAATGTTATTTTGGCAGTCCGCAACATTGTTCATAGATGTGTCCTGAATCAATCTGTTTTTGCTTTGCGAATTTAATTATAATGTTTATGGTTGCCTGTCTGTTAATTGTCTCGCTTAATTTTTTTTTTTTTTTTGATCGAATTTTAATTGTTCAAAATCTGCAAAGTCTGGAGTTCGGACTGTGGGATGTAGACATACATACAGTCGTACTAAGTCCGATATTTGTGTATTGCATATAGAGCCTCCACTAAGGGCGCCAAAAAAAATGTATGTAATAATCACCCAACCGTACGACATGGATAAGAATCCACTGTATAGAAAAGTACTTTGGCTCATGCCCGTATCGGGCGAGAAGAAAAAATGAGCTGTGGTACTTTTCTGGATGAGAGGTAGCTGGACGGGATCTTCTGGTTCCTTAGCTCTTTCGGGAGTGTGGGGTACTTTGTTACCTCACATCCTAGCACATAAATCTTAATTTTTAAGATCCCTTTCACAACACGACTTGACGGAGCTATACTCCCGAAAATGGTCAGACAAAAACAAGGGAAAGACATTCACAATTGGTATACCCTATCAAGAAAATGACACATAACATAAGCGAGGCCATAGATGGAATTTGGCACACGCATTCTCTACTCTACCCTACCATGGTTTTTAAATAATCGTTAATCGTAGGAAAAACAAAAAATTAATAAAATTTAATAAATAAAGTAAAGAAGAAAAACAAAAACAAAATGAATTTAAGAATAAAATATATAAAATTAAATAACGTTCTTTATATTTTTGGACTGCATTAGGCTGCGCTGACAAGGCACTTTCGCCGAAGAACAAAAAAAAATTACGTTTTGTTTTTTCTTTTCATTGGCACTATCACTGGTTAAATTTTGGTTTTGTTTAATTAGTATTGGGTTTTTTTTTCACGGCTTTTCCAGATTCTATGCTGGAGTCCCAAGTGGTGGAGAGTGTCTCCAATACAAACAAGTAATGAAACTCTAGTCGAGACTACTCGACTAAGAGATATCCTGAATCCATTGAGCTGTAATACCAATCATTAAGAGCTTCATTTGTTCATTAATAGTAACCAACACATGCATACACACACACACAAACATATGCATGCACGTAATATGCTTACTGCATAGTTTTGTGGCTGCAGAAGAGGCTGTGCTATGCAAACTTTATTTTTTAATAACTTTTTTTCTCGGCTTATGTTCTTAATGAAATTTTCGGGAAATGATTATGACATTCAAATGTACCATTTTGCCAAATTTCAAGTCTCTAGTATTTGATATACGTGAGTTGTCGTTTTTGTTTAATTGTGGGTGAAAGGGGCGTGGCATCAAAAATCCAAAAGTGACAAAATGTGCGGATTCACTATAGCAATCAAACACAACTTAGTGCACGATTCTATCTTTAACGGTGTGCACGCCAGACCTCAAAAACAAAGCGATATTTTCGATAATTATCGATAATAAAGAAATGGGACGAGTTATCGAAAAAAAAATAAACTCGTACAGCGTATGGTATTATCGAGAATTTGGTTTTTATTTGAGTATCTAGCTTTTGTGGTTTAAGAAATCCACGTGTTTACACGGACGGACAGACAGACAGGGCTAGTTCAACTCAGCTCATCGAGCTGATCAAGAATATATATACTTTATGGGGTGTGGCACGCCTCCTTCTGCCTGTTACATACATTTGCACAAAAACATTATACCCTGAAATTTCCATTTTCAATGGATTCAGGGTATAAAAATGCCTTATCTCGGTTCTTTGCGACAGAGAGAGTTGCGTCTTACGTCCCAAATAAAAATGTAGACCCGTATCACGTGCTGGCTTTCTTTGGGAGTTAAACCAGACGGATACGGGTGGAGCGAAACTCTCAGGAATTTTCGGGCTTTTGCCAAGCAAACAAATCATCACAATAAGGGCCGACGATGTACCTCCTGACATCGAAGTGTCCAAAAAAAGGAACTGGAACGGTGGATGGTCCAGGGCTTTCGCTTGCCGAAATGATTAAAAGAGTGACTTTTTCTCGTCCAACCTCTTTTATAGGCAAGCAAAACAAAAGCTCTCCCCGGATCATCCAGAAGTTGGCTGCGATGCTAATTGGCGCATTGGCTGAGTAAATGCAGCCGATCAGCTGCCCTTAAGTTTTCTCAGCTTCTAAGCTCTTAGCTGATAAGCTTTCAGCATTGCACTCGAAAGCTTGCGTAAGCACCGTTTGGCTCAACGAGCTTACGCTTGCGCACGCTGATTGCTAAGCTCTCGCAACTTTCTTCCACTCTAGCTCTTGTTGTTTGTTTTGCTCTTGTTTTCCCTTTTTTTCTTTTTAGACTCTGCGACCATTACACCACTCGATAATATACAACCGTTAGACGGAATGTGTTTAGGTGTCTACTGCTTGATATCTTTGGCATGGAAGGGTCCAATCTCTCTACCTTGCAAATTCTCAAAAATATAAAAACAATTACCCAACTTCTTCTTGACCCTACATTTCAAAAATTGAGGTGCAAGTTTGGCATTGTAATTATGGGAAAAATTGCTAAGAGAAAAATTACGGCGATACACTTCTTGGCCTTCGTTACATTTTACATTTCGATCATATGCTTTCTCAATATTGGCCTGTATATCTTTTCGCATTAAAGATAAATTATCCTCTCGAGATAACGGCACTAACGGTTCTTCTAGCAATGCTAATTGTTTTAGCAATTTATAATCCGAACCATGTGTAATCATATCTACTCCAAATAATGCTCGATAGGGTGAGCATCCTATGGATTGATGTAGAGCGGATCGTAATGCACATGAAATGCTTGATATGTTTTTGTCCCAATAGGTCTGATCAATTTCGAGATAAGATCGAATTGCCGCTAACAAGGACCGATTTACCCGCTCGGCAGCGTTGCTCGGAGGGGAGTATAAAGCAGTGTAAACGTGGCGAATACCCAGCTTCGTTAAGAAAGCGTTAAATTCGCTCGCTTTAAACTGCGGTCCATTGTCGCTCACAATCGTCTCTGGTACCCCAAAACAGTGAAAAATATTTTTCAAGAGAAAGTCTTGGATACCAGCAACGTTTAATTTTTTCATCGGTTGTAGCCAATGAAACTTGCTGAAGTGGTCCAAGACAATCAATAGTCCTATATGACCGCTTTTACTTCTAGGGTATGGCCCTAATAAATTAATATAAAGCCGTTGAAAAGGTCTACAAGTCGGACTTTGGGCTCCCATAGGAGGACGCAGGGTATAATTTGGAGCTTTGGATTGCTTGCACACAGAACAATTTCGGGCATAATCGCGGACATCTTTGGCTAATGCTGTGCAAAAAAGATTTCTTCGAAGTTTTTCAATGGTTTTTTGTATACCAGAGTGTGCGGAAGTTACACTATCATGAGCCTGCTTTAACACCTCACTTTTGAGCTCTTCTGGCACCCAAATCTTCCATGAAAATGAATCCGCCATTTTATCTCCTTTTGAGTGCTCAGGGCGGATAAAAATTTTGTGATCGACAATCTTAAGATCTGGAAATCTTGAACGGTTTTGCGTCAGCTTAAACTTCAACTGCTTATAGTCATCGGCCTGAAAAGCCTCTGACTCTAAGTCAATTGTGGGACCCATTTCCAAAGAGGCGATCTCATTTTCATGCAAGCGCAATAAGGCGTCTGGCACAATATGGTCTTTACCCTTCCGATGCGACATGGTGAATTTATATTGTTGCAGGCGGAAAATCCATCTAGCTAGTCGTCCAGAAACGTTCTGCTGTCTCATCAGCCAATGAAGACTGGTTTGGTCGGTGGTGACTTCAAATTCTTGAAGCTTCAAATAGCAGCGAAACTTTTCGATAGCGAGGATGACGGCAAGACATTCTCGCTCCGTAACACTATAGTTACGCTGCGCTCGACTGAGTTTTTTCGACATAAATGCAACCGGTTTTTCTTCATTTTCTTCCGAAAGCTGTACTAAGACAGCCCCAATTCCAAAATCGCTAGCATCACAATGCAAAAAGAATTTTTTAATTGGGATTTTGAAGGACTGGCGAAGTTGTTAAAACCGATTTTAATTGCTCCATAGCTTTTTGGGCTTCTGGAGTCCAATTAAATTTCTTTTTTGATGATAGTACATCGGTTATGGGACAAGCTACGTCAGAAAAATTATTTATAAAACGACGATACCAACCACAAACACCTAAAAAGCCTCCGACTTGCTTTAAGTTTTTCGGTGGTGGCCAATTTTGGATGCAACTGATTTTCTCAGGGTCAGTACATATGCCGGTATTGTCGATAACATAACCGAGGTAATTCACTTTGGTAACTGCAAAGTGACTTTTACCTATATTCAAAGTTATGTTAGCTTTCCTAAATTGCTCTGCAATTCGAACCAATACTGCGATGTGAGAACTAAAGTCTTCCGATACAATAATGAGGTCGTCTAAATATCCAAAAACACAATATCGGCGGTCAGGAGGTATGACTTCATCCATCAATCTGCACATGGTGGACGGCGCATTACAGAGACCAAACGGCATGACCTTAAATTGATACAGGGGTCTTCCTGGTACTGTGAACGCTGTGAGTGGCCTTGAGTCATCCGACAGTTCGATTTGCCAATAAGCGTCTTTTAAATCGAGCTTCGAAATAATATTCGCTTTAGGCAGTCGAGAAAGCATTCTGTCAATGCTAGTCAACGGATATGCGTTTTTCTTTGTCACTGCATTAAGTTTGCGTGCATCCAAACAAAGACGAACTTTGTTGGGTTTTGCTACTAGTCTCATAGGCGAACTCCACGCGCTGTTCGATGGTTCTATAATGCCAAGATCAATCATTCGATCGATCTCTTGATATAGCAACTGTTCGACTGCTGGACTTACAGGATAAAAACGTTGCTTCACCGGCGTTGCGTCTCCTACCTCAATGTGATGTCTGAGGAGTGAAGTGCGACCTAGCTTCTCAGCAGCGTTGGGAAATAAGAGTTGTAACAGCATTGAGCTGTTGCAGCTGAACGCTATTTAGCGGATATTTTCCGGAACAACCTTCCTCGATGTCCTCGGAATCTGCCTCTAAAGCACTGATAACATCAGGAGCCAGCGCAAAGATTCTCCAAAAGTCATGTCCTAGGATTAAATTCTGCTTGATGTTGGGGATGACATACAGTTTCATCGGATTCGACGTTGCCTTGTATTGCATGACAACATTCAAAACCCCAATGACCGACTAATTTTCTCCACTGGCAGTTTTCACTAAAGACTTTATCGACTTAAAACCCGGATATTTTGAAAAATCTGTCTCAGCTAACGTAGCCCCAATGCAACTAATATTTGCGCCAGTATCTAAAAGTCCCAATTCCTGAAAATTTAAAAACGATACTTGGGAATAACTGCGCATGTCTTTTTTGCTATTAAATATATTCGATACCAATAATCTACGACTATGTTTTATACTACGATAATAATTTTTAAGTCTTAACGTACGCTTACTTCTATACGGTTTTTCTACGTTACAAATTTTTCTTCTTATTTCTAAATATCGACTCAATTTGTCGTGGTACGGGAGAAACCGAATATCATTCTCCCGTTTGTTGGAAACGTCTGTATTTAGGTTTTCCTCGATAGGTTGGACTGGTTCGGGGGCATCCGAGATCTTTGGGATGCTCCCTTCTGCTGGTTTTCCGACAGCCTACGGATGCAAGTCTTGCACTGTGGCTTATACACCTGTGGTGTACCACAACCATAACAAAAGATTCTACGATCCCTCAAACAGTTTTCCCAAACATGTCCCTTTTCTTCACAATTCCAGCATGTCAGATTAGAATGGGCCTTTTGCATGGCGGCGATTTCTGAATCTTCTGTCTCTGTTTCTTCTTCTAAATCAGTTCCGAGATTATCATCTTCTATTTCCAGAACTTGACGTCGAAAAGCAGCAGGTTTAACTCGAGGAACGCTATCTAGTCTACTGTTCAGGTCGATCGTGAGATTTTCACTCATTTGCACCAATCGACGTAAATGACCCACCGAGCTGATAGATTGGTAAAGTAACTTGTGTCGCATTTCCGGCAAGAAGTTAATTTTTAGTATCTCTACCGATTCTTCTTCGCTGATTTTAAGGCCAAATTTGTCGATAATGGCGGCGACAGAATCATGGAAGGAGAAAAAAGATTCACCAACCTTTTGTTTCCTTGCTCGGACTAACTCCTTTGTCATGAACTCCGAACGATAGTCTTTGTATTGTTGACGCAAAGCAGAACAAAACTCATTCCAAACAATTCGGTCAACCTGTTTATGGTGCCTCCAAAACCAATCTCTTGCTTTTCCCGAAAAAAGAATGTGCAAGTGTTTACAAAGCCCCATTAAGTCACTATCGAGAGTTTCGTCCGTAAGAACTCTAACCCTGTAGATAAATTCTTCCACCCCTAACCCTTCCGAGGATCCATCAAAATGCAAATGCCATTTCTGCATCGTGTCTGCTATTTTCCTGCATTGAGCAGCCGAACTACTTGGCGAGTACGCCATAGGAGTGGGAGCAAAAGGAATTTGTTCGTGAGAACTTTGGCGCGAATCAATCTGTAGAGTCGACATGACACGCGTGAAAGACTGTTCTATCATTTTCTGGATTAGTGTATAGTCAACAACTGGCTGTTGATGACTAGGACCGGATGGGTGAGGAATACCTCGTCTGCGTGTGCTATTGCCTCTGGTAGGAGCAGTTACATTCCGGCTAGAGTGCTGACTTACATCTAAGCTGGGTATAATCACATCGCTGCCCGCTGGCGATCGACTTTGAAAATTTTCGCCTGCACCAGTTTGAAAGTCATGTAATGTTTTGGATAAGTTTGGGGTTACCATATGCGAGCTTCCAGGAGCTGCTGAATTGGAAACCTGTTTGGGATCAGGCGAACAATTTCCAATGACCAACTTGACTGACATAGGGTCCAATAACGCATGGCATTATGGACAGTCCTGTTTATTAGCAAGGTACTGGTCCAAACATAGCTTATGAGAATTGTGCTTACAAGGGGTACAATAACATTGCTGTGTATTGCTCATCCCTTGGTTACAAACCCTACATAAATTAACCGGTATTTCCATGTGTAACGAATGAGTGTGTGACACTTTCCTGGATGAGAGGTAGCTGGATGGGATCTCCTAGTTCCGTAGCTCTTTCGGGAGTGTGAGGGGGTACTTTGTTACCTCACATCCTATCACATAAATCTTATTTTTGTTAAGATCCCTTTAAAACACGACTTGACGGAGCTATACTCCCGAAAATGGTCAGACAAAAACATGGGAAAGACATTCACAATTGGTATACCCTATCAAGAAAACGACACATAACACAAGCGAGGCCATAGATGGAATTTGGCCCACGCGTTCTATACCCTACCCTACCATGGTTTTTAAATAATAGTGTGGTAAAAACCCCCAAGAGAGAAGCAAAAGCCTCCTACCCCATTATATTAACCTAACCGTTTACAATTAAGACCTCATCCTACTGAACTTCTGGATACCATTTCAAAAATTTTCACGTTAACATTCATTTTAAATTTCTTAATTTATTCTTAAATACTAACACAGATTACTTAATATTAACCATTTTTTTTTTTTTTTTTTTTTTAATGCGTTATCAATTATCTGTATTTTAGTTAGCAAAGAAACTTGTTTCTTATATTTTTAGGCTGCACTACACACATATATACACACTCCCATAGGAGGACGCAGGGTATAATTTGGAGCTTTGGATTGCTGGCACACAGAACAATTTCGGACATAATTGCGGACATCTTTGGATAATGCTGTGCAAAAAAGATTTCTTCAAAGTTTTTCAGTGGTTTTTTGTATACCAGAATGTGCGGAAGTTACACTATCATGAGCCTGCTTTAACACCTCACTTTTAAGCTCTTCTGGCACCCAAATCTTCCATGAAAACGAATCCGCCATTTTATCTCCTTTTGAGTGCTCAGTGCGGATAAAAATGTTGTGATCCACAATCTTAAGATCTGGAAATCTTGAACTGTTCTGCGTCAGCTTAAGCTTCAACTGCTTATAGTCATCGGCCTGAAAAGCCTCTGACTCTAAGTCAATTGTGGGACCCATTTCCAAAGAGGCGATCTCATTTTCATGCAAGCGCAATAAGGCGTCGGGCACAATATGGTCTTTACCCTTCCGATGCGACATGGTGAATTTATATTGTTGCAGGCGGAAAATCCATCTAGCTAATCGTCCAGAAACGTTTTGCTGTCTCATCAGCCAAAGAAGACCGGAGTGGTCGGTGATGACTTCAAATTCTTGAAGCTCCAAATAGCAGCGAAACTTTTCGATAGCGAGGATGACGGCAAGACATTCTCGCTCCGTAACACTATAGTTACGCTGCGCTCGACTGAGTTTTTTCGACATAAATGCAACCGGTTTTTCTTCATTTTCTTCCGAAAGCTGTACTAAGACAGCCCCAATTCCAAAATCGCTAGCATCACAATGCAAAAAGAATTTTTTAATTGGGATTTTGAAGGACTGGCGAAGTTGTTAAAACCGATTTTAATTGCTCCATAGCTTTTTGGGCTTCTGGAGTCCAATTAAATTTCTTTTTTGATGATAGTACATCGGTTATGGGACAAGCTACGTCAGAAAAATTATTTATAAAAAGACGATACCAACCACAAACACCTAAAAAGCCTCCGACTTGCTTTAAGTTTTTCGGTGGTGGCCAATTTTGGATGCAACTGATTTTCTCAGGGTCAGTACATATGCCGGTATTGTCGATAACATAACCGAGGTAATTCACTTTGGTAACTGCAAAGTGACTTTTACCTATATTCAAAGTTATGTTAGCTTTCCTAAATTGCTCTGCAATTCGAACCAATACTGCGATGTGAGAACTAAAGTCTTCCGATACAATAATGAGGTCGTCTAAATATCCAAAAACACAATATCGGCGGTCAGGAGGTATGACTTCATCCATCAATCTGCACATGGTGGACGGCGCATTACAGAGACCAAACGGCATGACCTTAAATTGATACAGGGGTCTTCCTGGTACTGTGAACGCTGTGAGTGGCCTTGAGTCATCCGACAGTTCGATTTGCCAATAAGCGTCTTTTAAATCGAGCTTCGAAATAATATTCGCTTTAGGCAGTCGAGAAAGCATTCTGTCAATGCTAGTCAACGGATATGCGTTTTTCTTTGTCACTGCATTAAGTTTGCGTGCATCCAAACAAAGACGAACTTTGTTGGGTTTTGCTACTAGTCTCATAGGCGAACTCCACGCGCTGTTCGATGGTTCTATAATGCCAAGATCAATCATTCGATCGATCTCTTGATATAGCAACTGTTCGACTGCTGGACTTACAGGATAAAAACGTTGCTTCACCGGCGTTGCGTCTCCTACCTCAATGTGATGTCTGAGGAGTGAAGTGCGACCTAGCTTCTCAGCAGCGTTGGGAAATAAGAGTTGTAACAGCATTGAGCTGTTGCAGCTGAACGCTATTTAGCGGATATTTTCCGGAACAACCTTCCTCGATGTCCTCGGAATCTGCCTCTAAAGCACTGATAACATCAGGAGCCAGCGCAAAGATTCTCCAAAAGTCATGTCCTAGGATTAAATTCTGCTTGATGTTGGGGATGACATACAGTTTCATCGGATTCGACGTTGCCTTGTATTGCATGACAACATTCAAAACCCCAATGACCGACTAATTTTCTCCACTGGCAGTTTTCACTAAAGACTTTATCGACTTAAAACCCGGATATTTTGAAAAATCTGTCTCAGCTAACGTAGCCCCAATGCAACTAATATTTGCGCCAGTATCTAAAAGTCCCAATTCCTGAAAATTTAAAAACGATACTTGGGAATAACTGCGCATGTCTTTTTTGCTATTAAATATATTCGATACCAATAATCTACGACTATGTTTTATACTACGATAATAATTTTTAAGTCTTAACGTACGCTTACTTCTATACGGTTTTTGTACGTTACAAATTTTTCTTCTTATTTCTAAATATCGACTCAATTTGTCCTGTTTATTAGCAAGGTACTGGTCCAAACATAGCTTATGAGAATTGTGCTTACAAGGGGTACAATAACATTGCTGTGTATTGCTCATCCCTTGGTTACAAACCCTACATAAATTAACCGGTATTTCCATGTGTAACGAATGAGTGTGTGACACTTTCCTGGATGAGAGGTAGCTGGACGGGATCTCCTAGTTCCGTAGCTCTTTCGGGAGTGTGGGGGGGTACTTTGTTACCTCACATCCTATCACATAAATCTTATTTTTGTTAAGATCCCTTTAAAACACGACTTGACGGAGCTATACTCCCGAAAATGGTCAGACAAAAACATGGGCAAGACATTCACAATTGGTATACCCTATCAAGAAAACGACACATAACACAAGCGAGGCCATAGATGGAATTTGGCCCACGCGTTCTATACCCTACCCTACCATGGTTTTTAAATAATAGTGTGGTAAAAACCCCCAAGAGAGAAGCAAAAGCCTCCTACCCCATTATATTAACCTAACCGTTTACAATTAAGACCTCATCCTACTGAACTTCTGGATACCATTTCAAAAATTTTCACGTTAACATTCATTTCTTAATTTATTCTTAAATACTAACACAGATTACTTAATATTAACCATTTTTTTTTTCTTTTTTAATGCGTTATCAATTATCTGTATTTTAGTTAGCAAAGAAACTTGTTTCTTATATTTTTAGGCTGCACTACACACATATATATCAAAAAAACGGTCTTCATATTTTTCGGCTGCTTTACATATAAATATATATATAAATATATATATATATATATATATATATATATATATATATATATATATATATATATATATCCATAGATATATAAATAAAATTTAAAACGTTCTTTATATTTTTTTTTTTTTTTGCTGCATTAAGCTGCGCTCATGAGGCACTTTAGCCGGAAAAAAAAATTTTACGATTTGGTTTTTTTTTTTCTTTGCCTTGGCACTGTCACTGGATGACGTTCGGTTTAATTTGGTTTGGTTTGGTTATATATATATATTTTTTTTTTTTTCACTGCCTCTCCAGATGCTTATACGGGAATCCCACGTGGTGGAGATTGTCTCCCATCAAAAGGGGGCTTCATCTCGGCGCTTCGAGATAAAGAGAGCTAAGTCCTACGTCCCGTATAAAAAATTGTGGGCCCGTATCACGTGCTGGCTTTCTTCGAGAGTTAAACCAGACGGATACGGGTGGAGTGAAACTCTTACGAGTTTTCGGCTACAGAAAATAAAAAAACTGTCTTTAACCAAAATTTTGACCTAAGTCATCAGCGTACCTTTTCTAAGCAGACGAATCACAAAAAGAAGGGCCGACGATGTACCTTCTGACATCGAAGGGTCCAACCAAGAAAACGGGAGCGGTGGATGGTCCAGGGATTTTGCTTGCCAAAAAGATTAAAAGAGTGACTTTTTCTCGTCCAACCTCTTTTATAGGCAAGCAAAACAAAAGCTCTCCCCGGATCATCCAGAAGTTGGCTGCGATGCTAATTGGCGCATTGGCTGAGTAAATGCAGCCGATCAGCTGCCCTTAAGTTTTCTCAGCTTCTAAGCTCTTAGCTGATAAGCTTTCAGCATTGCACTCGAAAGCTTGCGTAAGCACCGTTTGGCTCAACGAGCTTACGCTTGCGCACGCTGATTGCTAAGCTCTCGCAACTTTCTTCCACTCTAGCTCTTGTTGTTTGTTTTGCTCTTGTTTTCCCTTTTTTCTTTTTAGACTCTGCGACCATTACACCACTCGATAATATACAACCGTTAGACGGAATGTGTTTAGGTGTCTACTGCTTGATATCTTTGGCATGGAAGGGTCCAATCTCTCTACCTTGCAAATTCTCAAAAATATAAAAACAATTACCCAACTTCTTCTTGACCCTACATTTCAAAAATTGAGGTGCAAGTTTGGCATTGTAATTATGGGAAAAATTGCTAAGAGAAAAATTACGGCGATACACTTCTTGGCCTTCGTTACATTTTACATTTCGATCATATGCTTTCTCAATATTGGCCTGTATATCTTTTCGCATTAAAGATAAATTATCCTCTCGAGATAACGGCACTAACGGTTCTTCTAGCAATGCTAATTGTTTTAGCAATTTATAATCCGAACCATGTGTAATCATATCTACTCCAAATAATGCTCGATAGGGTGAGCATCCTATGGATTGATGTAGAGCGGATCGTAATGCACATGAAATGCTTGATATGTTTTTGTCCCAATAGGTCTGATCAATTTCGAGATAAGATCGAATTGCCGCTAACAAGGACCGATTTACCCGCTCGGCAGCGTTGCTCTGAGGGGAGTATAAAGCAGTGTAAACGTGGCGAATACCAGAGACGATTGTCGCTCACAATCGTCTCTGGTACCCCAAAACAGTGAAAAATATTTTTCAACAGAAAGTCTTGGATACCAGCAGCGTTTAATTTTTTCATCGGTTGTACCCAATGAAACTTGCTGAAGTGGTCCAAGACAATCAATAGTCCTATATGACCGCTTTTACTTCTAGGGTATGGCCCTAAAAAATTTATATAAAGCCGTTGAAAAGGTCTACAAGTCGGACTTTGGACTCCCATAGGAGGACGCAGGGTATAATTTGGAGCTTTGGATTGCTGGCACACAGAACAATTTCGGACATAATTGCGGACATCTTTGGATAATGCTGTGCAAAAAAGATTTCTTCAAAGTTTTTCAGTGGTTTTTTGTATACCAGAATGTGCGGAAGTTACACTATCATGAGCCTGCTTTAACACCTCACTTTTAAGCTCTTCTGGCACCCAAATCTTCCATGAAAACGAATCCGCCATTTTATCTCCTTTTGAGTGCTCAGTGCGGATAAAAATGTTGTGATCCACAATCTTAAGATCTGGAAATCTTGAACTGTTCTGCGTCAGCTTAAGCTTCAACTGCTTATAGTCATCGGCCTGAAAAGCCTCTGACTCTAAGTCAATTGTGGGACCCATTTCCAAAGAGGCGATCTCATTTTCATGCAAGCGCAATAAGGCGTCGGGCACAATATGGTCTTTACCCTTCCGATGCGACATGGTGAATTTATATTGTTGCAGGCGGAAAATCCATCTAGCTAATCGTCCAGAAACGTTTTGCTGTCTCATCAGCCAAAGAAGACCGGAGTGGTCGGTGATGACTTCAAATTCTTGAAGCTCCAAATAGCAGCGAAACTTTTCGATAGCGAGGATGACGGCAAGACATTCTCGCTCCGTAACACTATAGTTACGCTGCGCTCGACTGAGTTTTTTCGACATAAATGCAACCGGTTTTTCTTCATTTTCTTCCGAAAGCTGTACTAAGACAGCCCCAATTCCAAAATCGCTAGCATCACAATGCAAAAAGAATTTTTTAGTGAAATTGGGATTTTGAAGGACTGGCGAAGTTGTTAAAACCGATTTTAATTGGTCCATAGCTTTTTGCTCTTCTGGAGTCCAATTAAATTTCTTTTTTGATGATAGTACATCGGTTATGGGACAAGCTACGTCAGAAAAATTATTTATAAAACGACGATACCAACCACAAACACCTAAAAAGCCTCCGACTTGCTTTAAGTTTTTCGGTGGTGGCCAATTTTGGATGCAACTGATTTTCTCAGGGTCAGTACATATGCCGGTATTGTCGATAACATAACCGAGGTAATTCACTTTGGTAACTGCAAAGTGACTTTTACCTATATTCAAAGTTATGTTAGCTTTCCTAAATTGCTCTGCAATTCGAACCAATACTGCGATGTGAGAACTAAAGTCTTCCGATACAATAATGAGGTCGTCTAAATATCCAAAAACACAATATCGGCGGTCAGGAGGTATGACTTCATCCATCAATCTGCACATGGTGGACGGCGCATTACAGAGACCAAACGGCATGACCTTAAATTGATACAGGGGTCTTCCTGGTACTGTGAACGCTGTGAGTGGCTTTGAGTCATCCGACAGTTCGATTTGCCAATAAGCGTCTTTTAAATCGAGCTTCGAAATAATATTCGCTTTAGGCAGTCGAGAAAGCATTCTGTCAATGCTAGTCAACGGATATGCGTTTTTCTTTGTCACTGCATTAAGTTTGCGTGCATCCAAACAAAGACGAACTTTGTTGGGTTTTGCTACTAGTCTCATAGGCGAACTCCACGCGCTGTTCGATGGTTCTATAATGCCAAGATCAATCATTCGATCGATCTCTTGATATAGCAACTGTTCGACTGCTGGACTTACAGGATAAAAACGTTGCTTCACCGGCGTTGCGTCTCCTACCTCAATGTGATGTCTGAGGAGTGAAGTGCGACTTAGCTTCTCAGCAGCGTTGGGAAATAAGAGTTTAACAGCATTGAGCTGTTGCAGCTGAACGCTATTTAGCGGATATTTTCCGGAACAACCTTCCTCGATGTCCTCGGAATCTGCCTCTAAAGCACTGATAACATCAGGAGCTAGCGCAAAGATTCTCCAAAAGTCATGTCCTAGGATTAAATTCTGCTTGATGTTGGGGATGACATACAGTTTCATCGGATTCGACGTTGCCTTGTATTGCATGACAACATTCAAAACCCCAATGACCGACTGATTTTCTCCACTGGCAGTTTTCACTAAAGTCTTTATCGACTTAAACCCAGGATATTTTGAAAAATCTGTCTCAGCTAACGTAGCCCCAATGCAACTAATATTTGCGCCAGTATCTAAAAGTCCCAATTCCTGAAAATTTAAAAACGATACTTGGGAATAACTGCGCATGTCTTTTTTGCTATTAAATATATTCGATACCAATAATCTACGACTATGTTTTATACTACGATAATAATTTTTAAGTCTTAACGTACGCTTACTTCTATACGGTTTTTGTACGTTACAAATTTTTCTTCTTATTTCTAAATATCGACTCAATTTGTCCTGTTTATTAGCAAGGTACTGGTCCAAACATAGCTTATGAGAATTGTGCTTACAAGGGGTACAATAACATTGCTGTGTATTGCTCATCCCTTGGTTACAAACCCTACATAAATTAACCGGTATTTCCATGTGTAACGAATGAGTGTGTGACACTTTCTTGGATGAGAGGTAGCTGGATGGGATCTCCTAGTTCCGTAGCTCTTTCGGGAGTGTGAGGGGGTACTTTGTTACCTCACATCCTATCACATATATCTTATTTTTGTTAAGATCCCTTTAAAACACGACTTGACGGAGCTATACTCCCGAAAATGGTCAGACAAAAAAATGGGAAAGACATTCACAATTGGTATACCCTATCAAGAAAACGACACATAACACAAGCGAGGCCATAGATGGAATTTGGCCCACGCGTTCTATACCCTACCCTACCATGGTTTTTAAATAATAGTGTGGTAAAAACCCCCAAGAGAGAAGCAAAAGCCTCCTACCCCATTATATTAACCTAACCGTTTACAATTAAGACCTCATCCTACTGAACTTCTGGATACCATTTCAAAAATTTTCACGTTAACATTCATTTTAAATTTCTTAATTTATTCTTAAATACTAACACAGATTACTTAATATTAATCATTTTTTTTTTCTTTTTTAATGCGTTATCAATTATCTGTATTTTAGTTAGCAAAGAAACTTGTTTCTTATATTTTTAGGCTGCTTTACATATAAATATATATATAAATATATATATATATATATATATATATATATATATATATATATATATATATATATATATATCCATAGATATATAAATAAAATTTAAAACGTTCTTTATATTTTTTTTTTTTTTTTGCTGCATTAAGCTGCGCTCATGAGGCACTTTAGCCGGAAAAAAAAATTTTACGATTTGGTTTTTTTTTTTCTTTGCCTTGGCACTGTCACTGGATGACGTTCGGTTTAATTTGGTTTGGTTTGGTTATATATATATATTTTTTTTTTTTTCACTGCCTCTCCAGATGCTTATACGGGAATCCCACGTGGTGGAGATTGTCTCCCATCAAAAGGGGGCTTCATCTCGGCGCTTCGAGATAAAGAGAGCTAAGTCCTACGTCCCGTATAAAAAATTGTGGGCCCGTATCACGTGCTGGCTTTCTTCGAGAGTTAAACCAGACGGATACGGGTGGAGTGAAACTCTTACGAGTTTTCGGCTACAGAAAATAAAAAAACTGTCTTTAACCAAAATTTTGACCTAAGTCATCAGCGTACCTTTTCTAAGCAGACGAATCACAAAAAGAAGGGCCGACGATGTACCTTCTGACATCGAAGGGTCCAACCAAGAAAACGGGAGCGGTGGATGGTCCAGGGATTTTGCTTGCCAAAAAGATTAAAAGAGTGACTTTTTCTCGTCCAACCTCTTTTATAGGCAAGCAAAACAAAAGCTCTCCCCGGATCATCCAGAAGTTGGCTGCGATGCTAATTGGCGCATTGGCTGAGTAAATGCAGCCGATCAGCTGCCCTTAAGTTTTCTCAGCTTCTAAGCTCTTAGCTGATAAGCT
This sequence comes from Drosophila mettleri, assembly GCA_035047625.1. Lineage (NCBI taxonomy): Eukaryota > Metazoa > Arthropoda > Insecta > Diptera > Drosophilidae > Drosophila > Drosophila mettleri. Next base: position 1,586,580 of record JAWNPI010000096.1, read on the forward strand.
TTCAGCATTGCACTCGAAAGCTTGCGTAAGCACCGTTTGGCTCAACGAGCTTACGCTTGCGCACGCTGATTGCTAAGCTCTCGCAACTTTCTTCCACTCTAGCTCTTGTTGTTTGTTTTGCTCTTGTTTTCCCTTTTTTTCTTTTTAGACTCTGCGACCATTACACCACTCGATAATATACAACCGTTAGACGGAATGTGTTTAGGTGTCTACTGCTTGATATCTTTGGCATGGAAGGGTCCAATCTCTCTACCTTGCAAATTCTCAAAAATATAAAAACAATTACCCAACTTCTTCTTGACCCTACATTTCAAAAATTGAGGTGCAAGTTTGGCATTGTAATTATGGGAAAAATTGCTAAGAGAAAAATTACGGCGATACACTTCTTGGCCTTCGTTACATTTTACATTTCGATCATATGCTTTCTCAATATTGGCCTGTATATCTTTTCGCATTAAAGATAAATTATCCTCTCGAGATAACGGCACTAACGGTTCTTCTAGCAATGCTAATTGTTTTAGCAATTTATAATCCGAACCATGTGTAATCATATCTACTCCAAATAATGCTCGATAGGGTGAGCATCCTATGGATTGATGTAGAGCGGATCGTAATGCACATGAAATGCTTGATATGTTTTTGTCCCAATAGGTCTGATCAATTTCGAGATAAGATCGAATTGCCGCTAACAAGGACCGATTTACCCGCTCGGCAGCGTTGCTCTGAGGGGAGTATAAAGCAGTGTAAACGTGGCGAATACCAGAGACGATTGTCGCTCACAATCGTCTCTGGTACCCCAAAACAGTGAAAAATATTTTTCAACAGAAAGTCTTGGATACCAGCAGCGTTTAATTTTTTCATCGGTTGTACCCAATGAAACTTGCTGAAGTGGTCCAAGACAATCAATAGTCCTATATGACCGCTTTTACTTCTAGGGTATGGCCCTAATAAATTAATATAAAGCCGTTGAAAAGGTCTACAAGTCGGACTTTGGACTCCCATAGGAGGACGCAGGGTATAATTTGGAGCTTTGGATTGCTGGCACACAGAACAATTTCGGACATAATTGCGGACATCTTTGGATAATGCTGTGCAAAAAAGATTTCTTCAAAGTTTTTCAGTGGTTTTTTGTATACCAGAATGTGCGGAAGTTACACTATCATGAGCCTGCTTTAACACCTCACTTTTAAGCTCTTCTGGCACCCAAATCTTCCATGAAAACGAATCCGCCATTTTATCTCCTTTTGAGTGCTCAGTGCGGATAAAAATGTTGTGATCCACAATCTTAAGATCTGGAAATCTTGAACTGTTCTGCGTCAGCTTAAGCTTCAACTGCTTATAGTCATCGGCCTGAAAAGCCTCTGACTCTAAGTCAATTGTGGGACCCATTTCCAAAGAGGCGATCTCATTTTCATGCAAGCGCAATAAGGCGTCGGGCACAATATGGTCTTTACCCTTCCGATGCGACATGGTGAATTTATATTGTTGCAGGCGGAAAATCCATCTAGCTAATCGTCCAGAAACGTTTTGCTGTCTCATCAGCCAAAGAAGACCGGAGTGGTCGGTGATGACTTCAAATTCTTGAAGCTCCAAATAGCAGCGAAACTTTTCGATAGCGAGGATGACGGCAAGACATTCTCGCTCCGTAACACTATAGTTACGCTGCGCTCGACTGAGTTTTTTCGACATAAATGCAACCGGTTTTTCTTCATTTTCTTCCGAAAGCTGTACTAAGACAGCCCCAATTCCAAAATCGCTAGCATCACAATGCAAAAAGAATTTTTTAGTGAAATTGGGATTTTGAAGGACTGGCGAAGTTGTTAAAACCGATTTTAATTGGTCCATAGCTTTTTGCTCTTCTGGAGTCCAATTAAATTTCTTTTTTGATGATAGTACATCGGTTATGGGACAAGCTACGTCAGAAAAATTATTTATAAAACGACGATACCAACCACAAACACCTAAAAAGCCTCCGACTTGCTTTAAGTTTTTCGGTGGTGGCCAATTTTGGATGCAACTGATTTTCTCAGGGTCAGTACATATGCCGGTATTGTCGATAACATAACCGAGGTAATTCACTTTGGTAACTGCAAAGTGACTTTTACCTATATTCAAAGTTATGTTAGCTTTCCTAAATTGCTCTGCAATTCGAACCAATACTGCGATGTGAGAACTAAAGTCTTCCGATACAATAATGAGGTCGTCTAAATATCCAAAAACACAATATCGGCGGTCAGGAGGTATGACTTCATCCATCAATCTGCACATGGTGGACGGCGCATTACAGAGACCAAACGGCATGACCTTAAATTGATACAGGGGTCTTCCTGGTACTGTGAACGCTGTGAGTGGCTTTGAGTCATCCGACAGTTCGATTTGCCAATAAGCGTCTTTTAAATCGAGCTTCGAAATAATATTCGCTTTAGGCAGTCGAGAAAGCATTCTGTCAATGCTAGTCAACGGATATGCGTTTTTCTTTGTCACTGCATTAAGTTTGCGTGCATCCAAACAAAGACGAACTTTGTTGGGTTTTGCTACTAGTCTCATAGGCGAACTCCACGCGCTGTTCGATGGTTCTATAATGCCAAGATCAATCATTCGATCGATCTCTTGATATAGCAACTGTTCGACTGCTGGACTTACAGGATAAAAACGTTGCTTCACCGGCGTTGCGTCTCCTACCTCAATGTGATGTCTGAGGAGTGAAGTGCGACTTAGCTTCTCAGCAGCGTTGGGAAATAAGAGTTTAACAGCATTGAGCTGTTGCAGCTGAACGCTATTTAGCGGATATTTTCCTGAACAACCTTCCTCGATGTCCTCGGAATCTGCCTCTAAAGCACTGATAACATCAGGAGCTAGCGCAAAGATTCTCCAAAAGTCATGTCCTAGGATTAAATTCTGCTTGATGTTGGGGATGACATACAGTTTCATCGGATTCGACGTTGCCTTGTATTGCATGACAACATTCAAAACCCCAATGACCGACTGATTTTCTCCACTGGCAGTTTTCACTAAAGTCTTTATCGACTTAAAACCAGGATATTTTGAAAAATCTGTCTCAGCTAACGTAGCCCCAATGCAACTAATATTTGCGCCAGTATCTAAAAGTCCCAATTCCTGAAAATTTAAAAACGATGCTTGGGAATAACTGCGCATGTCTTTTTTGCTATTAAATATATTCGATACCAATAATCTACGACTATGTTTTATACTACGATAATAATTTTTAAGTCTTAACGTACGCTTACTTCTATACGGTTTTTCTACGTTACAAATTTTTCTTCTTATTTCTAAATATCGACTCAATTTGTCGTGGTACGGGAGAAACCGAAGATTATTCTCCCGTTTGTTGGAAACGTCTGTATTTAGGTTTTCCTCGATAGGTTGGACTGGTTCGGGGGCATCCGAGATCTTTGGGATGCTCCCTTCTGCTGGTTTTCCGACAGCCTACGGATGCAAGTCTTGCACTGTGGCTTATACACCTGTGGTGTACCACAACCATAACAAAAGATTCTACGATCCCTCAAACAGTTTTCCCAAACATGTCCCTTTTCTTCACAATTCCAGCATGTCAGATTAGAATGGGCCTTTTGCATGGCGGCGATTTCTGAATCTTCTGTCTCTGTTTCTTCTTCTAAATCAGTTCCGAGATTATCATCTTCTATTTCCAGAACTTGACGTCGAAAAGCAGCAGGTTTAACTCGAGGAACGCTATCTAGTCTACTGTTCAGGTCGATCGTGAGATTTTCACTCATTTGCACCAATCGACGTAAATGACCCACCGAGCTGATAGATTGGTAAAGTAACTTGTGTCGCATTTCCGGCAAGAAGTTAATTTTTAGTATCTCTACCGATTCTTCTTCGCTGATTTTAAGGCCAAATTTGTCGATAATGGCGGCGACAGAATCATGGAAGGAGAAAAAAGATTCACCAACCTTTTGTTTCCTTGCTCGGACTAACTCCTTTGTCATGAACTCCGAACGATAGTCTTTGTATTGTTGACGCAAAGCAGAACAAAACTCATTCCAAACAATTCGGTCAACCTGTTTATGGTGCCTCCAAAACCAATCTCTTGCTTTTCCCGAAAAAAGAATGTGCAAGTGTTTACAAAGCCCCATTAAGTCACTATCGAGAGTTTCGTCCGTAAGAACTCTAACCCTGTAGATAAATTCTTCCACCCCTAACCCTTCCGAGGATCCATCAAAATGCAAATGCCATTTCTGCATCGTGTCTGCTATTTTCCTGCATTGAGCAGCTGAACTACTTGGCGAGTACGCCATAGGAGTGGGAGCAAAAGGAATTTGTTCGTGAGAACTTTGGCGCGAATCAATCTGTAGAGTCGACATGACACGCGTGAAAGACTGTTCTATCATTTTCTGGATTAGTGTATAGTCAACAACTGGCTGTTGATGACTAGGACCGGATCGGTGAGGAATACCTCGTCTGCGTGTGCTATTGCCTCTGGTAGGAGCAGCTACATTCCGACTAGAGTGCTGACTTTCATCAAAGCTGGGTATAATCACATCGCTGCCCGCTGGCGATCGACTTTGAAAATTTTCGCCTGCACCAGTTTGAAAGTCATGTAATGTTTTGGCTAAGTTTGGGGTTACCATATGCGAGCTTCCAGGAGCTGCTGAATTGGAAACCTGTTTGGGATCAGGCGAACAATTTCCAATGACCAACTTGACTGACATAGGGTCCAATAACGCATGGCATTATGGACAGTCCTGTTTATTAGCAAGGTACTGGTCCAAAGATAGCTTATGAGAATTGTGCTTACAAGGGGTACAATAACATTGCTGTGTATTGCTCATCCCTTGGTTACAAACCCTACATAAATTAACCGGTATTTCCATGTGTAACGAATGAGTGTGTGACACTTTCCTGGATGAGAGGTAGCTGGACGGGATCTCCTAGTTCCGTAGCTCTTTCGGGAGTGTGGGGGGGTACTTTGTTACCTCACATCCTATCACATAAATCTTATTTTTGTTAAGATCCCTTTAAAACACGACTTGACGGAGCTATACTCCCGAAAATGGTCAGACAAAAACATGGGAAAGACATTCACAATTGGTATACCCTATCAAGAAAACGACACATAACACAAGCGAGGCCATAGATGGAATTTGGCCCACGCGTTCTCTACCCTACCCTACCATGGTTTTTAAATAATAGTGTGGTAAAAACCCCCAAGAGAGAAGCAAAAGCCTCCTACCCCATTATATTAACCTAACCGTTTACAATTAAGACCTCATCCTACTAAACTTCTGGATACCATTTCAAAAATTTTCACGTTAACATTCATTTTAAATTTCTTAATTTATTCTTAAATACTAACACAGATTACTTAATATTAACCATTTTTTTTTTTTTTTTTTTACTTTTAATGCGTTATCAATTATCTGTATTTTAGTTAGCAAAGAAACTTGTTTCTTATATTTTTAGGCTGCACTACACACATATATATCAAAAAAACGGTCTTCATATTTTTCGGCTGCTTTACATATAAATATATATATAAATATATATATATATATATATATATATATATATATATATATATATATATATATATATCCATAGATATATAAATAAAATTTAAAACGTTCTTTATATATATTTTTTTTTTTTGCTGCATTAAGCTGCGCTCATGAGGCACTTTAGCCGGAAAAAAAAATTTTACGATTTGGTTTTTTTTTTTTCTTTGCCTTGGCACTGTCACTGGATGACGTTCGGTTTAATTTGGTTTGGTTTGGTTATATATATATATATTTTTTTTTTTTCACTGCCTCTCCAGATGCTTATACGGGAGTCCCACGTGGTGGAGATTGTCTCCCATCAAAAGGGGGCTTCATCTCGGCGCTTCGAGATAAAGAGAGCTAAGTCCTACGTCCCGTATAAAAAATTGTGGGCCCGTATCACGTGCTGGCTTTCTTCGAGAGTTAAACCAGACGGATACGGGTGGAGTGAAACTCTTACGAGTTTTCGGCTACAGAAAATAAAAAAACTGTCTTTAACCAAAATTTTGACCTAAGTCATCAGCGTACCTTTTCCAAGCAGACGAATCACAAAAAGAAGGGCCGACGATGTACCTTCTGACATCGAAGGGTCCAACCAAGAAAACGGGAGCGGTGGATGGTCCAGGGATTTTGCTTGCCAAAAAGATTAAAAGAGTGACTTTTTCTCGTCCAACCTCCTTTATAGGCAAGCAAAACAAAAGCTCTCCCCGGATCATCCAGAAGTTGGCTGCGATGCTAATTGGCGCATTGGCTGAGTAAATGCAGCCGATCAGCTGCCCTTAAGCTTTCTCAGCTTCTAAGCTCTTAGCTGATAAGCTTTCAGCATTGCACTCGAAAGCTTGCGTAAGCACCGTTTGGCTCAAGCTCGCCTTGCATTTTACGAGCTTACGCTTGCGCACGCTGATCGCTAAGCTCTCGCAGCCTTCTTCTACTCTAGCTCTTGTTGTTTGTTTTGCTCTGGTTCTCCCTTTTTTTTCTTTTTTAGATTCTGCGACCATTACACATGGTTGGAATACGTGTAGGACTTCTAGAAATTGACATAATTTATATATTTGATTATTTTTGTTTTTTTCTTTATTACTGAAAGTTTCGGTTAATATTTTGGGGAAGAAGCCTATTTTGTTTTCTTGATAGGAATTACACATACAGAAAGTGATTAAGGAAATTGGGCTATTGTAACTAAAAACTGGTTTAAGAATATTGGTACACAAAAATTACCTACATGTGATTGTTCGGCAAGGATACGGCAAGACAGCATATACATGAGTTCCAGACAACAACCGATACACTCAGAACCCTAGCATAGTCAACATCTAAAGCCAATGTGGTATGACTGAAATCGTGACGGAATAAGTATCTTTTGATCGGGCAACAAATTACAGATAGACAACCAGTATTGATATCCGGGCAGAGCCCAATATACAATATTCTGTAATTGCAACTGCCATTTTTGCCAAACACAATCAATACTAAACTACGTCGCGAAAGTCATACATAGTCTTTAATTGTGAGAGAAGGTAGTTTTTCTATATTCCTGAACTATAAGTTTTAGTTGAATTAAACCCTTCAAGATTTCTCGGTCTGAGACTCACCTTTAATCTTGCAACTTCGTAGGCCCTTGAAGAATATATTATGCTCAGCTGTCACTTATGCGATAGACAGACCAAGCAAGTCCGATCTATTTCAGCACTTATAACACTGGCATTTTCAACGATCAAGTCCATAACTCGTATGTACAACCATATCACGCGACTTAAATCTATGCCAATGGTACTAAGAATGTCGATCAAAGAGGAATTATGCAAACAAATTCGACACAAAGATTATACCAGCTCACTTTTGCAAGCTCACAAGAATTGTTCCGTTACTATTAAAGAAGAAGATCGAAAACATATTCGCACAGCGACATTCAGCGCCGAGCGGCAATTGGAAGTAGGTAGCACAAACAATTCAAACACAATTCGACCCAAACTCAAAGGCAATTGCGGTTCTTAGAAAATTTGTTCGCGAGCATTTGCATGTATGTGTTCACATACATACATACTGAAGATGTACAAGCGCCAGCTGGTCTCTGTGCGCTTTGCAGTTCAATCGCTGTTGATCTGGCCAAACATTTTGTTTAATAACTTTTGTGTTTATCAACGGATTTTGATGAAACTTTCACCATATGATTTAAATAATTGATTTAGTTTTCAAAAAGACCAAACACCATATATATTGCAACTGAAAATAATTTTCAAAATTGTGGGGAAATTTGGGGCCGGTATCCAAATGTAACAAAAACCGAAATTGGTAAAAATACACATAAAGCTACATGCGAAATTTGGAGTCTCTAGCTCTTAAGATAAAAAAGATAAAAAATCATAACTGATTTTTCATATGGTTTTAAATCGATAACAAATATTCAGGAATAGTTATCGATTTTCTGAAACAAACTCGATATGCGCGTCCTATATACGCGCCTAACAAAAAAAATTCAGTCTCTAGCTCTTATAGGTTCTGAGATCGACGCGTTCATACATACGGACGGACGGACGGACGGACATTTTTTTTGTATTTTTCTGTATTTTTAATTAGTATTATAATTAGGGTATTCCCTAGTCAGGCACCTCGACTAAAGTTTTCTTAATTGATATTTTTATTATTATTTTTTTTTATCTTAACCATAACCCTTTACATATATGAAATATTTGCAACTGAAAATGAATTTTTAAAATTTCGGAGGAATGTGGGGCTGGTATCCAAAAATCGAAATTGGTAAAAATGCATTAAGCTACATGCGAAATTTGTTGATTCCAGCTGAAAAAGATGAAAAGGATAAAAAATCTTATCTGATTTTTAATATGGTTTTAAACAATAACAACTATTCAGGAATAATTATCATTTTGCTGAAATAAACTCAATAAGGGCGCCGTATACACGAGCCTAAAAAAAGTCTTTAGCTCTTATAGGTTCTGAGATTGACGCCATCACACGGACGGACGGACAGAAGGACAGGGCTCAATCAACTTGTCTTGTCGTACTGATCAAGAATACATATACTTTATGGGGTGTAGCTCGCCTTCTTCTGCCTTTTACATACATACAACACAACCGTTATACACTTTTTTCCATTTTCAATGGGATCAGGGTATAAAAACAGAATGCTCATGAATACCATACTCTATACATGTTTATCTTTATTTTTGGATAACCTGTCTCATTTCCTTATTATCGAAAACAATTGATAATAGGTTTTTTTTTTTTCATTCCTAGAACTCACATTACTCAGGACAATATATTGCACAAAGTTTTAATAGATAGCTGTAATTAATGCGTATATTTTGTCATAAGTCCCATTTCCATAGTACAGCCTATATTGCAGCCACGCTGCTGCTGCGTAAACTACGCAGTTAGCAGAGCGCGTGCATATGGGTTTAGTGTATGCGTGTTTTGATTGTTATACATGAATAAAAGATTTCTTTTAATGATTGGTAATTAGCCCAAAGCATTCATGGTATATCGACGGCTTGACTAGTCTGCTTTCTGGTTAATAAGATGTGTGTTTACCTGTTTTTAGCATCAAAGAGATTATTGATGATATCATTTATAATTCATATTATTTTTATATGGGGTAAGTAATGTGGAAACACTGCCGCTGAAACTAAATTTGAAATCAGTCAAATAATGATGTTCAATCCTCAACCGCATAAAAAACTTCGGAGCTTTCGCATGCCATATCAGTGCATTTGGCTAAAATTAAATGGCTCTTGGCCTTTGGAACCCGCTTTGATAAATCATAAGCCACGAAATCACCTCCTTTTCCTAATCTGAATCCTTTAAGTTGTAATAGCAAACATTTAAAGCTTCATTCATTCATTAATAGAAAACATGCATACACACACAATTGTAGAAACGTTATTGTGTAATAAGTTTTTATCTAGACATACGTTTGTAATTAAACTTGCCAAATCTAAAGTCTCTAGCATTTGATATACGCGAGTTGTCATTTTTTGTGAATTGTTGTCGAAGAGAGTGGAGGAAGAAATACACCACAACTCAGTGCACAGTTCTTTCTTGAGCGGTGTGCGCGAATTATGTATTCTGTTTATACAGTTCAATACATGTGCTTTATTCGAGGTTAATAATACAAACTGTTCTTACTCAATTCTAAGGGGGATCTTATACCATTTTGGTGATATTTGTTTATGTTTACAATATTGAGTGTGCTGGGTTAAAATGTGTTTATCTTATGCAGCTGGGTTGCGATGCTTATTTATATTTACAGAAGTGTGTCCAATTTTTATGACACTTCTGGTCTTGGTTACATTAAGGAAGATTGCAATTCCTTTGTATCAACTATTGCTATTGGAAGTGCCACTGCTGGTATGTTATCAGCTAACACTTTAGGAAGTGATGCTGATGGCATAACTCCTCCCCTCTTAGAGTATGAATTCTCCTGAATTCTTTTCAAATTAATAGTAATATTTTGCCTTTCGCATCTTAAGTATATATAAATAATAAAACATACAAAAATTATTAAAAATATTAACATAATGCTATTTGTTACTTGTTTTTCATATTTCAATTCTGAGATTTCTTTTAATTTTTCAAAGTTTTTTATTGTTAAATGATCGAAATTAATAATGTTTTTGTAATTCTGATTTAATAATTCTGTGGGATAAAAAATTTTCATAACATTCAATTTTTATTGCAAAATGTTTCTTTTAGAATATTTATTTTACAATTTCCAAATTGTATGAGGTTATTTTCATTTAATATAATATTTCTTTTATCACAATCTTGATGTAGCTTTTCTTTTCTGACATTTTTATACCCTGATCCCATTGAAAATGGGAAAACAGGGTATAATGTTTTTGTTAAAAGTATGTAACAGGCAGAAGGAGGCGTGCCACACCCCCAAAAGTATATATATTCTTGATCAGGACGACAAGACAAGTTGATTGAGCCCTGTCCGTCCATCCGTCCGTCCGTCCGTATGTATGAACGCGTCGATCTCAGAACCTATAAGAGCTAGAGACTGAATTTTTTTTGTTAGGCGCGTATATAGGACGCGCATATCGAGTTTGTTTCAGAAAATCGATAACTATTCCTGAATATTTGTTATCGATTTAAAACCATATGAAAACTCAGTTATGATTTTTTACCTTTTTCATCTTAAGAGCTAGAGTCTCAAAATTTCGCATGTAGCTTTATGTATATTTTTACCAATTTCGGTTTTTTTTACATTTAGATACCGACCCCAAATTTCCCCACAATTTTAAAAATTATTTTCAGTTGCAATATGTATGGTGTTTGGTCTTTTTGAAAACTACATCAATTATTTAAATCATATGGTGAAAGTTTCATCAAAATCCGTTGATAAACACAAAAGTTATTAAACAAAATGTTTGGCCAGATCAACAGCGATTGAACTGCAAAGCGCACAGAGACCAGCTGGCGCTTGTACATCTTCAGTATGTATGTATGTGAACACATACATGCAAATGCTCGCGAACAAATTTTCTAAGAACCGCAATTGCCTTTGAGTTTGGGTCGAATTGTGTTTGAATTGTTTGTGCTACCTACTTCCAATTGCCGCTCGGCGCTGAATGTCGCTGTGCGAATATGTTTTCGATCTTCTTCTTTAATAGTAACGGAACAATTCTTGTGAGCTTGCAAAAGTGAGCTGGTATAATCTTTGTGTCGAATTTGTTTGCATAATTCCGCTTTGATCGACATTCTTAGTACCATTGGCATAGATTTAAGTCGCGTGATATGGATGTACATGCGAGTTATGGACTATATTAAGAAAACTAAGGGGGGGTGGGATTAGGGTATCCCCTAGTCGGGCGCGCCGACTAGAGTTTTCTTACTTGTTTTTTTTTTGGTTTGTTGTACCCGGTACTCAGCTATATTGAGTGGGCGTGGTCCATTGGTGGGATGCACCTCCAACGATTCTTGGAGTGTTGGTGCGTCCATTTGCTCGATAGGAGCAGCTTCCACCAGCTTGACAGTTACTGCTGCTTACTTATGTTTTGTTGTTGTTATCAAATAAATTTTAGCAGTGCCTCGCAGCTACTAATTTAAACAGTGCAAAAAACGGTGCTCAAGACGAGACACGTGTGTTTATTGAGTTTAAGTGCGGTGCGTTATTTTTTCTGCACACGTTGTATCGAATCGTTGTTGTTACTGCTGCTGCTGTAGACGCCGATTTTCTTAGTGCACATGCTCGTGAATCTTAGGCACATATTTTTTTCATTGGGAGCTGGTGCTTTTTTGTAATTTCAAAATAGTTCTTTAATTGCGAATGTGATTGTTTTATCAAATGCAAACATGTTAAAAACAGTATATTTTGCACGAATTTCACTTAAATATGTCTTAACACTTTTTTTTTTACACCTGCATGTTCGTGAAACTTGTCACGGTCGCCATGTAGAAAGTGGAGACCCCCCTCCAAAGCGACCCTGTCACAGTCGCCAGGTGGAGGCACCCCAAAGCGGTTCTGTCACGGTCGCCAGGTGGTAACGCACCTGAGCGTCCCTGACACGATCGCCATATGGAGAATACACTTGTTGCTTTGTTGAAAGTTATTTATGGAATGAATGTAAAATGAAATGAAGTCTTAAGCTAAAGTACATATATTTCTTATTAGATATCTCTGCCGCAAAAGGCAGCAGAGCGAGAGAGCGTAGTATGTGTTTATGTATATGCAAAGGGCATATATATTAGTTTTGCTGTATGAGCCTCTGCTCATATGTGAGCATATATATATATATATATAAAAGTATGCAATGTATATGTATATGTATATAGCAGTGTATAAGTGTAGTGTATTTAGTGTCGGGTATATATATTAATATATGAAACATACTACAATAGTCCGTAACTCGTATGTACCATATCACGTGACTTAAATCTATGACAATGATATTAAGAATGTCACAAAGATTATACCAGCACACTTTTGCAAGCTCACAAGAATTGTTTCGTTACTATTAAAGAAGAAGAATTGAAAACATATTCGCACTGCGACACACAGCGCCGAGCGGCAATTGGAAGTAGGTAGCAAAAATTAGCACGAACTAGCAAGCATTGCACGACACCACAATAAATTAATCAGGTAATAATCCATATTTTTAATGAAATTTATATAAAATAAATTATTTAGAATGCTGTGAAAATTTAAAAATTTAAAAACCATGACGCAGAGAGTCCTTCGACTTTTGATTTGAAGAGTGCCTACTTTGTCTGCTAATATGTTATTTTAGTTTATTTTTGAATAATATAATATAATAATAGAAAAAGATGATATAGATAAGATAATATAACATCCATTGTCAATACGACAGTAAGCCTCAAATTATATAATAAGCAAGCAAAAAATCGTTACATATATTCCAAGGATGACTAATCAGTCTATCTAGGCATATGCTTTTATCCACATGATAATTTTTTCATCCGTATGAAACATCAAATCTTTATAGAGTTAAGTAATTCGTTTACTCATTATTAGTGCATATTACAGATCTTTACAATATGTATTCTTCAACTCACTTGACTGTCTATCCACTCAAAGCCTAGTCTTTATATTGATTCGGAATTTCAAATATTTGTATACCTTGAATCCATTGAAAATGGAAAATCAGGGTATAATGGTTTTGTGAAAATGTGGGTAACAGGCAGAGGGAGGCGTGTCACACCCAATAAAGTATACATATTCTTGATCAGCTCAACGAGCTGAGTCGATCTAGCCCCCTGTCGTCTGTCAGTCCGTCTGTCTGTAAGTTGTTTTAATATTTGTATTCGTTTTTCAGGCCAGGAAGAGGTTTTTACCAGTCTCCTCAATATAAATTTACTATTTGAAATGTTGACTTTAGAGTTCCCTAGCCACAAATCACCATTATTATCTGTGTACCTTTTCAACCATCTTTCTTCAAGCTAATTCACTTGAATTGAGTATTTGTGATTTTCACTGGAGGATTTTTCATCGAATTCATGGTCATCATCATTTAAATAGATTTTTTATATGGGCGAATTTTTAATTTTCTTTTTATTTCAGCTTTTGACATACATGAAATTGATAGTGATGGTGATCATTACTCTATATATTCTTCTTATACTACTTTTTTTGGGGGTTAATTCATTTTTATTTAATATTTCACTTTTACTGACAAGCTTTTCTTGGTCTGTTATGGGGCTTATAGATTCCTCCACCTGTAGGTCTGATTCATCTTCTCCTAACTTAATACTCTAAAGCTTTCTGCTCAAAACATTTCTAGTTTTCGCTAGATTTCTTAATATATTTCCATTAATCATTTCTACTGCTAGTATACTATATATATGTCGGTTTGTTTGTTCAGTGTGCAACTAAAGTCACCCTGATTCATTTTCACAAATACGCTATAAATTCGTCAAATTAAAAATAAAACAAAAATTTTGTAATGGAGATTGATAAAATAATTTTTTAACTACACAATAGCACTTAAATAATAGTAACATTTTATTTTAGTCTTGTCGTCCTGATCAAGAATATATATACTTTATGGGGTGTGGCACGCCTCCTTCTGCCTGTTACATACTTTTAAGAAAACCATCATACTCTGTTTTCCCATTTTCAATGGGATCAGGGTATAAAAAATAGACACTACAAGTATACAGAATACTCCTATAGACCGCAGTGTGAGCTCGTATCATTTTATCAATAGCTAATGTCAATTTATTTAATTGAGCTGCAAGGGATTTGTATAATGAATACGCATATTTTGCAATATTATACTTTGTCATCAATCGGAAAAAGTTGGAACATTGCAGTCGGGCGCAACCGTGACACTCTGCTCCGATAGGTGAAACGGTCAAAAACTAGGTAAAAACAAAATTGCATTTAAAGAATCCAAGAAAAACAGCAACAGCAACTGAGAAGAGCAACATTTTATGGTAGCCCTTATATTAACAAGTAACTAAACTCTAGTCGAGACTGCTCGACTAAGAGATACCCTGAATCCATTGAGCTGTAATACCAATCATTAAGAGCTTCATTTATTCATTAATAGTAAACAACACATGCACACACACACACACAAACATATGCATGCACGTAATATGCTCAATGCACAGTTTTGCGGCTGCAGCAGAGGCTGTGCTATGGAAACTTTATTGTTTAATAACTTTTTTTCTAGACCTATGTTCTTAATGAAATTTTCGGAGAATGATTATGACATCCAAATGTACCTATTTGCCAAATTTCAAGTCTCTAGTATTTGATATACGTGAGTTATCGATTTTGTTGAATTGTGGGCGAAAGGGGCGTGGCATCAAAAATCCAAAAATTACAAAATGTGCGGATTCAATATAGCAATCAACCACATTTTGGTGCACGATTCTATCTTTAACGGTGTGCACGCCAGGCCTCAAAAACAAAGCGATATTTTCGATAGTTATCGATAAAAAAGAAATGGGATGAGTTATCGAAAAAAAAAAATAAACTCGTACAGCGTATGGTATTATCGAGCATTTTGCTTTTTATTTGAAGTCTCTAGCTTTTGTGGTTGCAGAAATCCAGGTGTTTACACGGACGGACGGACGGACGGACCGACGGACAGGGCTAGTTCAACTCAGCTCATCGAGCTGATCAAGAATATATATACTTTGTGGGGTGTGGCACGCGTCCTACTGCCTGTTACATACACTCGCACAAAAACATTATACCCTGAAAATCCCATTTTAAATGGATTCAGGGTATAAAAAAGTCAATCGTGCATAATGCTCCGCAGAAAATATTGTATAAGCAGTTCACAATTGATTTATTTATTATTTATCAATTAATTTATTTTATTGTTTGCAGTCTACAATCACGGCTTGGCATTTATATAATTGTAGATGGGAAGAAAATTTGTTCAACGACAAGTTTTTAAAGAATTTGAAGTTTATGATACTTTGTAGTCAGCGACCTGTAAGGATAACGGCTTTTAAGTTTTCAACATTATCTCTTCAAAGTTTTACTGCGGTAAATATGTTATTAATAATGCTGAAATTCTATTACCAGAAACAAATACTTTCAGATACTAAGTACATCAATGAGCTACTTTACATTGCTGCGGTCGATATATTTTGATAAATAGAAAAATACTAAAATAATTGTCAAAAATGTATAAAATAAAGAATTTATGACTACATCAATTTGAAATAGCCCTATTATTTGATCTTTAGTTAAGTAAACTTAAATATGAAATGTTTATACAACGCAAATACATTGAATACATACATTGTCTAAGATTCATACATCATAAATTGCATATATATATATATATATATATATATATATATATATATATATATATATATATATATATATATATTTGGGATTGATAGCCGAAGTTCAAAAGTAAACTTGACGTGATAATTGTCACCGCGTGGGTTGCCTTAGCGTGGTTGCTTAACGGATAACGGTACCTTTGTACTTCGCGTTATCCTACCGGCTGCGCCAGTGAGATGTTTCACTACTTTGAGTCGAACAAATGTCGCGCCTTCGGCTAAAGACAACTCTGAAAATTATTTAAATAAAACACGAAGACAAAATTGATTTTGTTGTGGTTTATTCGATGATCAGCTTAAGACTGGCTTTACAGTGTGTGGCTTTAGATTTTTATATATTTTATATGTTTACAGTATGTGGTTCTGGGTTTGTAAATTTGTATATGCTGTGTAAGTGGTTTTGAATTTATATACAGACAGTCTTTGTTTATGTTTATATATATATATATATATATATATATATATATATATATGTAAGCGCTGCGTTAAAGATATATCGTTGGCTCGATTCTGGAGTACGCATTAAAAAATAACGTCAATTGCTGGAGTCGAATAAGAATATGGATAATAGAACGTTAATCAACCTATTTCTTTATGGTCTACCATCATTTGTAAGAAGCAATGTGTTGGTTCAAAAACGAAAACAAAAGAACTGAATCAAATAAAACAAGTAACAAAACTCTAGTCAAGTCTGCTTGACTAAGAGATACCCTGAATCCATTGAGCTGTAATACCGTTCATTAGGAATTTCATTTATTCATTTAAAGTAAACAACACATACACACACAAACATATGCATGCACGTCATATGCTTACTGCGCTGTTATTCGGCTGCTGAAGAGGCTGTACTATGGAAATTTTATTGTTTAATAACTTTTTTTAGACTTATGATCTTAATGAAATTTTTGGGAAATGATTAAATGTACCTATTTGCCAAATTTGAAGTCTCTAGTATTTGATATACGTGAGTTGTCATATTTGTTGAATTGTGGGCGTAAGGGGCGTGGCATAAAAAATCCAAAAATGACAAAACGTGCGGATTCAATATAGCAATCACAACTTAGTGCATGATTCTACATTTAACGGCGTGCACGACAGGCCTCAAAGACAAAGCGATATTTTCGATAGCTATCGATTATAAGGAAATAAGAAGAGTTATCGAAAAAAAAAATAAACTCGTACAGCGTATGGTATTATCGAGCATTTTGCTTTTTATTTGAAGTCTCTAGCTTTTGTGGCTTACGAAATCCACGTGTTTACACGGACGGACGGACAGGGCTAGTTCAGATTTTTCAGCGAATTCATGGTCATCATCATTTAAATAGATTTTTTATATGGGCGAATTTTTAATTTTCTTTTTATTTCAGCTTTTGACATACATGAAATTGATAGTGATGGTGATCATTACTCTATATATTCTTCTTATACTACTTTTTTGGGGGTTAATACATTCTTATTTAATATTTCACTTTTACTGACAAGCTTTTCTTGGTCTGTTATGGGGCTTATAGATTCCTCCAGGTCTGATTCATCTTCTCCTAACTTAATACTCTAAAGCTTTCTGCTCAAAACATTTCTAGTTTTCGCTAGATTTCTTAATATATTTCCATTAATCATTTCTACTGCTAGTATACTATATATATGTCGGTTTGTTTGTTCAGTGTGCAACTAAAGTCACCCTGATTCATTTTCACAAATACGCTATAAATTCGTCAAATTAAAAATAAAACAAAAATTTTGTAATGGAGATTGATAAAATAATTTTTTAACTACACAATAGCACTTAAATAATAGTAACATTTTATTTTAGTCTTGTCGTCCTGATCACCTGATAGGGTGTGGCACGCCTCCTTCTGCCTGTTACATACTTTTAAGAAAACCATCATACTCTGTTTTCCCATTTTCAATGGGATCAGGGTATAAAAAATAGACACTACAAGTATACAGAATACTCCTATAGACCGCAGTGTGAGCTCGTATCATTTTATCAATAGCTAATGTCAATTTATTTAATTGAGCTGCAAGGGATTTGTATAATGAATACGCATATTTTGCAATATTATACTTTGTCATCAATCGGAAAAAGTTGGAACATTGCAGTCGGGCGCAACCGTGACACTCTGCTCCGATAGGTGAAACGGTCAAAAACTAGGTAAAAACAAAATTGCATTTAAAGAATCCAAGAAAAACAGCAACAGCAACTGAGAAGAGCAACATTTTATCGTAGCCCTTATATTAAAAATGCGCAGTAAGCACAACGCATGTTTTGCGATAAATGCACACTAAAACTTTTAATGATTGATTCATTTTCACAAATACGCTATAAATTCGTCTCGGCTGGAGTTTTCTTAGTGTTCTTTGATTAATTTATTAGCAATTTATTGGCAATAGCATATCATTGCTCGAATTTTACTTGTTTTATGTTTATATATATACATTTATGTATGTCGTTGTAGTTGCCGGCGCGTACTGAGTTTGTATGTGCGTGGTAGTCGTTCTTGGATATTTCTGAATAATGAATATTAGCTGCATATTGCATCAGCCTCTAATTGTGTTGTGATTGGTTGGTTGTATTCTGTCGCTTGAGAAGTACCGTTTTAGCGGGGCGACAGCGTTGTGTCGCTGTCGCTGACTGTGGTTCGATGGTAGGCACAGAGAGTAAGAAACTGAAGCTAGTCAGTTATGTTCTGTATTCGAGTGCGATCGAAACTCGCTGCGCTAAGACAATGACAGAAAATAATAACGTTCCGACATCAGAAATGGGGCCATAACGGAATTACAAAATAAAAGTTTAATTGAACTGGTTCGGGCCCTACAGACAACAACATCAAATACAATGCAGAGAAAGTCGGTGCAACTACCCAAATTCAACCCAGACAAGTCGGACGCAAGCGCTTCATCGTGGTGTACCACCTTAGAAATTATTTTAAAAGAAAATGCATTAAAAGGCAGTGCTTTAAGCTCAGCATTAGAGGGGAGTGCATCGCAATGGCTTTCGCTAAAATTACCTGGTCCGAGTTTGAAGAATTGTTCATACAGCGCTTCGACA
The DNA here is from genome assembly GCA_035047625.1 of Drosophila mettleri. Taxonomy (NCBI): domain Eukaryota; kingdom Metazoa; phylum Arthropoda; class Insecta; order Diptera; family Drosophilidae; genus Drosophila; species Drosophila mettleri. The sequence goes on from JAWNPI010000096.1 coordinate 1,605,441, forward strand.
CTGTAGAAATCACTGTAGATCACGGAATTGACGACGAAACAGCGACAAATGGAAATTGAAAAGATTGCTATGTCTGTCACTCTTGCATTGCTAGCAAGCTTTGATAACCGATTGCAGCGCTTAACCTTCACCTCAAATGTTAACACAAGAGACGATTTGCAGACCGAATTAAAAGCGTTCACTTTTAATAAAAGGAAAAGTGGTTTTATGGAAGAACAACCTGAAACTTTTTTTTAAGAGGCAAAAACAAACAAATATAGAGTGTAATTTTTGCGGCAATTGCATTTGCAATTTTTGGACTTGGTATTATTATAATTATAATTATATAATTTTTACTGCTAAGTTTGATAAGCCATCCCCATACTTTACCCATGGCATGGGAAGCCTCTGAGCACCGTTCCATGTGACACGTCTAAGCCACATTCTTTCTTCGCCTCTTCCCGCCTTTTGAAGTAGCCTGTCTTCTTTTTCGGCCCGATTTATGGCATTATAAGCCGTTCCCCTGGGCACAGAAAACATGTCCATAAATTCTTGACAGAATTTGACGATCTCGTGGTTGTAATAGATGAGCTGCAGCATCTTAAAGCTAAATCGCTTTCCAGGCATATTTGGAAATAGTAAAAGTGTGCTTATACTCAAAATTTGGCTACCAAATGCCAAGAAATGTAAAATGACACGTGTGGTTGAATTACATATGAAAATATTCCGAAAAAAACGCGGATAATTCTAAGAACGAGGGCAAAGCAGATGTGCAAAACGAGTTGTGCCAACACATTATTGACACTTTTTATACCCTGATCCCATTGAAAATGGGAAAAAAGGGTATAATGTTTTTGTTAAAAGTATGTAACAGGCAGAAGGAGGCGTGCCACACCCCCAAAAGTATATATATTCTTGATCAGGACGACAAGACAAGTTGATTGAGCCCTGTCCGTTTGTCTGTCCGTCCGTCCGTCCGTCCGTATGTATGAACGCGTCGATCTCAGAACCTATAAGAGCTAGAGCTGAATTTTTTTTGTTAGGCGCGTATATTGCACGCGCATATCGAGTTTGTTTCAGAAAATCGATAACTATTCCTGAATATTTGTTATCGATTTAAAACTATATGAAAAATCAGGTTTGATTTATTATCTTTTTCATCTTAAAAGCTAGCTTTCGCATGTAGCTTTATGTATTATTTTACCAATTTCGGTTTTTGTTACATTTGGATACCGGCCCCAAATTTCCCCCCAATTTTGAAAATTATTTTCAGTTGCAATATATATGGTGTTTGGTCTTTTTAAAAACTACATCAATTATTTATGGTGAAAGTTTCATCAAAATCCGTTGATAAACACAAAAGTTATATTAACAAAATGTTTGGCCAGATCAACAGCGATTGAACTGCAAAGCGCACAGAGACCAGCTGGCGCTTATATATGTTCAGTATGTATACATGTGTACACATACATGCAAATGCCGCTTCTTAGTACCATTGGCACATACTTAAGTCGCGTGATATGGTTGTACATACGAGTTATGGACTATAATAAAAAACTAAGAGCGGGTGGGATTAGGGTATCCCCTAGTCGGGGGCGCCGACTAGAGTTTACTTACTTGTTATCTTTGCATTGGGGTTTCTATCGGACACCGCAAACGTTAATGGCTGGTGGTCTGTGTATATGTTAATATCCCTTGTACCATATAGGTATTGTTTTAATTTTCCCAAAGCCCAAACTATAGCTAATAGTTCCCTCTCGTTGGTGGCATAATGCGATTCACTGTCTTTTAATGACCATGAAATCATTGTTATGAGTCTGTTGTCCTGAGAAAGTACCGCGACAATGCCATGAGCAGAGTCATCCGTTGTTAAATCAAATGGTTTCCTGAAATCTGGGTATCTGAGTATTACATCCTCTGAGGCTAGAACATTCCTTAACTTTTCGAACGCATCTCGTTCTGGAGTACCAAAATCTATAGCTGTTCTCTTTGACATGTGTTTACTGATGGACCCATTCTCTCCTTTTAACAAATTTGTCAAAGGCCTTGCAATTGCTGCGAAGTCTTTAATAAAACATCTGTAATAACTGGCCAGCCCTAGAAATAACCTAAGCTCATACAGAGACTTCGGCTCTGGATATTCTTGTATAGCTTTTACCTTTTCCGGGTCTGTTTTAGCCACCCTAAATATTCTACGCTCGTTTTGAAAAAATTGTTTTTTTCTTTTGAAACCTTAATGTTGGCCCGCATAGGCTCTTTAGAACCCAATCCACGTGTTTTACATGATCTTTTTCATTTTAAGAAAAAAATATCACGTCGTCTACGTAAACGTAACAAAATTTTCCAATCTGTTCTCTTTAGAAGATGCTTCCCGCATTCTTTAATCCGAACGGTAGTCTGCAGAATTCATACTTTCTGTCTCGCGATCTTGCTCTGCCAAGTAAATTTTGTGATAGCCGGACTTTAGATCTAATGTCGTAAAGTATTCGGCTTTATCCAAGTTCGACAATATCAAGGAGATGTTGGGCATTGGATACTTATCTGCGATGGTCTTTTCATTTAGTTTCTTAAGTCAATTACCAGCCGCTTATTTCTGTTTCCTTTTTCGTCGAATCCCTTTTTGTCAACAACCCATGTTGGGTTATGATAGGGCGACCAGAAGGGATTAATGATGCAATTCTGTAGCAGATCTTTAATCTCTTTTTTGACAAAGTCATTGACTCCCATGGGATGCGGATATAATTTTGAATATACTGGCTTATCGTCCCCTGTACGGATCGTAGCCACAACAGATGTATTGAACGGTAACGCCTCGTTAGGGGTCGTGAACGCTTTAGCTCTGTTTAAAATCATGCTCCTAAATTCAGCTTTTACGACTTCCGGTATGACATCATTCAAGTTGTTGAAATTGACGTCGTCACAATAATGCTGCTGTAGCTTTTCAGATACAGATCTATGATTGTACAATTTTCGGTATCTAGGATTGCTCCTAGTTGCCCTCCTATAGCCCCTTGATTCTGTCCAAATGCTGTAGGTTGCCTAAACTTAGTCATGGCAGATCCCGTATCCATTGGTTCTGGTGTTAACCTCTTGTCTTCTTCAGGACTCTGACTACTGCTGCTTAGCTTCTGCCTATTTTGTTTTTTGACAAAATGTGGGTTTCTATCTTGGCCATACTCGGACCATTGTTCTCCCATGTTTATCGTGTGAACGCGCCTGGTACTTGCTACCGTCACCTGCCTGAGCCCTGTTCTCCATGACTTTTGCATACGTGGCTGAAAAAATGTTACGCTCTGTGCTCGGTAAATCTCTGGGCTGGGCCGGGAATACCACTTCTTTCAGTGATTTCTTAAGGCCTGACACGAAGGCATGCAAAGCATCAGCTCTCACTTCTTTGTTGAGCAATTTTACTGTATCTGTTTGATGTGTCATCACGATCTTATTTGCAACTAATGTCAGCTTCCGCTCAACCTCATCGTAGTATTCCATGAGGGTGGAATTATCCTGTCTGAATTTAGTACAGTGTTGTGCGACACTAGTAGCGCTCTCGCTGTGCCTCTGATTTTGTTGCGAATTATAGTTACCGCTTGGTAATGCGCGCTGCTACCCACGAATGGTTGGAAAAGCTCATAGGCATCCGTGGCGGATTGTCTCCATGCCACATAATCATCCTGGGTTCCATTGAACTCGGCTCTGATTTTATAATGTCTAACGTTATATCACACTTGATTTCTGGATTTACGCTAATCCTCTGATATGTTTCGACCTGAGGTGCCTCTATGTGCAATTTTTGAATATCTTGTTTCAGTAAATTGAACTACGCATTGAATTTGACTTCTTGCGCTGCTAATGCCTGACTAACAGCATTCGCTACTAACGCTTGCAATTGGTTCATGTCTATGTTAATTGTCGGTTGAAAGCCTATTTGATCGGATTCCCACTCGTTTCCACCTTCACTTTCACTTTCTATTTATTTTTTTATTTCCCTATACAGTCCAAAACTAGTCATAAGCTTTTGTGGAAAATATCTCTTCAGGGACACTTCACATTAATTTATGGCCGAGCCAGTATATTCGGCAATGGGCATTATCTGAACAGAAATTTAATATATTCTTTCTTTTCGCAGATATAGAAATGATAGACCACGTAGATTATATCTGGCTTAAAAACTCATGATCACTTATACAATTTGTTTTATTTCACTCAACAACTTTGTCTTTAATTTGTGTGTATTTTGCTTGTGTTGATCAAACATTCCACTTACATGTCTCCTGAATCTATGAATTAAGGTTCTTAATCTCCAATTAAGTAGTGGTGTAGCCCGGAGTATTTCTAGAAGATCTCCAGGGCTGCACTTGCTGATGCGGGTGTTCCAGACGTAGAGCTTCCGCAAGGTTTTATGATGATTATGATGGAGGGGTTACTGGCCTCTCATATCATCGGCCTTGCGGCACAGGGATGCAGAATTAATTATTCAAAGTGTTTTACGGCTCGTTGCCGGAGCAGAGTTTATTGAACGAGCTCTTCACTTTCGTTGTACGAACTAAACAGATTATTTCTAAGCTACAAATCTAAAACGGTACAGTCGGTCAGCCGACTCAGCATAAGCGATTGCGCGGACACCAACACACAGACAAGTATCGGGTCGTCGTTGTCGACCGTCGCGGCTAGGTCAGTGAACTAAAGCATCGGCGTCAATAAGTTTGTAGCTTTCGGCAATGCTTGCATCATATATTTATTTGCTTCTTACAGATTAGTCATATGTGTTAACTTATATATATATATGTAAGCGCTGCATTACAAATATTTCGTTGGCTCGATTCTGGATTAAATAATATGTTTATTGCTTGAGTCGACTAAGAATATGGATAATACGACGTTAATCAACTTAATTGTTCATGGTCCCCTATCATTTGTAAAAAGCAATATTGCTAGGCAAAATACCAGACTTCCAGTTGATTTATTTGGCGAACTGAGAAAATATTAAAACATTGATGAGACAGAACATATACAAATAAATGTAAACAAATTGAACACATTTAAAACGGAAATTAAAAAAGCCGTGTAAGCAAGGTAAATAAAAATAGATTTCATCCTGCTGACTTGTGTTGGTTCAAAAACGAAAACAAAAGCACTGAAAAAACAAATAAAACAAGTAACGAAACTCTAGTCGAGACTGCTCGACTAAGAGATACCCTGAATCCATTGGGCTGTAATACCATTCATTAAGAGCTTCATTTATTCATTAATAGTAACCAACCCAAGCACACACACACACACAAACATATGCATGCACGTAATATGCTCGCAGCGCAGTTTTGCGGCTGCAGCAGAGGCTGTGCTATGCAAACTTTATTGTTTAATAACTTTTTTTCTCGACATACGTTCTTAATGAAATTTTCGGGGAATGATTATGACATCCAAATGTACCTATTTGCAAATTTCAAGTCTCTAGTATTTGATATACGTGAGTTATCGTTTTTGTTGAATTGTGGGCGAAAGGGGCGTGGCATCAAAAATCCAAAAATGACAAAATGTGCGGATTCAATATAGCAATCAAACACAACTTAGTGCACGATTCTATCTTTAACGGTGTGCACGCCAGACCTCAAAAACAAAGCGATATTTTCGATAGTTATCGATAAAAAAGAAATGGGACGAGTTATCGAAAAAAAAAAAATAAACTCGTACAGCGTATGGTATTATCGAGCATTTTGCTATTTATTCTCTAGCTTTTGTGGTTGCAGAAATCCAGGTGTTTACACGGACGGACGGACGGACGGACGGACGGACGGACGGACGGACAGGGCTAGTTCAACTCAGCTCATCGAGCTGATCAAGAATATATATACTTTATGGGGTGTGGCACGCCTCCTTCTGCCTGTTACATACATTTGCACAAAAACATTATACCCTGGAATTTCCATTTTCAATGGATTCAGGGTATAAACAAGTAAGAAAACTCTAGTCGGCGTGCCCGACTAGGAGATACTCTAATCCCATCCGCTATTAGTTTTTTAATATAGTCCGTAACTAGTTTGTACAACCATATTACGCAACTTAAATCTATGACAATGCTACTAAGAATGTCGATCAAAGAGGAATTATGTAAACAAATTCGACACAAAGATTATACCAGCACACTTTTGCAAGCTCACAAGAATTGTTCCGTCAGCGACACACAGCGCCTGCGACTGCGACACACAGCGGCGAGCGGCAATTGGAAGTATGTAGCAAAAACAATTCAAACACAATTCGACCCAAACTCAAAGGCAATTGCAATTCTTAGAAAATTTGTTCGCGAGCATTTCAATGTATGTGTGCATATTTATACATAATGAACACGTATCAGCGCCAGCTGGTCTCTGTGCGCTTTGCAGTTCAATCGCTGTTGATGTGGCCAAACATTTTGGTTAATAACTTTTGTGTTTATTAACGGATTTCCATGAAACTTTCACCATATGATTTAAATAATTATTGTTGTTTTTAAAAAGACCAAACGCCCTATACATAATGCAACTGATTTCAAAATTTTTGGGAAATTTGTGGCCGGTATCCAAATGTAACAAAAACCGAAATTGGTTAAAATATACATAAAGCTACATGCGAAATTTTGACTCCAGCGTTTAAGATAGAAAAGATAAAAAATCATAACTGATTTTTCATATGGTTTTAAATCGATAACAAATATTCAGGAATAGTTATCAATTTTCTGAAACAAACTCGATATGCGCGCTGTATAGTTCTTATAGGTTCTGAGATCGACGCGTTCATACATACGGACAGACGGACAGACGGACGGACAGACAGACGGACGGGGCTCAATCAAATTGGCTTCTCGTCCTGATCAAGAATATATATACTTTTGGGGTTGTGGCACGCCTCCTTTTGCCTGTTACATACTTTTAACAAAAACATTATACCCTTTTTTTCCATTTTCAATGGGATCAGGGTATAAAAATAAACTATCTTAGAATTCGACACGATAGATGAACCAAAAAACTTGAGTTCTCGCCACTAATTGACGTCAAACTATCATTAAATGGATGGAATGAATGCAGGGGTATTTATGACCCTGGCCAAATATCACTTTGATAATTTAAGAAATTAGTTGAAAATTAAAGATACCAACATTTGCAATAGTAATAATGAGAAGGATAAAAATAAACCGGAAAGAAGACTCTAGTCGAGACGGCTCGACTAAGAGATGCCCTGAATCCTTTGAGCTCTAATTCCAATCATTAAAAGTTTCATTTATTTATCAATAACCAACAACACATCCATACGCATTGTCACTACGGGGGAAATACTTGTAGCTGCTTGGAGCCTTAAGTCAAACTCAGCTCCAGGACCGGATGGCATCCCAAATCGAGCGATGAAGCTGGCTATCAATTTGTACCCCGGGAAAGTGGATAAAAAAGCCCGAATCATGCTGAATACGCGGGGACCAAAACAGCGACGACAACTTCTCCTGACGGGGCAAAAGCGATTAATTCAATCATCTCAATCAGGCTGAGCTCGTCATAGGCGGAGGACCTGGTTAAACGCAGATTCTCTCTGGTCATGGTTGTTTCCGCAGGTACATGAAGCGATTTTCTCTGACGAGTGTTCCTGGTGCGGAAGAGAGCTAGTGGAAGACGCCAATCACATTATTTTTGAATACTATGGAAACTTAATTTTTTAATTAGTTTTTTGCTAGATATACTCTCTTAATGAAATTTTTAAAGTAAGATAACATTTAAATGTAACTATTTGGAAAATCTCAAGTCTCTAGTATTTGATATACGCGACTTAACATTATTGGTGAATTGTGGGCGAAAATAAAGAGGCATCAAAAATCCCAAAATGGCAAAATATGCGTATTCAATATAACAATCAACACAACTTAGCATTTTGGTTTATATTTCAAGGGTCTAGCTTGGCGTTTGCGAGATCGCTGTAAACATACGGACAGCCAGACGGACGGACGGACAGACAGACGGACGGACTGACAAACGGACAGCGCTAGATCAACTCAGCGTCGAGCTTATCAAGTATTGTATACTTTATGGGGTGTGGCACGCCTTCTTCTGTCTGTTACATACTTTTAACAAAACCATTTTTTATTGAATCAGGGTATACAAAATGGATTTATTAATGCTAACGGCATTAATGCTAAGGCGTGCCACACCTCGAAAAAGACTTCCCCGCAATTTTTAAATTGTTTTTTGCATACCCGATCAATAATCTTTAATTCAGGGAATCGTGAACTATTCTGCACCAGCTTATCCCTAACTGATTATAGTTATCGGCCTAAAACCCCTCCGACTCTTATTTAATTTTGGGACTCATCTCCAAAGAGGCGATCTTATCTCATTACGATGCAACAACGTGAATTTTTAGTTTTGCATACGGAAATTCCATTGAGCCTCCTCATTAACCAAAAGAGACTAGAGTGGTCTGTGGTGACTTCGAACTCTTAAAGCTTCAAATAGCTAATAGCAACGAAACTTTTCGATTGGGAGTATAAGGAAAATATTCTCGCTCTCACACTGTCACACTGACTGAGTTTTTTTGGATATAAATGCAACAGGTTTTTCTTCACTTTCATCAGAAAACTGTACTAAGACGGATCCAATTCCAAAATCACGAGAATTATAATACAAAAAAATAAAATCTCTCGTTGAAGTTTGGATTTTGTGTGATTGGTGAAGTTGTTAAAGCCTACTATAGCTATTTCATAGCTTTTTAGGCTTATGGAATCCAATGAATATCTTTGGCGATGATAGAACATCTGTTATTGGGCAAGCTAAGTCCGAAAAGAGATTGATAAAATAAAATAGATATGAGAGCTAAAATTTTAGGACACAATACACAGACCAAACAGCTTGACCATGAATTGATTTAGTTGTCTTCCCTAGTCTTTCTTATGGGACCTCCAAACGCTTTTTGGGTATTTTATCATGTTCAAAACCAGAAATATGTATTGCGACAACAAAGCCGTTTTTAATTCTGAGACTACAAAAATCTTTGTTAAATAACCAATTTGAGATCGACGTCGTTGAGGCACCGTTGCTGCACAGCATATCAAACGGGCATGTGGAACGCTTCCACAGCACACTCCTAGAGATTGATAGGTGCAACAAATTAGAGACAGCTGACAATTCAAAGCAAAGAGTATAAAAATGCAATTCAAATAATTTAACCCATATTACGATTCTAAGAAAAAGGTAAACAAGCAAAATACAAATTCAATTTTAGGAACTTAGGGAAAGCGCGGGTACGTGTACATGTGGGTATACTGCGTGATACTATCTTCCCGTAGGTGCTCCGGTTATCGAGGCTCCGAAAATATTGACTGTATCAAAAGAGGAGCTCAACAGAGCTTAAAAGTGCACACAGTTTTTTCGTAACCCAGATAGTTCAGAAAATATAGAATTTTCCGATTTTCCTCGCACCTAGTGAGCGTTGATATAAAATTATTTTCACTTACTATATTGCACCTTAACACAAGCTTGGATGCCAAATTTGGGAGCTCTACCTATTAAACGTTAAAAGATACCGTTTTGCTAAGCCCCGAATAACGTAGATATATCCTCCATAGCTTGTTGATCATGGTTTGTCAACGTGAACTTATATTTTAAATTTCAACTCGATAACTCGCGAGTACATATCAAAAGCGCTGAAATGGTTTACGTTCATTCGGAAAGTCGAACAGACTGGACGGACATTGCACAAAACGAATATTCTTTTAGGAAACATTTTATACAAATTTAAGAGATCGACTCGTTCAAGCATACGGAAAGACGGACGGATATACTTTAAGGGGCTTGGCACCTCTCTGCTTAATAAAAATAATATTTTGAATATTATATTCTCCACTGATTTCAGCTATTCTATTATTATTACTTCAATTAGTTTTTCCATTTATCCTATTTAAACATTCAGCAGAATATTATTGGACTTGATTAAGTTCATCATGTATAATACGATCTAAGTTTATACGTGAGCACTTTACAATCAGTATTTTCTCACTGGACCAGAAAATGACGTCATGAATGGATATTGACATCTACAATAAAACAAGTAAGAAAACTCTAGTCGGCGTGCCCGACTAGGAGATACTCTAATCCCACCCGCTCTTAGTTTTTTAATATAGGCCATAACTCGTATGTACAACCATATCACGAGACTTAAATCTATGACAATGCTACTAAGAATGTCGATCAAAGAGGAATTATTGAAGCAAATTCGACACAGAGATTATACCAACACATTTTTGTAAGCCCACAAGAATTGTTCCGTTAATATTATTACTATTATACTATTATTCGCACTGCGACGCACAGTGCCGAGCGGCAATTGAAAGTAGTTAGCAAAAACTTTTGTGTTTATTAACGGATTTTGATGAAACTTTCACCATATTATCTAAATAATTATTGTTGTTTTTAAAAAGACCAAACACCCTAAACATATATGCCATATTTGCAACTGAAAATAACTTTCAAAATTGTGGGGAAATTTGGGGCCGTTATCCAAATGTAACAAAAACCGAAATTGGTAAAAATATACATAAAGCTACATGCGAAATTTAGAGACTATAGCTTTTAAAATAAAAAAGATAAAAAATCATAACTGATTTTTCTAATGGTTTTAAATCGATAACAAATATTCAGGAATAGTTATCGAAACAAACTCGATATGAGCACTGTTTACACGAGCCTAGCAAAAAAATTCTCTAGCTCTTATAGGTTCTGAGATCGACGCTTTTATACATACGGACAGATGGACAGACGTACAGGCAGACCGACGGACAGGGGGTGTGGCACGCCTCCTTCTGCCTGTTACATACTTTTAACAAAAACATTATACCCTGTTTTCCCATTTTTAATGGGATCAGGGTATAAAAACTATCGCTCTGAGTTCATGAGTAATGATTTAATTTGAGCAAGGAAACAAAAGGTTGGTGAATCTTTTGTCTCCTTTCATGATTCTATCGCCAAATTAAACTACAAATTTTTACTGAAAATATGCTAAGAAGAATTGGTAGAGATACTACAAAATAACTTGTTGCCAGAAATGCGACACAAGTTACTCTACCAATATATCAGCTCAGTTTGTTGCTTACGTCTGTTGTTGCTAATGAGCGAAATTCAAACGATTGACCCAAACAATCGACTAGTGTTCCTCGGCTTAGACCTGATGCTCTTCGTCGTCAAATTCTGGAAAAAGAAGATGATACTCTCGGAACTGAGGTTGAAGAAGAAAGAGAGGCAGCAGATTGGAAAATTACCATGATGCAAAAGGCACAATTGTCAGGAAAAGGGACATATCTGTTTAAGGGATAACAGAATTTTTTGCTATGGTTGTGCCACACCACAGGTATATAAACCACAGTGCAAAACTTGCATCCGTAGGTTGTCAGAAAACCAGCAGACGGTAGCATCTCTCAGATCTCGGTTGCCCCCGAACCAGTCAAACCCATAAGGGAAAACCTGAATAAAGACATTTCCAATAAACGGGAGAATGATCTTCGGTTTTTCCTGTACCACGACAAATTGAGCCGATATCTAGAAATAAGAAAAAACATTTTTAACGTGGAAAAAACATATAGAAATAAGCGTAAATTAAATCTAAAAAATTATTATAATAGGATAAAACATAGTCGTAGGCTAGTAGTACTTAATATCATTAATAGCTTATAGGACTTCTAGATACTAGCGCAAATATCAGTTGCATTGGGGCTACGTTAGCAAAGACGGACTTTTCAAAGTATCCCTTAAAAGTCCCTCAAGAGATCGATTGAATGATTGATTTTGGCATTATAGAACCTTCGACCAGCGCGTGGAGTTCACCCATGAGACTTGTTACAAATCTGAACATAGTTCGTTTTTGTTTGGATGCACGCAAACTCGGACTCCAGAAGTCCAAAAAGCTATGGAACAGTTGAAATCGGTTTTAACAACTTCGCAAGTCCTTCAAAATCGCAATTTCACCAAGAAAATTGTTTTGCATTGTGATGCTAGTGGTTTTTCAAATTGGGGTGCTCTTAGTATAACTGAGGAAAATGAAGAAAAACCGGTTGCTTTTATGTCCAAAAAATCAGTCGAGCGCAGCGTAACTATAGTGTTACGGAGCGAGAATGTCTTGCCGTTATCCTCGCTATCGAAAAGTTTTGTTTCTATTTAGCGCTTTAAGAGTTTGAAGTTATTACATACCACTCTAGTCATTTTCGGTTGATAGCTCGATGGATTTTCCGCCTGCAACAATACAAATTCACTATGTCGCATCGGTACGGTAAAGATCATATTGTTCCCGACGCCTTATCGCGCTTACATGAGAATGAGATTTAGATTGGCGTAGAGTCAGACGTGTTTCAGGCCGATAACTATAATAAGCTTAAGGGTAAGCTGACGATTCCCTGATATAAAGATTATTGATCACAAAATTTCATTGGCTCTAACCGTTGAAAAAATTTAACTCAGCTTGTATCCAAGACTTTCTGTTGAAAAATATTTTTTACATTTTTGTTGTACCAGAGACGATTGTGAGCGACAATGGACCGCAGTTTAAAGCAAACGAATTTAACGCTTTTTTAACGCCATGTTTTTATTGCATTATATTCCTCTCAGAGCAATACTGCTGAGCGAGTGATTCGATCCCTGTTAGCGGCCATTCGATCTTACCTCGAAAATGATCAGAACTACTGGGACAAAAATATATCAGGCATTTCATGTGCATTACGATCCGCTCTACATCAATCCATAGGATGCTCACCATATCGAGCTTTATTTGGATTAGATATGGGTACACATGACTCTGATTATAAATTACTAAAGCAATTATCATTGCTAGAAGAATCGTTGGTTCCGTTAAGCAGAGAGGATAACTTATCATTAATTCGAAAAGATATACAGGTCAATATCAAGAAAGCCTATGAACTAAATGTCAAGCAGTGAAATTTGCGTTGTAAGCCAGTTACTTTTAAGGAAAAATCAGTTATGTTTTTTTATCTTTTTTATCTTAAGCGCTAGAGTCTCCAAATTTCGTATGTAGCTTTATGTATATTTTTGCCAATTTCGGTTTTTGTTACATTTAGATACCGGCCCTAAATTTCCCCACAATTTTGAAAATTATTTTCAGTTGCAATATGTATGGTGTTTGGTCTTTTTGAAAACTACATCAATTATTTAAATCATATGGTGAAAGTTTCATCAAAATCCGTTGATAAACACAAAAGTTATATTAACAAAATGTTTGGCCAGATCAACAGCGATTGAACTGCAAAGCGCACAGAGACCAGCTGGCGCTTATACATGTTCATTATGTATACATGTGCACACATACATGCAAATGCTCGCGAACAAATTTTCTTAAAACCGCAATTGCCTTTGAGTTTGGGTCGAATTGTGTTTGAATTGTTTTTGCTACCTACTTCCAATTGCCGCTCGCCGCTGTGTGTCGCAGTCGCTGGCGCTGTGTGTCGCTGTGCGAATATGTTTTCTTTAATAGTAACGGAACAATTCTTGTGAGCTTGCAAAAGTGTGCTGGTATAATCTTTGTGTCGAATTTGTTTGCATAATTCCTCTTTGATCGACATTCTTAGTACCATTGGCATAGATTTAAGTCGCTTGATATGGTTGTACATACGAGTTATGGACTGACTAAATTAAGAAAACTAAGAGCGGGTGGGATTAGGGTATCCCCTAGTCGGGCGCGCCGACTAGAGTTTTCTTACTTGTTTTATTAGCAACTTTTCCATTATTACAATGCAACATTTGCACTCCAATTTTTGAAATGTAGGGTAAAAAAGAAGATGGGTAATTTATATTTTAGAAGATTTGTAAGGTAGACAGATTGTGACTTTCCATCCTAAGAATATCAAGCAATATATAGCTAAACACATTCCCGCTAATATTTCGTCTAACGGTTGTATATTAACCAGGTGGCTTAATGGCTTAATGAACAAACAGTCCGACAACCACGAGACAAGGCCTATCATCGCTAGATAAAAGAATTGTAAGTTTTTACCCGTTTTGCTCCTCGCCCAATCAAAAAAAATAAATAAATAAATAAATAATTGAGTAAAAAAAAAAATATTATAAAAAAAAATAAAAAACTAGTAAGAAAACTCTAATCGGAGATGCCCGACTACGCAATACCCAGATCCCTTCCCAACATAGTTTTTGAATATAACCTATATATATAACTCGTATGTAGAGCCATATCACGCGACTTAAATCTATGATAATGGTACTAAGAATGTCGATCAACGAGGAATTATGCAAACAAATTCGACAAAAAGATTAAACCAACACACCAAAATCGAAAACATATTCACACAGCGACACACAGCGCCGAGCGGCAATTGAAAGTAGGTAGTAAAAACAATTCAAACACAATTCGACCCAAAACTCAAAGGCAATTGCGATTCTTAGAATATTGAGCGCAAGCATTTGCATGTACAGTCTATCAAGAAACAGTTTACAGTTTTTTTTTTTAATATCATTCAGATTATTTAGACACAAATATTATGGCTATTTATTAAAATTAACTAAATTTTTTTAACAGCAATGGTGCCTGTCCAGAGATTTAGGTTTCATGTGATCCAATGGATTTATTATGATCACAAGTTGGGAAAATCTATTGGGGAACTAGTTGAATAGTTGTCTGTGTCAAGGAAAAAAGTTTTAGCGCTATAAGTCGGGCGGAATATAGATGTAAACTCGAAATTAAGGGTATAGATGGGCAAAAATAGTCATTGTTTAGTCATTGAAACAACGACTGCTATAAAATATTAAAATATTAAAATTTGCAAAAAAATTGCAAAATACGCTTTAAACTTCAAGCTAACAACAACAGAAGAATGTAAAGTAAAGAGTTTCTTGACAGCGTAAATCTTGTGTAATATTAGTTTTTGTTGTTTTGTGTTATTCAATTCAAAATTTGTTATTAAACAGATTGCCATCAAAAATTAAGTTAATTTGAATAAATAGCCATTATATTTGTGTCTAAACTCGAAAAATATGAAATTTTCGCTTTGTGTAAACTGTTTCTTGACAGACTGTATATATAGAAACATAAAACAAGTAAAAGTCAAGCAATAATATGCGTATTGCTAATAAATTGCTAATAAATTAATCAAAGAACACTAAGAAAACTCTAGCCGAGACTGTTCGCCAAGATATACCCTGAGACCTGCTAGATGATATACCAATCATTAAAAGTTTTAGTGTGCATTTATCGCAAAACATGCGTTGTGCTTACTGCGCATTTTTATACCCTGAATCCATTGAAAATGGAAATTTCAGGGTATAATGTTTTTGTGCAAATGTATGTAACAGGCAGAAGGAGGCGTGCCACACCCCATAAAGTATATATATTCTTGATCAGCTCGACGAGCTGAGTTGAACTAGCCCTGTCCGTCTGTCCGTCCGTCCGTCCGTCCGTCCGTCCGTGTAAACACCTGGATTTCTGCAACCACAAAAGCTAGAGACTTCAAATAAAAAGCAAAATGCTCGATAATACCATACGCTGTACGAGTTTATTTTTTTTTTTCGATAACTCATCCCATTTCTTTTTTATCGATAACTATCGAAAATATCGCTTTGTTTTTGAGGTCTGGCGTACACACCGTTAAAGATAGAATCATGCACTAAGTTGTGGTTGATAGCTATATTGAATCCGCACATTTTGTAATTTTTGGATTTTTGATGCCACGCCCCTTTCGCCCACAATTCAACAAAATCGATAACTCACGTATATCAAATACTAGAGACTTGAAATTTGGCAAATAGGTACATTTGGATGTCATAATCATTCTCCGAAAATTTCATTAAGAACATAGGTCTAGAAAAAAAGTTATTAAACAATAAAGTTTCCATAGCACAGCCTCTGCTGCAGCCGCAAAACTGTGCATTGAGCATATTACGTGCATGCATATGTTTGTGTGTGTGTGTGTGCATGTGTTGTTTACTATTAATGAATAAATGAAGCTCTTAATGATTGGTATTACAGCTCAATGGATTCAGGGTATCTCTTAGTCGAGCAGTCTCGACTAGAGTTTAGTTACTTGTTAATATAAGGGCTACCATAAAATGTTGCTCTTCTCAGTTGCTGTTGCTGTTTTTCTTAGATTCTTTAAATGCAATTTTGTTTTTACCTAGTTTTTGACCGTTTCACCTATCGGAGCAGAGTGTCACGGTTGCGCCCGACTGCAATGTTCCAACTTTTTCCGATTGATGACAAAGTATAATATTGCAAAATATGCGTATTCATTATACAAATCCCTTGCAGCTCAATTAAATAAATTGACATTAGCTATTGATAAAATGATACGAGCTCACACTGCGGTCTATAGGAGTATTCTGTATACTTGTAGTGTCTATTTTTTATACCCTGATCCCATTGAAAATGGGAAAACAGAGTATGATGGTTTTCTTAAAAGTATGTAACAGGCAGAAGGAGGCGTGCCACACCCTATCAGGTGATCAGAACGACAAGACTAAAATAAAATGTTACTATTATTTAAGTGCTATTGTGTAGTTAAAAAATTATTTTATCAATCTCCATTACAAAATTTTTGTTTTATTTTTAATTTGACGAATTTATAGCGTATTTGTGAAAATGAATCAGGGTGACTTTAGTTGCACACTGAACAAACAAACCGACATATATATAGTATACTAGCAGTAGAAATGATTAATGGAAATATATTAAGAAATCTAGCGAAAACTAGAAATGTTTTGAGCAGAAAGCTTTAGAGTATTAAGTTAGGAGAAGATGAATCAGACCTGGAGGAATCTATAAGCCCCATAACAGACCAAGAAAAGCTTGTCAGTAAAAGTGAAATATTAAATAAAAATGAATTAACCCCCAAAAAAAGTAGTATAAGAAGAATATATAGAGTAATGATCACCATCACTATCAATTTCATGTATGTCAAAAGCTGAAATAAAAAGAAAATTAAAAATTCGCCCATATAAAAAATCTATTTAAATGATGATGATGACCATGAATTCGCTGAAAAATCTGAACTAGCCCTGTCCGTCCGTCCGTGTAAACACGTGGATTTCGTAAGCCACAAAAGCCAGAGACTTCAAATAAAAAGCAAAATGCTCGATAATACCATACGCTGTACGAGTTTATTTTTTTTTTCGATACCTCTTCTTATTTCCTTATAATCGATAACTATCGAAAATATCGCTTTGTCTTTGAGGCCTGTCGTGCACGCCGTTAAATGTAGAATCATGCACTAAGTTGTGATTGCTATATTGAATCCGCACGTTTTGTCATTTTTGTATTTTTTATGCCACGCCCCTTACGCCCACAATTCAACAAATATGACAACTCACGTATATCAAATACTAGAGACTTCAAATTTGGCAAATAGGTACATTTAATCATTTCCCAAAAATTTCATTAAGATCATAAGTCTAAAAAAAAAGTTATTAAACAATAAAATTTCCATAGCCTCTTCTGCAGCCGAATAACAGCGCATGCATATGTTTGTGTGTGTGTATGTGTTGTTTACTTTAAATGAATAAATGAAATTCCTAATGAACGGTATTACAGCTCAATGGATTCAGGGTATCTCTTAGTCAAGCAGACTTGACTAGAGTTTTGTTACTTGTTTTATTTGATTCAGTTCTTTTGTTTTCGTTTTTGAACCAACACATTGCTTCTTACAAATGATGGTAGACCATAAAGAAATAGGTTGATTAACGTTCTATTATCCATATTCTTATTCGACTCCAGCAATTGACGTTATTTTTTAATGCGTACTCCAGAATCGAGCCAACGATATATCTTTAACGCAGCGCTTACATATATATATATATATATATATATATATATATATATAAACATAAACAAAGACTGTCTGTATATAAATTCAAAACCACTTACACAGCATATACAAATTTACAAACCCAGAACCACATACTGTAAACATATAAAATATATAAAAATCTAAAGCCACACACTGTAAAGCCAGTCTTAAGCTGATCATCGAATAAACCACAACAAAATCAATTTTGTCTTCGTGTTTTATTTAAATAATTTTCAGAGTTGTCTTTAGCCGAAGGCGCGACATTTGTTCGACTCAAAGTAGTGAAACATCTCACTGGCGCAGCCGGTAGGATAACGCGAAGTACAAAGGTACCGTTATCCGTTAAGCAACCACGCTAAGGCAACCCACGCGGTGACAATTATCACGTCAAGTTTACTTTTGAACTTCGGCTATCAATCCCAAATATATATATATATATATATATATTATATATATATATATATATATTATATATATATATATATATATATATATATATATATATATATATGCAATTTATGATGTATGAATCTTAGACAATGTATGTATTCAATGTATTTGCGTTGTATAAACATTTCATATTTAAGTTTACTTAACTAAAGATCAAATAATAGGGCTATTTCAAATTGATGTAGTCATAAATTCTTTATTTTATACATTTTTGACAATTATTTTAGTATTTTTCTATTTATCAAAATATATCGACCGCAGCAATGTAAAGTAGCTCATTGATGTACTTAGTATCTGAAAGTATTTGTTTCTGGTAATAGAATTTCAGCATTATTAATAACATATTTACCGCAGTAAAACTTTGAAGAGATAATGTTGAAAACTTAAAAGCCGTTATCCTTACAGGTCGCTGACTACAAAGTATCATAAACTTCAAATTCTTTAAAAACTTGTCGTTGAACAAATTTTCTTCCCATCTACAATTATATAAATGCCAAGCCGTGATTGTAGACTGCAAACAATAAAATAAATTAATTGATAAATAATAAATAAATCAATTGTGAACTGCTTATACAATATTTTCTGCGGAGCATTATGCACGATTGACTTTTTTATACCCTCAATCCATTTAAAATGGGATTTTCAGGGTATAATGTTTTTGTGCGAGTGTATGTAACAGGCAGTAGGACGCGTGCCACACCCCACAAAGTATATATATTCTTGATTAGCTCGACGAGCTGAGTTGAACTAGCCCTGTCCGTCTGTCCGTCCGTCCGTCCGTCCGTCCGTCCGTGTAAACACGTGGATTTCGTAAGCCACAAAAGGTAGAGACTTCAAATATAAAACAAAATGCTCGATAATACCATACGCTGTACGAGTTTATTTTCTTTCTTTCGATAACTCGTTCCATTTCCTTATTATCGATAACTATCGAAAATATCGCTTTGTTTTTGAGGCCTGGCGTGCACACCGTTAAAGATAGAATGGTGCACCAAAATGTGGTTGATTGCTATATTGAATCCGTACATTTTGTCATTTTTGGATTTTTGATTCCACGCCCCTTTCGCCCACAATTCAACAAAAATTACAACTCGCGCATATAAAATACTAGAGACTTGAAATTTGGCAAATAGGTACATTTACATGCTATAATCATTCTCCAAAAATGTCATTGAGAACATACGTCGAGAAAAAAAGTTATTAAACAATAAAGTTTCCATAGTACAGCCTCTTCTGCAGCCGCATAACAGCGCAGTAAGCATATGACGTGCATGCATATGTTTGTGTGCGTGCATGTGTTGTTTACTATTAATGAATAAATGAAACTTTTAATGATTGGTATTACAGCTCAATGGATTCAGGGTATCTCTTAGTCGAGCAGTCTCGACTAGAGTTTTGTTACTTGATATACCCTGACTTGAAATTTGGCAAATAGGTACAGTTGAATGTCATCATGTTTGTATTCAACACTATTTTGATAAAGAATAAATGATACACACTCCGGCATAAAGTCGTAAAAATCATTGTTTTTAATGCCACGTTACTAGCTACAAGGCCGGTGTATTAATAAGGAGCGAGGTCAACCTCCCAAGGATACACAGCACCTTCTAAGAAGAACCGCCCATTCGAGAAGCATCTTTAAATAGGATAATTGGCGCCCATCGCTGTAAAAAACCTACATCCCTAAATATAATTATTGATAAAGGAAACTCAAAATTTTGTTCTCACGATACGCTTGCAAAGTTTAATATAAACAATACATTTTTTGAGCACAGCGATTTGGAGTCTTATTGAGACATCGAAAATTAAAGTCTTACAGTCCGTAAGCATTGCCCACATAAGCTTGTTTGCAAAAAATAAGCAAACTCTAGTCGAGTCGGCTCAACTACGAAATACCCTTAATCGATTGAGCTGATATACCAATCATTATATTATTCATTAATAGCAAGCAACACATGCACATGTACACACACACACATACGCACGCATTCATATGCACAAGCTCTGCTTACTTCGCAGATAACAAATATATGATTATTATTCTGGCTTCCACATGCAACATCATCGTATATCATTATGGAGTTATACTTCGCTTTATTGGATGTTATGACGAGTTCAATTTCTAAAAAAGCCATTGGCGATGGAAGTAATTTGTCCCTTTTTTGCATTCATAGTGTCCACGGTCTTCCTAAGCTTCAAACTGCGCCATTATAAGTTCCAAAGTTATGTGGGTTCTGTATTTATATAATTTTTTTAATTTTTTACAAAAAGTTACAAATTTGTTTATTATTCGGGCGTCCCGAAAATATTCTGAAATATAGTCTCCCCTTACAAACAGCTTATAATGCTGCCTGCTGTATTCAGCTTCGTGTGAATGGTATTCGCGTTGAATGTTCCCATGACCCACATACCTACATTTTTTGAGCTTATTCATGACGGACTGTGCAGTTTTTCCACTTGTCAAAAAACTCAAATCCATATTTAACGCTACAATTCACAAATCTCTTGGAAAATCTACGCTCCCATCTCCAATCTACTTTTCGAATCAAGGATACCTCCAATAGAACCGATTTCGTAAGAAAACTACTCGAGACGCATCGACTAAGAGATACCCCGAATTCTTTCGATCTGATTAGTGATTGGAATCATTAAAAATTTCTTTTATGCGTATATTCACATGCGTACGCACGGTTATGCACGTTTACGCAGCGGCAGCGCAGGAGCTGCAGCATAGCCGTATTGCGGATACGTCAGTGTATAATACGTTTTTTTGAAAAATGAAATGAAATGAATAAAATCTTTAGCACAGGATTATACCAACTATATGTGCCAAATCTCAAATCTAGTATTTGATATACGTGATATAATTATCTACTGTCTATGGACAGTATTGATAAATAGGATTTTAAAGAGCACTACAACTGTGCGTGGCTCTGATGAGTCTGTCAGATGTTCTCTAATGACATGACAAGATGCACATTTAGGGAAACTTAAGAAAGTAGTCAAAGGTATGAGTTACTTCTCAAAACTGTATCAAAATTGATAACCGAAAAAAAAACAACACAACGGTAAGTGAAAACAAATAATAAAGATATTAATTCATTTTTGAATACTTACGTGTTGGATTAATGTATCTCCATTAGCGCAAAGGATGTACAATTGCGATATTGCCGATGATATATACACAATAAACTTAATGTAGTCACCAATGAACAAATATTCGCTCTGCTGTATTATTAAAATTTAATGATTGCAAAATAGGAAGAAAATTAAAACTTACTGTAATAAGTTGAAATCCAACCATACAGATTAAAACAGCGGAAATCATCAAATTCACTAAAAGAATCGGATTAAAAAAGTCTTCCAAACGTTTAGCAAATCTAAAATTTAAACAAATACTTTGCAATTTTATTTCGATGAAAAAAATTAATTAGATTCAGTAGTTGTATGTACTCTGAATCCATTAAATGTGAAGTTCAGCAGGGTAAGATGGTTTTGTGAAAACGTAAGTAACACACAAAAGTTCACAATTCACGTATATCAAATACTAAAGACTTGAGGCAATTAGGTACATATCATTATACCCTGTATCCATTGAAAATTAAATTTCAGAGTATAAAGTATATATATTCTTGATCAGCTCTAAGAGCTGAGTTGAACTAGCCCTGTCCGTTTACCTGTCGATTTCGTAAACCACAAAAGCTAGAGATTTGAAACAAAAAGCAAAATGCTTGATAATGAAACTTTCACCATATGATTTAAATAATTGATGTAGTTTTTAAAAAGACCAAACACCATTTATATTGCAACTGAAAATAATTTTCAAAAATGTGGGGGTCGGTCCAAATGTAACAAAAACCGAAATTGGTAAAAATACACATAAAGCTACATGCGAAATTTGGAGTCTCTAGCTCTTAAGATAAAAAAGATAAAAAATCATAACTGATTTTTCATATGGTTTTAAATCGATAATAAATATTCACGAATAGTTATCGATTTTCTGAAACAAACTCGATATGCGCGTCCAATATACGCGCCCAACAAAAAAAAATTCAAGTCTCTAGCTCGTATAGGTTCTGAGACCGACGCGTTCATACATACGGACGGACGGACGGACGGACAGACAGACGGACAAGGCTCAATCAACTTGTCTTGTCGTCCTGATCAAGAATATATATACTTTTGGGGGTGTGGCACGCCTCCTTCTGCCTGTTACATACTTTTAACAAAAACATTATACCCTGTTTTCCCATTTTCAATGGGATCAGGGTATAATTAGTGCGCGTTATTGATATAATTAATCACTAATGATTGGAGCGCCGACACGCTATAAGTACCCCACTGAGCCTATACTGACGGAGAGACCTAAGATGACATTGTCTCTCCGCTGTTCCCCTTCCTGCCTTGACAATACTTGGAAATTTGGTGTATTGTCTTTTGGTTTATATTTCAAATATTTTCACCACATCTTACAATCAACAAACAAACTTACAAACTAACAATTACTTCATTATTACTCTTTTTGTTCCTTTAAGCATTAAGTATTTTTAGCTAAGCCAGTTTTACATACGTTTTATTGTAGCCCCGCTCCCGTCCAACTTTTGTCGCACTACGGAGCAAAATACTGAGCCATCCAGTGCAGTAGCCAAAATCATCCAACCTAGCCAAAAAATTGCTGTTTGGGTTGATTAAATGACTTTTATTATACCTACACTATTCACCTGAATATTTGCTTTACCAGTGACACGAAAATTACCGTGGAGCCGAAATCCAGCCAATATTGCTGTTGTGGTGTTATAACAACTAAATTTAACATTTGAATTAATTATTATTTATTTATTTTCTTCTATTCACCTTTTTGCGCTGGTCACCACATTGCGCTATATGCACTTCTCAAAGTTTTATAAAACACTCGTCCGCCCTGGGTGACTGTCTTTCGCTAATTGTGCTCAAGTTCTGGCGACAATTCGTTCTCCACAAGGTCAAGCCGAACTTTTGCCAAAAACTGTACCATCGCACGATTGTGCGTAAACAAAAAAAAAATTAAGGTCTGTTTTTTCCCATTGATCCCATTGAAAATGGGAAAACAGGGTATAATGGTTTTGTTAAAAGTATGTAACAGGCAGAAGGGGGCGTGCCACACCCCATAAAGTATATATATTCTTGATCAGGACGACAAGACTAAAATAAAATGTTACTATTATTTAAGTGCTATTGTGTAGTTAAAAAATTATTTTATCAATCTCCATTACAAAATTTTTGTTTTATTTTTAATTTGACGAATTTATAGCGTATTTGTGAAAATGAATCAGGGTGACTTTAGTTGCACACTGAACAAACAAACCGACATATATATAGTATACTAGCAGTAGAAATGATTAATGCAAATATATTAAGAAATCTAGCGAAAACTAGAAATGTTTTGAGCAGAAAGCTTTAGAGTATTAAGTTAGGAGAAGATGAATCAGACCTACAGGTGGAGGAATCTATAAGCCCCATAACAGACCAAGAAAAGCTTGTCAGTAAAAGTGAAATATTAAATAAGAATGAATTAACCCCCAAAAAAAGTAGTTTAAAAATAATATATAAAGTAATGATCACCATCACTATCAATTTCATGTATGTCGAAAGCTGAAATAAAAAGAAAATTAAAAATTCGCCCATATAAAAAATCTATTTAAATGATGATGACCATGAATTCGATGAAAAATCCTCCAGTGAAAATCACAAATACTCAATTCAAGTGAATTAGCTTGAAGAAAGATGGTTGAAAAGGTACACAGATAATAATGGTGATTTGTGGCTAGGGAACTCTAAAGTCAACATTTCAAATAGTAAATTTATATTGAGGAGACTGGTAAAAACCTCTTCCAGGCCTGAAAAACGAATACAAATATTAAAACAACTTACAGACAGACGGACTGACAGACGAAGAGGGCTAGATCGACTCAGCTCGTTGAGCTGATCAAGAATATGTATACTTTATTGGGTGTGGCACCCCTCCTTCTGCCTGTTACCCACATTTTCACAAAACCATTATACCCTGATTTTCCATTTTCAATGGATTCAAGGTATACAAATATTTGAAATTCCGAATCAATATAAAGACTAGGCTTTGAGTGGATAGACAGTCAAGTGAGTTGAAGAATACATATTGTAAAGATCTGTAATATGCACTAATAATGAGTAAACGAATTACTTAACTCTATAAAGATTTGATGTTTCATACGGATGAAAAAATTATCATGTGGATAAAAGCATATGCCTAGATAGACTGATTAGTCATCCTTGGAATATATGTAACGATTTTTTGCTTGCTTATTATATAATTTGAGGCTTACTGTCGTATTGACAATGGACGTTATATTATCTTATCTATATCATCTTTTTCTATTATTATAATATATTATTCAAAAACAAACTAAAGTAACATATTAGCAGACAAAGTAGGCACCCTTCAAATCAAAAGTCGAAGGACTCTCTGCGTCATGGTTTTTAAATTTTTAAATTTTCACAGCATTCTAAATAATTTATTTTATATAAATTTCATTAAAAATATGGATTCTTACCTGATTAATTTATTGTGGTGTCGTGCAATACTTGCTAGTTCGTGTAACAATGTTGTTGCTAGTTCTTCAGAATGAGTTTCGATAAGCCATTTTTTTTTACCCGTTTCCACTAAATCATCTATGCGACTATGCAATAAACGAAATTGTCCGCATGTGTATGTTATAAAAAATCCAAATAGGGAATCCTCAGCGAACAGTGTAGTCACAACACAAATTCCAGCATACGCCGTGAACATGTATGTTAATGTATAACGCATCCAACTGTTATATGGATTGTACGGAAATAGCATTTTATAGGGAAATGGCTTTATTGATACATCAGTCCCCAAGATATAAAATAATTCCACTAGTGGTAGTATGCAGTACATGAGTATGAGGCAGGAAAGTAAAATCGTCATAACTTGAAAAGTAATCATCCGTTTGCGACATTCGTTGGAGACCTTGCTCTCGCTACTGTTATATACAAAATAAATTTAATTTAATTAAGATTTTATAGAATATATAAATAGAAATTTTATTATATATTAAACAATTTATAGTCGATAATCTATAAAAAAGTTCAACAATAAATTAGTGATAAAATTTTAAGTTTCAAACTAAAAACTTATATAATTTCCTTATAATCGATAAGAATCGATATTTATGACTTCATTAGGAGCGATTTTATATTCTTTATATTTTATATTTATTTGTAGTATCTGCTAGCTATCACACATAGAAACTCTGTACCAAATTACAGTCCCAATGAGGAATTACTTAAAAACTATATATCACATCTACCATGGAAGAACCCAAACATTATATCAAACAAGACTAGTCGAGAAGGCTCGACTAAGAGCTTATTTTATTCACCAATAGCAAACAAGTAAGAAGACTCTAGTCGGCGCGCCCGACTAGGGGATACCCTAATCCCACCCGCCCTTAGTTTTCTAATATAGTCCATAACTCGCATGTACAACCATATCACGCGACTTAAATCTATGCCAATGGTACTAAGAATGTAGATCAAAGAGGAATTATGCAAACAAATGCGACACAATGATTATACCAGCTCACTTTTGCAAGCTCACAAGAATCGTTCCGTTACTATTAAAGCAGAAGAATCGAAAACATATTCGCACAGCGACACACAGCGCCTGCGACTGCGACACACAGCGGCGAGCGGCAATTGGAAGTAGGTAGCAAAAACAATTCGAACACAATTCGACCCAAACTCAAAGGCAATTGCGGTTCTTAGAAAATTTGTTCGCATGCATTTGCATGTATGTATGCACATGTATACATAATGAACACGTATAAGCGCCAGCTGGTCTCTGTGCGCTTTGCAGTTCAATCGCTGTTGATCTGGCCAAACATTTTGTTTAATAACTTTTGTGTTTATCAACGGATTTTGATGAAACTTTCACCATATGATTTAAATAATTGATTTAGTTTTCAAAAAGACCAAACACCATATATATTGCAACTGAAAATAATTTTCAAAATTGTGGGGAAATTTGGGACCGGTATCCAAATGTAACAAAAACCGAAATTGGTAAAAATATACATAAAGCTACATGCGAAATTTGGAGACTCTAGCTCTTAAGATGAAAAAGGTAAAAAATCATAACTGATTTTTCATATGGTTTTAAATCGATAACAAATATACAGGAATAGTTATCGATTTTCTGAAACAAACTCGATATGCGCGTCCAATATACGCGCCTAACAAAAAATTCAAGTCTCTAGCTCTTATAGGTTCTGAGATCGACGCGTTCATACATACGGACGGACGGACGGACAGGGCTCAATCAACTTGTCTTGTCGTCCTGATCAAGAATATATATACTTTTGGGGGTGTGGCACGCCTCCTTCTGCCTGTTACATACTTTTAACAAAAACATTATACCCTGTTTTCCCATTTTCAATGGGATCAGGGTATAAAAATGTCAGAAAAGAAAAGCTACATCAAGATTGTGATAAAAGAAATATTATATTAAATGAAAATAACCTCATACAATTTGGAAATTGTAAAATAAAAATTCTAAAAGAAACATTTTGCAATAAAAATTGAATGTTATGAAAAATTTTTTATCCCACAGAATTATTAAATCAGAATTACAAAAACATTATTAATTTCGATCATTTAACAATAAAAAACTTTGAAAAATTAAAAGAAATCTCAGAATTGAAATATGAAAAACAAGTAACAAATAGCATTATGTTAATATTTTTAATAATTTTTGTATGTTTTATTATTTATATATACTTAAGATGCGAAAGGCAAAATATTACTATTAATTTGAAAAGAATTCAGGAGAATTCATACTCTAAGAGGGGAGGAGTTATGCCATCAGCATCACTTCCTAAAGTGTTAGCTGATAACATACCAGCAGTGGCACTTCCAATAGCAATAGTTGATACAAAGGAATTGCAATTTTCCTTAATGTAACCAAGACCAGAAGTGTCATAAAAATTGGACACACTTCTGTAAATATAAATAAGCATCGCAACCCAGCTGCATAAGATAAACACATTTTAACCCAGCACACTCAATATTGTAAACATAAACAAATATCACCAATATGGTATAAGATCCCCCTTAGAATTGAGTAAGAACAGTTTGTATTATTAACCTCGAATAAAGCACATGTATTGAACTGTATAAACAGAATACATAATTCGCGCACACCGCTCAAGAAAGAACTGTGCACTGAGTTGTGGTGTATTTCTTCCTCCACTCTCTTCGACAACAATTCACAAAAAATGACAACTCGCGTATATCAAATGCTAGAAACTTTAGATTTGGCAAGTTTAATTACAAACGTATGTCTAGATAAAAACTTATTAAACAATAACGTTTCTACAATTGTGTGTGTATGCATGTTTTCTATTAATGAATGAATGAAGCTTTAAATGTTTGCTATTACAACTTAAAGGATTCAGATTAGGAAAAGAAATGAGTATGATGAATAGAAATTCGATAACTCATCTCATTTCAATACTAATCGAAAATTTGGGTTTTTATTTGTCTCCTATCAACATTCAAGATAGAAATAAATCAACAAAAAAGTTACACGGGAATGGAGCTTCAATAGGTGCGAAATGGTTTTTATTCATATGTAGAATCGGACACACATTAACTATGTATGCACAAGAGAAACTTATAATGATATGTATACTTATAAGCATGAATGATTCAGGGAGGATTCAGTTTTTTTATTTTTTTGACGTAACCTATTTTATTGAATAAAAGGAACATTTTGTTATTTTAATAATTTTACTCACTCTGGTATCCATATATCCACCACAAATTGTTCAATCAATTTGCGAAACTGTGACTGATGAAGACGTAAATGTATTAGACGAACAAAGTTAAGGGCCCCCATCAGAGTAGTGCAGCAATTTTCCGTTATCATTATTATATCTCCGAAATTATTAAATAAAAATGATGTTTGGAAGGAGATGGTAATGCCAACCGATAAGATAACATACCACGCCCAAACATTGTAGCTTAATGCAAGGAGGTGATTTCGTGGCTTATGATTTATCAAAGCGGGTTCCAAAGGCCAAGAGCCATTTAATTTTAGCCAAATGCACTGATATGGCATGCGAAAGCTCCGAAGTTTTTTATGCGGTTGAGGATTGAACATCATTATTTGACTGATTTCAAATTTAGTTTCAGCGGCAGTGTTTCCACATTACTTACCCCATATAAAAATAATATGAATTATAAATGATATCATCAATAATCTCTTTGATGCTAAAAACAGGTAAACACACATCTTATTAACCAGAAAGCAGACTAGTCAAGCCGTCGATATACCATGAATGCTTTGGGCTAATTACCAATCATTAAAAGAAATCTTTTATTCATGTATAACAATCAAAACACGCATACACTAAACGCATATGCACGCGCTCTGCTAACTGCGTAGTTTACGCAGCAGCAGCGTGGCTGCAATATAGGCTGTACTATGGAAATGGGACTTATGACAAAATATACGCATTAATTACAGCTATCTATTAAAACTTTGTGCAATATATTGTCCTGAGTAATGTGAGTTCTAGGAATGAAAAAAAAAAAACCTATTATCAATTGTTTTCGATAATAAGGAAATGAGACAGGTTATCCAAAAATAAAGATAAACATGTATAGAGTATGGTATTCATGAGCATTCTGTTTTTATACCCTGATCCCATTGAAAATGGAAAAAAGTGTATAACGGTTGTGTTGTATGTATGTAAAAGGCAGAAGAAGGCGAGCTACACCCCATAAAGTATATGTATTCTTGATCAGTACGACAAGACAAGTTGATTGAGCCCTGTCCTTCTGTCCGTCCGTCCGTCCGTCCGTGTGATGGCGTCAATCTCAGAACCTATAAGAGCTAAAGACTTTTTTTAGGCTCGTGTATACGGCGCCCTTATTGAGTTTATTTCAGCAAAATGATAATTATTCCTGAATAGTTGTTATTGTTTAAAACCATATTAAAAATCAGATAAGATTTTTATCCTTTTCATCTTTTTCAGCTGGAATCAACAAATTTCGCATGTAGCTTTATGCATTTTTACCAATTTCGATTTTTGTTATATTTGGATACCAGCCCCACATTCCTCCGAAATTTTAAAAATTCATTTTCAGTTGCAAATATTTCATATATGTAAAGGGTTATGGTTAAGATAAAAAAAAATAATAATAAAAATATCAAGTAAGAAAACTTTAGTCGAGGTGCCTGACTAGGGAATACCCTAATTATAATACTAATTAAAAATACAGAAAAATACAAAAAAAATGTCCGTCCGTCCGTCCGTCCGTATGTATGAACGCGTCGATCTCAGAACCTATAAGAGCTAGAGACTGAATTTTTTTTTGTTAGGCGCGTATATAGGACGCGCATATCGAGTTTGTTTCAGAAAATCGATAACTATTCCTGAATATTTGTTATCGATTTAAAACCATATGAAAAATCAGTTATGATTTTTTATCTTTTTTATCTTAAGACTCAAAATTTCGCATGTAGCTTTATGTATATTTTTACCAATTTCGGTTTTTTTTACATTTAGATACCGACCCCAAATTTCCCCACAATTTTAAAAATTATTTTCAGTTGCAATATGTATGGTGTTTGGTCTTTTTGAAAACTACATCAATTATTTAAATCATATGGTGAAAGTTTCATCAAAATCCGTTGATAAACACAAAAGTTATATTAACAAAATGTTTGGCCAGATCAACAGCGATTGAACTGCAAAGCGCACAGAGACCAGCTGGCGCTTATACATGTTCATTATGTATATATGTGCACACACACATGCAAATGCTCGCGAACAAAATTTTCTAAGAACCGCAATTGCCTTTGAGTTTGGGTCGAATTGTGTTCGAATTGTTTTTGCTACCTACTTCCAATTGCCGCTCGCCGCTGTGTGTCACAGTCGCAGGCGCTGTGTGTCGCTTTGCGAATATGTTTTCGATTCTTCTTCTTTAATAGTAACGGAACGATTCTTGTGAGCTGTGTGGCGCTGTGTGTCGCAGTGCGAATATGTTTTCGATTCTTCTTCTTTAATAGTAACGGAACGATTCTTGTGAGCTTGCAAAAGTGAGCTGGTATAATCTTTGTGTCGAATTTGCTTCAATAATTCCTCTTTGATCGACATTCTTAGTACCATTGGCATAGATTTAAGTCGCGTGATATGGATGTACATGCGAGTTATGGACTGACTAAATTAAGAAAACTAAGAGCGGGTGGGATTAGGGTATCTCCTAGTCGGGTGCGCCGACTATAGTTTTCTTACTTATTTTTGTTAGAATTGTTAATTTCCTGCTTTAACGGTCTTTAAATGTTAGTTGGATGAATGTTTTTTAACTCTGCATATCTAAAACAAGTAACAAAACTCTAGTCGAGACTGCTCGACTAAGAGATACCCTGAATCCATTGAGCTGTAATACTAATCATTAATAGTTTAATTTATTCATTAATAGTAAACAACACATGCACGCACACAAACATATGCATGCACGTCATATGCTTACTGCGCTGTTATGCGGCTGCAGAAGAGGCTGTACTATGGAAACTTTATTGTTTAATAACTTTTTTTCTCGACGTATGTTCTCAATGACATTTTTGGAGAATGATTATAGCATGTAAATGTACCTATTTTTAAAATTTCAAGTCTCTAGTATTTTATATGCGCGAGTTGTAATTTTTGTTGAATTGTGGGCGAAAGGGGCGTGGCATAACAAATCCAAAATTGACAAAATGTGCGGAATCAATATAGCAATCAACCACAACTTAGTGCACGATTCTATCTTTGACGGTGTGCACGCTAAACCTCAAAAATAAAGCGATATTTTCGATAGTTATTGATTATAAGAAAATGGGATGAGTTAACGAAAAAAAAATAAATAAATAAACTCGTACAGCGTATGGTATTATCGAGCATTTTGCTTTTTATTTGAAGTCTCTAGTTTCTGTGGTTTACGAAATCCACATGTTTACACGGACGGACAGACGGAAAGGGATAGTTCAACTCAGCTCTTCGAGCTGATCAAGAATATATATACTTTATGGGGTATGATACGCCTCCTTCTGCCTGTTACATACATTTACATAAAAATATTATACCCTGAAATTTCCATTTCCATATATATATATTCTTGATCAGCTCGATGAGCTGAGTTGAACTAGCCCTGTCCGTCTGTCCGTCCGTCCGTCCGTGTAAACACCTGGATTTCTGCAACCACAAAAGCTAGAGACTTCAAATAAAAAGCAAAATGCTCGATAATACCATACGCTGTACGAGTTTATTTTTTTTTTTTCGATAACTCGTCCCATTTCTTTTTTATCGATAACTATTGAAAATATCGCTTTGTTTTTGAGGTCTGGCGTGCACACCGTTAAAGATAGAATCGTGCACTAAGTTGTGTTTGATTGCTATATTGAATCCGCACATTTTGTCATTTTTGGATTTTTGATGCCACGCCCCTTTCGCCCACAATTCAACAAAAACGATAACTCACGTATATCAAATACTAGAGACTTGAAATTTGGCAAATAGGTACATTTGGATGTCATAATCATTCCCCGAAAATTTCATTAAGAACATAGGTCGAGAAAATAAGTTATTAAACAATAAAGTTTCCATAGTACAGCCTCTTCTGCAGCCGCAATACTGCGCTGCGAGCATATTACGTGCATGCATATGTTTGTGTGTGTGTGTGTGCATGTGTTGGTTACTATTAATGAATAAATGAAACCTTTAATGATTGGTATTACAGCTCAATGGATTCAGGGTATCTCTTAGTCGAGCAGTCTCGACTAGAGTTTAGTTACTTGTTTTTAATTGGACCTTTCTGTCTTTGTTTATTGTATTCTTCTCCTGTATTATTTATTTTCTTAATAATCATTTTCTCACTTAATTTGCATCTTCTGTATATTTAACATAATTTGGTGTACACTTTTTTTTTCTGTTGAATGATAACGTTTATTGTAAGCTATTATTGTTAATTCAATTTTAGATTCAATGGATAGTTCATTATTATCTATTCCTGTTATTATTTCAGTGTTATCTTTCAATATCAGTGTTTCCTGTATATGAATTGGGCTTTGTAGAATGTATTGAAATATATTCATTGTTTAAAGACTGTATTATATGTTCTGATCTAAACTCATTATCCATTATTATTTTTTGTGGATTATTAAATTTTGCAAAATGTTCTTTCATAAATTGCATCTTTCTTCGCCAATTTCTATCCGTAATATTATAAGCAACTGCAAATTTTGTAAGTTTATCTATGATTGTAAAAAAAGATTTGTGTTTTATGTGCAATATATCTAAATGTATAATTTGGTTTTTATTTTCTGGTGTTTCTGTAAATTGAAAGTTTGGTTTTATCGGTTTTCTATCATACTTATTTTTTTTTTTTGCATTTTGCTATTATTAATTGAATATGGTTAATTAATTTTGGAAAATATATTTTGTCTTTCAGTGAATTGAATTATACCTTTGTGTAATGAATCTTTTGAATGGTAAATTGAAATTTGTTTATGTAATTCTTCCTCTGTTGTAATTTTTAGTGCTATTTTTTTATATTTGAAAAATTTTATATTTTTAGAGTGAGAAAAATGTTGATTAATATACATTTATTTTATGAAATTCTGAGTCTGGTACTTCTGAAAAAATTCTTACTGTTCTTTTCTCTATA
This sequence comes from Drosophila mettleri, assembly GCA_035047625.1. Classification (NCBI taxonomy): domain Eukaryota; kingdom Metazoa; phylum Arthropoda; class Insecta; order Diptera; family Drosophilidae; genus Drosophila; species Drosophila mettleri. The sequence goes on from JAWNPI010000096.1 coordinate 1,638,430, forward strand.
TTATTTTGTAATTTTATTTTTCCATGGTATATCTTAATATTATCTGTTGCTGATTAGGTAATTATTATCTGAGTTTTATATTTATTAACACTATCGTTTTTTATATAAAAATGAGTTAATTCCACTTCATCTGCTGAATGTTGTGTATTTGTTATATCAAAATTTGATTCTTCTTTATTTTCAGTATTGTTTCCTGTCTGCTTAAAAAATCTGCTACTTTATTGTCTTCACCTTTTAAGTATATAATATCATAATCAAATTCCTGTAGTTTTAAAATCCATTTTTGACTTCTTGCTGTCATTTATATTCCTTGAATTTTGAATTTAGGTATTTTATAGGAGCATGATCTGTTATAATTTGAAATTTATTTCCAATCAAATATTGTTATTTTAAACGGATGTAAAATAGACAAAAATTCTATATCAATTGTACTATAATTATACCCTGAATCCATTGAAAATGGAAATTTCAGGGTATAATGTTTTTGTGCAAATGTATGTAACAGGCAGAAGGAGACGTGCCACACCCCATAAAGTATATATATTCTTGATCAGCTCGACGAGCTGAGTTGAACTAGCCCTGTCCGTCTGTCCGTCCGTCCGTCCGTCCGTCCGTGTAAACACCTGGATTTCTGCAACCACAAAAGCTAGAGACTTCAAATAAAAAGCAAAATGCTCGATAATACCATACGCTGTACGAGTTTATTTTTTCGATAACTCATCCCATTCCTTTTTTTATCGATAACTATCGAAAATATCGCTTTGTTTTTGAGGTCTGGCGTGCACACCGTTAAAGATAGAATCGTGCACTAAGTTGTGGTTGATAGCTATATTGAATCCGCACATTTTGTCATTTTTGGATTTTTTATGCCACGCCCCTTTCGCCCACAATTCAACAAAAACGATAACTCACGTATATCAAATACTAGAGACTTGAAATTTGGCAAATATGTACAATTGGATGTCATAATCATTCCCCGAAAATTTCATTAAGAACATAGGTCGAGAAAATAAGTTATTAAACAATAAAGTTTCCATGGCACAGCCTTTTCTGCAGCCGCAAAACTGCGCAGTGGGTATATTACGTGCATGCATATGTTTGTGTGTGTGTGTGTGCATGTGTTGGTTACTATTAATGAATAAATGAAGCTCTTAATGAATGGTATTACAGCCCAATGGATTCAGGGTATCTCTTAGTCGAGCAGTCTCGACTAGAGTTTAGTTACTTGTTTTTCTCATGTTTATTAAGTGTATTTAAAACATAGCCAATTGGTTGTCTTTGATAAAACTGCACCTATGGCAAAATCACTGGCATCTGTAGTAATTGTAAACGGTTTGTCAAATTCTGGATATTTTAATATTGGGTGAGAGCTTATGGGCGTTTTAATATTTTCAAATGCATCTATAAATTGTGGATCATTTGTCTTAATTGATACACCTTTTTGTAAATATCTTATCATTGGGTAAGGTATTTTGGAATAATCTTTTATGAATTTTCTATAAATTTTGTCATGCTTAAAAATCCTTTCGGTTGTTTTTCCGTTTTTATACCCTGATCCCATTGAAAATGGGAAAACAGGGTATAATGTTTTTGTTAAAAGTATGTAACAGGCAGAAGGAGGCGTGCCACACCCCCAAAAGTATATATATTCTTGATCAGGACGACAAGACAAGTTGATTGAGCCCTGTCCGTCTGTCTGTCCGTCCGTCCGTCCGTCCGTCCGTCCGTCCGTCCGTATGTATGAACGCGTCGATCTCAGAACCTATAAGAGCTAGAATTTTTTTTTGTTAGGCGCGTATATTGGACGCGCATATCGAGTTTGTTTCAGAAAATCGATAACTATTCCTGAATATTTGTTATCGATTTAAAACTATATGAAAAATCAGTTATGATTTTTTATCTTTTTCATCTTAAAAGCTAGAGTCTCCAAATTTCGCATGTAGCTTTATGTATTATTTTACCAATTTCGGTTTTTTGTTACATTTGGATACCGGCCCCAAATTTCCCCACAATTTTGAAAATTATTTTCAGTTGCAATATATATGGTGTTTGGTCTTTTTAAAAACTACATCAATTATTTATGGTGAAAGTTTCATCAAAATCCGTTGATAAACACAAAAGTTATATTAACAAAATGTTTGGCCAGATCAACAGCGATTGAACTGCAAAGCGCACAGAGACCAGCTGGCGCTTATACATGTTCAGTATGTATACATGTGTACACATACATGCAAATGCCGCTTCTTAGTACCATTGGCACATACTTAAGTCGCGTGATATGGTTGTACATACGAGTTATGGCTTATAATAAAAAACTAAGAGCGGGTGGGATTAGGGTATCCCCAAGTCGGAGGCGCCGACTAGAGTTTACTTACTTGTTATCTTTGCATTGGGGTTTCTATCGGACACCGCAAACGTTAATGGCTGGTGGTCTGTGTATATGTTAATATCCCTTGTACCATATAGGTATTGTTGTAATTTTCCCAAAGCCCAAACTATAGCTAATAGTTCCCTCTCGTTGGTGGCATAATGCGATTCACTGTCTTTTAATGACCATGAAATCATTGTTATGGGTCTGTTGTCCTGAGAAAGTACCGCGACAATGCCATGAGCAGAGTCATCCGTTGTTAAATCAAATGGTTTCCTGAAATCTCGGTATCTGAGTATTACATCCTCTGAGGCTAGAACATTCCTTAACTTTTCGAACGCATCTCGTTCTGGAGTACCAAAATCTATAGCTGTTCTCTTTGACATGTGTTTACTGATGGACCCATTCTCTCCTTTTAACAAATTTGTCAAAGGCCTTGCAATTGCTGCGAAGTCTTTAATAAAACATCTGTAATAACTGGCCAGCCCTAGAAATAACCTAAGCTCATACAGAGACTTCGGCTCTGGATATTCTTGTATAGCTTTTACCTTTTCCGGGTCTGTTTTAGCCACCCTAAATATTCTACGCTCGTTTTGAAAAAATTGTTTTTTTCTTTTGAAACCTTAATGTTGGCCCGCATAGGCTCTTTAGAACCCAATCCACGTGTTTTACATGATCTTTTTCATTTTAAGAAAAAAATATCACGCCGTCTACGTAAACGTAACAAGATTTTCCAATCTGTTCACGCATCACGTCGTCTATCGCTCTTTAGAAGATGCTTCCCGCATTCTTTAGTCCGAACGGTAGTCTGCAGAATTCATACTTTCCGTCGTTTACGAAGAAAGCTTTTTTCTCGCGATCTTGCTCTGCCAAGTAAATTTTGTGATAGCCGGACTTTAGATCTAATGTCGTAAAGTATTCGGCTTTATCCAAGTTCGACAATATCAAGGAGATGTTGGGCATTGGATACTTATCTGCGATGGTCTTTTCATTTAGTTTCTTAAGTCAATTACCAGCCGCTTATTTCTGTTCCCTTTTTCGTCGAATCCCTTTTTGTCAACAACCCATGTTGGGTTATGATAGGGCGACCAGAAGGGATTAATGATGCAATTCTGTAGCAGATCTTTAATCTCTTTTTTGACAAAGTCATTGACTCCCATGGGATGCGGATATAATTTTGAATATACTGGCTTATCGTCCCCTGTACGGATCGTAACCACAACAGATGTATTGAACGGTAACGCCTCGTTAGGGGTCGTGAACGCTTTAGCTCTGTTTAAAATCATGCCCCTAAATTCAGCTTTTACGACTTCCGGTATGACATCATTCAAGTTGTTGAAATTGACGTCGTCACAATAATGATGCTGTAGCTTTTCAGATACAGATCCATGATTGTACCATATTCGGTATCTAGGATTGCTCCTAGTTGCCCTCCTATAGCCCCTTGATTCTGTCCAAATGCTGTAGGTTGCCTAAACTTAGTCATGGCAGATCCCGTATCCATTGGTTCTGGTGTTAACCTCTTGTCTTCTTCAGGACTCTGACTACTGCTGCTTAGCTTCTGCCTATTTTGTTTTTTGACAAAATGTGGGTTTCTATCTTGGCCATACTCGGACCATTGTTCTCCCATGTTTATCGTGTGAACGCGCCTGGTACTTGCTACCGTCACCTGCCTGAGCCCTGTTCTCCATGACTTTTGCATACGTGGCTGAAAAAATGTTACGCTCTGTGCTCGGTAAATCTCTGGGCTGGGCCGGGAATACCACTTCTTTCAGTGATTTCTTAAGGCCTGACACGAAGGCATGCAAAGCATCAGCTCTCACTTCTTTGTTGAGCAATTTTACTGTATCTGTTTGATGTGTCATCACGATCTTATTTGCAACTAATGTCAGCTTCCGCTCAACTTCATCGTAGTATTCCATGAGGGTGGAATTATCCTGTCTGACCATATCTAGGTTTTGAAGCAAAACCCTAACTGACGTCTTGTCCGCGTATGTGCAGTCCAACCTTGCCATTATGCCGTCCAAATTTAGTACAGTGTTGTGCGACACTAGTAGCGCTCTCGCTGTGCCTCTGATTTTGTTGCGAATTATAGTTACCGCTTGGTAATGCGCGCTGCTACCCACGAATGGTTGGAAAAGCTCATAGGCATCCGTGGCGGATTGTCTCCATGCCACATAATCATCCTGGGTTCCATTGAACTCGGCTCTGATTTTATAATGTCTAACGTTATATCACACTTGATTTCTGGATTTACGCTAATCCTCTGATATGTTTCGACCTGAGGTGCCTCTATGTGCAATTTTTGAATATCTTGTTTCAGTAAATTGAACTACGCATTGAATTTGACTTCTTGCGCTGCTAATGCCTGACTAACAGCATTCGCTACTAACGCTTGCAATTGGTTCATGTCTATGTTAATTGTCGGTTGAAAGCCTATTTGATCGGAATCCCACTCGTTTCCACCTTCACTTTCACTTTCTATTTATTTTTTTATTTCCCTATACGGTCCAAAACTAGTCATAAGCTTTTGTGGAAAATATCTCTTCAGGGACACTTCACATTAATTTATGGCCGAGCCAGTATATTCGGCAATGGGCATTATCTGAACAGAAATTTAATATATTCTTTCTTTTCGCAGATATAGAAATGATAGACCACGTAGATTATATCTGGCTTAAAAACTCATGATCACTTATACAATTTGTTTTATTTCACTCAACAACTTTGTCTTTAATTTGTGTGTATTTTGCTTGTGTTGATCAAACATTCCACTTACATGTCTCCTGAATCTATGAATTAAGGTTCTTAATCTCCAATTAAGTAGTGGTGTAGCCCGGAGTATTTCTAGAAGATCTCCAGGGCTGCACTTGCTGATGCGGGTGTTCCAGACGTAGAGCTTCCGCAAGGTTTTATGATGATTATGATGGAGGGGTTACTGGCCTCTCATATCATTGGCCTTGCGGCACAGGGATGCAGAATTAATTATTCAAAGTGTTTTACGGCTCGTTGCCGGAGCAGAGTTTATTGAACGAGCTCTTCACTTTCGTTGTACGAACTAAACAGATTATTTCTAAGCTACAAATCTAAAACGGTACAGTCGGTCAGCCGACTCAGCATAAGCGATTGCGCGGACACCAACACACAGACAAGTATCGGGTCGTCGTTGTCGACCGTCGCGGCTAGGTCAGTGAACTAAAGCATCGGCGTCAATAAGTTTGTAGCTTTCGGCAATGCTTGCATCATATATTTATTTGCTTCTTACAGATTAGTCATATGTGTTAACTTATATATATATATGTAAGCGCTGCATTACAAATATTTCGTTGGCTCGATTCTGGATTAAATAATATGTTTATTGCTTGAGTCGACTAAGAATATGGATAATACGACGTTAATCAACTTAATTGTTCATGGTCCCCTATCATTTGTAAAAAGCAATATTGCTAGGCAAAATACCAGACTTCCAGTTGATTTATTTGGCGAACTGAGAAAATATTAAAACATTGATGAGACAGAACATATACAAATAAATGTAAACAAATTGAACACATTTAAAACGGAAATTAAAAAAGCCGTGTAAGCAAGGTAAATAAAAATAGATTTCATCCTGCTGACTTGTGTTGGTTCAAAAACGAAAACAAAAGCACTGAAAAAACAAATAAAACAAGTAACGAAACTCTAGTCGAGACTGCTCGACTAAGAGATACCCTGAATCCATTGGGCTGTAATACCATTCATTAAGAGCTTCATTTATTCATTAATAGTAACCAACCCAAACACACACACACACACAAACATATGCATGCACGTAATATGCTCGCAGCGCAGTTTTGCGGCTGCAGCAGAGGCTGTGCTATGCAAACTTTATTGTTTAATAACTTTTTTTCTCGACATACGTTCTTAATGAAATTTTCGGGGAATGATTATGACATCCAAATGTACCTATTTGCAAATTTCAAGTCTCTAGTATTTGATATACGTGAGTTATCGTTTTTGTTGAATTGTGGGCGAAAGGGGCGTGGCATCAAAAATCCAAAAATGACAAAATGTGCGGATTCAATATAGCAATCAAACACAACTTAGTGCACGATTCTATCTTTAACGGTGTGCACGCCAGACCTCAAAAACAAAGCGATATTTTCGATAGTTATCGATAAAAAAGAAATGGGACGAGTTATCGAAAAAAAAAATAAACTCGTACAGCGTATGGTATTATCGAGCATTTTGCTATTTATTCTCTAGCTTTTGTGGTTGCAGAAATCCAGGTGTTTACACGGACGGACGGACGGACGGACGGACGGACGGACGGACGGACAGGGCTAGTTCAACTCAGCTCATCGAGCTGATCAAGAATATATATACTTTATGGGGTGTGGCACGCCTCCTTCTGCCTGTTACATACATTTGCACAAAAACATTATACCCTGGAATTTCCATTTTCAATGGATTCAGGGTATAAACAAGTAAGAAAACTCTAGTCGGCGTGCCCGACTAGGAGATACTCTAATCCCATCCGCTATTAGTTTTTTAATATAGTTCGTAACTAGTTTGTACAACCATATTACGCAACTTAAATCTATGACAATGCTACTAAGAATGTCGATCAAAGAGGAATTATGTAAACAAATTCGACACAAAGATTATACCAACACACTTTTGCAAGCTCACAAGAATTGTTCCGTTACTATTAAAGAAGAAGATCGAAAACATATTCGCACTGCGACACACAGCTCCGAGCGGCAATTGGAAGTAGGTAGCAAAAACAATTCAAACACAATTCGACCCAAACTCAAAGACAATTGCAATTCTTAGAAAATTTGTTCGCGAGCATTTCAATGTATGTGTGCATATTTATACATAATGAACACGTATCAGCGACAGCTGGTGTCTGTGCGCTTTGCAGTTCAATCGCTGTTGATGTGGCCAAGCATTTTGGTTAATAACTTTTGTGTTTATTAACGGATTTCCATGAAACTTTCACCATATGATTTAAACAATTATTGTTGTTTTTAAAAAGACCAAACGCCCTATACATAATGCAACTGATTTCAAAATTTTTGGGAAATTTGTGGCCGGTATCCAAATGTAACAAAAACCGAAATTGGTTAAAATATACATAAAGCTACATGCGAAATTTTGACTCCAGCGTTTAAGATAGAAAAGATAAAAAATCATAACTGATTTTTCATATGGTTTTAAATCGATAACAAATATTCAGGAATAGTTATCAATTTTCTGAAACAAACTCGATATGCGCGCTGTATAGTTCTTATAGGTTCTGAGATCGACGCGTTCATACATACGGACAGACGGACAGACGGACAGACAGACAGACGGACGGGGCTCAATCAAATTGGCTTCTCGTCCTGATCAAGAATATATATACTTTTGGGGTTGTGGCACGCCTTCTTTTGCCTGTTACATACTTTTAACAAAAACATTATACCCTTTTTTTCCATTTTCAATGGGATCAGGGTATAAAAATAAACTATCTTAGAATTCGACACGATAGATGAACCAAAAAACTTGAGTTCTCGTTACTAATTGACGTCAAACTATCATTAAATGGATGGAATGAATGCAGGGGTATTTATGACCCTGGCCAAATATCACTTTGATAATTTAAGAAATTAGTTGAAAATTAAAGATACCAACATTTGCAATAGTAATAATGAGAAGGATAAAAATAAACCAGAAAAAAGACTCTAGTCGAGACGGCTCGACTAAGAGATGCCCTGAATCCTTTGAGCTCTAATTCCAATCATTAAAAGTTTCATTTATTTATCAATAACCAACAACACATCCATACGCATTGTCACTACGGGGGAAATACTTGTAGCTGCTTGGAGCCTTAAGTCAAACTCAGCTCCAGGACCGGATGGCATCCCAAATCGAGCGATGAAGCTGGCTATCAATTTGTACCCCGGGAAAGTGGATAAAAAAGCCCGAATCATGCTGAATACGCGGGGACCAAAACAGCGACGACAACTTCTCCTGACGGGGCAAAAGCGATTAATTCAATCATCTCAATCAGGCTGAGCTCGTCATAGGCGGAGGACCTGGTTAAACGCAGATTCTCTCTGGTCATGGTTGTTTCCGCAGGTACATGAAGCGATTTTCTCTGACGAGTGTTCCTGGTGCGGAAGAGAGCTAGTGGAAGACGCCAATCACATTATTTTTGAATATGAGCGGTTCCAGGAGGAGAGAAGAGAAAGTAAGATAACATTTAAATGTAACTATTTGGAAAATCTCAAGTCTCTAGTATTTGATATACGCGACTTGGCATTATTGGTGAATTGTGGGCGAAAATAAAGAAAATAAAGTGGCATCAAAAATCCCAAAATGGCAAAATATGCGTATTCAATATAACAATCAACACAACTTAGCATTTTGGTTTATATTTCAAGGGTCTAGCTTGGCGTTTGCGAGATCGCTGTAAACATACGGACAGCCAGACGGACGGACGGACAGACAGACGGACGGACTGACAAACGGACAGCGCTAGATCAACTCAGCGTCGAGCTTATCAAGTATTGTATACTTTATGGGGTGTGGCACGCCTTCTTCTGTCTGTTACATACTTTTAACAAAACCATTTTTTATTGAATCAGGGTATACAAAATGGATTTATTAATGCTAACGGCATTAATGCTAAGGCGTGCCACACCTCGAAAAAGACTTCCCCGCAATTTTTAAATTGTTTTTTGCATACCCGATCAATAATCTTTAATTCAGGGAATCGTGAACTATTCTGCACCAGCTTATCCCTAACTGATTATAGTTATCGGCCTAAAACCCCTCCGACTCTTATTTAATTTTGGGACTCATCTCCAAAGAGGCGATCTTATCTCATTACGATGCAACAACGTGAATTTTTAGTTTTGCATACGGAAATTCCATTGAGCCTCCTCATTAACCAAAAGAGACTAGAGTGGTCTGTGGTGACTTCGAACTCTTAAAGCTTCAAATAGCTAATAGCAACGAAACTTTTCGATTGGGAGTATAAGGAAAATATTCTCGCTCTCACACTGTCACACTGACTGAGTTTTTTTTGGATATAAATGCAACAGGTTTTTCTTCACTTTCATCAGAAAACTGTACTAAGACGGATCCAATTCCAAAATCACGAGAATTATAATACAAAAAAATAAAATCTCTCGTTGAAGTTTGGATTTTGTGTGATTGGTGAAGTTGTTAAAGCCTACTATAGCTATTTCATAGCTTTTTAGGCTTATGGAATCCAATGAATATCTTTGGCGATGATAGAACATCTGTTATTGGGCAAGCTAAGTCCGAAAAGAGATTGATAAAATAAAATAGATATGAGAGCTAAAATTTTAGGACACAATACACAGACCAAACAGCTTGACCATGAATTGATTTAGTTGTCTTCCCTAGTCTTTCTTATGGGACCTCCAAACGCTTTTTGGGTATTTTATCATGTTCAAAACCAGAAATATGTATTGCGACAACAAAGCCGTTTTTAATTCTGAGACTACAAAAATCTTTGTTAAATAACCAATTTGAGATCGACGTCGTTGAGGCACCGTTGCTGCACAGCATATCAAACGGGCATGTGGAACGCTTCCACAGCACACTCCTAGAGATTGATAGGTGCAACAAATTAGAGACAGCTGACAATTCAAAGCAAAGAGTATAAAAATGCAATTCAAATAATTTAACCCATATTACGATTCTAAGAAAAAGGTAAACAAGCAAAATACAAATTCAATTTTAGGAACTTAGGGAAAGCGCGGGTACGTGTACATGTGGGTATACTGCGTGATACTATCTTCCCGTAGGTGCTCCGGTTATCGAGGCTCCGAAAATATTGACTGTATCAAAAGAGGAGCTCAACAGAGCTTAAAAGTGCACACAGTTTTTTCGTAACCCAGATAGTTCAGAAAATATAGAATTTTCCGATTTTCCTCGCACCTAGTGAGCGTTGATATAAAATTATTTTCACTTACTATATTGCACCTTAACACAAGCTTGGATGCCAAATTTGGGAGCTCTACCTATTAAACGTTAAAAGATACCGTTTTGCTAAGCCCCGAATAACGTAGATATATCCTCCATAGCTTGTTGATCATGGTTTGTCAACGCGAACTTATATTTTAAATTTCAACTCGATAACTCGCGAGTACATATCAAAAGCGCTGAAATGGTTTACGTTCATTCGGAAAGTCGAACAGACTGGACGGACATTGCACAAAACGAATATTCTTTTAGGAAACATTTTATACAAATTTAAGAGATCGACTCGTTCAAGCATACGGAAAGACGGACGGATATACTTTAAGGGGCTTGGCACCTCTCTGCTTAATAAAAATAATATTTTGAATATTATATTCTCCACTGATTTCAGCTATTCTATTATTATTACTTCAATTAGTTTTTCCATTTATCCTATTTAAACATTCAACAGAATATTATTGGACTTGATTAAGTTTATCATGTATAATACGATCTAAGTTTATACGTGAGCACTTTACAATCAGTATTTTCTCACTGGACCAGAAAATGACGTCATGAATGGATATTGACATCTACAATAAAACAAGTAAGAAAACTCTAGTCGGCGTGCCCGACTAGGAGATACTCTAATCCCACCCGCTCTTATTATACCCTGAATCCATTGAAAATGGAAATTTCAGGGTATAATGTTTTTGTGCAAATGTATGTAACAGGCAGAAGGAGGCGTGCCACACCCCATAAAGTATTTATATTCTTGATCAGCTCGACGAGCTGAGTTGAACTAGCCCTGTCCGTCTGTCCGTCCGTCCGTCCGTCCGTCCGTCCGTCCGTGTAAACACCTGGATTTCTGCAACCACAAAAGCTAGAGACTTCAAATAAAAAGCAAAATGCTCGATAATACCATACGCTGTACGAGTTTATTTTTTTTTTTCGATAACTCATCCCATTTCTTTTTTATCGATAACTATCGAAAATATCGCTTTGTTTTTGAGGTCTGGCGTGCACACCGTTTAAGATAGAGCCGTGCACTAAGTTGTGTTTGATTGCTATATTGAATCCGCACATTTTTTAATTTTTGGATTTTTGATGCCACGACCCTTTCGCCCACAATTCAACAAAAACGATAACTCACGTATATCAAATACTAGAGACTTGAAATTTGGCAACTAGGTACATTTAGATGTCATAATCACTCCCCGAAAATTTCATTAAGAAAATAGGTCGAGAAAAAAAGTTATTAAACAATAAAGTTTCCATAGCACAGCCTCTGCTGCAGCCGCAAAACTGCGCAGTGAGCATATTACGTGCATGCATATGTTTGTGTGTGAGTGTGTGTGTGCATGTGTTGGTTACTATTAATGAATAAATGAAACTTTTTATGATTGGTATTACAGCTCAATGGATTCAGGGTATCTCTTAGTCGAGCAGTCTCGACTAGAGTTTAGTTACTTGTTTAATATAGGCCATAACTCGTATGTACAACCATATCACGAGACTTAAATCTATGACAATGCTACTAAGAATGTCGATCAAAGAGGAATTATTGAAGCAAATTCGACACAGAGATTATACCAACACATTTTTGTAAGCCCACAAGAATTGTTCCGTTAATATTATTACTATTATACTATTATTCGCACTGCGACGCACAGTGCCGAGCGGCAATTGAAAGTAGTTAGCAAAAACTTTTGTGTTTATTAACGGATTTTGATGAAACTTTCACCATATTATCTAAATAATTATTGTTGTTTTTAAAAAGACCAAACACCCTAAACATATATGCCATATTTGCAACTGAAAATAACTTTCAAAATTGTGGGGAAATTTGGGGCCGTTATCCAAATGTAACAAAAACCGAAATTGGTAAAAATATACATAAAGCTACATGCGAAATTTAGAGACTATAGCTTTTAAAATAAAAAAGATAAAAAATCATAACTGATTTTTCTAATGGTTTTAAATCGATAACAAATATTCAGGAATAGTTATCGAAACAAACTCGATATGAGCACTGTTTACACGAGCCTAGCAAAAAAATTCTCTAGCTCTTATAGGTTCTGAGATCGACGCTTTCATACATACGGACAGATGGACAGACGTACAGGCAGACAGACGGACAGGGGGTGTGGCACGCCTCCTTCTGCCTGTTACATACTTTTAACAAAAACATTATACCCTGTTTTCCCATTTTTAATGGGATCAGGGTATAAAAACTATCGCTCTGAGTTCATGAGTAATGACTTAATTTGAGCAAGGAAACAAAAGGTTGGTGAATCTTTTGTCTCCTTTCATGATTCTATCGCCACATTAAACTACAAATTTTTACTGAAAATATGCTAAGAAGAATTGGTAGAGATACTACAAAATAACTTGTTGCCGGAAATGCGACACAAGTTACTCTACCAATATATCAGCTCAGTTTGTTGCTTACGTCGGTTGTTGCTAATGAGCGAAATTCAAACGATTGACCCAAACAATCGACTAGCTAGCGTTCCTCGGCTTAGACCTGATGCTCTTCGTCGTCAAATTCTGGAAAAAGAAGATGATACTCTCGGAACTGAGGTTGAAGAAGAAAGAGAGGCAGCAGATTGGAAAATTACCATGATGCAAAAGGCACAATTGTCAGGAAAAGGGACATATCTGTTTAAGGGATAACAGAATTTTTTGCTATGGTTGTGCCACACCACAGGTATATAAACCACAGTGCAAAACTTGCATCCGTAGGTTGTCAGAAAACCAGCAGACGGTAGCATCTCTCAGATCTCGGTTGCCCCCGAACCAGTCAAACCCATAAAGGAAAACCTGAATAAAGACATTTCCAATAAACGGGAGAATGATCTTCGGTTTTTCCTGTACCACGACAAATTGAGCCGATATCTAGAAATAAGAAAAAACATTTTTAACGTGGAAAAAACATATAGAAATAAGCGTAAATTAAATCTAAAAAATTATTATAATAGGATAAAACATAGTCGTAGGCTAGTAGTACTTAATATCATTAATAGCTTATAGGACTTCTAGATACTAGCGCAAATATCAGTTGCATTGGGGCTACGTTAGCAAAGACGGACTTTTCAAAGTATCCTTTAAAAGTCCCTCAAGAGATCGATCGAATGATTGATTTTGGCATTAAAGAACCTTCGACCAGCGCGTGGAGTTCACCCATGAGACTTGTTACAAATCTGAACAAAGTTCGTTTTTGTTTGGATGCACGCAAACTCGGACTCCAGAAGTCCAAAAAGCTATGGAACAGTTGAAATCGGTTTTAACAACTTCGCAAGTCCTTCAAAATCGCAATTTCACCAAGAAAATTGTTTTGCATTGTGATGCTAGTGGTTTTTCGAATTGGGGTGCTCTTAGTATAACTGAGGAAAATGAAGAAAAACCGGTTGCTTTTATGTCCAAAAAATCAGTCGCAGTCAGAGCGCAGCGTAACTATAGTGTTACGGAGCGAGAATGTCTTGCCGTTATCCTCGCTATCGAAAAGTTTCGTTTCTATTTAGCGCTTTAAGAGTTTGAAGTTATTACATACCACTCTAGTCATTTTCGGTTGATAGCTCGATGGATTTTCCGCCTGCAACAATACAAATTCACTATGTCGCATCGGTACGGTAAAGATCATATTGTTCCCGACGCCTTATCGCGCTTACATGAGAATGAGATTTAGATTGGCGTAGAGTCAGACGTGTTTCAGGCCGATAACTATAATAAGCTTAAGGGTAAGCTGACGATTCCCTGATATAAAGATTATTGATCACAAAATTTCATTGGCTCTAACCGTTGAAAAAATTTAACTCAGCTTGTATCCAAGACTTTCTGTTGAAAAATATTTTTTACATTTTTGTTGTACCAGAGACGATTGTGAGCGACAATGGACCGCAGTTTAAAGCAAACGAATTTAACGCTTTTTTAACGCCATGTTTTTATTGCATTATATTCCTCTCAGAGCAATGCTAACGCTTTTTTAACGCCATGTTTTTATTGCATTATATTCCTCTCAGAGCAATGCTAACGCTTTTTTAACGCCATGTTTTTATTGCATTATATTCCTCTCAGAGCAATGCTGCTGAGCGAGTGATTCGATCCCTGTTAGCGGCCATTCGATCTTACCTCGAAAATGATCAGACCTACTGGGACAAAAATATATCAGGCATTTCATGTGCATTACGATCCGCTCTACATCAATCCATAGGATGCTCACCATATCGAGCTTTATTTGGATTAGATATGGGTACACCTGACTCTGATTATAAATTACTAAAGCAATTATCATTGCTAGAAGAATCGTTGGTTCCGTTAAGCAGAGAGGATAACTTATCATTAATTCGAAAAGATATACAGGTCAATATCAAGAAAGCCTATGAACTAAATGTCAAGCAGTGAAATTTGCGTTGTAAGCCAGTTACTTTTAAGGAAAAATCAGTTATGTTTTTTTATCTTTTTTATCTTAAGCGCTAGAGTCTCCAAATTTCGTATGTAGCTTTATGTATATTTTTGCCAATTTCGGTTTTTGTTACATTTGGATACCGGCCCCAAATTTCCCCACAATTTTATTTTCAGTTGCAATATGTATGGTGTTTGGTCTTTTTGAAAACTACATCAATTATTTAAATCATATGGTGAAAGTTTCATCAAAATCCGTTGATAAACACAAAAGTTATATTAACAAAATGTTTGGCCAGATCAACAGCGATTGAACTGCAAAGCGCACAGAGACCAGCTGGCGCTTATACATGTTCATTATGTATACATGTGCACACATACATGCAAATGCTCGCGAACAAATTTTCTTAAAACCGCAATTGCCTTTGAGTTTGGGTCGAATTGTGTTTGAATTGTTTTTGCTACCTACTTCCAATTGCCGCTCGCCGCTGTGTGTCGCAGTCGCTGGCGCTGTGTGTCGCTGTGCGAATATGTTTTCGATTCTTTTTCTTTAATAGTAACGGAACAATTCTTGTGAGCTTGCAAAAGTGTGCTGGTATAATCTGTGTGTCGAATTTGTTTGCATAATTCCTCTTTGATCGACATTCTTAGTACCATTGGCATAGATTTAAGTCGCTTGATATGGTTGTACATACGAGTTATGGACTGACTAAATTAAGAAAACTAAGAGCGGGTGGGATTAGGGTATCCCCTAGTCGGGCGCGCCGACTAGAGTTTTCTTACTTGTTTTATTAGCAACTTTTCCATTATTACAATGCAACATTTGCACTCCAATTTTTGAAATGTAGGGTAAAAAAGAAGATGGGTAATTTATATTTTAGAAGATTTGTAAGGTAGACAGATTGTGACTTTCCATCCTAAGAATATCAAGCAATATATAGCTAAACACATTCCCGCTAATATTTCGTCTAACGGTTGTATATTAACCAGGTGGCTTAATGGCTTAATGAACAAACAGTCCGACAACCACGAGACAAGGCCTATCATCGCTAGATAAAAGAATTGTAAGTTTTTACCCGTTTTGCTCCTCGCCCAATCAAAAAAAATAAATAAATAAATAAATAATTGAGTAAAAAAAAAAATATTATAAAAAAAAATAAAAAACTAGTAAGAAAACTCTAATCGGAGATGCCCGACTACGCAATACCCAGATCCCTTCCCAACATAGTTTTTGAATATAACCTATATATATAACTCGTATGTAGAGCCATATCACGCGACTTAAATCTATGATAATGGTACTAAGAATGTCGATCAACGAGGAATTATGCAAACAAATTCGACAAAAAGATTAAACCAACACACCAAAATCGAAAACATATTCACACAGCGACACACAGCGCCGAGCGGCAATTGAAAGTAGGTAGTAAAAACAATTCAAACACAATTCGACCCAAAACTCAAAGGCAATTGCGATTCTTAGAATATTGAGCGCAAGCATTTGCATGTACAGTCTATCAAGAAACAGTTTACAGTTTTTTTTTTTAATATCATTCAGATTATTTAGACACAAATATTATGGCTATTTATTAAAATTAACTAAATTTTTTTAACAGCAATGGTGCCTGTCCAGAGATTTAGGTTTCATGTGATCCAATGGATTTATTATGATCACAAGTTGGGAAAATCTATTGGGGAACTAGTTGAATAGTTGTCTGTGTCAAGGAAAAAAGTTTTAGCGCTATAAGTCGGGCGGAATATAGATGTAAACTCGAAATTAAGGGTATAGATGGGCAAAAATAGTCATTGTTTAGTCATTGAAACAACGACTGCTATAAAATATTAAAATATTAAAATTTGCAAAAAAATTGCAAAATACGCTTTAAACTTCAAGCTAACAACAACAGAAGAATGTAAAGTAAAGAGTTTCTTGACAGCGTAAATCTTGTGTAATATTAGTTTTTGTTGTTTTGTGTTATTCAATTCAAAATTTGTTATTAAACAGATTGCCATCAAAAATAAAGTTAATTTGAATAAATAGCCATTATATTTGTGTCTAAACTCGAAAAATATGAAATTTTCGCTTTGTGTAAACTGTTTCTTGACAGACTGTATATATAGAAACATAAAACAAGTAAAAGTCAAGCAATAATATGCGTATTGCTAATAAATTGCTAATAAATTAATCAAAGAACACTAAGAAAACTCTAGCCGAGACTGTTCGCCAAGATATACCCTGAGACCTGCTAGATGATATACCAATCATTAAAAGTTTTAGTGTGCATTTATCGCAAAACATGCGTTGTGCTTACTGCGCATTTTTAATATAAGGGCTACCATAAAATGTTGCTCTTCTCAGTTGCTGTTGCTGTTTTTCTTAGATTCTTTAAATGCAATTTTTTTTTTACCTAGTTTTTGACCGTTTCACCTATCGGAGCAGAGTATCACGGTTGCGCCCGACTGCAATGTTCCAACTTTTTCCGATTGATGACAAAGTATAATATTGCAAAATATGCGTATTCATTATACAAATCCCTTGCAGCTTAATTAAATAAATTGACATTAGCTATTGATAAAATGATATGAGCTCACACTGCGGTCTATAGGAGTATTCTGTATACTTGTAGTGTTTTTTTTTATACCCTGATCCCATTGAAAATGGGAAAACAGAGTATGATGGTTTTCTTAAAAGTATGTAACAGGCAGAAGGAGGCGTGCCACACCCCATCAGGTGATCAGGACGAC
This sequence comes from Drosophila mettleri, assembly GCA_035047625.1. Classification (NCBI taxonomy): domain Eukaryota; kingdom Metazoa; phylum Arthropoda; class Insecta; order Diptera; family Drosophilidae; genus Drosophila; species Drosophila mettleri. Next base: position 1,655,906 of record JAWNPI010000096.1, read on the forward strand.
AAGACTAAAATAAAATGTTACTATTATTTAAGTGCTATTGTGTAGTTAAAAAATTATTTTATCAATCTCCATTACAAAATTTTTGTTTTATTTTTAATTTGACGAATTTATAGCGTATTTGTGAAAATGAATCAGGGTGACTTTAGTTGCACACTGAACAAACAAATCGACATATATATAGTATACTAGCAGTAGAAATGATTAATGGAAATATATTAAGAAATCTAGCGAAAACTAGAAATGTTTTGAGCAGAAAGCTTTAGAGTATTAAGTTAGGAGAAGATGAATCAGACCTGGAGGAATCTATAAGCCCCATAACAGACCAAGAAAAGCTTGTCAGTAAAAGTGAAATATTAAATAAGAATGTATTAACCCCCAAAAAAGTAGTATAAGAAGAATATATAGAGTAATGATCACCATCACTATCAATTTCATGTATGTCAAAAGCTGAAATAAAAAGAAAATTAAAAATTCGCCCATATAAAAAATCTATTTAAATGATGATGACCATGAATTCGCTGAAAAATCTGAACTAGCCCTGTCCGTCCGTCCGTGTAAACACGTGGATTTCGTAAGCCACAAAAGCTAGAGACTTCAAATAAAAAGCAAAATGCTCGATAATACCATACGCTGTACGAGTTTATTTTTTTTTTTCGATAACTCTTCTTATTTCCTTATAATCGATAGCTATCGAAAATATCGCTTTGTCTTTGAGGCCTGTCGTGCACGCCGTTAAATGTAGAATCATGCACTAAGTTGTGATTGCTATATTGAATCCGCACGTTTTGTCATTTTTGGATTTTTTATGCCACGCCCCTTACGCCCACAATTCAACAAATATGACAACTCACGTATATCAAATACTAGAGACTTCAAATTTGGCAAATAGGTACATTTAATCATTTCCCAAAAATTTCATTAAGATCATAAGTCTAAAAAAAGTTATTAAACAATAAAATTTCCATAGTACAGCCTCTTCAGCAGCCGAATAACAGCGCAGTAAGCATATGACGTGCATGCATATGTTTGTGTGTGTATGTGTTGTTTACTTTAAATGAATAAATGAAATTCCTAATGAACGGTATTACAGCTCAATGGATTCAGGGTATCTCTTAGTCAAGCAGACTTGACTAGAGTTTTGTTACTTGTTTTATTTGATTCAGTTCTTTTGTTTTCGTTTTTGAACCAACACATTGCTTCTTACAAATGATGGTAGACCATAAAGAAATAGGTTGATTAACGTTCTATTATCCATATTCTTATTCGACTCCAGCAATTGACGTTATTTTTTAATGCGTACTCCAGAATCGAGCCAACGATATATCTTTAACGCAGCGCTTACATAATATATATATATATATATATATATATATATATATATATATATATATATATATATATAAACATAAACAAAGACTGTCTGTCCTGTCTCTGTATGCATCAGCATAAATACGTCAACATATAAAAAATATATATATAAATTCAAAACCACTTACACAACATATACAAATTTACAAACCCAGAACTACATACTGTAAACATATAAAATATATAAAAATCTAAAGCCACACACTGTAAAGCCAGTCTTAAGCTGATCATCGAATAAACCACAACAAAATCAATTTTGTCTTCGTGTTTTATTTAAATAATTTTCAGAGTTGTCTTTAGCCGAAGGCGCGACATTTGTTCGACTCAAAGTAGTGAAACATCTCACTGGCGCAGCCGGTAGGATAACGCGAAGTACAAAGGTACCGTTATCCGTTAAGCAACCACGCTAAGGCAACCCACGCGGTGACAATTATCACGTCAAGTTTACTTTTGAACTTCGGCTATCAATCCCAAATATATATATATATATATATATATTATATATATATATATATATATATATATATATATATATATATATATATATATATATATATATGCAATTTATGATGTATGAATCTTAGACAATGTATGTATTCAATGTATTTGCGTTGTATAAACATTTCATATTTAAGTTTACTTAACTAAAGATCAAATAATAGGGCTATTTCAAATTGATGTAGTCATAAATTCTTTATTTTATACATTTTTGACAATTATTTTAGTATTTTTCTATTTATCAAAATATATCGACCGCAGCAATGTAAAGTAGCTCATTGATGTACTTAGTATCTGAAAGTATTTGTTTCTGGTAATAGAATTTCAGCATTATTAATAACATATTTACCGCAGTAAAACTTTGAAGAGATAATGTTGAAAACTTAAAAGCCGTTATCCTTACAGGTCGCTGACTACAAAGTATCATAAACTTCAAATTCTTTAAAAACTTGTCGTTGAACAAATTTTCTTCCCATCTACAATTATATAAATGCCAAGCCGTGATTGTAGACTGCAAACAATAAAATAAATTAATTGATAAATAATAAATAAATCAATTGTGAACTGCTTATACAATATTTTCTGCGGAGCATTATGCACGATTGACTTTTTTATACCCTGAATCCATTTAAAATGGGATTTTCAGGGTATAATGTTTTTGTGCGAGTGTATGTAACAGGCAGTAGGACGCGTGCCACACCCCACAAAGTATATATATTCTTGATTAGCTCGACGAGCTGAGTTGAACTAGCCCTGTCCGTCTGTCCGTCCGTGTAAACACGTGGATTTCGTAAGCCACAAAAGGTAGAGACTTCAAATATAAAACAAAATGCTCGATAATACCATACGCTGTACGAGTTTATTTTCTTTCTTTCGATAACTCGTTCCATTTCCTTATTATCGATAACTATCGAAAATATCGCTTTGTTTTTGAGGCCTGGCGTGCACACCGTTAAAGATAGAATCGTGCACCAAAATGTGGTTGATTGCTATATTGAATCCGTACATTTTGTCATTTTTGGATTTTTGATTCCACGCCCCTTTCGCCCACAATTCAACAAAAATTACAACTCGCGCATATAAAATACTAGAGACTTGAAATTTGGCAAATAGGTACATTTACATGCTATAATCATTCTCCAAAAATGTCATTGAGAACATACGTCGAGAAAAAAAGTTATTAAACAATAAAGTTTCCATAGTACAGCCTCTTCTGCAGCCGCATAACAGCGCAGTAAGCATATGACGTGCATGCATATGTTTGTGTGTGTGTGTGTGTGCATGTGTTGTTTACTATTAATGAATAAATGAAACTTTTAATGATTGGTATTACAGCTCAATGGATTCAGGGTATCTCTTAGTCGAGCAGTCTCGACTAGAGTTTTGTTACTTGATATACCCTGACTTGAAATTTGGCAAATAGGTACAGTTGAATGTCATCATGTTTGTATTCAACACTATTTTGATAAAGAATAAATGATACACACTCCGGCATAAAGTCGTAAAAATCATTGTTTTTAATGCCACGTTACTAGCTACAAGGCCGGTATATTAATAAGGAGCGAAGTCAACCTCCCAAGGATACACAGCACCTTCTAAGAAGAACCGCCCATTCGAGAAGCATCTTTAAATAGGATAATTGGCGCCCATCGCTGTAAAAAACCTACATCCCTAAATATAATTATTGATAAAGCAAACTCAAAATTTTGTTCTCACGATACGCTTGCAAAGTTTAATATAAACAATACATTTTTTGAGCACAGCGATTTGGAGTCTTATTGAGACATCGAAAATTAAAGTCTTACAGTCCGTAAGCATTGCCCACATAAGCTTGTTTGCAAAAAATAAGCAAACTCTAGTCGAGTCGGCTCGACTACGAAATACCCTTAATCGATTGAGCTGATATACCAATCATTATATTATTCATTAATAGCAAGCAACACATGCACACGTACACACACACACATACGCACGCATTCATATGCACAAGCTCTGCTTACTTCGCAGATAACAAATATATGAACGTTTATTATTCTGGCTTCCACATGCAACATCATCGTATATCATTATGGAGTTATACTTCGCTTTATTGGATGTTATGACGAGTTCAATTTCTAAAAAAGCCATTGGCGATGGAAGTAATTTGTCCCTTTTTTGCATTCATAGTGTCCACGGTCTTCCTAAGCTTCAAACTGCGCCATTATAAGTTCCAAAGTTATGTGGGTTCTGTATCCGCGTTGAATGTTCCCATGACCCACATACCTACATTTTTTGAGCTTATTCATGACGGACTGTGCAGTTTTTCCACTTGTCAAAAAACTCAAATCCATATTTAACGCTACAATTTACAAATCTCTTGGAAAATCTACGCTCCCATCTCCAATCTACTTTTCGAATCAAGGATACCTCCAATAGAACCGATTTCGTAAGAAAACTCTACTCGAGACGCATCGACTAAGAGATACCCCGAATTCTTTCGATCTGATTAGTGATTGGTATCATTAAAAATTTCTTTTATGCGTATATTCACATGCGTACGCACGGTTATGCACGTTTACGCAGCGGCAGCGCAGGAGCTGCAGCATAGCCGTATTGCGGATACGTCAGTGTATAATACGTTTTTTTGAAAAATGAAATGAAATGAATAAAATCTTTAGCACAGGATTATACCAACTATATGTGCCAAATCTCAAATCTAGTATTTGATATACGTGATATAATTATCTACTGTCTATGGACAGTATTGATAAATAGGATTTTAAAGAGCACTACAACTGTGCGTGGCTCTGATGAGTCTGTCAGATGTTCTCTAATGACATGACAAGATGCACATTTAGGGAAACTTAAGAAAGTAGTCAAAGGTATGAGTTACTTCTCAAAACTGTATCAAAATTGATAACCGAAAAAAAAAACAACACAACGGTAAGTGAAAACAAATAATAAAGATATTAATTCATTTTTGAATACTTACGTGTTGGATTAAAGTATCTCCATTAGCGCAAAGGATGTACAATTGCGATATTGCCGATGATATATATACAATAAACTTAATGTAGTCGCCAATGAACAAATATTCGCTCTGCTGTATTATTAAAATTTAATGATTGCAAAATAGGAAGAAAATTAAAACTTACTGTAATAAGTTGAAATCCAACCATACAGATTAAAACAGCGGAAATCATCAAATTCACTAAAAGAATCGGATTAAAAAAGTCTTCCAAACGTTTAGCAAATCTAAAATTTAAACAAATACTTTGCAATTTTATTTCGATGAAAAAAATTAATTAGATTCAGTAGTTGTTTGTACTCTGAATCCATTAAATGTGAAGTTCAGCAGGGTAAGATGGTTTTGTGAAAACGTATGTAACACGCTGTAGACATACATACAGTCATACTAAGTCCGATACTTGTGTATTGCATACGAAGCCTCCACTATGGGCGAGAAAAAAAAGGTATGCAATAATCACACAGCCGTATGACGTGGATAAGAATCCACTCTATAGAAAAGTACTTTGGCTCATGCCCGCATTGGGCGAGATGAAAAAATGAGCTGCGGTACTTTTCTGGATGAGAGGTAGCTGGACGGGATCTTCTGGTTCCTTAGCTCTTTCGGGAGTGTGCGGAGGGTACTTTGTTACCTCACATCCTAGCACATAAATCTTATCTTTTTAAGATCCCTGTGGCAAAACGACTTGACGGAGCTATACTCCCGAAAATGGTCAGACAAAAAGAAGGGAAAGACATTCACAATTGGTATACTCTATCAAGAAAACAACAGATAACACAAGCGAGGCCATAGATGGAATTTGGCACACGCGTTCTCTACCCTACCCTACCATAGTTTTTTTTAAATAATAGCTATGGTAAAATCCCCAACGAGAGAAGCAAAAGCCTCCTACCCCATTATATCAACCTAACCTTTTACAATTAGGACTTCATCCTACTTAACTTCTTGTTACACTTTCAAACAAGTAACGAAACTCTAGTCGAGACTGCTCGACTAAGAGATACCCTGAATCCATTGAGCTGTAATACCAATCATTAAAAGTTTCATTTATTCATTAATAGTAAACAACACATGCACACTCACACACACAGACATATGCATGCAAGTAATATGCTCACTGCGCAGTATTGCGGCTGCAGAAGAGGCTGTGCTATGCAAACTTCATTGCTTAATAACTTTTTTTCTCGACAAACGTTCTTAATGAAATTTTCGGGGAATGATTATGACATCCAAATGTACCTATTTCCCAAATTTCAAGTCTCTAGTATTTGATATACGTGAGTTATCGTTTTTGTTGAATTGTGGGCGAAAAGGGCGTGGCATCAAAAATCCAAAAATGACAAAATGTGCGGATTCAATATAGCAACCAAACACAACTTAGTGCACGATTCTATCTTTAACGGTGTGCACGCCATACCTCAAAAACAAAGCGATATTTTCGATAGTTATCGATAAAAAAGGAATGGAACGAGTTATCGAAAAAAATAAAATAAACTCGTACAGCGTATGGTATTATCGAGCATTTTGCTTTTTATTTGAAGTCTCTAACTTTTGTGGTTGCAGAAATCCAGGTGTTTACACGGACGGACGGACGGACGGACCGACGGACAGGGCTAGTTCAACTCAGCTCATCGAGCTGATCAAGAATATATATACTTTATGGGGTGTGTCACGCCTCCTTCTGCCTGTTACATACATTTGTATAAAAATATTATACCCTGATTTTCCATTTTCAATGGATTCAAGGTATACAAATATTTGAAATTCCGAATCAATATAAAGACTAGGCTTTGAGTGGATAGACAGTCAAATGAGTTGAAGAATACATATTGTAAAGATCTGTAATATGCACTAATAATGAGTAAACGAATTACTTAACTCTATAAAGATTTGATGTTTCATACGGATGAAAAAATTATCATGTGGATAAAAGCATATGCCTAGATAGACTGATTAGTCATCCTTGGAATATATGTAACGATTTTTTGCTTGCTTATTATATAATTTGAGGCTTACTGTCGTATTGACAATGGATCTTATATTATCTTATCTATATCATCTTTTTCTATTATTATAATATATTATTCAAAAACAAACTAAAGTAACATATTAGCAGACAAAGTAGGCACCCTTCAAATCAAAAGTCGAAGGACTCTCTGCGTCATGGTTTTTAAATTTTTAAATTTTCACAGCATTCTAAATAATTTATTTTATATAAATTTCATTAAAAATATGGATTCTTACCTGATTAATTTATTGTGGTGTCGTGCAATACTTGCTAGTTCGTGTAACAATGTTGTTGCTAGTTCTTCAGAATGAGTTTCGATAAGCCATTTTTTTTTACCCGTTTCCACTAAATCATCTATGCGACTATGCAATAAACGAAATTGTCCGCATGTGTATGTTATAAAAAATCCAAATAGGGAATCCTCAGCGAACAGTGTAGTCACAACACAAATTCCAGCATACGCCGTGAACATGTATGTTAATGTATAACGCATCCAACTGTTATATGGATTGTACGGAAATAGCATTTTATAGGGAAATGGCTTTATTGATACATCAGTCCCCAAGATATAAAATAATTCCACTAGTGGTAGTATGCAGTACATGAGTATGAGGCAGGAAAGTAAAATCGTCATAACTTGAAAAGTAATCATCCGTTTGCGACATTCGTTGGAGACCTTGCTCTCGCTACTGTTATATACAAAATAAATTTAATTTAATTAAGATTTTATAGAATATATAAATAGAAATTTTATTATATATTAAACAATTTATAGTCGATAATCTATAAAAAAGTTCAACAATAAATTAGTGATAAAATTTTAAGTTTCAAACTAAAAACTTATATAATTTCCTTATAATCGATAAGAATCGATATTTATGAATTCATTAGGAGCGATTTTATATTCTTTATATTTTATATTTATTTGTAGTATCTGCTAGCTATCACACATAGAAACTCTGTACCAAATTACAGTCCCAATGAGGAATTACTTAAAAACTATATATCACATCTACCATGGAAGAACCCAAACATTATATCAAACAAGACTAGTCGAGAAGGCTCGACTAAGAGCTTATTTTATTCACCAATAGCAAACAAGTAAGAAGACTCTAGTCGGCGCGCCCGACTAGGGGATACCCTAATCCCACCCGCCCTTAGTTTTCTAATATAGTCCATAGCTCGCATGTACAACCATATCACGCGACTTAAATCTATGCCAATGGTACTAAGAATGTAGATCAAAGAGGAATTATGCAAACAAATGCGACACAAAGATTATACCAGCTCACTTTTGCAAGCTCACAAGAATCGTTCCGTTACTATTAAAGAAGAAGAATCGAAAACATATTCGCACAGCGACACACAGCGCCTGCGACTGCGACACACAGCGGCGAGCGGCAATTGGAAGTAGGTAGCAAAAACAATTCGAACACAATTCGACCCAAACTCAAAGGCAATTGCGGTTCTTAGAAAATTTGTTCGCATGCATTTGCATGTATGTGTGCACATGTATACATAATGAACACGTATAAGCGCCAGCTGGTCTCTGTGCGCTTTGCAGTTCAATCGCTGTTGATCTGGCCAAACATTTTGTTTAATAACTTTTGTGTTTATCAACGGATTTTGATGAAACTTTCACCATATGATTTAAATAATTGATTTAGTTTTCACCATATATATTGCAACTGAAAATAATTTTCAAAATTGTGGGGAAATTTGGGACCGGTATCCAAATGTAACAAAAACCGAAATTGGTAAAAATATACATAAAGCTACATGCGAAATTTTGAGACTCTAGCTCTTAAGATGAAAAAGGTAAAAAATCATAACTGATTTTTCATATGGTTTTAAATCGATAACAAATATACAGGAATAGTTATCGATTTTCTGAAACAAACTCGATATGCGCGTCCAATATACGCGCCTAACAAAAAATTCAAGTCTCTAGCTCTTATAGGTTCTGAGATCGACGCGTTCATACATACGGACGGACGGACGGACAGGGCTCAATCAACTTGTCTTGTCGTCCTGATCAAGAATATATATACTTTTGGGGGTGTGGCACGCCTCCTTCTGCCTGTTACATACTTTTAACAAAAACATTATACCCTGTTTTCCCATTTTCAATGGGATCAGGGTATAAAAATGTCAGAAAAGAAAAGCTACATCAAGATTGTGAAAAAAGAAATATTATATTAAATGAAAATAACCTCATACAATTTGGAAATTGTAAAATAAAAATTCTAAAAGAAACATTTTGCAATAAAAATTGAATGTTATGAAAAATTTTTTATCCCACAGAATTATTAAATCAGAATTACAAAAACATTATTAATTTCGATCATTTAACAATAAAAAACTTTGAAAAATTAAAAGAAATCTCAGAATTGAAATATGAAAAACAAGTAACAAATAGCATTATGTTAATATTTTTAATAATTTTTGTATGTTTTATTATTTATATATACTTAAGATGCGAAAGGCAAAATATTACTATTAATTTGAAGAGAATTCAGGAGAATTCATACTCTAAGAGGGGAGGAGTTATGCCATCAGCATCACTTCCTAAAGTGTTAGCTGATAACATACCAGCAGTAGCACCTCCAATAGCAATAGTTGATACAAAGGAATTGCAATCTGCCTTAATGTAACCAAGACCAGAAGTGTCATAAAAATTGGACACACTTCTGTAAATATAAATAAGCATCGCAACCCAGCTGCATAAGATAAATACATTTAACCCAGCACACTCAATATTGTAACATAAACAAATATCACCAAAATGGTATAAGAACCCCCTTAGAATTGAGTAAGAAGAAGAAGTTGTATTATTAACCTCGAATAAAGCACATGTATTGAACTGTATAAACAGAATACATAATTCGCGCACACCGCTCAAGAAAGAACCGTGCACTGAGTTGTGGTGTATTTCTTCCTCCACTCTCTTCGACAACAATTCACAAAAAATGACAACTCGCGTATATCAAATGCTAGAGACTTTAGATTTGGCAAGTTTAATTACAAACGTATGTCTAGATAAAAACTTATTAAACAATAACGTTTCTACAATTGTGTGTGTATGCATGTTTTCTATTAATGAATGAATGAAGCTTTAAATGTTTGCTATTACAACTTAAAGGATTCAGATTAGGAAAAGAAATGAGTATGATGAATAGAAATTCGATAACTCATCTCATTTCAATACTAATCGAAAATTTGGGTTTTTATTTGTCTCCTATCCACATTCAAGATAGAAATAAATCAACAAAAAAGTTACACGGGAATGGAGCTTCAATAGGTGCGAAATGGTTTTTATTCATATGTAGAATCGGACACACATTAACTATGTATGCACAAGAGAAACTTATAATGATATGTATACTTATAAGCATGAATGATTCAGGGAGGATTCAGTTTTTTTATTTTTTTGACGTAACCTATTTTATTGAATAAAAGGAACATTTTGTTATTTTAATAATTTTACTCACTCTGGTATCCATATATCCACCACAAATTGTTCAATCAATTTGCGAAACTGTGACTGATGAAGACGTAAATGTATTAGACGAACAAAGTTAAGGGCCCCCATCAGAGTAGTGCAGCAATTTTCCGTTATCATTATTATATCTCCGAAATTATTAAATAAAAATGATGTTTGGAAGGAGATGGTAATGCCAACCGATAAGATAACATACCACGCCCAAACATTGTAGCTTAATGCAAGGAGGTGATTTCGTGGCTTATGATTTATCAAAGCGGGTTCCAAAGGCCAAGAGCCATTTAATTTTAGCCAAATGCACTGATATGGCATGCGAAAGCTCCGAAGTTTTTTATGCGGTTGAGGATTGAACATCATTATTTGACTGATTTCAAATTTAGTTTCAGCGGCAGTGTTTCCACATTACTTACCCCATATAAAAATAATATGAATTATAAATGATATCATCAATAATCTCTTTGATGCTAAAAACAGGTAAACACACATCTTATTAACCAGAAAGCAGACTAGTCAAGCCGTCGATATACCATGAATGCTTTGGGCTAATTACCAATCATTAAAATAAATCTTTTATTCATGTATAACAATCAAAACACGCATACACTAAACGCATATGCACGCGCTCTGTTGATTCCAGCTGAAAAAGATGAAAAGGATAAAGAATCTTATTTGATTTTTAATATGGTTTTAAACAATAACAACTATTCAGGAATAATTATCATTTTGCTGAAATAAACTCAATAAGAGCGCCGTATACACGAGCCTAAAAAAGTCTTTAGCTCTTATAGGTTCTGAGATTGACGCCATCACACGGACGGACGGACAGAAGGACAGGGCTCAATCAACTTGTCTTGCCGTACTGATCAAGAATATATATACTTTATGGGGTGTAGCTCGCCTTCTTCTGCCTTTTACATACATACAACACAACTATTATACACTTTTTTCCATTTTCAATGGGATCAGGGTATAAAAACAGAATGCTCATGAATACCATACTCTATACATGTTTATCTTTATTTTTGGATAACCTGTCTCATTTCCTTATTATCGAAAACAATTGATAATAGGTTTTTTTTCATTCCTAGAACTCACATTACTCAGGACAATATATTGCACAAAGTTTTAATAGATAGCTGTAATTAATGCGTATATTTTGTCATAAGTCCCATTTCCATAGTACAGCCTATATTGCAGCCACGCTGCTGCTGCGTAAACTACGCAGTTAGCAGAGCGCGTGCATATGGGTTTAGTGTATGCGTGTTTTGATTGTTATACATGAATAAAAGATTTCTTTTAATGATTGGTAATTAGCCCAAAGCATTCATGGTATATCGACGGCTTGACTAGTCTGCTTTCTGGTTAATAAGATGTGTGTTTACCTGTTTTTAGCATCAAAGAGATTATTGATGATATCATTTATAATTCATATTATTTGTATATGGGGTAAGTAATGTGGAAACACTGCCGCTGAAACTAAATTTGAAATCAGTCAAATAATGATGTTCAATCCTCAACCGCATAAAAAACTTCGGAGCTTTCGCATGCCATATCAGTGCATTTGGCTAAAATTAAATGGCTCTTGGCCTTTGGAACCTGATTCGCAAATTGATTGAACAATTTGTGGTGGATATATGGATACCAGAGTGAGTAACATTATTAAAATAACAAAATCTTCCTTTTATTCAATAAAATAGGTTACGTCAAAAAAATAAAAAAACTATATGGCCCGGCTGGACTGGATGTTACAATATTGAGTGTGCTGGGTTAAATGTATTTATCTTATGCAGTTGGGTTGCGATGCTTATTTATATTTACAGAAGTGTGTCCAATTTTTATGACACTTCTGGTCTTGGTTACATTAAGGCAGATTGCAATTCCTTTGTATCAACTATTGCTATTGGAGGTGCCACTGCTGGTATGTTATCAGCTAACACTTTAGGAAGTGATGCTGATGGCATAACTCCTCCCCTCTTAGAGTATGAATTCTCCTGAATTCTCTTCAAATTAATAGTAATATTTTGCCTTTCGCATCTTAAGTATATATAAATAATAAAACATACAAAAATTATTAAAAATATTAACATAATGCTATTTGTTACTTGTTTTTCATATTTTAATTCTGAGATTTCTTTTAAATTTTCAAAGTTTTTTATTGTTAAATGATTGAAATTAAAAATGTTTTTGTAATTCTGATTTAATAATTCTGTGGGATAAAAAAATTTTTCATAACATTCAATTTTTCATTGGAAAATGTTTGAATTTTTAATTTTTATCTTACAATTTCCAAATTGTATGAGGTTATTTTCTTTTAATATAATATATCTTTTATCACAATTTTGATGTAGCTTTTCTTTTCTGACATTTTTTATTATTATTATATTGTATCGTCATCAGTATTGAAGAAATATACTTGTGACATTATTAAATATAAATTTACAACTTTTACTTAATTTCAGTTCCTTTAAGATGATATTTGGTTTATATTCCAATGTTTTATTATTAATTTCTACAATTAATACATTTTCTAGGCCCCTTCTAGGCAATACACTTCTTCCAACGAATAATCCAATCATCGAAGCATTTTTTAAAGCTATATTCCGGGATGGCCTTCAGTTCCCGTTTCGAATTAGTTTTGATGTCTTCAATGCTCTTAAAACGTTCCACGAAGTGGTAATTTGAGTTTTGGAAACAGGAAAAAGTCACACGGGGCTATATCTGAAAAGTATGGTGGTTGTTCGATGATATTTATTGAATTTTTGTTCAAAAACTCGTTCACATTAATCGCTTTGTGTGCTGGTGCATTATCGTGGTGCAAAATCCAACTATTGTTCCACCACAAATCTGTTCTTTTGCGACGTACATTTTCTTTCAAACGCCTCATAACGCCAAAATAATATTCTTTATTGACAGTTTGGCCCTCCGGTAAAAATTTCGAATGAACAACACCACGAATGTCGATGAAAATTTAAAATGAGAATTTTCTTAACTTATTTGACAGAATGTAATCTGTGTTAGGCATTGGGATAAGTAACTTGACATCTAAACTTATATAAGTTTTTAGAATTTTTATTGCTATTATTATGCAATTATTTTTATATTTCAAAATGCCCATATGAATTAATATTAATTTTAATTTATAAAGATCAATATCAAATTTGTTTAATTCTTCTTCTGATAAAATTTCTGGTAAAACTATATTATTCTTTGCGGAGGCTATATTTTCCCGAATGTAATTTACTTTATATTCAATATTTTTTAATTTCTGCATTTGGTCATTGTGTAGTGTTTTCATTAAAATTCTTTTATTTTGATCATTTACGCTTGTCAGTGTTTCGTTAATAATTATTCGGTCTTGCTTAATTGTTTCTGCTAGACTATGTATTGTGTCGTTGAAATGTGAATTTATAATTATTTGTTGGTTCATGATGTTTATGATGTTATGGTTATTTTGGTCAATTATAACAAGGTGCTCTAATATATCTGTCCTGTTTTCGTCGTCCATTAATCCAAATAGCCATTTGTATGCTGTTCATGCTATATTTATAAGCCCCTTTTATTTCGGCTAAAAGGTGTAATGGATTTAATTTTTGCCTTTATTAATATGATTTCTGCAATTAATTCCTCATTGTCTGTAAAATTGGCTTTTCTTATGTTTCTATACCCTGATCCCATTAAAAATGGGAAAACAGGGTATAATATTTTTGTTAAAACTATGTAACAGGCAGAAGGAGGGGTGCCACACCCAATAAAGTATACATATTCTTGATCAGCTCAAGGAGCTGAGTCGATATAGCCCTCTTCGTCTGTCAGTCCGTCTGTCTGTAAGTTGATTTAATATTTGTATTCGTTTTTCAGGCCTGGAAGAGGGTTTTTATTGTATTTAAATATTCTGTAGACCAAATATCCTCAAGTTGACCATAATTTCTATTCTGTTTTCTATGAGCACTTGGCTTATTTCAAATATCCTTACAATTTGCTAGCTCTTCCTTATTATAATGTTTGGATCATTCTCTCAAATCAAAGAATACAAATCAGCAGTTGGCGGTCAATTTTCACCAGTCTCCTCCAATATAAATTTACCATTTGAAATGTTGACTTTAGAGTTCCCTAGCCACAAATCACCATTATTATCTGTGTACCTTTTCAACCATCTTTCTTCAAGCTAATTCACTTAGATTGAGTATTTGTGATTTTCACTGGAGGATTTTTCATCGAATCCATGGTCATATCATCATTTAAATAAATTTTTTATATGGGCGAATTTTTAATTTACTTTTTATTTCAGCTTTTGACATACATGAAATTGATAGTGATGGTGATCATTACTTTATATATTCTTTTTAAACTATTTTTTTTGGGGGTTAATATATTCTTATTTAATATTTCACTTTTACTGACAAGCTTTTCTTGGTCTGTTATGGGGCTTATAGATTCCTCCACCTGTAGGTCTGATTCATCTTCTCCTAACTTAATACTCTAAAGCTTTCTGCTCAAAACATTTCTAGTTTTCGCTAGATTTCTTAATATATTTCCATTAATCATTTCTACTGCTAGTATACTATATATATGTCGGTTTGTTTGTTCAGTGTGCAACTAAAGTCACCCTGATTCATTTTCACAAATACGCTATAAATTCGTCAAATTAAAAATAAAACAAAAATTTTGTAATGGAGATTGATAAAATAATTTTTTAACTACACAATAGCACTTAAATAATAGTAACATTTTATTTTAGTCTTGTCGTCCTGATCAAGAATATATATACTTTATGGGGTGTGGCACGCCTCCTTCTGCCTGTTACATACTTTTAAGAAAACCATCATACTCTGTTTTCCCATTTTCAATGGGATCAGGGTATAAAAAATAGACACTACAAGTATACAGAATACTCCTATAGACCGCAGTGTGAGCTCGTATCATTTTATCAATAGCTAATGTCAATTTATTTAATTAAGCTGCAAGGGATTTGTATAATGAATACGCATATTTTGCAATATTATACTTTGTCATCAATCGGAAAAAGTTGGAACATTGCAGTCGCGCGCAACCGTGATACTCTGCTTCGATAGGTGAAACGGTCAAAAACTAGGTAAAAAAAACAAGTAAGAAAACTCTAGTCGGCGCACCCGACTAGGGGATACCCTAATCCCACCCGCCCTTAGTTTTCTTTCTCTCGTATGTACAACCATAGCACGCGACTTAAATCTATGCCAATGGTACTAAGAATGTCGATCAATGAGGAATTATGCAAACCAATTCGACACAAGATTATACCAGCTCACTTTTGCTAGCTCACAAGAATTGTTCCGTTACTATTAAAGAAGAAGATCGAAAACATATTCGCACAGCGACACACAGCGCCGAGCGGCAATTGGAAGTAGGTAGCAAAAACAATTCAAACACAATTCGACCCAACTCAATTGCGGTTCTAAGAAAATTTGTCCGCGAGCATTTGCATGTTTGTGTGCACATGTATACATAATGAACACGTACAAGCGCCAGCTGGTCTATGTGCGCTTTGCAGTTCAATCGCTGTTGATCTGGCCAAACATTTTGTCAATATAACTTTTGTGTTTATCAACGGATTTTGATGAAACTTTCACCATATGATTTAAATAATTGATGTAGTTTTCAAAAAGACCAAACACCATACATATTGCAACTGAAAATAATTTTCAA
This sequence comes from Drosophila mettleri, assembly GCA_035047625.1. NCBI lineage: Eukaryota > Metazoa > Arthropoda > Insecta > Diptera > Drosophilidae > Drosophila > Drosophila mettleri. The sequence goes on from JAWNPI010000096.1 coordinate 1,671,971, forward strand.
AATTGTGGGGAAATTTAGGGCCGGTATCTAAATGTAACAAAAACCGAAATTGGTAAAAATATACATAAAGCTACATGCAAAATTTGGAGACTCTAGCTCTTAAGATAAAAAATACAAAAAAATCATAACTTATTTTTCATATGGTATTAAATCGATAACAAATAATCAGGAATAGTTATCGATTTTCTGAAACAAACTCGATATGCGCGTCCTATATACGCGCCTAACAAAAAAAATTCAAGTCTCTAGCTCTTTTAGGTTCTGAGATCGACGCGTTCATACATACGGACGGACGGACGGACGGACGCACAGACAGACGGACGGGCTCAATCAACTTGTCTTGTCGTCCTGATCAAGAATATATATACTTTTGGGGGTGTGGCACGCCTCCTTCTGCCTGTTACATACTTTTAACAAAAACATTATACCCTTTTTTCCCATTTTCAATGGGATCAGGGTATAAAAATTACATTTAAAGAATCCAAGAAAAACAGCAACAGCAACTGAGAAGAGCAACATTTTATCGTAGCTCTTATATTAACAAGTAAAAAAACTCTAGTCGAGACTGCTCGACTAAGAGATACCCTGAATCCATTGAGCTGTAATGCCAATCATTAAGAGTTTCATTTATTCATTAATAGTAACCAACACATGAACACACACACACGCACAAACATATGCATGCACGTAATATGCTCAATGCACAGTTTTGCGGCTGCAGAAGAGGCTGTACTATGGAAACTTTATTGTTTAATAACTTTTTTCTCGACTTATGTTCTTGATGCAATTTTTGGGGAATGATTATGACATTTTAATGTACCTATTTGCCAAATTACAAGTCTCTAGTATTTGATATACGTGAGTTGTCATATTTGTTGAATTGTGGGCGAAAGGGGCGTGGCATCAAGTATCCAAAAATGACAAAGTGCGCGGATTCAATATAGCAATCACAACTTAGTGCGCGACTCTATCCTTAACGGCGTGCACGACAGGCCTCAAAAACAAAGCGATATTTTCGATAGTTATCGATTATAAAGAAAAAATAAGAAGAGTTATCGAAAAAAAATAAACTCGTACAGCGTATGGTATTATAGAGCATTTTATTTTTTGTTTCAAATCTCTAGCTTTTGTTGTTTACGAAATCGACGTTTGTATATTACAGTGATAATTTCAAACATGATGAATAAAAAGATTTTGATTGATCCCTGATGAAAATTTAAACATTCAATTACAAAAACAAAGAAAATTTTGATATAGATAATAAAAAAATACGTTAAGAAATGAGTTGAAAATGAAAGATACCAACATTTGCAATAATAATAATGAGAAGGATAAAAATAAACAAGAAAGGAGACTCTAGTTGAGACGGCTCGACTAAGAGATGCCCTGAATCCTTTGAGCTCTTATTCCAATCATTAAAAGTTTAATTTTTTCATCAATAACCAACAACACATCCATACGCATTGTCACTACGGGGGAAATACTTGTAGCTGCTTGGAGCCTTAAGTCAAACTCAGCTCCAGGACCGGATGGCATCCCAAATCGAGCTCTCAATTTGTACCCGGGAAAGTTTGCCGACCTATTCAACGCTTGCTTACTACAGCAAACTTTTCCTTCAATAAGAAAGGTGCAAAACTTAGTGCTGCTACGGAAGGCTGGCAAACCACCGGAAGATCCATCCTCCTATAGGCTAATCTGCCTCTTGGACACTATGGGAAGGATGTTGCACTGTGGAAGGTTTGAGACCGCGACAGTATATGGCGGTGGGTTATCCCCACATCAATTCGGTTTTCGGAAAGCGATGTCAACAACGAACGCTATGAACAAAGTTGTTGGCGTTGCAGCTTCCGCCATTCAAGGTACGCGATGGAATCATGGAACTAAACAGTACTGCATCATAGCGACTTTGGATGTCAAAAATGCGTTCAACTCAGCCAGCTGGGACATGATACTGGATGCGCTGGCACAATTCCACATACCAAACTATCTGCAAGAGACAGTAAGAAGCTACTTCAGAGATACAATACGGCCAAGGGCTTCCAAACTCACCTAGTGTCAGCCGGAATCCCCCAAGGTTCAGTACTGGAGCCTCTCCTATGGAATGTACGACGGAGTACAGCGCCTAGATTGCCGACGATGTGGCCATCGTAATAGGAAAGGAGCTTAAGGATGCAGAGGATATGTGCAGCGCAAGTATCAGCTGCTTTCGAGACTGGCTATTGCGAGAAGGACTCGAGCTAGCGCCTCTAAAAACGAAAGTTGTCTTCATCAGCAGTCGGAAGAGAGTGTGAACTGTGTATATCAAAATTGGAAGCAGCACCATCGCGTCAAGGAGGGCGATAAGGTATCTTGGCGTCATGATCGACACAAGATAGTCTTTTCGCGAGCACCTACACTACGTGCATAAAAAAGCAGCTGAACCCTCTCCCGACGAAGGTTGTTCCGGAAAATATCCACTAAATAGCATCCAGCAGCAACAACTCAATGTCGTTAAACTTTTATTTCCCAGCGCTGCTGAGAAGTTAGGTCGCACTTCACTCCTCAGACATCACATTGAAGTAGGAGACGCAATGCCGGTAAAGCAGCGCTTTTACCCTATAAGTCCGGCAGTCGAACAGTTACTATATCAAGAGATCGATCGAATGATTGATTTTGGCATTATAGAATCAGCGCGTGGAGTTCGCCCATGAGACTTGTTGCAAATCCGAACAAAGTTCGTCTTTGTTTGGATGCACGCAAACTCAACGTAGTGACAAAGAATGACGCATATCTGTAGCCTAGCATTGATGGATTCCTTTCTCGATTGCCAAAAACGTATATTATCTCGAAGCTCGATTTAAAAGACACTTATTGGCAAATCGAACTGTCGGATGACTCAAAGCCATTCACAGCGTTCACAGTAACAGGAAGACCCCTTTATCAATTTAATGTCATGTCGTTTGGTCTGTGCAATGCGCCGTTCCCAATGTGTAGATTGAGGGATGCAGTCATGCCCCCTGACCTCCGTTATTGTGTCTTTGGGTATTTAGACGACTTAATCATTGTATCGGAAGACTTTAGCTCTCACATCGCAGTATTGGTGATGATAGTGGTTTTTGGAATTGGGGTGCTCTTAGTATAACTGAGGAAAATGATGAAAAACCGGTTGCTTTTATGTCCAAAAAATCAGTCGCAGTCAGAGCGCAGCGTAACTATAGTGTTACGGAGCGAGAATGTCTTGCCGTTATCCTCGCTATCGAAAAGTTTCGTTTCTATTTAGAGCTTTAAGAGTTTGAAGTTATCACATACCACTCTAGCCATTTTCGGTTGATGAGACAGCAGAATCTTTCGGGACGATTAGCTCAATGGATTTTCCGCCTGCAACAATACAAATTCACTATGTCGCATCGGAACGGTAAAGATCATATTGTTCCCGACGCCTTATCGCGCTTGCATGAGAATGAGATTTAGATTGGCTTAGAGTCAGACGTGTTTCAGGCCGATAACTATAATCAGCTTAAGGGTAAGCTGACGATTCCCTGATATAAAGATTATTGATCACAAAATTTCATTGGCTCTAACCGTTGAAAAAATTTAACTCTGTTGAAAAATATTTTTAACAGTTTTGTTGTACCAGAGACCGCAGTTTAAAGCATACGAATTTAACGCTTTTTTAACGAAGCTGGGTATTCGCCATGTTTATGCTGCATTGTATTCCTCTCAGAGCAATGCTGCTGAGCGAGTGATTCGATCCCTGTTAGCGGCCATTCGATCTTACCTCGAAAATGATCAGACCTACTGGGATACAAATATATCAGGCATTTCATGTGCATTACGATCCGCTCTACATCAATCCATAGGATGCTCACCATATCGAGCTTTATTTGGATTAGATATGGATACACATGGCTCTGATTATAAATTACTAAAGCAATTATCATTGCTAGAAGAATCGTTGGTTCCGTTAAGCAGAGAGCATAACTTATCATTAATTCGGAAATATATACAGGTCAATATCAAGAAAGCATATGAACTAAATGTCAAGCAGTGAAATTTGCGTTGTAAGCAAGTTACTTTTAAGGAAAAATCAGTTATGTTTTTTTATCTTTTTTATCTTAAGAGCTAGAGGCTCCAAATTTCGTATGTAGCTTTATGTATATTTTTGCCAATTTCGGTTTTTGTTACATTTGGATACCGGCCCCAAATTTCCCCACAATTTTATTTTCAGTTGGTGTTTGGTCTTTTTGAAAACTAAATCAATTATTTAAATCATATGGTGAAAGTTTCATCAAAATCCGTTGATAAACACAAAAGTTATATTAACAAAATGTTTGGCCAGATCAACAGCGATTGAACTGCAAAGCGCACAGAGACCAGCTGGCACTTATACATGTTCATTATGTATACATGTGCACACATACATGCAAATGCTCGCGAACAAATTTTCTTAAAACCGCAATTGCCTTTGAGTTTGGGTCGAATTGTGTTTGAATTGTTTTTGCTACCTACTTCCAATTGCCGCTCGCCGCTGTGTGTCGCAGTCGCTGGCGCTGTCTGTCGCTGTGCGAATATGTTTTCGATTCTTTTTCTTTAATAGTAACGGAACAATTCTTGTGAGCTTGCAAAAGTGTGCTGGTATAATCTTTGTGTCGAATTTGTTTGCATAATTCCTCTTTGATCGACATTCTTAGTACCATTGGCATAGATTTAAGTCGCTTGATATGGTTGTACATACGAGTTATGGACTATATTAAGAAAACTAAGGGGGGGTGGGATTAGGGTATCCCCTAGTCGGGTGCGCCGACTAGAGTTTTCTTACTTGTTTATTATACTGGAGCCGTCAATAGAGCTCACAGTGAAGGGCTTTTCGGCTGGTGTTAATACTTTTAGCTCCTTTACGGGCTAAATGTAGTTTTTTGCCGCCCCGGTATCTATCAGAATTTTTAGATTTCTCCCAGTTAGCTGTCGTCTAATGAACGGCAGCCAGGAGCATTCCCTAAAAAAAAACCGAGTCATTGAGGTCAATGGACTCAGTTTCATCGTCGATACCGGCTATAGCTTTTTCTACTGTCTCCTTGTATTCTTCTGTTTTTTTGATCAACATGGTCGTCTTGGGCTATGTTGTTGACACGTTGTCGTCTGGCGCCTGTACAACGCTCTGACCAGCTTCGTTGTTTCTGATTCTGTGTGCCTAAGATCTGATTGTTGCCAAGCTCCGTGCGTTGTCTAGACTTAGACGAAGTATCGACTTCCATCGGCTCCATTTTCCTAGTGAGTCTGCTGTTTTTTTTAAAGAAATGACCCTTATCATCCCTTGCCTTTACCTTGATTGTTGTGCGATCGGTTCTTGCTACTTTCGCTGCCCTGATTTTTTCCTTCTAGCGCTCTGGCGTATGATGCAAAGAAAGCGCTGCGCTCAATGCTAGCCTCAGCTTCTTGGGCCAATGCCAGAGCAGACGGCAAGTCTTTTGGCTGCGCTGGGAATACTACTACTCTCAGGTTCTTCTTCAGACCCGAAATAAAAGCATGTAGGGCATCTGCCCTGACCTTATTATTAAGTACTAGTCTTTGCCGTAAAAGGCGTGATGACGTTTTGTCGGAATAAGTACAATCTAGTCTAGATATGATTGCGTCAGAGTTCAACACAGTGTTGTGTGAGACTAACAGCGCTCTAAATGGTCCTCGGATTTTATTCCGTATTATTGTTACCGCTTGGTAGAAATTAGCGCTGCCCGCGAAGGGCTTGAATAATTCGTAAGCATCAGTGGCAGATTGCCTGCATGCTATTCGTCTGCTACGCCGCCGAAATCACCCAATTTTATTATGTCAAGTGGTAAGTCACATCGAATGTTTTGATCTACCGCTATTCTCTGGTATGTTTTTAAGGTTTTCCATTTTGATTTGCCTATTTTGGTCAAATCGGCTCATAAGTCAAAATGCTGCTTAGGGCATTGGGTGTACTTTGGCAAAAATTAGACGTTTATTGTAAATGTGGAAATATCTAATTTGTTATGTTCAAATTGCACTTCGCTAAATTTGACAGCTTGGTTTATGTAAGTTATTTAAATTAAGTTTTATAGATTTGGGTGGACTAACACGTACGAAGTAGCTGTGTTGTCACTTGATATCTATTGATGGGTAAACACGCGGTGTTACGCGTAATGAGAAGACTTTGATATTTGCGTGCCGATGACCGGCGTTCTTTATTACCAAAAATCAACTAACTCTAAGTGACATAAGCGAAGCCAGCCCTAAGCCCTGAATATGCTGGCATTGCGTTTATGCGAAGAATCATATTTCACTTGACGGCAACATTGTTGGGCGTGGAGCGTTATGCCGCCGTTGTGCAATATCCGCTCAGAATCATTGATGTCGTCAACATTCATGCTGACGATGTGTGATCAGCTCGAATGTTTACGTTCTGCTGGTCAGTTGTGTTCACTCCTCCTCCACTTAGGTGAATGACGTCCTCGGATTTCTTGAAAATGTTAATTACCATTTGAAGATCTCGTTGACGTTTGTTCTCCAGGTATCTTTGGTAAAGTTTCATTAAGGTGTAGCAGGAAAGTAGAAGGATGACCACGGTTAATCCAGATATTATTGATCTTCTTACCAATTGTTTTTCCAATTGGCCAATGTCCCGGAGGTCCGTAATGCTCACGTAGTTTTTGAGATTTTTATATGTGGTGTCATTTATTTTTATCTCGTTGTCAAAGGTAAGGAGGAATGTTCCTTTCACCATTTGTTCGTCGACTATAGCTGTTCTGTCATTGATGATAACAACTCCATCGTCGATGGTATATGTCAAATATGGAAATTCCGTTAAATTTTAAAATATCTTAAGTTTCACAATTCCGCTATATTTAAAAATTCCAATAAATTTCAGAATTGTGTAGAAGTATAGAAACGTATGCATGATATCAAATTTCGAAATACAATTAAGTTTCGAAATTCCGTTATAATTTAAAGTTCCAATAAATTTAAAAATTTTGTATAGGTATAGAAATGTATACTTTGCATCGTACTTCGAATACCGTTAAATTTCAAAATACCGTAAAGTTTAAAAATTCCGCTAAGTCTCGAAATTCTGTTATATATCAAAATTTCAGTAAATTTCAAAATTCTGTAAAGGTATAGAAACGTATACATGGTATCAAATTTCTAAATACAGTTAAGTTTCGAAACTCCACCAAGTTTTGAAATTTTCGTTACATATCAAAATTCCTATAAATTTAAAAATTCCGTTAAAGTATACAAACGTAAAAAATGATATCAAATTTCGAAATATAATTAAGTTTCGTAATTCCGTTATAATTCAAAGTTCCAATAAATTTCACCGATGCTCTTTATTACCCAAAATCAAAACCAGCCCTCGGGTGGTGTGCTGTCTATTTGCTTTCCATTTCCGATACATCTTGGAAAGGAAGAATCCTATGACCAGGAGAAAGATGATGAGTGCAGTAAACGTCGCAGGCCAGGTTATCAGTTTTTTTTCGACGTCTCCGATGTATTGTAGAAGTAAGTAGTATTTGAAGTTTAGCCTCTGAAGGTAAGATCGACTAAAGATCTCCTGGTGACCAGTGATGTTGAGGAGAGTTGCTGTTGCAGAACCTGGATGTCTTCGGACGATGGTCATCATGTTTTTGTATAGGGAGCCGTTGATATTAATTTCCTCGTCGAATGTCGGCAGGAATGTACCATGCATAAATTTTCCTAGTCCGCTGTCCATTCTTATTGTAGCCGTTTCCTCATTTAGTATGAGGATACCATCATCTACCATTTCCAGGGACTGAAGGTGACTGGGACGTGTACTACAGTGTGCGATAGCCCCAGAGTGTAGCTGCTGTGCGCATGTTGCTGAAGGTAGCTGCTTACAGAATGTCGAAGTGAGCGTAACACTACAATTTCCGATTGGTAAAATGTTATTTTGGCAGTCCGCAACATTGTTCATAGATGTGTCCTGAATCAATCTGTTTTTGCTTTGCGAATTTAATTATAATGTTTATGGTTGCCTGTCTGTTAATTGTCTCGCTTAATTTTTTTTTTTTTTTATCGAATTTTAATTGTTCAAAATCTGCAAAGTCTGGAGTTCGGACTGTGGGATGTAGACATACATACAGTCGTACTAAGTCCGATATTTGTGTATTGCATATAGAGCCTCCACTAAGGGCGCCAAAAAAAATGTATGTAATAATCACCCAACCGTACGACATGGATAAGAATCCACTGTATAGAAAAGTACTTTGGCTCATGCCCGTATCGGGCGAGAAGAAAAAATGAGCTGTGGTACTTTTCTGGATGAGAGGTAGCTGGACGGGATCTTCTGGTTCCTTAGCTCTTTCGGGAGTGTGGGGTACTTTGTTACCTCACATCCTAGCACATAAATCTTAATTTTTAAGATCCCTTTCACAACACGACTTGACGGAGCTATACTCCCGAAAATGGTCAGACAAAAACAAGGGAAAGACATTCACAATTGGTATACCCTATCAAGAAAACGACACGTAACATAAGCGAGGCATAGATGGAATTTGGCACACGCATTCTCTATCTACCCTACCATGGTTTTTAAATAATCGTTAATCGTAGGAAAAACAAAAAATTAATAAAATTTAATAAATAAAGTAAAGAAGAAAAACAAAAACAAAATGAATTTAAGAATAAAATATATAAAATTAAATAACGTTCTTTATATTTTTGGACTGCATTAGGCTGCGCTGACGAGGCACTTTCGCCGAAGAACAAAAAAAAATTACGTTTTGTTTTTTCTTTTCATTGGCACTATCACTGGTTAAATTTTGGTTTTGTTTAATTAGTATTGGGTTTTTTTTTCACGGCTTTTCCAGATTCTATGCTGGAGTCCCAAGTGGTGGAGAGTGTCTCCAATACAAACAAGTAACTAAACTCTAGTCGAGACTGCTCGACTAAGAGATACCCTGAATCCATTGAGCTGTAATACCAATCATAAAAAGTTTCATTTATTCATTAATAGTAAACAACACATGCACACACACACACACACAAACATATGCATGCACGTAATATGCAGTAGAGGCTGTGCTATGGAAACTTTATTGTTTAATAACTTTTTTTCTCGATCTATGTTCTTAATGAAATTTTCGGGGCATGATTATGACATCTAAATGTACCTATTTGCCAAATTTCAAGTCTCTAGTATTTGATATACGTGAGTTATCGATTTTGTTGAATTGTGGGCGAAAGGGGCGTGGCATCAAAAATCCAAAAATGACAAAATGTGCGGATTCAATATAGCAATCAAACACAACTTAGTGCACGATTCTATCTTTAACGGTGTGCACGCCAGACCTAAAAAACAAAGCGATATTTTCGATAGTTATCGATAAAAAAGAAATGGGATGAGTTATCGAAAAAAAAAAATAAACTCGTACAGCGTATGGTATTATCGAGCATTTTGCTTTTTATTTGAAGTCTCTAGCTTTTGTGGTTGCAGAAATCCAGGTGTTTACACGGACGGACGGACGGACGGACGGACGGACGGACGGACGGACGGACGGACGGACAGACGGACAGGGCTAGTTCAACTCAGCTCGTCGAGCTGATCAAGAATATATATACTTTATGGGGTGTGGCACGCCTCCTTCTGCCTGTTACATACATTTGCACAAAAACATTATACCCTGAAATTTCCATTTTCAATGGATTCAGGGTATAACAAGTAATGAAACTCTAGTCGAGACTGCTCGACTAAGAGATATCCTGAATCCATTGAGCTGTAATACCAAGAGCTTCATTTGTTCATTAATAGTAACCAACACATGCATACACACACACACAAACATATGCATGCACGTAATATGCTTACTGCACAGTTTTGTGGCTGCAGAAGAGGCTGTGCTATGCAAACTTTATTTTTTAATAACTTTTTTTCTCGGCTTATGTTCTTGATGAAATTTTCGGGAAATGATTATGACATTCAAATGTACCATTTTGCCAAATTTCAAGTCTCTAGTATTTGATATACGTGAGTTGTCGTTTTTGTTTAATTGTGGGTGAAAGGGGCGTGGCATCAAAAATCCAAAAGTGACAAAATGTGCGGATTCACTATAGCAATCAAACACAACTTAGTGCACGATTCTATCTATAACGGTGTGCACGCCAGACCTCAAAAACAAAGCGATATTTTCGATAATTATCGATAATAAAGAAATGGGACGAGTTATCGAAAAAAAAATAAACTCGTACAGCGTATGGTATTATCGAGAATTTGGTTTTTATTTGAGTATCTAGCTTTTGTGGTTTAAGAAATCCACGTGTTTACACGGACGGACAGACAGACAAGGCTAGTTCAACTCAGCTCATCGAGCTGATCAAGAATATATATACTTTATGGGGTGTGGCACGCCTCCTTCTGCCTGTTACATACATTTGCACAAAAACATTATACCCTGAAATTTCCATTTTCAATGGATTCAGGGTATAAAAATGCCTTATCTCGGTTCTTTGCGACAGAGAGAGTTGCGTCTTACGTCCCAAATAAAAATGTAGGCCCGTATCACGTGCTGGCTTTCTTTGGGAGTTAAACCAGACGGATACGGATGGAGCGAAACTCTTAGGAGTTTTCGGGCTTTTGCCAAGCAAACAAATCATCACAATAAGGGCTGACGATGTACCTCCTGACATCGAAGTGTCCAAAAAAAGGAACTTGAACGGTGGATGGTCCAGGGCTTTCGCTTGCCGAAAAGATTAAAAGAAATGACTTTTTACGTCCAACTTCTTTTATAGGCAAGCAAAACAAAAGCTCTGCCCGGATCATCCAGAAGTTGGCTGCGATGCTAATTGGCGCATTGGCTGAGTAAACGCAACCGATCAGCTGCCCTTAAGCTTTCTCAGCTTCTAAGCTCTTAGCGCTGATAAGCTTTCAGCACTGCAGCCAAAAGCTTACGTAAGCACCTTTTAGCTCAAGCTCGCGTTGCATTTTACGAGCTTACACTTGCGCACGCTGATTGCTAGGCGCTCGCAACTTTCTTCAGATCCTGTTCTTTTCGTTTGTTTCGTTCTTGTTCTCCCTGTTTTTTGTTTTTACACTCTGCGACCATTACACAAAAGCAATCCACTATAGAAAGGTTTTCCCAAAACCAGACTAAAACTCCATTTTACAAGCAGAAGACCCAATACAGGACAATACAGACAGGAATTACCTATGGACATTGACAATTCGTCTCGGTTCAGGCAAACAACGCAATACCAAGGTCGTTCTGGCCAAAGTCAAGTGCCAAAAAGAACAAATAGTGGAACAGCTAGGTATGCCGTTCCGAAAAAATCGTTACAAGAGTATCAACTGGTAGCGCAGTCTGAGGTATTAGATTTAGAAGATGAGAATCAGGTTCAAGACGTACATTTTTTAGAAGTAGCTCCCTGTTACCGTTTGTCGTGCGAACGATAGCAGGAATATCAATCAACTTTCTTATAGATACAGGCGCTTCGAAAATTATAAAAAACCAATCCCAGAACTTAAAAATGTAACTAACGTTGAAGAAAAATTTCTAGTTAAGTCACTTCATGGCTTTAACTCCGTTAAAAAGAAATGTTTAATGCACCTTTTTGGGACCACAGCCACATTCTTCCTACTTCCCAGCTTATTCAGCTTCGATGGTATAATAGGACTTTACCTATTAAACAAAACTAACACGAATCTAGATTTCAAAAATAATATATTAAAAACTGAAACTGGATCCGAAATAATTTAATATAAACGGCGTGCAGACCAGCTCTTAGTTTTTTAATATAGTGTAGAAAGTGGAGGCCCCCCTCCAAAGCGACCCTGTCACAGTCGCCAGGTGGAGGCACCCCAAAGCGTCCCTGTCACGGTCGCCAGGTGGTAGCGTACCTGAGCGACCCTGACACGATCGCCATATGGAGAATACACTTGTTGCTTTGTTGAAAGTTATTTATGGAATGAATGTAAAATGAAAAATGAAATGAAGTCTTAAGCTAAAGTACATATATTTCTTATTAGATATCTCTGCCGCAAAAGGCAGCAGAGCGAGAGAGCGTAGTATGTGTTTATGTATATGCAAAGGGCATATATATTAGTTTTGCTGTATGAGCCTCTTCTCATGAGCATATACATATATATATATATATGTGAGCATATATATATATATAAAAGTATGCAATGTATATGTATATGTACATAGCAGTGTATAAGTGTAGTGTATTAAGTGTCGGGAATATATATATATTATTATATGAAGCATACTACACCTCCCTTTTTTAAAAAATAACGTAATATATGGAGTTATTTAATTATAATATATATATTACAAAATTTGATTTTTTTTTTGTGGCTTTATGAAAGTAGAAAAGTTAATTTTTATAAAGTAGAATAAAATGAAATTGAAACAAACGAACCATTGAAATTTGTAAAAAAAACCTTATTCTATTTGGTTGATCAGACCGATTTCATGAAATCTTTCAATTATTGTATTTTTTTAGCCTATCCTTATGTACTTTCTGTTTTTTATTATTACTACCCCTAATGAAAACATTATTATTATCTTCTATTTCCTCTACTATGTCTGGTCCTACATATGCTGGGTCTAACTTATGCCCTGTTTCGTTTCTTATTAGTACTTTATCGCCTACATTTGTTCTTAAATTCATAGCATTTTTATCATCTAATTTTCTATAAGTCTTCGCTTTTTCTAACATAATTCTAGTTCTTTTATAAGCAACTTCTAATCTAAATTTTATTTCCTTAGCATAGTCATGTAAATTATATAAAGGATCTATATTATCTGTTTTATCAAAGTCTACGAACTGTCTTGGTAGTCTACCAAACACTAGTTCGTATGGACAATATTCATGCGTTGCTGATAATGTAGTGTTGAAACAATATGTAAAATATTGTATCCCAATCAGTTTTGTCCGCAGAGATGTATGAACGAACATATTCGTTGAATGTTCGATGACTTCGTTCTATTGTCCCTAAAGTCTAGTGGTGATGTGCATTAGACGTTATGTTGTCTATTTTCAAATACTTGCACAAGTCATTTATAATCGAATTCTTATATTCTGTTCCCATGTCCGTAATGAACGTCTTCATAGGAATAAAGTTTTCAAATATAGCTTTGGCAACAGTTGTTGCACTTTTGTTCGGAATTGGAATGGCTACTAAATATTTTGTTAAATCGCATATTAGCGTAGCAGCGTATTCATTGCCGTTTACCGAGCGTGGTAGCGGACCTATAGTGTCTACTATCACTCTGTCAAAAGCATGTATTGGGGTTTCTGTTATTGTCATTGGAGTCTTTACTTTTGTTGTTATTTTTGATTTAAAGCACTTTTGACATTTCTTAATGTACTCTTTGATATGACGTGTCATATTTTTCCAATAACAATATCTTTTTACTTTGGCCAAAGTAATCTTTTTATACCCTGATCCCATTGAAAATGGAAATTTCATGGTATAATGTTTTTGTTAAAAGTATGTAACAGGCAGAAGGAGGCGTGCCACACCCCCAAAAGTATATATATTCTTGATCAGGACGACAAGACAAGTTGATTGAGCCCTGTCCGTCTGTCTGTCCGTCCGTCCGTCCGTCCGTATGCATGAGCGCGTCCATCTCAAAACCTATAAGAGCTAGAGACTTGACTTTTTTTTGTTAGGCGCGTATATTGGACGCGCATATCGAGTTTGTTTCAGAAAATCGATAAATATTCCTGAATATTTGTTATCGATTTAAAACCATATGAAAAATCAGTTATGATTTTTTATCTTTTTTATCTTAAGAGCTATAGTCTCCAAATTTCGTATGTAGCTTTATGTATATTTTTACCAATTTCGATTTTTGTTACATTTGGATACCGGCCCAAATTTCCCCACAATTTTGAAAATTATTTTCAGATGCAATGTATATGGTGTTTGGTCTTTTTAAAAACTAAATCAATTATTTAAATCATATGGTGAAAGTTTCATCAAAATCCGTTGATAAACACAAAAGTTATATTGACAAAATGTTTGGCCAGATCAACAGCGATTGAACTGCAAAGCGCACAGAGACCAGCTGGCGCTTGTACGTGTTCATTATGTATACATGTGCATACATACATGCAAATGCATGCGAACAAATTTTCTAAGAACCGCAATTGCCTTTGAGTTTGGGTCGAATTGTGTTTGAATTGTTTTTGCTACCTACTTCCAATTGCCGCTCGGCGCTGTGTGTCGCTGTGCGAATATGTTTTCGATCTTCTTCTTTAATAGTAACGGAACAATTCTTGTGAGCTAGCAAAAGTGAGCTGGTATAATCTTGTGTCGAATTTGTTTGCATAATTCCTCATTGATCGACATTCTTAGTACCATTGGCATAGATTTAAGTCGCGTGCTATGGTTGTACATACGAGAGAAAGAAAACTAAGGGCGGGTGGGATTAGGGTATCCCCTAGTCGGGTGCGCCGACTAGAGTTTTCTTACTTGTTTTTACCTAGTTTTTGACCGTTTCACCTATCGAAGCAGAGTATCACGGTTGCGCGCGACTGCAATGTTCCAACTTTTTCCGATTGATGACAAAGTATAATATTGCAAAATATGCGTATTCATTATACAAATCCCTTGCAGCTCAATTAAATAAATTGACATTAGCTATTGATAAAATGATACGAGCTCACACTGCGGTCTATAGGAGTATTCTGTATACTTGTAGTGTCTATTTTTTATACCCTGATCCCATTGAAAATGGGAAAACAGAGTATGATGGTTTTCTTAAAAGTATGTAACAGGCAGAAGGAGGCGTGCCACACCCTATCAGGTGATCAGGACGACAAGACTAAAATAAAATGTTACTATTATTTAAGTGCTATTGTGTAGTTAAAAAATTATTTTATCAATCTCCATTACAAAATTTTTGTTTTATTTTTAATTTGACGAATTTATAGCGTATTTGTGAAAATGAATCAGGGTGACTTTAGTTGCACACTGAACAAACAAACCGACATATATATAGTATACTAGCAGTAGAAATGATTAATGGAAATATATTAAGAAATCTAGCGAAAACTAGAAATGTTTTGAGCAGAAAGCTTTAGAGTATTAAGTTAGGAGAAGATGAATCAGACCTACAGGTGGAGGAATCTATAAGCCCCATAACAGACCAAGAAAAGCTTGTCAGTAAAAGTGAAATATTAAATAAGAATATATTAACCCCCAAAAAAAATAGTTTAAAAAGAATATATAAAGTAATGATCACCATCACTATCAATTTCATGTATGTCAAAAGCTGAAATAAAAAGTAAATTAAAAATTCGCCCATATAAAAAATTTATTTAAATGATGATATGACCATGGATTCGATGAAAAATCCTCCAGTGAAAATCACAAATACTCAATCTAAGTGAATTAGCTTGAAGAAAGATGGTTGAAAAGGTACACAGATAATAATGGTGATTTGTGGCTAGGGAACTCTAAAGTCAACATTTCAAATGGTAAATTTATATTGGAGGAGACTGGTGAAAATTGACCGCCAACTGCTGATTTGTATTCTTTGATTTGAGAGAATGATCCAAACATTATAATAAGGAAGAGCTAGCAAATTGTAAGGATATTTGAAATAAGCCAAGTGCTCATAGAAAACAGAATAGAAATTATGGTCAACTTGAGGATATTTGGTCTACAGAATATTTAAATACAATAAAAACCCTCTTCCAGGCCTGAAAAACGAATACAAATATTAAATCAACTTACAGACAGACGGACTGACAGACGAAGAGGGCTATATCGACTCAGCTCCTTGAGCTGATCAAGAATATGTATACTTTATTGGGTGTGGCACCCCTCCTTCTGCCTGTTACATAGTTTTAACAAAAATATTATACCCTGTTTTCCCATTTTTAATGGGATCAGGGTATAGAAACATAAGAAAAGCCAATTTTACAGACAATGAGGAATTAATTGCAGAAATCATATTAATAAAGGCAAAAATTAAATCCATTACACCTTTTAGCCGAAATAAAAGGGGCTTATAAATATAGCATGAACAGCATACAAATGGCTATTTGGATTAATGGACGACGAAAACAGGACAGATATATTAGAGCACCTTGTTATAATTGACCAAAATAACCATAACATCATAAACATCATGAACCAACAAATAATTATAAATTCACATTTCAACGACACAATACATAGTCTAGCAGAAACAATTAAGCAAGACCGAATAATTATTAACGAAACACTGACAAGCGTAAATGATCAAAATAAAAGAATTTTAATGAAAACACTACACAATGACCAAATGCAGAAATTAAAAAATATTGAATATAAAGTAAATTACATTCGGGAAAATATAGCCTCCGCAAAGAATAATATAGTTTTACCAGAAATTTTATCAGAAGAAGAATTAAACAAATTTGATATTGATCTTTATAAATTAAAATTAATATTAATTCATATGGGCATTTTGAAATATAAAAATAATTGCATAATAATAGCAATAAAAATTCTAAAAACTTATATAAGTTTAGATGTCAAGTTACTTATCCCAATGCCTAAAACAGATTACATTCTGTCAAATAAGTTAAGAAAATTCTCATTTTAAATTTTCATCGACATTCGTGGTGTTGTTCATTCGAAATTTTTACCGGAGGGCCAAACTGTCAATAAAGAATATTATTTTGGCGTTATGAGGCGTTTGAAAGAAAATGTACGTCGCAAAAGAACAGATTTGTGGTGGAACAATAGTTGGATTTTGCACCACGATAATGCACCAGCACACAAAGCGATTAATGTGAACGAGTTTTTGAACAAAAATTCAATAAATATCATCGAACAACCACCATACTTTTCAGATATAGCCCCGTGTGACTTTTTCCTGTTTCCAAAACTCAAATTACCACTTCGTGGAACGTTTTAAGAGCATTGAAGACATCAAAACTAATTCGAAACGGGAACTGAAGGCCATCCCGGAATATAGCTTTAAAAAATGTTTCGATGATTGGATTATTCGTTGGAAGAAGTGTATTGCCTAGAAGGGGCCTAGAAAATGTATTAATTGTAGAAATTAATAATAAAACATTGGAATATAAACCAAATATCATCTTAAAGGAACTGAAATTAAGTAAAAGTTGTAAATTTATATTTAATAATGTCACAAGTATATTTCTTCAATACTGATGACGATACAATATAATAATAATAAAAAATGTCAGAAAAGAAAAGCTACATCAAAATTGTGATAAAAGATATATTATATTAAAAGAAAATAACCTCATACAATTTGGAAATTGTAAAATAAAAATTAAAAATTCAAACATTTTCCAATGAAAAATTGAATGTTATGAAAAATTTTTTTATCCCACAGAATTATTAAATCAGAATTACAAAAACATTTTTAATTTCAATCATTTAACAATAAAAAACTTTGAAAATTTAAAAGAAATCTCAGAATTAAAATATGAAAAACAAGTAACAAATAGCATTATGTTAATATTTTTAATAATTTTTGTATGTTTTATTATTTATATATACTTAAGATGCGAAAGGCAAAATATTACTATTAATTTGAAGAGAATTCAGGAGAATTCATACTCTAAGAGGGGAGGAGTTATGCCATCAGCATCACTTCCTAAAGTGTTAGCTGATAACATACCAGCAGTGGCACCTCCAATAGCAATAGTTGATACAAAGGAATTGCAATCTGCCTTAATGTAACCAAGACCAGAAGTGTCATAAAAATTGGACACACTTCTGTAAATATAAATAAGCATCGCAACCCAACTGCATAAGATAAATACATTTAACCCAGCACACTCAATATTGTAACATCCAGTCCAGCCGGGCCATATAGTTTTTTTATTTTTTTGACGTAACCTATTTTATTGAATAAAAGGAAGATTTTGTTATTTTAATAATGTTACTCACTCTGGTATCCATATATCCACCACAAATTGTTCAATCAATTTGCGAATCAGGTTCCAAAGGCCAAGAGCCATTTAATTTTAGCCAAATGCACTGATATGGCATGCGAAAGCTCCGAAGTTTTTTATGCGGTTGAGGATTGAACATCATTATTTGACTGATTTCAAATTTAGTTTCAGCGGCAGTGTTTCCACATTACTTACCCCATATACAAATAATATGAATTATAAATGATATCATCAATAATCTCTTTGATGCTAAAAACAGGTAAACACACATCTTATTAACCAGAAAGCAGACTAGTCAAGCCGTCGATATACCATGAATGCTTTGGGCTAATTACCAATCATTAAAAGAAATCTTTTATTCATGTATAACAATCAAAACACGCATACACTAAACCCATATGCACGCGCTCTGCTAACTGCGTAGTTTACGCAGCAGCAGCGTGGCTGCAATATAGGCTGTACTATGGAAATGGGACTTATGACAAAATATACGCATTAATTACAGCTATCTATTAAAACTTTGTGCAATATATTGTCCTGAGTAATGTGAGTTCTAGGAATGAAAAAAAACCTATTATCAATTGTTTTCGATAATAAGGAAATGAGACAGGTTATCCAAAAATAAAGATAAACATGTATAGAGTATGGTATTCATGAGCATTCTGTTTTTATACCCTGATCCCATTGAAAATGGAAAAAAGTGTATAATGGTTGTGTTGTATGTATGTAAAAGGCAGAAGAAGGCGAGCTACACCCCATAAAGTATATATATTCTTGATCAGTACGGCAAGACAAGTTGATTGAGCCCTGTCCTTCTGTCCGTCCGTCCGTGTGATGGCGTCAATCTCAGAACCTATAAGAGCTAAAGACTTTTTTAGGCTCGTGTATACGGCGCTCTTATTGAGTTTATTTCAGCAAAATGATAATTATTCCTGAATAGTTGTTATTGTTTAAAACCATATTAAAAATCAGATACGATTTTTTATCCTTTTCATCTTTTTCAGCTGGAATCAACAAATTTCGCATGTAGCTTTATGCATTTTTACCAATTTCGATTTTTGTTATATTTGGATACCAGCCCCACATTCCTCCGAAATTTTAAAAATTCATTTTCAGTTGCAAATATTTCATATATGTAAAGGGTTATGGTTAAGATAAAAAAAAATAATAATAAAAATATCAAGTAAGAAAACTTTAGTCGAGGTGCCTGACTAGGGAATACCCTAATTATAATAATAATTAAAAAAACAGAAAAATACAGAAAAAAATGTATTTAAGTAGTCGGGGTACCACACATTCGCGTATTCTCTTTATACAGTTCAATACATGTTCTTTATTTGAATAATACAACTCTTCTTCTTAATCAATTCTATACCCTTTTTGGGGATAATTGTTTGTGTTTACAATATTGAGTGTGCCGGATTAAAGTGTGCTTACCTTATGCAGTTGGGCTGCGATGCTCATTTATTTCCAATTTCTATGACACTTCTTGTCTTGGCTACATTATGGAAGATTGCAGACCCTTTATATCAACTATTGCTGTTGGAAGTGCCACTGCTGGTATGTTATCCGCTGACACTTTGGGAAGTGATGCTGAATTCTTTTTAAACTAATTTTAATATTTTGCCTTTCGCAACTTAAGTATATATAAATAATAAAACATTTAAAAATGATTGAAAGCATTTCATTGGAAAATTTATCATCTATTTATTCAATACTTGTGATATTATTAAATATAATTAATTTGACTTTCTTTAAGATTGTATTTGGTTTATATTTCAGTATCCCATTTTTATACCCTGATCCCATTGAAAATGGGAAAAAAGGGTATAATGTTTTTGTTAAAAGTATGTAACAGGCAGAAGGAGGCGTGCCACACCCCCAAAAGTATATATATTCTTGATCAGGACGACAAGACAAGTTGATTGAGCCCTGTCCGTCTGTCTGTCCGTCTGTCTGTCCGTCCGTATGTATGAACGCGTCGATCTCAGAACCTATAAGAGCTAGAGACTGAATTTTTTTTTTGTCAGGCGCGTATATAGGACGCGCATATCGAGTTTGTTTCAGAAAATCGATAACTATTCCTGAATATTTGTTATCGATTTAAAACCATATGAAAAATCAGTTATGATTTTTTATCTTTTTTATCTTAAGAGCTAGAGACTCCAAATCGCATGTAGCTTTATGTATATTTTTACCAATTTCGGTTTTTGTTTTATTTGAATACCGGCCATAAATTTCCCCACAATTTTGAAAATTTATTTTCATTTGCAATATATATGGTGTTTGGTTTTTTTTTAAAAACTACATCAATTATTTAAATCATATGGTGAAAGTTTCATCAAAATCCGTTGATAAACACAAAAGTTATTAAACAAAATGTTTGGCCAGATCAACAGCGATTGAACTGCAAAGCGCACAGAGACCAGCTGGCGCTTACATACATGCAAATGCATACATACATGCAAATGCTCGCGAACAAATTTTCTTAGAACCGCAATTGCCTTTGAGTTTGGGTCGAATTGTGTTTGAATTGTTTTTGCTACCTACTTCCAATTTCCGCTCGCCGCTGTGTGTCGCAGTCGCAGGCGCTGTGTGTCGCTGTGCGAATATGTTTTCGATTCTTCTTCTTTAATAGTAACGGAAAAATTCTTGTGAGCTTGCAAAAGTGTGCTGGCATAATCTGTGTGTCGAATTTGTTTGCATAATTCCTCTTTGATCTACATTCTTAGTACCATTCGCATATATTTAAGTCGCGTGATATGGTTGTACATACGAGTTATGGACTAAATTAAAAACACTAAGAGCGGGTGGGATAAGGGTATCCCCTAGTCGGGCGCGCCGACTAGAGTTTTCTTACTTGTTTTTAGATG
This sequence comes from Drosophila mettleri, assembly GCA_035047625.1. Lineage (NCBI taxonomy): Eukaryota > Metazoa > Arthropoda > Insecta > Diptera > Drosophilidae > Drosophila > Drosophila mettleri. The sequence goes on from JAWNPI010000096.1 coordinate 1,692,727, forward strand.
TGGTAGTACCGTGTAGTTAGGTGAAGAAGAACCCCGACAATCCGGCGAGCCAGTGTCGAGTATAGCGAGAGTGCGCACCTCTTAGCCCACTACCCATTGCAGCATTCCTAATTCCACCGAGGAAACTGCCGACCATATTCCCCTTTTGAGGATGTGGTCACACACACTCCATCCTGTAGACTACAGTCTGTCACCCTTGAGTTGCTAGCAAGCTTTAATAACCGATTGCAGCCCTTAGCCTTCACGTCAAATGTTAAAACAAGAGGCAATTTGCAGATCGAATTGAAAGCGTCACAAAGTGTTCCTTTTTGAAAAGATCGTTACAATATTTGGGCTACAATATCAGTACTGGTGAAATTCGCCCAAACCCTCAGAAAATCTGCGGCATTGACTGATCTTCTGCTTCAGTCAGTCAGTCACATCACTTAGACAATTTATTGGCTTAGCATCTTATTTCCGACAATTTATTGAAAGACTTTCACAAATAATGAAACCCAGCTGGTAGCACAAAAACATTGTATGCTTTAACTTTGGGTACGGCTATAAACAGGAGAGGTCCACCGAAGTAGCCTGGAGTCAGCGCCAGTAGATAGATTCACACAGATGTGGAGTACATGAAACGTAGGTAAGTAAGGTGCCAGCATAGGTTTTGAGGTTCAGAGTGTAAGTTCTGACGATATCACTAATAATGCTCAGAATATATCCGAGTTTGCTAATAGGCATTTCAAGTCTCTAGCATCAATAGCGCCGAAACGGATTACGTTCATACGAACAGATGGAAATTTTGACAAAAGAAAAATATTCTTTTTCCCTTTTCTTTGGGAACACGGTACAAAGCTCTCTTTTCTGAAGAAATCTGAACAGATCTGAACAGAACCGTCGTGGTTTGCCACTGGTCATAAGGGACACACACACATACATACATATGCACTCAATATGAGTACTGCGCAGTTTATGCGGTGGCAGCGCTACGGCTGCAGCATAATATGTACTATTACTATTCTTTTTCTTTTCTAAACATACGTTTTAAAAATGATATTGCAATTGCATAATAATGACATTCGAATGTACCTATCTGATAAATCTCAAGTCTCAAGTATTTGATATACCGAATTTGTGAATTTATTTAATTTATGGGCGAAGGGGTCGTGGCATCAAAATTTCAAAGATTACAAAATATGCGTATTCATTAAAGCAAACCAACCACAACTTAGTGCAGGTTTCTATCTTGAGCGGTGTGCACGCTAAACCTCAAAAACAAAGCGATATTTTCGATATCTATCGATAATTAAAAAATGGGATGAGATATCGAAAAAAAAGCTCGTATAGCGAATGGTATTATCAAGCATTTTGCTTTTTGTTTCAAATCTCTAGCTTTTGTGGTTTACGAAATCGACAGGTAAACGGACAGGGCTAGTTCAACTCAGCTCTTAGAGCTGATCAAGAATATATATACTTTATACTCTGAAATTTAATTTTCAATGGATACAGGGTATAATGATATGTACCTAATTGCCTCAAGTCTTTAGTATTTGATATACGTGAATTGTGAACTTTTGCGTGTTACATACGTTTTCACAAAACCATCTTACCCTGCTGAACTTCACATTTAATGGATTCAGAGTACATACAACTACTGAATCTAATTAATTTTTTTCATCGAAATAAAATTGCAAAGTATTTGTTTAAATTTTAGATTTGCTAAACGTTTGGAAGACTTTTTTAATCCGATTCTTTTAGTGAATTTGATGATTTCCGCTGTTTTAATCTGTATGGTTGGATTTCAACTTATTACAGTAAGTTTTAATTTTCTTCCTATTTTGCAATCATTAAATTTTAATAATACAGCAGAGCGAATATTTGTTCATTGGCAACTACATTAAGTTTATTGTATATATATCATCGGCAATATCGCAATTGTACATCCTTTGCGCTAATGGAGATACTTTAATCCAACACGTAAGTATTCAAAAATGAATTAATATCTTTATTATTTGTTTTCACTTACCGTTGTGTTGTTTTTTTTTTTCGGTTATCAATTTTGATACAGTTTTGAGAAGTAACTCATACCTTTGACTACTTTCTTAAGTTTCCCTAAATGTGCATCTTGTCATGTCATTAGAGAACATCTGACAGACTCATCAGAGCCACGCACAGTTGTAGTGCTCTTTAAAATCCTATTTATCAATACTGTCCATAGACAGTAGATAATTATATCACGTATATCAAATACTAGATTTGAGATTTGGCACATATAGTTGATATAATCCTGTGCTAAAGATTTTATTCATTTCATTTCATTTTTCAAAAAAACGTATTATACACTGACGTATCCGCAATACGGCTATGCTGCAGCTCCTGCGCTGCCGCTACGTAAACGTGCATAACCGTGCGTACGCATGTGAATATACGCATAAAAGAAATTTTTAATGATACCAATCACTAATCAGATCGAAAGAATTCGGGGTATCTCTTAGTCGATGCGTCTCGAGTAGAGTTTTCTTACGAAATCGGTTCTATTGGAGGTATCCTTGATTCGAAAAGTAGATTGGAGATGGGAGCGTAGATTTTCCAAGAGATTTGTGAATTGTAGCGTTAAATATGGATTTGAGTTTATTGACAAGTGGAAAAACTGCATAGTCCGTCATGAATAAGCTCAAAAAATGTAGGTTTGTGGGTCATGGGAACATTCAACGCGGATACCATTCACACGAATATATACAGCAGGCAGCATTATAAGCTGTTTGTAAGGAGATATTATATTTGAGAATATTTTTATACCCTGTTATAATTTGAAATTTATTTCCAATCAAATAGTGTTTAAAATAATTTACGGATGTATAATAGACAAAAATTCTATATCAATTGTACTATAATTTTTCTCATGTTTATTAAGTGTATTTAAAACATAGCCAATTGGTTGGCAAAATCTCTGGCATCTGTAGTAATTGTAAACGGCTTGACAAATTCTGGATATTTTAATATTGGGTGAGAGCTTATGGGCGTTTTAAGATTTTCAAATGCATCTATAAATTGTGGATCATTTGTCTTAATTGATACACCTTTTTGTAAATATCTTATCATTGGGTAAGGTATTTTGGAATAATCTTTTATGAATTTTCTATAAATTTTGTCATGCTTAAAAATCCTTTCGGTTGTTTTTCCATTTTTGGTAATGGAATTCCTTTTATTGCTTCTATTTTTCTTGGATTTGGATTGAACCCTTCGTTTATGCGAATATGTCTAAGGTATTCGGTATGTTTTTTCATAAAGGAGCATTTATCTGCTTGTATTTTCAAATTATGATTTCTAAGTACTTAAAACAATTTTTCTAGAGCAATCTTGTGTTCTTCAAGTTGTTGAAAAAATTAAAATATCATCAAGATATACCACACACATTTTTATACCCTGATCCCATTGAAAATGGGAAAAAAGGGTATAATGTTTTTGTTAAAAGTATGTAACAGGCAGAAGGAGGCGTGCCACACCCCCAAAAGTATATATATTCTTGATCAGGACGACAAGACAAGTTGATTGAGCCCTGTCCGTCTGTCTGTCCGTCCGTCCGTCCGTCCGTATGTATGAACGCGTCGATCTCAGAACCTATAAGAGCTAGAGAATTTTTTTTTGTTAGGCGCGTATATTGGACGCGCATATCGAGTTTGTTTCAGAAAATCGATAACTATTCCTGAATATTTGTTATCGATTTAAAACCATATGAAAAATCAGTTATGATTTTTTATCTTTTTTATCTTAAGAGCTAGAGACTCCAAATTTCGCATGTAGCTTTATGTGTATTTTTACCAATTTCGGTTTTTGTTACATTTGGATACCGCCCCCAAATTTCCCCACAATTTTGAAAATTATTTTCAGTTGCAATATATATGGTGTTTGGTCTTTTTGAAAACTAAATCAATTATTTAAATCATATGGTGAAAGTTTCATCAAAATCCGTTGATAAACACAAAAGTTATTAAACAAAATGTTTGGCCAGATCAACAGCGATTGAACTGCAAAGCGCACACAGACCAGGTGGCGCTTATACATGTTCAGTATGTATACATGTGCACACATACATGCAAATGCTCGCGAACAAATTTTCTAAGAACCGCAATTGCCTTTGAGTTTGGGTCGAATTGTGTTCGAATTGTTTTTGCTACCTACTTCCAATTGCCGCTCGCCGCTGTGTTTCACAGTCGCAGGCGCTGTGTGTCGCTGTGCGAATATGTTTTCGATTCTTCTTCTTTAATAGTAACGGAACAATTCTTGTGAGCTTGCAAAAGTATGCTGGTATAATCTGTGTGTCGAATTTGTTTGCATAATTCCTCTTTGATTGACATTCTTAGTACCATTGGCATAGATTTAAGTCGCGTGATATGGTTGTACATGCGAGTTATGGACTATATTACGAATACTAAGGGGGGGTGGGATTAGGGTACACCTAGTCGGGCGCGCCGACTAGAGTTTTCTTACTTGTTTTTATATAATTCCTCAATATTTCGTTCATTAAACGTTTAAAGTAGCTGGAGCATTTTTTTAAACCAAATGGCATTCTAACATATTCATATAATGTTCAACTTGTTAAGCGCCAAGTAGGTAGTAAAAATCCTGTTTAAATAAAATGTAAATTATTTTTTTGAAAAAAAAAATAGAAAAACATATTTATATAATCCCAATGGTTTTATGAAACCTGTTTTTTCTATATCTACTTCTGCCATTAATATTTGATGATAGCCTTTTGCTAAATCAAGAGTAGTAAAATATTGGGCTTTACCAAGTTTATCTAATACAGCGTGCATAATAGGTATTGGATACTTATCTGAAACGGCTACTTTGTTTAATCGTCTATAATTCCGGAATTGTCAATTCTTTTCCTAACTACACATTTAGGAGAGCTACATTTTCTTTTACTGTTTCTTATTTTTTTACTTTTTTCCATTTCCATTATTTTCTTTCTTATTTATTCTTCATATTTTGGAGAAACTCAATAGAGCTTTGAATTTATGGGATGATCTGTTGTGGTTCTAATGTTGTGCACTATTGTATTAGTGTTAGTTAATTGATCACCTTCTTCAAATATAATTTTTCATATTTTTTCAATCGATTTTTTACTATTTGAGCTTCCTCAGTATTAAGCCTTTCTAGCTTAAAGTCATCAACCTACTTCCATTACACAAACATCTTCTGATAGTTTGGAAAGGAACGGTATATCGACTCCATTGCAAAGCTTAATTATTTTATTTTTAAAATCAATATTCTCAAAGTTTCTTTGGATATAATCCATGCCTAATAGAAAATTATATAATTTTTCCATTTTTCCATAGCTATCCATCTGATTCTTGCTTACTTTTGTATTAACTAAAAAGCTGTCATTTTTTATATTTCATCATCAGTAATTTCCTCAACAATTGTTCTTTTTTTGTTATCTCTTACGCTTGTTTTTCTTAAGTTATTGATTTTCCTAGTTAGACCCATCTGATCCGTTCCTAGTTTATAGTGATGTCTCAAACAATGTTTGTACTCCGTCCAATTTGCTGGTGAATTAATATTAAGCCTAGTTCTAGCCTGACCTTGAATTTTGGTTTTGAATACGACAGTGAAGGCCTGGTCGTTGTCATCGTACTCCTCCATGATCCACTGCAGACACGAATCAGACACGAATGTAAAGTTTCATCCTGTCCATTGAATGTTGGTAAATATCTTGTTTTCTTTTCGATGTAGTTCCTTTTTGTTGTAATTGAATTTCTGTCTTCAAATTCTCCTGCGATAATTAAATTTGTTAACAATTTAATGCATTGCTGCAATTCAAATGTTTGTTGTTGATTTGCCATTTTTGAGTTTTATTATTCACTTATTTAATATCCAAAGTTTCCTCAATAATTATTCTTTGTGGTTGTTATTTTTTTAAAAGTTAATTCTTTTAGTTTTGTTCACTTTTATGAGATTTCATAAAAACTTTACGAATTTTGAAACTCTGATTACCGGCTGCGCAAGTTATGTATCTCTTTGTGAAGTTAAATACAAGTTCTTTATTCGTGATTAAAATACAACTGGTGTTTATTTAATTCTAAGTCGTCTTTTATACCATTCTTGGCTACAATAAATTATGTTTCCAATATTGGATATGCTGAGTTAAGTGGCTTGCAATAAGTGTCCACCATTCTTATGACACTTCTGGTCTGGGATTTTATAATTCTTATGAAACTTATGGTTAATAGATTTTCTACATTAAAGCTACATACGAAATTTGGAGATTAGCTTTTAAAATGAAAAAAATAAAAAATCATATTGATTTTTCATATTGTATTAAATTAAAAGGAATAGTTATCGATTTTCTGAAACAAACTCGATATGCGCGCCGTATACACGAGCCTAACAAAAAAACAACAAAGCCTAACAACAAAAAAAAGTCTCTAGCTCTTATAGGTTCTGAGATCGACACGTTGATACATACGGACGGACGGACGAACGGGCAGACAGACAGACGGACAGGGCTCAATCAAATCGGCTTGTCGTTCTGATCAAGAATATATATACTTTTGGGGGTGTGGCAAGTCTTCTTCTGCCTGTTACATACTTTTAACAAAAACATTATACCCTGTTTTCCCATTTTTTAATAAGATCCGTCATTTCGTCCGTCTGTATGTCTATCCGTCCGTCCGTCCGTCCGTCCATATGTATGAACGCGTCGATCTCAGAACCTTTGTTAGGCTAGTATATACGACGCGCATAGTTTCAGAAAATCGATAACTACTCGTGAATATTTGTTATCGATTTAAAACCATATGAAAAATCAGCTAAGATTTTTTCTTTAAACTTAATGTATATATTTACCAATTTGGGATTTTTACTTTTGGATACCGGCCCCAAATTTCCCAACAATTTTTAAAATTATGTTCAATGGCAAATATGGGATATATATTTATATGGTAAAAAGACCAAAGTCTTTTTAAAAAGAACAATAATTATTTACATTATATGGTGAAAATCCGTTGATAATCACAAAAGTTATTAAACAAAATGTTTGGCCACTTATCATCATCGATTGAAACGCAAAGCGCACAGAGACAAGCTGGCGCTTATACATGTTCATTAACGAACAATATTCTAAGAATCGCACTTGCCTTTGAGTTTGGGTCGAATTGTGTTTGAATTGTTTTTGCTACCTACTTTCAATTGCCGCTAACACCCCATAAAGTATATACGTTAACAAGTAACCCTCTAATGTGTTAGATCTTAAGCAGCCCTCGAGAGCTTGGCGCTGACTTAGCAAATAGCTCAAGTCAAGGGCCGAGCTACAACACTCAGCAGCGGTAACCTGATACTCGCAATATGTTGCAATAGAAGAGTTATCGCTGACAATAGGCCACTTTGTAGTAGCATGCCCTCGAATATTTTATATTAAGCTTATAACATGTACTTCATATAGAATAGCTTTTAGTTCTGATTGGATTAAATACAGCATGAGACTGTTCAACAGTAATCCGGCTTTGCCGACGCGTTATTATTTTAAATAAAATATCGCTGAGCCACACGGCCAGCAATTGGAATACATTTTCTAATAAAATCCTGGCTGGAGCCCGCCGCCTACTGGATCACATTAATTTATATATATATATAACTCAACTCATTTCGTTAGTATCGATAACAATCGTAAGATAGCGTTTCAGGATGGAATCGTGCACTAAGTTGAGGTTAAGTGGTATAATAAATTCGAATATATTGTCATGTTCTGAATTTGGGTACCGCCCCTTTCGCCCACAAATCACAAAAAATTATAAATCACGTAAATCAAATACTAGAGACTCAAGATCCAGAAATTTGACACACATGAATGTCAAATATCTGCTCTATCAATTTCATTTAAAACGTATGTCTTATTGCTGCAGGCGCAGCTCTGCCACTGCAAAAGCGCGTATGCATGTGTATGTGTGTATGTTTTAAATTATGTTTTAATGACCAAGCTGATAAGCTCAAAGGAATTGAGGTATCTCTTAGCTTGCCGTCTAGAAATTTCTTACTTAAGTAAGCTTGATTCAATTCATACAGTATTTGTATTATTAGAAGAATCCAAATCTATTTGCATCAACATGCCTGTTGCATCCATTGACTAAGCTAGCTCCAGTATCAAAAGACTTGACTTTCGGAGCAACTACTACTACACCAACTACTTCCAATATTATTTGCCTTATTTTACATTTACATGTCGCATAGTTTCTCCAAATATTTTCAGTGACAAATCAGAAATTAAACTGTAGGGATTATTAGAATTAGATTAAAAATCCAACGATCACATACTTATAAAAGTTATCTCAATTCTCCAAAAACTATAACAGATCTACCACAAAACAGAAGTCTTTTGTAAAATCTGTTTTAATCATCTGTTTTAGATCAATCAATCAATCTTGCATGCAAAGTGTTAACCAAATCATGACTTACTGGAAGGGAAAACATGGCTTGTAGCTTTATTATACGGACACTAGAATCTTCTAAGCCAGTATTTTTTCATTATTTTCAGGAATGTTTAATACATTTAATTGAGGGTTATTTTCTGTCAATCCCAATACTTTAAACCTCTCATCTAAAATTTCATTTTCGGCATGTTCAACATTCTCATCTTGTACTGCATTATCAATAACATCTAGTAGCTCTCTATCTCTATCGGCGATTGCAATTTATTATTTCCTGGTTTTGACTACAGAACGTTTCGCAATCCCTTGTAACTAGCTCCCTAACTGTCAGTATATCTAACAATTATTTGTCTTTGCCTTTTCCTAACAACGCCAATGCCATCGCCAAGTAGAAAATTTTAATGATTGCTAAATACAGTGTTAACAAGTAAGAAAACTCTAGTCGGCGCGCCCGACTAGGGGATACCCTAATCCCACCCGCCCTTAGTTTTTTAATATAGTCCGTAACTAGTTTGTACAACCATATCATGCAACTTAAGTATGTGCCAATGGTACTAAGAATGTCGATCAAAGAGGAATTATGCAAACAAATTCGACACACAGATTATACCAGCACACTTTTGCAAGCTCACAAGAATTGTTCCGTTACTATTAAAGAAGAAGAATCGAAAACATATTCGCACAGCGAAACACAGCGCCTGCGACTATGACACACAGCGGCGAGTGGCAATTGGAAGTAGGTAGCAAAAACAATTCGAACACAATTCGACCCAAACTCAAAGGCAATTGCGGTTCTTAGAAAATTTTGTTCGCGAGCATTTGCATGTATGTGTGCACATATATACATAATGAACATGTATAAGCGCCAGCTGGTCTGTGTGCGCTTTGCAGTTCATTCGTTATTGATCTGGCCAAACATTTTGTTAATATAACTTTTGTGTTTATCAACGGATTTTGATGAAACTTTCACCATATGATTGAAATAATTGATGTAGTTTTCAAAAAGACCAAACACCCCATATATTGCAACTGAAAATAATTTTCAAAATTATGGGGAAATTTGGGGCCAGTATCCAAATGTAACAAAAACCGAAATTGGTAAAAAGCTACATGCATTTGGAGTCTCTAGCTCTTAAGATAAAAAAGATAAAAAATCATAACTGATTTTTCATATGGTTTTAAATCGATAACAAATATTCAGGAATAGTTATCGATTTTCTGAAACAAACTCGATATGCGCGTCCAATATACGCGCCTAACAAAAAAAAATTCTCTAGCTCTTATAGGTTCTGAGATCGACGCATTCATACATACGGACGGACGGACAGACAGACGGACAGGGCTCAATCAACTTGTCTTGTCGTCCTGATCAAGAATATATATACTTTTGGGGGTGTGGCACGCCTCCTTCTGCCTGTTACATACTTTTAACAAAAACATTATACCCTGTTTTCCCATTTTCAATGGGATCAGGGTATAAAAATATGTATGTAAACACCGCTGAATATCTCTTTTTTGCTAACATTATTCTCATGTTAGGTTCTGTTAATTGTAACGGACATTCTTTCGTTTATGCTTTAAGTTCATCTTTCGGCTGCCTGCGCTGCAGCGTATATTCTTATGTATTTTTAGTCTCTAATAAAGCTCTGAATGGAATAGGCTTAGGGCCCAGGCAGCAGAAAGTGAAAGCTGTGCTGGTGATTGGAAAAAAACTCACATATGAGACTCGAATTACTAGTTAAAGCGTGTGCTAAACTAATTTGATCAAAATGACTTGTGGTCGGTTACTGAAAAATGAGAACGATACAGTGGAACAGAAAGCACGCTTGATAGCAAAGATGAGAAGGCTTTAGCTAGCATTTTGTTGTCTGTGAAAGCGTCGCAGATAAACTGTATCAAACACTGTGGAGCCGCGAGAGAAGCGTGGACAAAGTTATCCGAGATCTACATGCCTTCGGGACCCGCGCGTAAAGTACAGTTGTTCAAGCAATTGTATATTAAAATGTGTAGTCGTAGAATAATTAAATGGAATACAAGTGGAGGTGGCTGATGAAATGCTTGTAATAATATTACTAGCAAGTTTACATGATGAGTTGGACAATTTCGTAGTCGCTATCGAAACACAGGACACTTCATTTAGCGCAAATGGTAAAAGAAACAAGACAAAGAAAGACCCGAAAGACATGAAGTGTTGGTTGTGCGGGCAAAACGGGAATTTCGCGGCGAAGTGCAGATTAAGAGAGAAAAAGGTTGAGAAAGACAACGAAAGCGAAAAAACGATCGAAAAGAGCAGTAAAAAGTCTTTTTCGGTGTTCTCTTTTCTTGGAAAAATCCAATTGACAAAAAATGTCTGGTGTGTGGACAGTGGTAGTGGTGCTACAGCTCATTTGTGTGCAGACAAATGCGTGAGCACAAAGAGAAAACAAGTAACTAAACTCTAGTCGAGACTGCTCGACTAAGAGATACCCTGAATCCATTGAGCTGTAATACCAATCATAAAAAGTTTCATTTATTCATTAATAGTAAACAACACATGCACACACACACACACACAAACATATGCATGCACGTAATATGCAGTAGAGGCTGTGCTATGGAAACTTTATTGTTTAATAACTTTTTTTCTCGATCTATGTTCTTAATGAAATTTTCGGGGCATGATTATGACATCTAAATGTACCTATTTGCCAAATTTCAAGTCTCTAGTATTTGATATACGTGAGTTATCGATTTTGTTGAATTGTGGGCGAAAGGGGCGTGGCATCAAAAATCCAAAAATGACAAAATGTGCGGATTCAATATAGCAATCAAACACAACTTAGTGCACGATTCTATCTTTAACGGTGTGCACGCCAGACCTAAAAAACAAAGCGATATTTTCGATAGTTATCGATAAAAAAGAAATGGGATGAGTTATCGAAAAAAAAAAATAAACTCGTACAGCGTATGGTATTATCGAGCATTTTGCTTTTTATTTGAAGTCTCTAGCTTTTGTGGTTGCAGAAATCCAGGTGTTTACACGGACGGACGGACGGACGGACGGACGGACGGACGGACGGACGGACAGACGGACAGGGCTAGTTCAACTCAGCTCGTCGAGCTGATCAAGAATATATATACTTTATGGGGTGTGGCACGCCTCCTTCTGCCTGTTACATACATTTGCACAAAAACATTATACCCTGAAATTTCCATTTTCAATGGATTCAGGGTATAATAAAACTAGCAGGGGATAATTACATAGAAGCCGAAGGTTGCGGGACAGTGTTGCTTAAGTGGAAAAATAATACGATCGAATCGGTCGACGTTTTCTATGTGAAAGACTTACAATGCAATTTTATATCTGTGGCAAAGGCAACTGAAAAAGGGTTGAAAAACAAAGTGTGTTAAATACAGTAACAATGACAATTGGCTGGCTGCAGAAAAACATAACGATTTGTAGCATGAAAACAGTAGTTGCAGCTAATGTAAATGCAAATATGAATCAATTGGTGAAATGGCATGATCGGTTCGGACATCTAAATTTTGATAGCCTAAATAAAATGATTAAACAGGGCATTTTTAATGGACTTCCAGCTAGTGTGTGTAATACAAATGACTTTGTGTGCGAAACGTGTGCAAAAAGTAACATTTGCGTGAAGAAGTTTCCCAAAGTGTCAGAAAATCGCTCAAAGGAATTACTAGCTTTAGTTTATACAGACATTTGTGGTCCTATGCGTACGGCATCACAAGGTGGAGCGCGTTATTTTGCAACATTTATTGACGATAAATCGCGTTATATGTCGGTGTACATGATAAAAATAAAAGTGATGTATTTGAGAAATTCAAAGACTTTAAAAAATTAGCTGAAAATCAAACTGGAAAAAGCATATAACCCATAAGAAGCGATAACGGGCGTGAGTACCTGAGCGGTACATTTGAAAAATTCTTATAAAGCCAGGGTATAAAAAGACAACAAAGTGTTCCCCATACTCCAAAATGGTGTGGCGGAACGCGCCAACAGAACACTGGAGGAGATGGCGCGAAGTATGATGGTGCATTCTGGAGTTGGTGAATCTTTTTGGAGCGAGGCGATAATGACGGCTGCGTATCTATGCAATAGGGCTGAAACTGCAGCTTTGATTCGCAAAACTCCATATGAGAATTGGTATGGAAAAAAACCGAGCGTATCTTATCTAAAAGTATTTGGTATGGAAGCTATTGTATTAGATAAAAAGCATAAAAACTAGTTTTCAGCAGAAGGCGAGCAGCATATACTGGTAGGTTACTGTGAAACTGCCAAAGCTTATCGTCTGTACAACCCTGTCAAAAGCAGCGTTGTGTTATCCCGAGATATTGTGTTTTTAGATCACAAGATCAAGAATCATCACGTGAGTCAGATGTGCCAATCCTTGAGCCAGGTGAAAAACTTGATTGCGAGCAAAATGATGCAAGTCACGATCCTAATGAGCAGCAGCAAGTGGAAAGTGGTAACGAAGAAGATGCTGAGGAGGAGCAAACGACAGGAAAAAGAGGTCCAGGGAGACCACGAATTGTTCGCACTAGGCGTTCAGGTCGTCCATGAAAAGAGTACAATATTCTGAATGTACTAGACGCTCGAAATGTTGTTGTTCCCACATGTGTTAGTGAGGCATTTCGGTCAGAACAATCTGAAAACTGGAAATCGGCGATGCAGAAGGACTATGACAGCCAGAAAAAAATTGAGACATGAAGACTGGTCGATCTTCCTGCAGGCGAAAAAGTTATTGGTTGTAAATGGGTTTTTACCACCAAGCATGATGAGTATGGAAACGTTCAGCGTTTTAAAGCTAGATTGGTCGCGAAAGGGTGCGGACAGCAATACAGCAATGCGTTAGCTGTCGAGTACGAGATGCACCTGCATCAGATGGATGTCTCTGCAGCATACCTGAACAGCGAGCTACACGATGACGTGTATATGCGACAACCAGAGGGTTTTATCGACGCTGATTATCCCAAGCGCGTACTGAAGCTGAAGAAATCGTTGTACGGCTTGAAACAGAGCGGTCATGAGTGGAACCAAAAGCTGGAGAGCAGTCTTTTGGAGATTGGTTTTGTCCCATGTGCTAGTGAACCATGCATTTATACAAACAAAATCAAAGGGTATTTAAATATTATTGTTGTATATGTTGATGATTTTTTACTTGCATGTACCAGAGAAGAAGATGTGGCCCACATTAAGCAGCTCATATCAAACAAATTTGATGTGGTCATGATGTGGTGGTGAACTGCACTACTTTTTGGGAATGGAGATTGAGTGAGATGGCAAGAATGGTAGTCTCTCCATAGGCCATAAGCAGTACATTGAAGACCTGCTGAATGATTACAGCATGCAAGACTGCAAGCCAAGCGCGACTCCGTTGGAAATTGGTTTCCAGACGATGTGGGATGATGTTGACTGCGGCCAGGTGGATAAAACACGCTATCAGTCGCTCATTGGTTCGTTATTGTATTTGGCGTTGACTACACGGCCAGATATAATACACTCTATGGCTAAGCTGGCGCAGAGAAATGCAAATCCGCACAAGGAGCATGAGGTTTCAGCCAAGCGAGTATTGAGATATTTAAAAGGTACCTCAGATTTGAGACTTCACTATAACAAAACAGGTGTGCCTATCCGCTGTTTTGTTGATGCAGACTGGGCTGGCGACAGTAACGATCGGAAGTCCTTTACGGGTTGGTCATTCTACCTTGCTGTAGCAGCAGTCTCTTGGAAATCAAAGAAGCAGAATTTGGTCGCTCTCAGTAGCACAGAGGCCAAGTACGTGGCGCTTTCTATGGCAGCCAAGGAGGCGGTATACGTTAGAAAATTGATCAACGAAATGGAGCTCGGGCCGATGGCAAAGGTGTTGATTTATAATGATAATCAGAACGCACAATTCCTTTGCTAAAGATGCAAAATTTCATTCGCGTAGTAAGCATATTGAATCAAAAATCCGTTAAGTTTCAAAATTCCATTATATTTCAAAATTCCAATAAATTTAAAAATTCCGTAGAAGCATCGAAACGAATACATGGCATCCGTTATATTTCAAATTCCAATAAATTTAAAAATTTCGTAGATGTATAGAAATGTATTTGTGGCATTGAAATTCGAAATACCGTTAAATTTCAAAATTCCGTTAAGTTTTGAAATTCCTTTATATTTCAAAATTCCAATAAATTTCAAAATTCCGTAGAAGTATAGAAACGTAAAAATGGAATCAAATTTCAAAATACCGTTAAATTTCAAAATTCCGTTGTTTCGAAATTCCGTTATGTTACAAAGCTCTAATAAATTTCAAAATAACGTTAAATCTCAAAATTTCGTTGTGTTTGGAAATTCCGTTTTATTATAAAGTTCCAATATATTTTAAAATACCGTTAAATTTCAAAATTCCGTTAAGTTTCGAAATTCCATTAAATTTCAAAATTCCGTAGAAGTATAGAAACGTAAAAATGGAATTAAATTTCAAAATACCGTTAAATTTCAAAATTTCATTGTTTCGAAATTCCGTTGTTTCGAAATTCCGTTATATTACCAAGTTCAAATAAATCTTAAAATAATGTTAAATTTCAAAATTCCGTTAAGTTTTGAAATTCCATTATATTTAAAAACTCCAATAAATTTCCAAATTCCGTAGAAGTATAGAAACGTATACATTAAATTTCAAAATCCCGTTAAGTTTTGAAATTCCGTTATATTTCAAAATTCCAATAAATTTCAAAACTCCGTAGAAGTATAGAAATGTATACATAGCATCGAACTTCGAAATATCGTTAAATTTCAAAATTCCGTTAAGTTTTGAAATTCCGTTATATTTCAAAATTCCAATAAATTTCAAAATTCCGTAGAAGTATCGAAACGTAAAAATGGAATCAAATTTAAAAATACCGTTAAGTTTCAAAATTCCATTGTATTTTAAAAACTCCAATAAATTTCCAAATTCCGTAGAAGTATAGAAACGTATACATTAAATTTAAAAATTCCGTTAAGCTTTGAATTCCGTTATATTTCAAAATTCCAATAAATTTCAAAGTTTCGTAGAAGTATAGAAATGTATTTGTGGCATCGAACTTCGAAATACCGTTAAATTTCAAAATTCCGTTAAGTTTTGAAATTCCGTTATATTTCAAAATTCCAATAAATTTCAAAATTCCGTAGAAGTATAGAAACGTAAAAATGGAATCGAATTTTAAAATACCTTTAAATTTCAAAATTCCGTTAAGTTTCGAAATTCCGTTATATTACAAAGTTCCAATAAATCTCAAAATACAGTTAAGTTTTGAAATTCCATTATATTTCAAAATTCCAATAAATTTCCAAATTCCGTAGAAGTATCGTATTCCAAACTCCGTAGAAATATAGAAACCTACACATTAAATTTAAAAATTCCGTTAAGTTTTGAAATTCCATTATATTTCAAAATTCCAATAAATTTCAAAATTTCGTAGAAGTATCGAAACGTATACATGGCATCGAACTTAAATTTAAAAATTCCGTTAAGTTTTGAAATTCCGTTATATTTCAAAATTCCAATAAATTTCAAAATTTCGTAGAAGTATAGAAATGTATACAGGGCATCGAACTTCGAAATACCGTTAAATTTCAAAATTCCGTTAAGTTTTGAAATTCCATTATATTTCAAAATTCCAATAAATTTCAAAATTCCGTAGAAGTATAGAAACGTAAAAATGGAATCAAATTTTAAATACCGTTAAATTTCAAAATTCCGTTAAGTTTCGAAATTCCGTTATATTTCAAAATTACAATAAATTTCAAAATTCCGTAGAAGTATAGAAACGTATACATTAAATTTAAAAATTCCGTTAAGTTTTGAAATTCGGTTATATTTCAAAATTCCAATGAATTTCAAAACTCCGTAGAAGTATAGAAACGTAAAAATGGAATCAAATTTAAAAATACCTTTAAATTTCAAAATTCCGTTAAGTTTCGAAATTCCGTTATATTTCAAAATTCCAATAAATTTCAAAATTCCGTAGAAGTATAGAAACGTATACATGGCATCGAACTTTCAAAATACCGTTAAATTTCAAAATTCCGTTAAGTTTTGAAATTCCGTTATATTTCAAAATTCCAATAAATTTCAAAATTCCGTAGAAGTATAGAAACGTAAAAATGGAATCAAATTTAAAAATACCGTTAAATTTCAAAATTCCGTTAAGTTCGAAATTCCGTTATATTTCCAATTTTCAATAAATCTAAAAATACCGTTTATTTCGAATTCCGTTAAGTTTCAAAATTCCATTATATTTCAAAATTCCAATAAATTTCAAAATTCCGTAGAAGTATAGAAACGTAAAAATGGAATCAAATTTCAAAATACCGTTAAATTTCAAAATTCCGTTAAGTTTCGAAATTCCGTTATATTTCAAATTTCCAATAAATCTAAAAATATCGTTAAATTTCAAAATTCCGTTAAGTTTCGAAATTCCATTATATTTCAAAATTCCAATAAATTTCAAAATTCCGTAGAAGTATAGAAACGTAAAAATGGAATCAAATTTAAAAATACCGTTAAATTTCAAAATTCCGTTAAGTTTTGAAATTCCGTTATATTTCAAAATTCCAATAAATTTCAAAATTTCGTCGAAGTATAGAAACGTAAAAATGGAATCGAATTTTAAAATACCGTTAAATTTCAAAATTCCGTTAAATTTCGAAATTCCATTATATTTCAAAATTCCAATAAATTTAAAAATTCCGTAGAAGTATCGAAACGTATACTTGGCATCGAACTTCGAAATACCGTCAAATTCAAAATACCGTTAAATTTAAAAATTCCGTTAAGTTTCGAAATTCCATTATATTTCAAAATTCCAATAAATTTCAAAATTCCGTAGAAGTATCGAAACGTATACATTAAATTTAAAAATTCCGTTAAGTTTTGAAATTCCGTTATATTTAAAAATTCCAATAAATTTCAAAACTCCGTAGAAGTATCGAAACGTATACTTGGCATCGAACTTCGAAATACCGTCAAATTTAAAAATACCGTTAAATTTAAAAATTCCGTTAAGTTTCGAAATTCCGTTATATTTCAAAATTCCAATAAATTTCAAAATTCCGTAGAAGTATAGAAACGTATACATGGCATCGAACTTCGAAATACCGTCAAATTTAAAAATACCGTTAAATTTAAAAATTCCGTTAAGTTTCGAAATTCCGTTATATTTAAAATTTCCAATATATCTAAAAATACGTTTAATTTTGAAATTCCGTTAAGTTTCGAAATTCCATTATATTTCAAAATTCCAATAAATTTCAAAATTCCGTAAAAGTATAGAAACGTAAAAATGGAATCAAATTTCAAAATTCCGTTAAGTTTCGAAATTCCGTTATATTACAAAGTTCCAATAAATCTCAAAATACCGTTAAATTTAAAAATTCCGTTTAGTTTTGAAATTCCGTTATACCTTCAAATCTCAAAATATCGTTAAATTTAAAATTCCGTTAAGTTTCGAAATTCCGTTATATTTCAAATTTCCAATAAATCTAAAAATACCGTTAAATTTCAAAATTCCGTTAAGTTTCGAAATTCCATTATATTTCAAAATTCCAATAAATTTCAAAATTCCGTAGAAGTATAGAAACGTATACATGGCATCGAACTTCGAAATACATCAAATTTAAAAATACCGTTAAATTTAAAAATTCCGTTAAGTTTTGAAATTCCGTTATATTTCAAAATTCCAATAAATTTCAAAATTCCGTAGAAGTATAGAAACGTATATATGGCATCGAACTTCGAAATACCGTCAAATTTAAAAATACCGTTAAATTTCAAAATTCCGTTAAGTTTCGAAATTCCGTTATATTTCAAATTTCCAATAAATCTAAAAATACCGTTTAATTTCAAAACTCCGTTAAGTTTCGAAATTCCATTATATTTCAAAATTCCAATAAATTTCAAAATTCCGTAGAAGTATAGAAACGTAAAAATGGAATCAAATTTCAAAATACCGTTAAATTTCAAAATTCCGTTAAGTTTTGAAATTCCGTTATATTTCAAAATTCCAATAAATTTCAAAATTCCGTAGAAGTATAGAAATGTATACTTGGCAATGAATTTCGAAATACCGTTAAATTTCAAAATACCGTTAAATTTCAAAATTCCGTTAAGTTTTGAAATTCCGTTATATTTCAAATTTCCAATAAATCTAAAAATACCGTTAAATTTCAAAATTCCGTTAAGTTTTGAAATTCCATTATATTTTCAAAATTCCAATAAATTTCAAAATTCCGTAGAAGTATAGAAACGTATACATGGCATCGAAATTCGAAATACCGTTAAATTTCAAAATTCCGTTAAGTTTCGAAATTCCGTTATATTTCAAAATTCCAATAAATTTCAAAATTCCGTAGAAGTATAGAAACGTATACATGGCATCGAAATTCGAAATACCGTTAAATTTCAAAATTCCGTTAAGTTTTGAAATTCCGTTATATTTCAAAATTCCAATAAATTTGTTAAGTTTCAAAATTCCAATATCTGAAATACCGTTAAATTTCAAAAACTCCGTTAAGTTTCGAAATTCCATTATATTTCAAAATTCCAATAAATTTCAAAATTCCGTAGAAGTATCGAAACGTGTACTTGGCATCGAACTTCGAAGTACCGTCAATTTTCAAAATACCGTAAGTTTCGAAATTCCGTTATATTTCAAATTAATAAATTAAAATACGTTTTCGAACGTTAATTTGAATTTTATTTAAATTCCAATAAATTTCAAAATTCCTTAAAAGTATAGAAACGTAAAAATGAAATCAAATTTAAAAATTCCGTTATGTTTCGAAATTCCGCTATATTACAAACTTCAAATAAATCTCGAAATACCGTTAAATTTTAAAATTCCGTTAAGTTTCGAAATTCCGTTATATTTCAAAATTCCAATAAATTTCAAAATTCCGTAGAAGTATAGAAACGTATACATGGATCGAATTGAAATACCGTAAATTTCAAAATACCGTTAAATTTCAAAATTCCGTTAAGTTTCGAAATTCCGTTATATTTAAAATTCCAATAAATCTAAAAATATCGTTAAATTTCAAAATTCCGTTAAGTTTCGAAATTCCGTTATATTTCAAAATTCCAATAAATTTCAAAATTCCGTAGAAGTATAGAAACGTAAAAATGGAATCAAATTTCAAAATTCCGTTAAGTTTCGAAATTCCGTTATATTAAAAGTTCCAATAAATCTCAAAATACCGTTAAATTTCAAAATTCCGTTAAGTTTTGAAATTCGTTAAAAATTCAAATTCAAAATATCGTTAAATTTCAAAATTCCGTTAAGTTTTGAAATTCCGTTATATTTTAAAATTCCAATAAATTTCAAAATTCCGTAGAAGTATAGAAACGTATAAGGATCGAAGAATTAAAATACCGTTAAATTTCAAAATTCCGTTAAGTTTTGAAATTCCGTTATATTTCAAAATTCCAATAAATTTCAAAATTCCGTAGAAGTATAGAAACGTATATGGATCGAATTGAAATGTAAATTTAAAATACCGTTAAATTTCAAAATTCCGTTAAGTTTGAAATTCCGTTATATTTCAAAATTCAAAAATTCAAAATACCGTTAAATTTCAAAATTCCGTTAAGTTTTGAAATTCCGTTATATTTCAAAATTCCAATAAATTTCAAAATTCCGTAGAAGTATAGAAACGTAAAAATGGAATCAAATTTCAAAATTCCGTTAAGTTTGAAATTCCGTTATATTTAAAATTCAATAAATTTCAAAATACCGTTAAATTTCAAAATTCGTTAAGTTTGAAATTCGTTATATTAAAATTCCAATAAATTTCAAAATACCGTTAAATTTCAAAATTCCGTTAAGTTTTGAAATTCCGTTATATTTCAAAATTCCAATAAATTTCAAAATTCCGTAGAAGTATAGAAAGTATAATGGATGAATTTAAAATACCGTTAAATTTCAAAATTCTGTTAAGTTTTGAAATTCCGTTATATTACAAAGTTCCAAAAAATCTCAAAATATCGTTAAATTTCAAAATTCCGTTAAGTTTTGAAATTCCGTTATATTTCAAAATTCCAATAAATTTCAAAATTCCGTAGAAGTATAGAAACGTAAATGGATCGAATTTAAAATACCGTTAAATTTCAAAATTCCGTTAAGTTTTGAAATTCCGTTATATTTTAAAATTCCAATAAATTTCAAAATTTCGTAGAAGTATAGAAAGTAATGAAATAAATCGTTAAATTTCAAAATTCCGTTAAGTTTTGAAATTCCGTTATATTTCAAAGTTCCAATAAATCTCAAAATATCGTTAAATTTCAAAATTCCGTTAAGTTTTGAAATTCCGTTATATTTCAAAATTCCAATAAATTTCAAAATTTCGTAGAAGTATAGAAAGTAGAATTTGAAATATCGTTAAATTTCAAAATTCCGTTAAGTTTTGAAATTCCGTTATATTTCAAAATTCCAATAAATTTCAAAATTCCGTGAAATTTCGAAATCGTTAAATTTGAAATTCGAATTTAAAAATTAGTTTTTGAAATTCCGTTAATTTAAAATTCCAATAAATTTCGAAATTCGTAGAAATTGAAAGAATGATTAAGTTTTAATAAAGATGAAATTAAAATATCGTTAAATTTCAAAATTCCGTTAAGTTTGAAATTCGTTAATTTTAAAATTCCTAAATTTCAAAATTCGAATGAAAAAAAAATAGAATTTAAAATACCGTTAAATTTCAAAATTCCGTTAAGTTTGAAATTCGTTAATTTAAATTCAATAAATTTGAAATGAAATAAAATAAAAGAAATTTAAAATGTGAAGAATATTTATTAAGTTTTTTTTGAAATATGAATATTTAAATTGGTTTTGAAATTATTTTAAATTAATAATTTGAAATTCGAAAGAAATTTAAAAGAATTTGAAATTCCGTTAAATTTAAAATTCCGTTAAATTTTGAAATTATAAATTTAAAATTCGAAATTAAATTGAATTTGAATTTTTGAAATTGTTTTTAAATTAATTTGAAATTTGAAATTAAGGAATTTGAAATTTAAGGTATTTTAAATTGATTTAGTTTCTAATTCTACGGAATTTTGAAATTTATTGAAATTTAAAATATAAGGAATTTCGAAACTTAACGGAATTTTGAAATTTAAGTTTGTTTTTTTTGAATTTTGAAATTTGTTTGAGGAATTTGAAATTTACGTTTTAAATTTTTTGTTTTTTTTACGGAATTTTGAAATTTATTGTAATTTCGAAACTTAACGGAATTTCAAAACTTAACGGAATTTTGAAATTTAACGGTATTTCGGTATTTCTATATTTCTACGGAGTTTTGAAATTTATTGGAATTTTGAAATATAACGGAATTTCGAAACTTAACGGAGTTTTGAAATTTAACGGTATTTCGAAATTCGATTCCATTTTACGTTTCTATACTTCTACGGAATTTTGAAATTTATTGGAATTTTGAAATATAACGGAATTTCGAAACTTAACGGAGTTTTGAAATTTAACGGTATTTTGAGATTTTTTGGAAGTTTGAAATTAACGGAATTTCGAAACTTAACGGAATTTTGAAATTTAACGGTATTTTAAAATTCGATTCCATTTTTACGTTTCTATACTTCTACGGAATTTGGAAATTTATTGGAATTTTAAAATATAACGGAATTTCAAAACTTAACGGAATTTTGAAATTTAACGGTATTTTGAAATTCGATGCCATGTATACGTTTCTATACTTCTACGGAATTTTGAAATTTATTGGAATTTTGAAATATAACGGAATTTCAAAACTTAACGGAGTTTTGAAATTTAACGGTATTTTGAGATTTTTGGAACTTTGTAATATAACGGAATTTCGAAACTTAACGGAATTTTGAAATTTAACGGTATTTTGAAATTTGATTCCATTTTTACGTTTCTATACTACTTCGGAATTTTGAAATTTATTGTAATTTCGAAACTTAACGGAATTTCAAAACTTAACGGAGTTTTGAAATTTAACGGTATTTAATTCGATTCCATTTTTACGTTTCTATACTTCTACGGAGTTTTGAAATTTATTGGAATTTTGAAATATAACGGAATTTCAAAACTTAACGGAATTTTGAAATTTAACGGTATTTGAATTGATTTGTTACGGATTTAAATGGAATTTGATTTATTTATTGGAATTTTGAAATATAACGGAATTTCGAAACTTAACGGAATTTTGAAATTTAACGGTATTTTAAAATTCGATTCCATTTTTACGTTTCTATACTTCTACGGAATTTGGAAATTTATTGGAATTTTGAAATATAACGGAATTTCGAAACTTAACGGAATTTTGAAATTTAACGGTATTTTTTTTGGAATTTTGAAATATAACGGAATTTCAAAACTTAACGGAATTTTGAAATTTAACGGTATTTTAAATTCGATTCCATTTTTACGTTTCTATACTTCTACGGAATTTGGAAATTTATTGGAATTTTAAAATATAACGGAATTTCAAAACTTAACGGAATTTTGAAATTTAACGGTATTTCGTTGATAGTTTCTATACTTCTACGGAGTTTTGAAATTTATTGGAATTTTGAAATATAACGGAATTTCGAAACTTAACGGAGTTTTGAAATTTAACGGTATTTCGGTATTTCTATATTTCTACGGAGTTTTGAAATTTATTGGAATTTTGAAATATAACGGAATTTCAAAACTTAACGGAATTTTGAAATTTAACGGTATTTTATTCGATTCATTTTTACGTTTCTATACTTCTACGGAGTTTTGAAATTTATTGGAATTTTGAAATATAACGGAATTTCGAAACTTAACGGAATTTTGAAATTTAACGGTATTTTAAAATTCGATTCCATTTTTACGTTTCTATACTTCTACGGAATTTGGAAATTTATTGGAATTTTGAAATATAACGGAATTTCAAAACTTAACGGAATTTTGAAATTTAACGGTATTTAAATTCGATTCCATTTTTACGTTTCTATACTTCTACGGAGTTTGGAAATTTATTGGAATTTTGAAATATAACGGAATTTCAAAACTTAACGGAGTTTTGAAATTTAGTTTATAACGGAATTTCGAAACTTAACGGAATTTTGAAATTTAACGGTATTTTGATTGATTCATTTTTAGTTTCTATACTTCTACGGAGTTTTGAAATTTATTGGAATTTTGAAATATAACGGAATTTCAAAACTTAACGGAGTTTTGAAATTTAACGGTATTTTGGTTTTGAATTTGAATATAACGGAATTTCGAAACTTAACGGAATTTTGAAATTTAACGGTATTTTGAAATTTGATTCCATTTTTACGTTTCTATACTACTTCGGAATTTTGAAATTTATTGTAATTTCGAAACTTAACGGAATTTCAAAACTTAACGGAATTTTGAAATTTAACGGTATTTCGTTGATTTTTACGTTTCTATACTTCTACGGAGTTTTGAAATTTATTGGAATTTTGAAATATAACGGAATTTCGAAACTTAACGGAATTTTGAAATTTAACGGTATTTTAAATTCGATTCCATTTTTAGTTTCTATACTTCTACGGAATTTTGAAATTTATTGGAATTTTGAAATATAACGGAATTTCGAAACTTAACGGAATTTTGAAATTTAACGGTATTTCGGTATTTCTATACTTCTACGGAGTTTTGAAATTTATTGGAATTTTGAAATATAACGGAATTTCGAAACTTAACGGAATTTTGAAATTTAACGGTATTTTAAAATTCGATTCCATTTTTACGTTTCTATACTTCTACGGAATTTGGAAATTTATTGGAATTTTGAAATATAACGGAATTTCAAAACTTAACGGAGTTTTGAAATTTAACGGTATTTCGATTCGATTTTTACGTTTCTATACTTCTACGGAGTTTGGAAATTTATTGGAATTTTGAAATATAACGGAATTTCAAAACTTAACGGAATTTTGAAATTTAACGGTATTTCGGTATTTCTATACTTCTACGGAGTTTGGAAATTTATTGGAATTTTGAAATATAACGGAATTTCAAAACTTAACGGAGTTTTGAAATTTAACGGTATTTGTTGATTGGTTTAACTTAGGATTTTGAAATTTGTTTTGATTTTTGGAATTTGA
This sequence comes from Drosophila mettleri, assembly GCA_035047625.1. Classification (NCBI taxonomy): domain Eukaryota; kingdom Metazoa; phylum Arthropoda; class Insecta; order Diptera; family Drosophilidae; genus Drosophila; species Drosophila mettleri. The sequence goes on from JAWNPI010000096.1 coordinate 1,717,250, forward strand.
AATATAACGGAATTTCGAAACTTAACGGAATTTTGAAATTTAACGGTATTTTAAAATTCGATTCCATTTTTACGTTTCTATACTTCTACGGAATTTGGAAATTTATTGGAATTTTAAAATATAACGGAATTTCAAAACTTAACGGAATTTTGAAATTTAACGGTATTTCGATGTTTCTATACTTCTACGGAATTTGGAAATTTATTGGAATTTTGAAATATAACGGAATTTCAAAACTTAACGGAATTTTGAAATTTAACGGTATTTGTATTTCTATACTTCTACGGAGTTTTGAAATTTATTGGAATTTTGAAATATAACGGAATTTCGAAACTTAACGGAATTTTGAAATTTAACGGTATTTTGAAATTTGATTCCATTTTTACGTTTCTATACTTCTACGGAATTTGGAAATTTATTGGAATTTTGAAATATAACGGAATTTCAAAACTTAACGGAGTTTTGAAATTTAACGGTATTTGTTCGATTCGGTATTTCTATACTTCTACGGAGTTTTGAAATTTATTGGAATTTTGAAATATAACGGAATTTCAAAACTTAACGGAATTTTGAAATTTAACGATATTTTAGTTTCTATACTTCTACGGAATTTTGAAATTTATTGGAATTTTGAAATATAACGGAATTTCAAAACTTAACGGAATTTTGAAATTTAACGGTATTTTGAATTTTTGGAACTTTGAAATATAACGGAATTTCGAAACTTAACGGAATTTTGAAATTTAACGGTATTTTGAAATTCGATTCCATTTTTACGTTTCTATACTACTTCGGAATTTTGAAATTTATTGTAATTTCGAAATTTAACGGAATTTCGAAACTTAACGGAATTTTGAAATTTAACGGTATTTCGATGCTATGTTTAGTTTCTATACTTCTACGGAGTTTTGAAATTTATTGGAATTTTGAAATATAACGGAATTTCAAAACTTAACGGAATTTTGAAATTTAACGGTATTTTAAAATTCGATTCCATTTTTACGTTTCTATACTTCTACGGAATTTTGAAATTTATTGGAATTTTAAAATATAACGGAATTTCAAAACTTAACGGAATTTTGAAATTTAACGGTATTTCGAGTATATACGTTTCTATACTTCTACGGAATTTTGAAATTTATTGGAATTTTGAAATATAACGGAATTTCGAAACTTAACGGAATTTTGAAATTTAACGGTATTTCGGTATTTCTATACTTCTACGGAGTTTTGAAATTTATTGGAATTTTGAAATATAACGGAATTTCGAAACTTAACGGAATTTTGATTCAATGTGCTTACACTGCGCGAATGAAATTTACTGCATCTTTAGCAAAGGAATTGTGCATTCTGACTATCATTATAAATCAACACCTTTGCCATCGGCTTCACCCCCACCCTTTTGATCAATTTTCTAACATTATGCCGCCTCCTTGGAAACCACGGAAAGCGCAACACAATTGTATCCAATGATACACACAGATACGAAATTTTGACAAGTACTTCTTTAATTTCCAAGAGACTTTCTGCTGTAGGCAAGAGAGAATGACCAGCCCGTAAAGGACTTCCGATCGTTGCAATCGCCAGGCCAGTACTGAATCAACAAAACAGCGGATAAGCTACACCACAACTGACCCGAAATAGTGAAATCTCAAATCTAAGGCTACCATGCAAATATCTCAATACTTTTTTTTTTGAAAACTCATATTTTTTATGAATTTTTACATTTCTCTACTGTAGCTGCTCGCCAAATTGTGAAACATATCTGGCCGTGGTTTTTTTTTTGAATAAAATAACAAAAAATATGAGCCATTGATAGCATGTTTTATCCCGCACTGAGCCTGATGTGAAGATCATCCTTCATCATCTAGAAACTTCTATTTCCAGCGGAGTCGCACTTGGCTTGTTGTCTTGCATGCTGTATACCCTCGACAGGTCTTCCAATGTACTGCTAAAAGCCAAACTGTAGGGAGAGACCTCGATGCTTGCCATCTTCCTCAATCTCCATTCCCAAAAAGTAGTGCAGTTCACCACCAAAAAGTGACCACATCAAATTTGTTTGATATGCGCAAGCTACATGTGGGCCGCATCTTCTTCTCTGGTACCTTTTAGTAAAAAATCATCAACATATACAACAATAATATTTAAATACCCTTTGTTTTTGTTTGAATAAATGCATGGTTCCACTAGCACATGGGATATTTTCAATCTCCAGAAGACTGCTCTCCGGCAATTAGTTGCACTCATGGCCGCTATGATTTCAAGCCATGCAACGGTTTCTTCAGCTTCAGTACGCGCTTAGGACAATTAATGTCGAAAAAAGGGGGTGAGTTGTCGCATATACACGTCATCAAGTACCTCCATGTTCCAGAACATGCTGCAGAGACATCCATCTGATGCAGAGTGCGTCTCGTACTCGGCAGCGAACACATTGCTACGGTATTCCTGTCCCCCCACAAACGCGATTTATCTAACTTTAAAACGCTGAACATTTTCCATACTCGTGACCCTTGGTGGTAGAAACCCATTTGGAACCAACCAACATTTTCGCCTGCTTGCCGATTTTTTTTTTTTCTTGTTTTAATTTTTTTTCTGGCTGTCGTAGTCGATAGACATCGCCGATTTCCAGATTTTCAGATTGTTCTGACCGGTATTTCTCACTAATGCATGTGGGAACGGCAACATTTCGAGCGTCTAGTGATTGGAGAATGTTGTTGCTCTTTTCGTTTAAGAGCTGAACGCCTAGTGCAGACAATTCGTGAGTAACCCTGAACCTTTTTCCCATTCGTTCTTCTCCTCCTCAGCATCTTCTTCGTTACCGCTTTCTTCTTGCTGCTGCTCAGTAGGATCGTGACTTGCTTTAACAAGCTCACAGTCAAGAATTTCAAATGGACCAAGGATTGGCACATCTGATTAGCGTGATGATTCTTGATATTGTGATCTAAAAAAACACAATATCTCAGGATACTTTCCCTCTTTTTTTAACATACTTTTATTTCAGAAGAGGTGCCACTGGCAGAAACACAGTAATGTACCAGTATATGCTGCTCGCCTACTATTGAAAACTAGTTTTTATGCTTTTTATCTAATACTATAGCTTCCATACCAAGTACTTTTAGATAAGATACACTCGGTTTTTTTCCATACCAATTCTCATATGAAGTTTTTTGAATCTTAACAGCAGTTTCGACCCACAATACACTGGTAGCTCTGCAATACATCATAAAATCACTCATCAAAAAGATTCACCAACTTTCCAGAATGCACCATCATATTTTTTTTTTTCTACTCCAGTGTTCCTTTGGCAACGTTCCACAACACCATTTTTGGCCATCAGGAGCACAATGATATGCTGCTACAAACTTTTTTTATAAGAATTTTTCAAATTTTTTTCTCAAGAATTCATGCCCGTTATTTCTTCATATGGGTTATTAACTTTTTGCAATTTGATTTTCAGCTAATTTTTAAAAGTCTTTGAATTTCTCAAATACATCACTTTATTTTTTTATCATGTACACCGGCATATCACGCGATTTATCACGTCAATAAATGTTGCAAAATTTTGCGCTCCACCTTGTGATGCCGTATTTTTTTTTGCACAAATGTCTGTATAAACTTTTTTTTAAAATTCAAAAAAGCGACATTTTCTGACACTTTGTTTTCCATCTTCCCGCAAATGTTTTTTTTTGCACACGTTTCGCACTACCAAAGTCGATTTGTAACCCGCACACTAACTGGAAGTCCATTAAAAATTTCCTGTTTAATCATTTTATTTAGGCTTGCGAAATTTAGATGTCCGAACCGGTGTTTTTTTTTGACCAATTGATTCGTATTTGCATTTACGTTAGCTGCAACTACTGTTTTCATGCTACAAATCGTTATGTTTTACTGCACAGCCAGCCAATTCTCATTGATTACTGTATTTAACACGCAATGATTTTTCAACCCTTTTCCTTTGCCTTTGCCTTGGTTTTTTCTGTGCATTGTAAGTCTTTCGCATAGAAAACGTCGACCACATTCGTTCTTATTGACCCGCCCATAGAAGCAACACTGTCTTGAATCCATCGGCAACTATGTGAGTATCCCCCTGCTAATTTTATTATACCCTGAATCCATTTGAAATGGAAATTCGAGATAGTACTGAACTAGTGCAAATCTATGAAACAGGCAGAGAGACACGTACCACCCTTTATGAAGTATATATGATGCATGATCAACTCGACAGGCCTAGTTGAGCTAGCCAGGTGCATCTGTCTTTTTTTTTTCCCGTGAGTCCGTCCGTCCTTCCATCCGTCAATGAAAACACCTGGATTTCTGCAGTTACAAAAGCTAGAAAAAAAAAATAAGAAGCAAAATGCTCGATAATACCATACGCTGTACGAGCACATTTTTTTTTTCGATAACTCTTCACATTTCTTTTTTATCGACTTTGTATAGAAAATATCGCTTTTGTTTTTAGGTCTGGCGTGCGTACACCGTTCCTTTTTTCATCGTACATTAATTTTTTTTTTTTTTTAATTTTGAATGCGAGCATTTTGTCATTTTGCGATATTTTTTTTTTTTTTTTTTTCCTTTTCCTTGCAACAAAATCGATAATTTTTTTATCATCACTGAAGATTAGTGATTTTAAACTTGACAAATAGGTACATTTAGATGTCCCTATCATGCCCCTTTTTTTTGAAGAAGAACATAGATCGAGAAAAAAGTTATTAAACAATAAAGTTTCCATAACACAGCTTCTACGGCGTATTACGTGCATGCATATGTTTAATTGTGTGTGTGTGTATTAAATATTGTTGACTACTATTAATGAATAAATGAAACTCCCCATGATTATTATTACAGCTCAATGGATTCAAAGAATCTCTTCGTCCAGAGCAGTCTCGGCAAGAGTTTAGTTACTTGTTTTCTCTTTGTGCTCACGCATTTGTCTGCCCACAAATTTTCTGAAGTTTTAGTACCAAAGTCCGCACACCAAAAATTGGATTTTGGCAACTTCATTTTGCCTTGATTTGAGATTTTCGCATTTTTTTTTTTTTTTATCTTCCAGATGGTTTTAAAGCGTTCTTTGTCTTTCTCAACCTTTTTCTCTCTTAATCTGCACTTCGCCGCGAAATTCCCGTTTTGCCCGCACAACCAACACTTTTTGTCTTTTTGGTTTTTCTCTGTCTTGTTTCTTTTGCCATTTGCGCTAAATTGATAAAAAAATTAGTAGATCGCGACTACGAAATTGTCCAACTCATCATGTAAACTTGCTAGTAATATTATTACAAACTTTTCTTTTTTTTTTTTTTCTTGTATTCCATTCAATTATTTTACGTTTTTTTTTTTTTTTATACAATTGCTTGAACAACAAGACTTTACGCACAAGTAATGAATTAGCCATGTAGAATTCGGATAACATTGTCCTTTTTTTCCTCGCGGCTCCACAGTGTTTGATACAGTTTATCTGCGACAACTTCACAGACAACAAAATGCTAGCTAAAGCCTTCTCATCTTTGCTATCCAAGCGTACTATCTGTTCCACTGTAGCGTTCTCGATTTTTCAATGGCCGACCACAAGAGAAACTGATCAAATTAGTTTAGTTCACGCTTCTTTTTCGTAAATTCGATTATTATAGCTGTGAGTTTTTCCCCAATCGCCAGCACAGCTTTCACTTTCTGCTGCCTGGGCCCTAAGACTATTCCATTCAAAACTTTATTAGAGACTAAAAACTCAGTAAGACCATGCGCTGCAGCGCACAGAGACGACAAGATGAACTTAAAGCATAAACGAAAGAATGTCCGTTACTTTTAACAGAAGCTAACATGGAGCATAATGTTAGCAAAAAAGTTTTATTCAGCGGTGTTTACATACATATTTTTTTTTCCCCCCCCCCCCCCCCCCCCCTTTTTTTTTTTTTTTTTCCCTGTGAAAAGTATGTAACAGGCAGAAGGAGGCGTACCACACCCCAAAAACCCTGTATATTCTTGATCCGGAACCCGACAAGACAAGTTGATTGAGCCCTGTCAAATGTCTGTCCGTCCGTATCCGTCCGTATGTATGGGCTCGTCGATCTCAGAACCTATAAGAGCTAGAGAATTTTTTTTGTTAGGCGCGTATATTGGACGCGCATATCGAGTTTGTTTCAGAAAATCGATAACTATTCCTGAATATTTGTTATCGATTTAAAACCATATGAAAAATCAGTTATGATTTTTTATCTTTTTTATCTTAAGAGCTAGAGACTCCAAATGCATGTAGCTTTTTAGCAATTTCGGTTTTTGTCACATTTGGATACTGGCCCCAAATTTCCCATAATTTTGAAAATTATTTTCAGTTGCAATATATGGGGTGTTTGGTCTTTTTGAAAACTACATCAATTATTTCAATCATATGGTGAAAGTTTCATCAAAATCCGTTGATAAACACAAAAGTTATATTAACAAAATGTTTGGCCAGATCAACAACGAAATGAACTGCAAAGCGTACACAGACCAGCTGGCGCTTATACATGTTCATTATGTATATATGTGCACACATACATGCAAATGCTCGCGAACACAATTTTCTAAGAACCGCAATTGCCGTTGAGTTTGGGTCGAATTGTGTTCGAATTGTTTTTGCTACCTACTTCCAATTGCCACTCGCCGCTGTGTGAATCATAGTCGCAGGCGCTGTGTTTCGCTGTGCGAATATGTTTTCGATTCTTCTTCATTAATAGTAACGGAACAATTCTTGTGAGCTTGCAAAAGTGTGCTGGTATAATCTGTGTGTCGAATTTGTTTGCATAATTCCTCTTTGATCGACATTCTTAGTACCATTATCACATACCCAAGTACCATGATTATGGTTGGTACAAAATAGTTACGGACTATATTAAAAAACTAATAGGCGGGTGGGATCAGGATAATCCCTAGTCGGGCGCGCCGACTAGAGTTTTCTTGACTTGTTAACACTGTATTTAGCAATCATTAAAATTTTCTACTTGGCGATAGCATTGGCGTTGTTAGGAAAAGGCACAGATAAGATAATTGTTAGATATACTGACAGTTAGGGAGCTAGTTACAAGGGATTGCGATACGTTCTGTAGTCAAAACCAGGAAATAACAAATTACTGTCGCTTCGATAGAGATAGAGAGCTTTACTAGATGTTATTGATAATGCAGTACAAGATGAGAATGTTGAACATGCCGAAAATGAAATTTTAGATGAGAGGTTTAAATGTATTGGGATTGACAGAAAGTAACCCTCAATTAAAAGTATTAAACATTCCTGAAAATAATGAAAAAAACTCTGGCTTAGAAGATTCTAGTGTCCGTAGCTAATAAAGCTACAAGCCATGTTTTCCCTTCCAGTAAGTCATGATTTGGTTAACACTTTGCATGCAAGATTGATTGATTGATCTAAAACAGATGATCCTACAACACATTTTAAAAAAGACTTCTGTTTTGTGGTAGATCCTGTTATAGTTTTTGGAGAATTGAGATAACTTTTATAAGTATGTGATCGTTGGATTTTTAATCTAATTCTAATAATCCCTACAGTTTAATTTCTGATTTGTCACTGAAAAATATTTGGAGAAACCATGCGATTTCATGTAAATGTAAAATAAGGCAAATAATATTGGAAGTTGTTGGTAGTAGTAGTAGTTGCTCCGAAAAAGTCAAGTTCTTTATACTGGAGCTAGCTTAGTCAATGGATGCAACAGGTATGTTGATGCAAATAGATTTGGATTCTTCTAATAATACAAATACTGTAAGAATTGAATCAAGCTAACTGCAAGTAAGAAATTTCTAGACGGCAAGCTAAGAGATACCTCAATTCCTTTGAGCTTATCAGCTTGGTCATTAGAAACATAATTTAAAACATACACACATACACATGCATACGCGCTTTTGCAGTGGTAGAGCTGCGCCTGCAGCAATAAGATATACGTTTTAAATGAAATTGATAGAGCAGATATTTGACATTCATGTGTGTCAAATTCTCTGGATCTTGAGTCTCTAGTATTTGATTTACGTGATTTATAATTTTTTGTGATTTGTGGGCGAAAGGGGCGGTACCCAAATTCAGAACATGACAATATATTCGAATTTATTATACCACTTAACCTCAACTTAGTGCACGATTCCATCCTGAAACGCTATCTTACGATTGTTATCGATACTAACGAAATGAGTTGAGTTATATATATATATAAATTAATGTGATCCAGTAGGCGGCGGGCTCCAGCCAGGATTTTATTAGAAAATGTATTCCAATTGCTGGCCGTGTGGCTCAGCGATATTTTATTTAAAATAATAACGCGTCGGCAAAGCCGGATTACTGTTGAACAGTCTCATGCTGTATTTAATCCAATCAGAACTAAAAGCTATTCTATATGAAGTACATGTTATAAGCTTAATATAAAATATTCGAGGGCATGCTACTACAAAGTGGCCTATTGTCAGCGATAACTCTTCTATTGCAACATATTGCGAGTATCAGGTTACCGCTGCTGAGTGTTGTCGCTCGGCCCTTGACTTGAGCTATTTGCTAAGTCAGCGCCAAGCTCTCGAGGGCTGCTTAAGATCTAACACATTAGAGGGTTACTTGTTAACGTATATACTTTATGGGGTGTTAGCGGCAATTGAAAGTAGGTAACAAAAACAATTCAAACACAATTCGACCCAAACTCAAAGGCAAGTGCGATTCTTAGAATATTGTTCGTTAATGAACATGTATAAGCGCCAGCTTGTCTCTGTGCGCTTTGCGTTTCAATCGATGATGATAAGTGGCCAAACATTTTGTTTAATAACTTTTGTGATTATCAACGGATTTTCACCATATAATGTAAATAATTATTGTTCTTTTTAAAAAGACTTTGGTCTTTTTACCATATAAATATATATCCCATATTTGCCATTGAACATAATTTTAAAAATTGTTGGGAAATTTGGGGCCGGTATCCAAAAGTAAAAATCCCAAATTGGTAAATATATACATTAAGTTTAAAGAAAAAATCTTAGCTGATTTTTCATATGGTTTTAAATCGATAACAAATATTCACGAGTAGTTATCGATTTTCTGAAACTATGCGCGTCGTATATACTAGCCTAACAAAGGTTCTGAGATCGACGCGTTCATACATATGGACGGACGGACGGACGGACGGATAGACATACAGACGGACGAAATGACGGATCTTATTAAAAAATGGGAAAACGGGGTATAATGTTTTTGTTAAAAGTATGTAACAGGCAGAAGAAGACTTGCCACACCCCCAAAAGTATATATATTCTTGATCAGAACGACAAGCCGATTTGATTGAGCCCTGTCCGTCTGTCTGTCTGCCCGTTCGTCCGTCCGTCCGTATGTATCAACGTGTCGATCTCAGAACCTATAAGAGCTAGAGACTTTTTTTTGTTGTTAGGCTTTGTTGTTTTTTTGTTAGGCTCGTGTATACGGCGCGCATATCGAGTTTGTTTCAGAAAATCGATAACTATTCCTTTTAATTTAATACAATATGAAAAATCAATATGATTTTTTATTTTTTTTCATTTTAAAAGCTAATCTCCAAATTTCGTATGTAGCTTTAATGTAGAAAATCTATTAACCATAAGTTTCATAAGAATTATAAAATCCCAGACCAGAAGTGTCATAAGAATGGTGGACACTTATTGCAAGCCACTTAACTCAGCATATCCAATATTGGAAACATAATTTATTGTAGCCAAGAATGGTATAAAAGACGACTTAGAATTAAATAAACACCAGTTGTATTTTAATCACGAATAAAGAACTTGTATTTAACTTCACAAAGAGATACATAACTTGCGCAGCCGGTAATCAGAGTTTCAAAATTCGTAAAGTTTTTATGAAATCTCATAAAAGTGAACAAAACTAAAAGAATTAACTTTTAAAAAAATAACAACCACAAAGAATAATTATTGAGGAAACTTTGGATATTAAATAAGTGAATAATAAAACTCAAAAATGGCAAATCAACAACAAACATTTGAATTGCAGCAATGCATTAAATTGTTAACAAATTTAATTATCGCAGGAGAATTTGAAGACAGAAATTCAATTACAACAAAAAGGAACTACATCGAAAAGAAAACAAGATATTTACCAACATTCAATGGACAGGATGAAACTTTACATTCGTGTCTGATTCGTGTCTGCAGTGGATCATGGAGGAGTACGATGACAACGACCAGGCCTTCACTGTCGTATTCAAAACCAAAATTCAAGGTCAGGCTAGAACTAGGCTTAATATTAATTCACCAGCAAATTGGACGGAGTACAAACATTGTTTGAGACATCACTATAAACTAGGAACGGATCAGATGGGTCTAACTAGGAAAATCAATAACTTAAGAAAAACAAGCGTAAGAGATAACAAAAAAAGAACAATTGTTGAGGAAATTACTGATGATGAAATATAAAAAATGACAGCTTTTTAGTTAATACAAAAGTAAGCAAGAATCAGATGGATAGCTATGGAAAAATGGAAAAATTATATAATTTTCTATTAGGCATGGATTATATCCAAAGAAACTTTGAGAATATTGATTTTAAAAATAAAATAATTAAGCTTTGCAATGGAGTCGATATACCGTTCCTTTCCAAACTATCAGAAGATGTTTGTGTAATGGAAGTAGGTTGATGACTTTAAGCTAGAAAGGCTTAATACTGAGGAAGCTCAAATAGTAAAAAATCGATTGAAAAAATATGAAAAATTATATTTGAAGAAGGTGATCAATTAACTAACACTAATACAATAGTGCACAACATTAGAACCACAACAGATCATCCCATAAATTCAAAGCTCTATTGAGTTTCTCCAAAATATGAAGAATAAATAAGAAAGAAAATAATGGAAATGGAAAAAAGTAAAAAAATAAGAAACAGTAAAAGAAAATGTAGCTCTCCTAAATGTGTAGTTAGGAAAAGAATTGACAATTCCGGAATTATAGACGATTAAACAAAGTAGCCGTTTCAGATAAGTATCCAATACCTATTATGCACGCTGTATTAGATAAACTTGGTAAAGCCCAATATTTTACTACTCTTGATTTAGCAAAAGGCTATCATCAAATATTAATGGCAGAAGTAGATATAGAAAAAACAGGTTTCATAAAACCATTGGGATTATATAAATATGTTTTTCTATTTTTTTTTCAAAAAAATAATTTACATTTTATTTAAACAGGATTTTTACTACCTACTTGGCGCTTAACAAGTTGAACATTATATGAATATGTTAGAATGCCATTTGGTTTAAAAAAATGCTCCAGCTACTTTAAACGTTTAATGAACGAAATATTGAGGAATTAGATAAAAACAAGTAACAAAACACTCGTCGGCGCGCCCGACTAGGTGTACCCTAATCCCACCCCCCTTAGTATTCGTAATATAGTCCATAACTCGCATGTACAACCATATCACGCGACTTAAATCTATGCCAATGGTACTAAGAATGTCAATCAAAGAGGAATTATGCAAACAAATTCGACACACAGATTATACCAGCATACTTTTGCAAGCTCACAAGAATTGTTCCGTTACTATTAAAGAAGAAGAATCGAAAACATATTCGCACAGCGACACACAGCGCCTGCGACTGTGAAACACAGCGGCGAGCGGCAATTGGAAGTAGGTAGCAAAAACAATTCGAACACAATTCGACCCAAACTCAAAGGCAATTGCGGTTCTTAGAAAATTTGTTCGCGAGCATTTGCATGTATGTGTGCACATGTATACATACTGAACATGTATAAGCGCCACCTGGTCTGTGTGCGCTTTGCAGTTCAATCGCTGTTGATCTGGCCAAACATTTTGTTTAATAACTTTTGTGTTTATCAACGGATTTTGATGAAACTTTCACCATATGATTTAAATAATTGATTTAGTTTTCAAAAAGACCAAACACCATATATATTGCAACTGAAAATAATTTTCAAAATTGTGGGGAAATTTGGGGGCGGTATCCAAATGTAACAAAAACCGAAATTGGTAAAAATACACATAAAGCTACATGCGAAATTTGGAGTCTCTAGCTCTTAAGATAAAAAAGATAAAAAATCATAACTGATTTTTCATATGGTTTTAAATCGATAACAAATATTCAGGAATAGTTATCGATTTTCTGAAACAAACTCGATATGCGCGTCCAATATACGCGCCTAACAAAAAAAAATTCTCTAGCTCTTATAGGTTCTGAGATCGACGCGTTCATACATACGGACGGACGGACGGACGGACAGACAGACGGACAGGGCTCAATCAACTTGTCTTGTCGTCCTGATCAAGAATATATATACTTTTGGGGGTGTGGCACGCCTCCTTCTGCCTGTTACATACTTTTAACAAAAACATTATACCCTTTTTTCCCATTTTCAATGGGATCAGGGTATAAAAATGTGTGTGGTATATCTTGATGATATTTTAATTTTTTCAACAACTTGAAGAACACAAGATTGCTCTAGAAAAATTGTTTTAAGTACTTAGAAATCATAATTTGAAAATACAAGCAGATAAATGCTCCTTTATGAAAAAACATACCGAATACCTTAGACATATTCGCATAAACGAAGGGTTCAATCCAAATCCAAGAAAAATAGAAGCAATAAAAGGAATTCCATTACCAAAAATGGAAAAACAACCGAAAGGATTTTTAAGCATGACAAAATTTATAGAAAATTCATAAAAGATTATTCCAAAATACCTTACCCAATGATAAGATATTTACAAAAAGGTGTATCAATTAAGACAAATGATCCACAATTTATAGATGCATTTGAAAATCTTAAAACGCCCATAAGCTCTCACCCAATATTAAAATATCCAGAATTTGTCAAGCCGTTTACAATTACTACAGATGCCAGAGATTTTGCCAACCAATTGGCTATGTTTTAAATACACTTAATAAACATGAGAAAAATTATAGTACAATTGATATAGAATTTTTGTCTATTATACATCCGTAAATTATTTTAAACACTATTTGATTGGAAATAAATTTCAAATTATAACAGGGTATAAAAATATTCTCAAATATAATATCTCCTTACAAACAGCTTATAATGCTGCCTGCTGTATATATTCGTGTGAATGGTATCCGCGTTGAATGTTCCCATGACCCACAAACCTACATTTTTTGAGCTTATTCATGACGGACTATGCAGTTTTTCCACTTGTCAATAAACTCAAATCCATATTTAACGCTACAATTCACAAATCTCTTGGAAAATCTACGCTCCCATCTCCAATCTACTTTTCGAATCAAGGATACCTCCAATAGAACCGATTTCGTAAGAAAACTCTACTCGAGACGCATCGACTAAGAGATACCCCGAATTCTTTCGATCTGATTAGTGATTGGTATCATTAAAAATTTCTTTTATGCGTATATTCACATGCGTACGCACGGTTATGCACGTTTACGTAGCGGCAGCGCAGGAGCTGCAGCATAGCCGTATTGCGGATACGTCAGTGTATAATACGTTTTTTTGAAAAATGAAATGAAATGAATAAAATCTTTAGCACAGGATTATATCAACTATATGTGCCAAATCTCAAATCTAGTATTTGATATACGTGATATAATTATCTACTGTCTATGGACAGTATTGATAAATAGGATTTTAAAGAGCACTACAACTGTGCGTGGCTCTGATGAGTCTGTCAGATGTTCTCTAATGACATGACAAGATGCACATTTAGGGAAACTTAAGAAAGTAGTCAAAGGTATGAGTTACTTCTCAAAACTGTATCAAAATTGATAACCGAAAAAAAAAACAACACAACGGTAAGTGAAAACAAATAATAAAGATATTAATTCATTTTTGAATACTTACGTGTTGGATTAAAGTATCTCCATTAGCGCAAAGGATGTACAATTGCGATATTGCCGATGATATATATACAATAAACTTAATGTAGTTGCCAATGAACAAATATTCGCTCTGCTGTATTATTAAAATTTAATGATTGCAAAATAGGAAGAAAATTAAAACTTACTGTAATAAGTTGAAATCCAACCATACAGATTAAAACAGCGGAAATCATCAAATTCACTAAAAGAATCGGATTAAAAAAGTCTTCCAAACGTTTAGCAAATCTAAAATTTAAACAAATACTTTGCAATTTTATTTCGATGAAAAAAATTAATTAGATTCAGTAGTTGTATGTACTCTGAATCCATTAAATGTGAAGTTCAGCAGGGTAAGATGGTTTTGTGAAAACGTATGTAACACGCAAAAGTTCACAATTCACGTATATCAAATACTAAAGACTTGAGGCAATTAGGTACATATCATTATACCCTGTATCCATTGAAAATTAAATTTCAGAGTATAAAGTATATATATTCTTGATCAGCTCTAAGAGCTGAGTTGAACTAGCCCTGTCCGTTTACCTGTCGATTTCGTAAACCACAAAAGCTAGAGATTTGAAACAAAAAGCAAAATGCTTGATAATACCATTCGCTATACGAGCTTTTTTTTCGATATCTCATCCCATTTTTTAATTATCGATAGATATCGAAAATATCGCTTTGTTTTTGAGGTTTAGCGTGCACACCGCTCAAGATAGAAACCTGCACTAAGTTGTGGTTGGTTTGCTTTAATGAATACGCATATTTTGTAATCTTTGAAATTTTGATGCCACGACCCCTTCGCCCATAAATTAAATAAATTCACAAATTCGGTATATCAAATACTTGAGACTTGAGATTTATCAGATAGGTACATTCGAATGTCATTATTATGCAATTGCAATATCATTTTTAAAACGTATGTTTAGAAAAGAAAAAGAATAGTAATAGTACATATTATGCTGCAGCCGTAGCGCTGCCACCGCATAAACTGCGCAGTACTCATATTGAGTGCATATGTATGTATGTGTGTGTGTCCCTTATGACCAGTGGCAAACCACGACGGTTCTGTTCAGATCTGTTCAGATTTCTTCAGAAAAGAGAGCTTTGTACCGTGTTCCCAAAGAAAAGGGAAAAAGAATATTTTTCTTTTGTCAAAATTTCCATCTGTTCGTATGAACGTAATCCGTTTCGGCGCTATTGATGCTAGAGACTTGAAATGCCTATTAGCAAACTCGGATATATTCTGAGCATTATTAGTGATATCGTCAGAACTTACACTCTGAACCTCAAAACCTATGCTGGCACCTTACTTACCTACGTTTCATGTACTCCACATCTGTGTGAATCTATCTACTGGCGCTGACTCCAGGCTACTTCGGTGGACCTCTCCTGTTTATAGCCGTACCCAAAGTTAAAGCATACAATGTTTTTGTGCTACCAGCTGGGTTTCATTATTTGTGAAAGTCTTTCAATAAATTGTCGGAAATAAGATGCTAAGCCAATAAATTGTCTAAGTGATGTGACTGACTGACTGAAGCAGAAGATCAGTCAATGCCGCAGATTTTCTGAGGGTTTGGGCGAATTTCACCAGTACTGATATTGTAGCCCAAATATTGTAACGATCTTTTCAAAAAGGAACACTTTGTGACGCTTTCAATTCGATCTGCAAATTGCCTCTTGTTTTAACATTTGACGTGAAGGCTAAGGGCTGCAATCGGTTATTAAAGCTTGCTAGCAACTCAAGGGTGACAGACTGTAGTCTACAGGATGGAGTGTGTGTGACCACATCCTCAAAAGGGGAATATGGTCGGCAGTTTCCTCGGTGGAATTAGGAATGCTGCAATGGGTAGTGGGCTAAGAGGTGCGCACTCTCGCTATACTCGACACTGGCTCGCCGGATTGTCGGGGTTCTTCTTCACCTAACTACACGGTACTACCACATCTAAAAACAAGTAAGAAAACTCTAGTCGGCGCGCCCGACTAGGGGATACCCTTATCCCACCCGCTCTTAGTGTTTTTAATTTAGTCCATAACTCGTATGTACAACCATATCACGCGACTTAAATATATGCGAATGGTACTAAGAATGTAGATCAAAGAGGAATTATGCAAACAAATTCGACACACAGATTATGCCAGCACACTTTTGCAAGCTCACAAGAATTTTTCCGTTACTATTAAAGAAGAAGAATCGAAAACATATTCGCACAGCGACACACAGCGCCTGCGACTGCGACACACAGCGGCGAGCGGAAATTGGAAGTAGGTAGCAAAAACAATTCAAACACAATTCGACCCAAACTCAAAGGCAATTGCGGTTCTAAGAAAATTTGTTCGCGAGCATTTGCATGTATGTATGCATTTGCATGTATGTAAGCGCCAGCTGGTCTCTGTGCGCTTTGCAGTTCAATCGCTGTTGATCTGGCCAAACATTTTGTTTAATAACTTTTGTGTTTATCAACGGATTTTGATGAAACTTTCACCATATGATTTAAATAATTGATGTAGTTTTTAAAAAAAAACCAAACACCATATATATTGCAAATGAAAATAAATTTTCAAAATTGTGGGGAAATTTATGGCCGGTATTCAAATAAAACAAAAACCGAAATTGGTAAAAATATACATAAAGCTACATGCGATTTGGAGTCTCTAGCTCTTAAGATAAAAAAGATAAAAAATCATAACTGATTTTTCATATGGTTTTAAATCGATAACAAATATTCAGGAATAGTTATCGATTTTCTGAAACAAACTCGATATGCGCGTCCTATATACGCGCCTGACAAAAAAAAAATTCAGTCTCTAGCTCTTATAGGTTCTGAGATCGACGCGTTCATACATACGGACGGACAGACAGACGGACAGACAGACGGACAGGGCTCAATCAACTTGTCTTGTCGTCCTGATCAAGAATATATATACTTTTGGGGGTGTGGCACGCCTCCTTCTGCCTGTTACATACTTTTAACAAAAACATTATACCCTTTTTTTCCCATTTTCAATGGGATCAGGGTATAAAAATGGGATACTGAAATATAAACCAAATACAATCTTAAAGAAAGTCAAATTAATTATATTTAATAATATCACAAGTATTGAATAAATAGATGATAAATTTTCCAATGAAATGCTTTCAATCATTTTTAAATGTTTTATTATTTATATATACTTAAGTTGCGAAAGGCAAAATATTAAAATTAGTTTAAAAAGAATTCAGCATCACTTCCCAAAGTGTCAGCGGATAACATACCAGCAGTGGCACTTCCAACAGCAATAGTTGATATAAAGGGTCTGCAATCTTCCATAATGTAGCCAAGACAAGAAGTGTCATAGAAATTGGAAATAAATGAGCATCGCAGCCCAACTGCATAAGGTAAGCACACTTTAATCCGGCACACTCAATATTGTAAACACAAACAATTATCCCCAAAAAGGGTATAGAATTGATTAAGAAGAAGAGTTGTATTATTCAAATAAAGAACATGTATTGAACTGTATAAAGAGAATACGCGAATGTGTGGTACCCCGACTACTTAAATACATTTTTTTCTGTATTTTTCTGTTTTTTTAATTATTATTATAATTAGGGTATTCCCTAGTCAGGCACCTCGACTAAAGTTTTCTTACTTGATATTTTTATTATTATTTTTTTTTATCTTAACCATAACCCTTTACATATATGAAATATTTGCAACTGAAAATGAATTTTTAAAATTTCGGAGGAATGTGGGGCTGGTATCCAAATATAACAAAAATCGAAATTGGTAAAAATGCATAAAGCTACATGCGAAATTTGTTGATTCCAGCTGAAAAAGATGAAAAGGATAAAAAATCGTATCTGATTTTTAATATGGTTTTAAACAATAACAACTATTCAGGAATAATTATCATTTTGCTGAAATAAACTCAATAAGAGCGCCGTATACACGAGCCTAAAAAAGTCTTTAGCTCTTATAGGTTCTGAGATTGACGCCATCACACGGACGGACGGACAGAAGGACAGGGCTCAATCAACTTGTCTTGCCGTACTGATCAAGAATATATATACTTTATGGGGTGTAGCTCGCCTTCTTCTGCCTTTTACATACATACAACACAACCATTATACACTTTTTTCCATTTTCAATGGGATCAGGGTATAAAAACAGAATGCTCATGAATACCATACTCTATACATGTTTATCTTTATTTTTGGATAACCTGTCTCATTTCCTTATTATCGAAAACAATTGATAATAGGTTTTTTTTCATTCCTAGAACTCACATTACTCAGGACAATATATTGCACAAAGTTTTAATAGATAGCTGTAATTAATGCGTATATTTTGTCATAAGTCCCATTTCCATAGTACAGCCTATATTGCAGCCACGCTGCTGCTGCGTAAACTACGCAGTTAGCAGAGCGCGTGCATATGGGTTTAGTGTATGCGTGTTTTGATTGTTATACATGAATAAAAGATTTCTTTTAATGATTGGTAATTAGCCCAAAGCATTCATGGTATATCGACGGCTTGACTAGTCTGCTTTCTGGTTAATAAGATGTGTGTTTACCTGTTTTTAGCATCAAAGAGATTATTGATGATATCATTTATAATTCATATTATTTGTATATGGGGTAAGTAATGTGGAAACACTGCCGCTGAAACTAAATTTGAAATCAGTCAAATAATGATGTTCAATCCTCAACCGCATAAAAAACTTCGGAGCTTTCGCATGCCATATCAGTGCATTTGGCTAAAATTAAATGGCTCTTGGCCTTTGGAACCTGATTCGCAAATTGATTGAACAATTTGTGGTGGATATATGGATACCAGAGTGAGTAACATTATTAAAATAACAAAATCTTCCTTTTATTCAATAAAATAGGTTACGTCAAAAAAATAAAAAAACTATATGGCCCGGCTGGACTGGATGTTACAATATTGAGTGTGCTGGGTTAAATGTATTTATCTTATGCAGTTGGGTTGCGATGCTTATTTATATTTACAGAAGTGTGTCCAATTTTTATGACACTTCTGGTCTTGGTTACATTAAGGCAGATTGCAATTCCTTT
The DNA here is from genome assembly GCA_035047625.1 of Drosophila mettleri. Taxonomy (NCBI): domain Eukaryota; kingdom Metazoa; phylum Arthropoda; class Insecta; order Diptera; family Drosophilidae; genus Drosophila; species Drosophila mettleri. The sequence continues at coordinate 1,736,153 of JAWNPI010000096.1, forward strand.
GTATCAACTATTGCTATTGGAGGTGCCACTGCTGGTATGTTATCAGCTAACACTTTAGGAAGTGATGCTGATGGCATAACTCCTCCCCTCTTAGAGTATGAATTCTCCTGAATTCTCTTCAAATTAATAGTAATATTTTGCCTTTCGCATCTTAAGTATATATAAATAATAAAACATACAAAAATTATTAAAAATATTAACATAATGCTATTTGTTACTTGTTTTTCATATTTTAATTCTGAGATTTCTTTTAAATTTTCAAAGTTTTTTATTGTTAAATGATTGAAATTAAAAATGTTTTTGTAATTCTGATTTAATAATTCTGTGGGATAAAAAAATTTTTCATAACATTCAATTTTTCATTGGAAAATGTTTGAATTTTTAATTTTTATTTTACAATTTCCAAATTGTATGAGGTTATTTTCTTTTAATATAATATATCTTTTATCACAATTTTGATGTAGCTTTTCTTTTCTGACATTTTTTATTATTATTATATTGTATCGTCATCAGTATTGAAGAAATATACTTGTGACATTATTAAATATAAATTTACAACTTTTACTTAATTTCAGTTCCTTTAAGATGATATTTGGTTTATATTCCAATGTTTTATTATTAATTTCTACAATTAATACATTTTCTAGGCCCCTTCTAGGCAATACACTTCTTCCAACGAATAATCCAATCATCGAAACATTTTTTAAAGCTATATTCCGGGATGGCCTTCAGTTCCCGTTTCGAATTAGTTTTGATGTCTTCAATGCTCTTAAAACGTTCCACGAAGTGGTAATTTGAGTTTTGGAAACAGGAAAAAGTCACACGGGGCTATATCTGAAAAGTATGGTGGTTGTTCGATGATATTTATTGAATTTTTGTTCAAAAACTCGTTCACATTAATCGCTTTGTGTGCTGGTGCATTATCGTGGTGCAAAATCCAACTATTGTTCCACCACAAATCTGTTCTTTTGCGACGTACATTTTCTTTCAAACGCCTCATAACGCCAAAATAATATTCTTTATTGACAGTTTGGCCCTCCGGTAAAAATTTCGAATGAACAACACCACGAATGTCGATGAAAATTTAAAATGAGAATTTTCTTAACTTATTTGACAGAATGTAATCTGTTTTAGGCATTGGGATAAGTAACTTGACATCTAAACTTATATAAGTTTTTAGAATTTTTATTGCTATTATTATGCAATTATTTTTATATTTCAAAATGCCCATATGAATTAATATTAATTTTAATTTATAAAGATCAATATCAAATTTGTTTAATTCTTCTTCTGATAAAATTTCTGGTAAAACTATATTATTCTTTGCGGAGGCTATATTTTCCCGAATGTAATTTACTTTATATTCAATATTTTTTAATTTCTGCATTTGGTCATTGTGTAGTGTTTTCATTAAAATTCTTTTATTTTGATCATTTACGCTTGTCAGTGTTTCGTTAATAATTATTCGGTCTTGCTTAATTGTTTCTGCTAGACTATGTATTGTGTCGTTGAAATGTGAATTTATAATTATTTGTTGGTTCATGATGTTTATGATGTTATGGTTATTTTGGTCAATTATAACAAGGTGCTCTAATATATCTGTCCTGTTTTCGTCGTCCATTAATCCAAATAGCCATTTGTATGCTGTTCATGCTATATTTATAAGCCCCTTTTATTTCGGCTAAAAGGTGTAATGGATTTAATTTTTGCCTTTATTAATATGATTTCTGCAATTAATTCCTCATTGTCTGTAAAATTGGCTTTTCTTATGTTTCTATACCCTGATCCCATTAAAAATGGGAAAACAGGGTATAATATTTTTGTTAAAACTATGTAACAGGCAGAAGGAGGGGTGCCACACCCAATAAAGTATACATATTCTTGATCAGCTCAAGGAGCTGAGTCGATATAGCCCTCTTCGTCTGTCAGTCCGTCTGTCTGTAAGTTGATTTAATATTTGTATTCGTTTTTCAGGCCTGGAAGAGGGTTTTTATTGTATTTAAATATTCTGTAGACCAAATATCCTCAAGTTGACCATAATTTCTATTCTGTTTTCTATGAGCACTTGGCTTATTTCAAATATCCTTACAATTTGCTAGCTCTTCCTTATTATAATGTTTGGATCATTCTCTCAAATCAAAGAATACAAATCAGCAGTTGGCGGTCAATTTTCACCAGTCTCCTCCAATATAAATTTACCATTTGAAATGTTGACTTTAGAGTTCCCTAGCCACAAATCACCATTATTATCTGTGTACCTTTTCAACCATCTTTCTTCAAGCTAATTCACTTAGATTGAGTATTTGTGATTTTCACTGGAGGATTTTTCATCGAATCCATGGTCATATCATCATTTAAATAAATTTTTTATATGGGCGAATTTTTAATTTACTTTTTATTTCAGCTTTTGACATACATGAAATTGATAGTGATGGTGATCATTACTTTATATATTCTTTTTAAACTATTTTTTTTGGGGGTTAATATATTCTTATTTAATATTTCACTTTTACTGACAAGCTTTTCTTGGTCTGTTATGGGGCTTATAGATTCCTCCACCTGTAGGTCTGATTCATCTTCTCCTAACTTAATACTCTAAAGCTTTCTGCTCAAAACATTTCTAGTTTTCGCTAGATTTCTTAATATATTTCCATTAATCATTTCTACTGCTAGTATACTATATATATGTCGGTTTGTTTGTTCAGTGTGCAACTAAAGTCACCCTGATTCATTTTCACAAATACGCTATAAATTCGTCAAATTAAAAATAAAACAAAAATTTTGTAATGGAGATTGATAAAATAATTTTTTAACTACACAATAGCACTTAAATAATAGTAACATTTTATTTTAGTCTTGTCGTCCTGATCACCTGATAGGGTGTGGCACGCCTCCTTCTGCCTGTTACATACTTTTAAGAAAACCATCATACTCTGTTTTCCCATTTTCAATGGGATCAGGGTATAAAAAATAGACACTACAAGTATACAGAATACTCCTATAGACCGCAGTGTGAGCTCGTATCATTTTATCAATAGCTAATGTCAATTTATTTAATTGAGCTGCAAGGGATTTGTATAATGAATACGCATATTTTGCAATATTATACTTTGTCATCAATCGGAAAAAGTTGGAACATTGCAGTCGCGCGCAACCGTGATACTCTGCTTCGATAGGTGAAACGGTCAAAAACTAGGTAAAAACAAGTAAGAAAACTCTAGTCGGCGCACCCGACTAGGGGATACCCTAATCCCACCCGCCCTTAGTTTTCTTTCTCTCGTATGTACAACCATAGCACGCGACTTAAATCTATGCCAATGGTACTAAGAATGTCGATCAATGAGGAATTATGCAAACAAATTCGACACAAGATTATACCAGCTCACTTTTGCTAGCTCACAAGAATTGTTCCGTTACTATTAAAGAAGAAGATCGAAAACATATTCGCACAGCGACACACAGCGCCGAGCGGCAATTGGAAGTAGGTAGCAAAAACAATTCAAACACAATTCGACCCAAACTCAAAGGCAATTGCGGTTCTTAGAAAATTTGTTCGCATGCATTTGCATGTATGTATGCACATGTATACATAATGAACACGTACAAGCGCCAGCTGGTCTCTGTGCGCTTTGCAGTTCAATCGCTGTTGATCTGGCCAAACATTTTGTCAATATAACTTTTGTGTTTATCAACGGATTTTGATGAAACTTTCACCATATGATTTAAATAATTGATTTAGTTTTTAAAAAGACCAAACACCATATACATTGCATCTGAAAATAATTTTCAAAATTGTGGGGAAATTTGGGCCGGTATCCAAATGTAACAAAAATCGAAATTGGTAAAAATATACATAAAGCTACATACGAAATTTGGAGACTATAGCTCTTAAGATAAAAAAGATAAAAAATCATAACTGATTTTTCATATGGTTTTAAATCGATAACAAATATTCAGGAATATTTATCGATTTTCTGAAACAAACTCGATATGCGCGTCCAATATACGCGCCTAACAAAAAAAAAGTCAAGTCTCTAGCTCTTATAGGTTTTGAGATGGACGCGCTCATGCATACGGACGGACGGACGGACGGACAGACAGACGGACAGGGCTCAATCAACTTGTCTTGTCGTCCTGATCAAGAATATATATACTTTTGGGGGTGTGGCACGCCTCCTTCTGCCTGTTACATACTTTTAACAAAAACATTATACCATGAAATTTCCATTTTCAATGGGATCAGGGTATAAAAAGATTACTTTGGCCAAAGTAAAAAGATATTGTTATTGGAAAAATATGACACGTCATATCAAAGAGTACATTAAGAAATGTCAAAAGTGCTTTAAATCAAAAATAACAACAAAAGTAAAGACTCCAATGACAATAACAGAAACCCCAATACATGCTTTTGACAGAGTGATAGTAGACACTATAGGTCCGCTACCACGCTCGGTAAACGGCAATGAATACGCTGCTACGCTAATATGCGATTTAACAAAATATTTAGTAGCCATTCCAATTCCGAACAAAAGTGCAACAACTGTTGCCAAAGCTATATTTGAAAACTTTATTCCTATGAAGACGTTCATTACGGACATGGGAACAGAATATAAGAATTCGATTATAAATGACTTGTGCAAGTATTTGAAAATAGACAACATAACGTCTAATGCACATCACCACTAGACTTTAGGGACAATAGAACGAAGTCATCGAACATTCAACGAATATGTTCGTTCATACATCTCTGCGGACAAAACTGATTGGGATACAATATTTTACATATTGTTTCAACACTACATTATCAGCAACGCATGAATATTGTCCATACGAACTAGTGTTTGGTAGACTACCAAGACAGTTCGTAGACTTTGATAAAACAGATAATATAGATCCTTTATATAATTTACATGACTATGCTAAGGAAATAAAATTTAGATTAGAAGTTGCTTATAAAAGAACTAGAATTATGTTAGAAAAAGCGAAGACTTATAGAAAATTAGATGATAAAAATGCTATGAATTTAAGAACAAATGTAGGCGATAAAGTACTAATAAGAAACGAAACAGGGCATAAGTTAGACCCAGCATATGTAGGACCAGACATAGTAGAGGAAATAGAAGATAATAATAATGTTTTCATTAGGGGTAGTAATAATAAAAAACAGAAAGTACATAAGGATAGGCTAAAAAAATACAATAATTGAAAGATTTCATGAAATCGGTCTGATCAACCAAATAGAATAAGGTTTTTTTTACAAATTTCAATGGTTCGTTTGTTTCAATTTCATTTTATTCTACTTTATAAAAATTAACTTTTCTACTTTCATAAAGCCACAAAAAAAAAATCAAATTTTGTAATATATATATTATAATTAAATAACTCCATATATTACGTTATTTTTTAAAAAAGGGAGGTGTAGTATGCTTCATATAATAATATATATATATTCCCGACACTTAATACACTACACTTATACACTGCTATGTACATATACATATACATTGCATACTTTTATATATATATATATGCTCACATATATATATATATATGTATATGCTCATGAGAAGAGGCTCATACAGCAAAACTAATATATATGCCCTTTGCATATACATAAACACATACTACGCTCTCTCGCTCTGCTGCCTTTTGCGGCAGAGATATCTAATAAGAAATATATGTACTTTAGCTTAAGACTTCATTTCATTTTTCATTTTACATTCATTCCATAAATAACTTTCAACAAAGCAACAAGTGTATTCTCCATATGGCGATCGTGTCAGGGTCGCTCAGGTACGCTACCACCTGGCGACCGTGACAGGGACGCTTTGGGGTGCCTCCACCTGGCGACTGTGACAGGGTCGCTTTGGAGGGGGGCCTCCACTTTCTACACTATATTAAAAAACTAAGAGCTGGTCTGCACGCCGTTTATATTAAATTATTTCGGATCCAGTTTCAGTTTTTAATATATTATTTTTGAAATCTAGATTCGTGTTAGTTTTGTTTAATAGGTAAAGTCCTATTATACCATCGAAGCTGAATAAGCTGGGAAGTAGGAAGAATGTGGCTGTGGTCCCAAAAAGGTGCATTAAACATTTCTTTTTAACGGAGTTAAAGCCATGAAGTGACTTAACTAGAAATTTTTCTTCAACGTTAGTTACATTTTTAAGTTCTGGGATTGGTTTTTTATAATTTTCGAAGCGCCTGTATCTATAAGAAAGTTGATTGATATTCCTGCTATCGTTCGCACGACAAACGGTAACAGGGAGCTACTTCTAAAAAATGTACGTCTTGAACCTGATTCTCATCTTCTAAATCTAATACCTCAGACTGCGCTACCAGTTGATACTCTTGTAACGATTTTTTCGGAACGGCATACCTAGCTGTTCCACTATTTGTTCTTTTTGGCACTTGACTTTGGCCAGAACGACCTTGGTATTGCGTTGTTTGCCTGAACCGAGACGAATTGTCAATGTCCATAGGTAATTCCTGTCTGTATTGTCCTGTATTGGGTCTTCTGCTTGTAAAATGGAGTTTTAGTCTGGTTTTGGGAAAACCTTTCTATAGTGGATTGCTTTTGTGTAATGGTCGCAGAGTGTAAAAACAAAAAACAGGGAGAACAAGAACGAAACAAACGAAAAGAACAGGATCTGAAGAAAGTTGCGAGCGCCTAGCAATCAGCGTGCGCAAGTGTAAGCTCGTAAAATGCAACGCGAGCTTGAGCTAAAAGGTGCTTACGTAAGCTTTTGGCTGCAGTGCTGAAAGCTTATCAGCGCTAAGAGCTTAGAAGCTGAGAAAGCTTAAGGGCAGCTGATCGGTTGCGTTTACTCAGCCAATGCGCCAATTAGCATCGCAGCCAACTTCTGGATGATCCGGGCAGAGCTTTTGTTTTGCTTGCCTATAAAAGAAGTTGGACGTAAAAAGTCATTTCTTTTAATCTTTTCGGCAAGCGAAAGCCCTGGACCATCCACCGTTCAAGTTCCTTTTTTTGGACACTTCGATGTCAGGAGGTACATCGTCAGCCCTTATTGTGATGATTTGTTTGCTTGGCAAAAGCCCGAAAACTCCTAAGAGTTTCGCTCCATCCGTATCCGTCTGGTTTAACTCCCAAAGAAAGCCAGCACGTGATACGGGCCTACATTTTTATTTGGGACGTAAGACGCAACTCTCTCTGTCGCAAAGAACCGAGATAAGGCATTTTTATACCCTGAATCCATTGAAAATGGAAATTTCAGGGTATAATGTTTTTGTGCAAATGTATGTAACAGGCAGAAGGAGGCGTGCCACACCCCATAAAGTATATATATTCTTGATCAGCTCGATGAGCTGAGTTGAACTAGCCTTGTCTGTCTGTCCGTCCGTGTAAACACGTGGATTTCTTAAACCACAAAAGCTAGATACTCAAATAAAAACCAAATTCTCGATAATACCATACGCTGTACGAGTTTATTTTTTTTTCGATAACTCGTCCCATTTCTTTATTATCGATAATTATCGAAAATATCGCTTTGTTTTTGAGGTCTGGCGTGCACACCGTTATAGATAGAATCGTGCACTAAGTTGTGTTTGATTGCTATAGTGAATCCGCACATTTTGTCACTTTTGGATTTTTGATGCCACGCCCCTTTCACCCACAATTAAACAAAAACGACAACTCACGTATATCAAATACTAGAGACTTGAAATTTGGCAAAATGGTACATTTGAATGTCATAATCATTTCCCGAAAATTTCATCAAGAACATAAGCCGAGAAAAAAAGTTATTAAAAAATAAAGTTTGCATAGCACAGCCTCTTCTGCAGCCACAAAACTGTGCAGTAAGCATATTACGTGCATGCATATGTTTGTGTGTGTGTGTATGCATGTGTTGGTTACTATTAATGAACAAATGAAGCTCTTGGTATTACAGCTCAATGGATTCAGGATATCTCTTAGTCGAGCAGTCTCGACTAGAGTTTCATTACTTGTTATACCCTGAATCCATTGAAAATGGAAATTTCAGGGTATAATGTTTTTGTGCAAATGTATGTAACAGGCAGAAGGAGGCGTGCCACACCCCATAAAGTATATATATTCTTGATCAGCTCGACGAGCTGAGTTGAACTAGCCCTGTCCGTCTGTCCGTCCGTCCGTCCGTCCGTCCGTCCGTCCGTCCGTCCGTCCGTCCGTCCGTGTAAACACCTGGATTTCTGCAACCACAAAAGCTAGAGACTTCAAATAAAAAGCAAAATGCTCGATAATACCATACGCTGTACGAGTTTATTTTTTTTTTTCGATAACTCATCCCATTTCTTTTTTATCGATAACTATCGAAAATATCGCTTTGTTTTTTAGGTCTGGCGTGCACACCGTTAAAGATAGAATCGTGCACTAAGTTGTGTTTGATTGCTATATTGAATCCGCACATTTTGTCATTTTTGGATTTTTGATGCCACGCCCCTTTCGCCCACAATTCAACAAAATCGATAACTCACGTATATCAAATACTAGAGACTTGAAATTTGGCAAATAGGTACATTTAGATGTCATAATCATGCCCCGAAAATTTCATTAAGAACATAGATCGAGAAAAAAGTTATTAAACAATAAAGTTTCCATAGCACAGCCTCTACTGCATATTACGTGCATGCATATGTTTGTGTGTGTGTGTGTGTGCATGTGTTGTTTACTATTAATGAATAAATGAAACTTTTTATGATTGGTATTACAGCTCAATGGATTCAGGGTATCTCTTAGTCGAGCAGTCTCGACTAGAGTTTAGTTACTTGTTTGTATTGGAGACACTCTCCACCACTTGGGACTCCAGCATAGAATCTGGAAAAGCCGTGAAAAAAAAACCCAATACTAATTAAACAAAACCAAAATTTAACCAGTGATAGTGCCAATGAAAAGAAAAAACAAAACGTAATTTTTTTTTGTTCTTCGGCGAAAGTGCCTCGTCAGCGCAGCCTAATGCAGTCCAAAAATATAAAGAACGTTATTTAATTTTATATATTTTATTCTTAAATTCATTTTGTTTTTGTTTTTCTTCTTTACTTTATTTATTAAATTTTATTAATTTTTTGTTTTTCCTACGATTAACGATTATTTAAAAACCATGGTAGGGTAGATAGAGAATGCGTGTGCCAAATTCCATCTATGCCTCGCTTATGTTACGTGTCGTTTTCTTGATAGGGTATACCAATTGTGAATGTCTTTCCCTTGTTTTTGTCTGACCATTTTCGGGAGTATAGCTCCGTCAAGTCGTGTTGTGAAAGGGATCTTAAAAATTAAGATTTATGTGCTAGGATGTGAGGTAACAAAGTACCCCACACTCCCGAAAGAGCTAAGGAACCAGAAGATCCCGTCCAGCTACCTCTCATCCAGAAAAGTACCACAGCTCATTTTTTCTTCTCGCCCGATACGGGCATGAGCCAAAGTACTTTTCTATACAGTGGATTCTTATCCATGTCGTACGGTTGGGTGATTATTACATACATTTTTTTTGGCGCCCTTAGTGGAGGCTCTATATGCAATACACAAATATCGGACTTAGTACGACTGTATGTATGTCTACATCCCACAGTCCGAACTCCAGACTTTGCAGATTTTGAACAATTAAAATTCGATAAAAAAAAAAAAAAATTAAGCGAGACAATTAACAGACAGGCAACCATAAACATTATAATTAAATTCGCAAAGCAAAAACAGATTGATTCAGGACACATCTATGAACAATGTTGCGGACTGCCAAAATAACATTTTACCAATCGGAAATTGTAGTGTTACGCTCACTTCGACATTCTGTAAGCAGCTACCTTCAGCAACATGCGCACAGCAGCTACACTCTGGGGCTATCGCACACTGTAGTACACGTCCCAGTCACCTTCAGTCCCTGGAAATGGTAGATGATGGTATCCTCATACTAAATGAGGAAACGGCTACAATAAGAATGGACAGCGGACTAGGAAAATTTATGCATGGTACATTCCTGCCGACATTCGACGAGGAAATTAATATCAACGGCTCCCTATACAAAAACATGATGACCATCGTCCGAAGACATCCAGGTTCTGCAACAGCAACTCTCCTCAACATCACTGGTCACCAGGAGATCTTTAGTCGATCTTACCTTCAGAGGCTAAACTTCAAATACTACTTACTTCTACAATACATCGGAGACGTCGAAAAAAAACTGATAACCTGGCCTGCGACGTTTACTGCACTCATCATCTTTCTCCTGGTCATAGGATTCTTCCTTTCCAAGATGTATCGGAAATGGAAAGCAAATAGACAGCACACCACCCGAGGGCTGGTTTTGATTTTGGGTAATAAAGAGCATCGGTGAAATTTATTGGAACTTTGAATTATAACGGAATTACGAAACTTAATTATATTTCGAAATTTGATATCATTTTTTACGTTTGTATACTTTAACGGAATTTTTAAATTTATAGGAATTTTGATATGTAACGAAAATTTCAAAACTTGGTGGAGTTTCGAAACTTAACTGTATTTAGAAATTTGATACCATGTATACGTTTCTATACCTTTACAGAATTTTGAAATTTACTGAAATTTTGATATATAACAGAATTTCGAGACTTAGCGGAATTTTTAAACTTTACGGTATTTTGAAATTTAACGGTATTCGAAGTACGATGCAAAGTATACATTTCTATACCTATACAAAATTTTTAAATTTATTGGAACTTTAAATTATAACGGAATTTCGAAACTTAATTGTATTTCGAAATTTGATATCATGCATACGTTTCTATACTTCTACACAATTCTGAAATTTATTGGAATTTTTAAATATAGCGGAATTGTGAAACTTAAGATATTTTAAAATTTAACGGAATTTCCATATTTGACATATACCATCGACGATGGAGTTGTTATCATCAATGACAGAACAGCTATAGTCGACGAACAAATGGTGAAAGGAACATTCCTCCTTACCTTTGACAACGAGATAAAAATAAATGACACCACATATAAAAATCTCAAAAACTACGTGAGCATTACGGACCTCCGGGACATTGGCCAATTGGAAAAACAATTGGTAAGAAGATCAATAATATCTGGATTAACCGTGGTCATCCTTCTACTTTCCTGCTACACCTTAATGAAACTTTACCAAAGATACCTGGAGAACAAACGTCAACGAGATCTTCAAATGGTAATTAACATTTTCAAGAAATCCGAGGACGTCATTCACCTAAGTGGAGGAGGAGTGAACACAACTGACCAGCAGAACGTAAACATTCGAGCTGATCACACATCGTCAGCATGAATGTTGACGACATCAATGATTCTGAGCGGATATTGCACAACGGCGGCATAACGCTCCACGCCCAACAATGTTGCCGTCAAGTGAAATATGATTCTTCGCATAAACGCAATGCCAGCATATTCAGGGCTTAGGGCTGGCTTCGCTTATGTCACTTAGAGTTAGTTGATTTTTGGTAATAAAGAACGCCGGTCATCGGCACGCAAATATCAAAGTCTTCTCATTACGCGTAACACCGCGTGTTTACCCATCAATAGATATCAAGTGACAACACAGCTACTTCGTACGTGTTAGTCCACCCAAATCTATAAAACTTAATTTAAATAACTTACATAAACCAAGCTGTCAAATTTAGCGAAGTGCAATTTGAACATAACAAATTAGATATTTCCACATTTACAATAAACGTCTAATTTTTGCCAAAGTACACCCAATGCCCTAAGCAGCATTTTGACTTATGAGCCGATTTGACCAAAATAGGCAAATCAAAATGGAAAACCTTAAAAACATACCAGAGAATAGCGGTAGATCAAAACATTCGATGTGACTTACCACTTGACATAATAAAATTGGGTGATTTCGGCGGCGTAGCAGACGAATAGCATGCAGGCAATCTGCCACTGATGCTTACGAATTATTCAAGCCCTTCGCGGGCAGCGCTAATTTCTACCAAGCGGTAACAATAATACGGAATAAAATCCGAGGACCATTTAGAGCGCTGTTAGTCTCACACAACACTGTGTTGAACTCTGACGCAATCATATCTAGACTAGATTGTACTTATTCCGACAAAACGTCATCACGCCTTTTACGGCAAAGACTAGTACTTAATAATAAGGTCAGGGCAGATGCCCTACATGCTTTTATTTCGGGTCTGAAGAAGAACCTGAGAGTAGTAGTATTCCCAGCGCAGCCAAAAGACTTGCCGTCTGCTCTGGCATTGGCCCAAGAAGCTGAGGCTAGCATTGAGCGCAGCGCTTTCTTTGCATCATACGCCAGAGCGCTAGAAGGAAAAAATCAGGGCAGCGAAAGTAGCAAGAACCGATCGCACAACAATCAAGGTAAAGGCAAGGGATGATAAGGGTCATTTCTTTAAAAAAAACAGCAGACTCACTAGGAAAATGGAGCCGATGGAAGTCGATACTTCGTCTAAGTCTAGACAACGCACGGAGCTTGGCAACAATCAGATCTTAGGCACACAGAATCAGAAACAACGAAGCTGGTCAGAGCGTTGTACAGGCGCCAGACGACAACGTGTCAACAACATAGCCCAAGACGACCATGTTGATCAAAAAAACAGAAGAATACAAGGAGACAGTAGAAAAAGCTATAGCCGGTATCGACGATGAAACTGAGTCCATTGACCTCAATGACTCGGTTTTTTTTTAGGGAATGCTCCTGGCTGCCGTTCATTAGACGACAGCTAACTGGGAGAAATCTAAAAATTCTGATAGATACCGGGGCGGCAAAAAACTACATTTAGCCCGTAAAGGAGCTAAAAGTATTAACACCAGCCGAAAAGCCCTTCACTGTGAGCTCTATTGACGGCTCCAGTATAATAAACAAGTAAGAAAACTCTAGTCGGCGCACCCGACTAGGGGATACCCTAATCCCACCCCCCTTAGTTTTCTTAATATAGTCCATAACTCGTATGTACAACCATATCAAGCGACTTAAATCTATGCCAATGGTACTAAGAATGTCGATCAAAGAGGAATTATGCAAACAAATTCGACACAAAGATTATACCAGCACACTTTTGCAAGCTCACAAGAATTGTTCCGTTACTATTAAAGAAAAAGAATCGAAAACATATTCGCACAGCGACAGACAGCGCCAGCGACTGCGACACACAGCGGCGAGCGGCAATTGGAAGTAGGTAGCAAAAACAATTCAAACACAATTCGACCCAAACTCAAAGGCAATTGCGGTTTTAAGAAAATTTGTTCGCGAGCATTTGCATGTATGTGTGCACATGTATACATAATGAACATGTATAAGTGCCAGCTGGTCTCTGTGCGCTTTGCAGTTCAATCGCTGTTGATCTGGCCAAACATTTTGTTAATATAACTTTTGTGTTTATCAACGGATTTTGATGAAACTTTCACCATATGATTTAAATAATTGATTTAGTTTTCAAAAAGACCAAACACCAACTGAAAATAAAATTGTGGGGAAATTTGGGGCCGGTATCCAAATGTAACAAAAACCGAAATTGGCAAAAATATACATAAAGCTACATACGAAATTTGGAGCCTCTAGCTCTTAAGATAAAAAAGATAAAAAAACATAACTGATTTTTCCTTAAAAGTAACTTGCTTACAACGCAAATTTCACTGCTTGACATTTAGTTCATATGCTTTCTTGATATTGACCTGTATATATTTCCGAATTAATGATAAGTTATGCTCTCTGCTTAACGGAACCAACGATTCTTCTAGCAATGATAATTGCTTTAGTAATTTATAATCAGAGCCATGTGTATCCATATCTAATCCAAATAAAGCTCGATATGGTGAGCATCCTATGGATTGATGTAGAGCGGATCGTAATGCACATGAAATGCCTGATATATTTGTATCCCAGTAGGTCTGATCATTTTCGAGGTAAGATCGAATGGCCGCTAACAGGGATCGAATCACTCGCTCAGCAGCATTGCTCTGAGAGGAATACAATGCAGCATAAACATGGCGAATACCCAGCTTCGTTAAAAAAGCGTTAAATTCGTATGCTTTAAACTGCGGTCTCTGGTACAACAAAACTGTTAAAAATATTTTTCAACAGAGTTAAATTTTTTCAACGGTTAGAGCCAATGAAATTTTGTGATCAATAATCTTTATATCAGGGAATCGTCAGCTTACCCTTAAGCTGATTATAGTTATCGGCCTGAAACACGTCTGACTCTAAGCCAATCTAAATCTCATTCTCATGCAAGCGCGATAAGGCGTCGGGAACAATATGATCTTTACCGTTCCGATGCGACATAGTGAATTTGTATTGTTGCAGGCGGAAAATCCATTGAGCTAATCGTCCCGAAAGATTCTGCTGTCTCATCAACCGAAAATGGCTAGAGTGGTATGTGATAACTTCAAACTCTTAAAGCTCTAAATAGAAACGAAACTTTTCGATAGCGAGGATAACGGCAAGACATTCTCGCTCCGTAACACTATAGTTACGCTGCGCTCTGACTGCGACTGATTTTTTGGACATAAAAGCAACCGGTTTTTCATCATTTTCCTCAGTTATACTAAGAGCACCCCAATTCCAAAAACCACTATCATCACCAATACTGCGATGTGAGAGCTAAAGTCTTCCGATACAATGATTAAGTCGTCTAAATACCCAAAGACACAATAACGGAGGTCAGGGGGCATGACTGCATCCCTCAATCTACACATTGGGAACGGCGCATTGCACAGACCAAACGACATGACATTAAATTGATAAAGGGGTCTTCCTGTTACTGTGAACGCTGTGAATGGCTTTGAGTCATCCGACAGTTCGATTTGCCAATAAGTGTCTTTTAAATCGAGCTTCGAGATAATATACGTTTTTGGCAATCGAGAAAGGAATCCATCAATGCTAGGCTACAGATATGCGTCATTCTTTGTCACTACGTTGAGTTTGCGTGCATCCAAACAAAGACGAACTTTGTTCGGATTTGCAACAAGTCTCATGGGCGAACTCCACGCGCTGATTCTATAATGCCAAAATCAATCATTCGATCGATCTCTTGATATAGTAACTGTTCGACTGCCGGACTTATAGGGTAAAAGCGCTGCTTTACCGGCATTGCGTCTCCTACTTCAATGTGATGTCTGAGGAGTGAAGTGCGACCTAACTTCTCAGCAGCGCTGGGAAATAAAAGTTTAACGACATTGAGTTGTTGCTGCTGGATGCTATTTAGTGGATATTTTCCGGAACAACCTTCGTCGGGAGAGGGTTCAGCTGCTTTTTTATGCACGTAGTGTAGGTGCTCGCGAAAAGACTATCTTGTGTCGATCATGACGCCAAGATACCTTATCGCCCTCCTTGACGCGATGGTGCTGCTTCCAATTTTGATATACACAGTTCACACTCTCTTCCGACTGCTGATGAAGACAACTTTCGTTTTTAGAGGCGCTAGCTCGAGTCCTTCTCGCAATAGCCAGTCTCGAAAGCAGCTGATACTTGCGCTGCACATATCCTCTGCATCCTTAAGCTCCTTTCCTATTACGATGGCCACATCGTCGGCAATCTAGGCGCTGTACTCCGTCGTACATTCCATAGGAGAGGCTCCAGTACTGAACCTTGGGGGGATTCCGGCTGACACTAGGTGAGTTTGGAAGCCCTTGGCCGTATTGTATCTCTGAAGTAGCTTCTTACTGTCTCTTGCAGATAGTTTGGTATGTGGAATTGTGCCAGCGCATCCAGTATCATGTCCCAGCTGGCTGAGTTGAACGCATTTTTGACATCCAAAGTCGCTATGATGCAGTACTGTTTAGTTCCATGATTCCATCGCGTACCTTGAATGGCGGAAGCTGCAACGCCAACAACTTTGTTCATAGCGTTCGTTGTTGACATCGCTTTCCGAAAACCGAATTGATGTGGGGATAACCCACCGCCATATACTGTCGCGGTCTCAAACCTTCCACAGTGCAACATCCTTCCCATAGTGTCCAAGAGGCAGATTAGCCTATAGGAGGATGGATCTTCCGGTGGTTTGCCAGCCTTCCGTAGCAGCACTAAGTTTTGCACCTTTCTTATTGAAGGAAAAGTTTGCTGTAGTAAGCAAGCGTTGAATAGGTCGGCAAACTTTCCCGGGTACAAATTGAGAGCTCGATTTGGGATGCCATCCGGTCCTGGAGCTGAGTTTGACTTAAGGCTCCAAGCAGCTACAAGTATTTCCCCCGTAGTGACAATGCGTATGGATGTGTTGTTGGTTATTGATGAAAAAATTAAACTTTTAATGATTGGAATAAGAGCTCAAAGGATTCAGGGCATCTCTTAGTCGAGCCGTCTCAACTAGAGTCTCCTTTCTTGTTTATTTTTATCCTTCTCATTATTATTATTGCAAATGTTGGTATCTTTCATTTTCAACTCATTTCTTAACGTATTTTTTTATTATCTATATCAAAATTTTCTTTGTTTTTGTAATTGAATGTTTAAATTTTCATCAGGGATCAATCAAAATCTTTTTATTCATCATGTTTGAAATTATCACTGTAATATACAAACGTCGATTTCGTAAACAACAAAAGCTAGAGATTTGAAACAAAAAATAAAATGCTCTATAATACCATACGCTGTACGAGTTTATTTTTTTTTCGATAACTCTTCTTATTTTTTCTTTATAATCGATAACTATCGAAAATATCGCTTTGTTTTTGAGGCCTGTCGTGCACGCCGTTAAGGATAGAGTCGCGCACTAAGTTGTGATTGCTATATTGAATCCGCGCACTTTGTCATTTTTGGATACTTGATGCCACGCCCCTTTCGCCCACAATTCAACAAATATGACAACTCACGTATATCAAATACTAGAGACTTGTAATTTGGCAAATAGGTACATTAAAATGTCATAATCATTCCCCAAAAATTGCATCAAGAACATAAGTCGAGAAAAAAGTTATTAAACAATAAAGTTTCCATAGTACAGCCTCTTCTGCAGCCGCAAAACTGTGCATTGAGCATATTACGTGCATGCATATGTTTGTGCGTGTGTGTGTGTTCATGTGTTGGTTACTATTAATGAATAAATGAAACTCTTAATGATTGGCATTACAGCTCAATGGATTCAGGGTATCTCTTAGTCGAGCAGTCTCGACTAGAGTTTTTTTACTTGTTAATATAAGAGCTACGATAAAATGTTGCTCTTCTCAGTTGCTGTTGCTGTTTTTCTTGGATTCTTTAAATGTAATTTTTATACCCTGATCCCATTGAAAATGGGAAAAAAGGGTATAATGTTTTTGTTAAAAGTATGTAACAGGCAGAAGGAGGCGTGCCACACCCCCAAAAGTATATATATTCTTGATCAGGACGACAAGACAAGTTGATTGAGCCCGTCCGTCTGTCTGTGCGTCCGTCCGTCCGTCCGTCCGTATGTATGAACGCGTCGATCTCAGAACCTAAAAGAGCTAGAGACTTGAATTTTTTTTGTTAGGCGCGTATATAGGACGCGCATATCGAGTTTGTTTCAGAAAATCGATAACTATTCCTGATTATTTGTTATCGATTTAATACCATATGAAAAATAAGTTATGATTTTTTTGTATTTTTTATCTTAAGAGCTAGAGTCTCCAAATTTTGCATGTAGCTTTATGTATATTTTTACCAATTTCGGTTTTTGTTACATTTAGATACCGGCCCTAAATTTCCCCACAATTTTGAAAATTATTTTCAGTTGCAATATGTATGGTGTTTGGTCTTTTTGAAAACTACATCAATTATTTAAATCATATGGTGAAAGTTTCATCAAAATCCGTTGATAAACACAAAAGTTATATTGACAAAATGTTTGGCCAGATCAACAGCGATTGAACTGCAAAGCGCACATAGACCAGCTGGCGCTTGTACGTGTTCATTATGTATACATGTGCACACAAACATGCAAATGCTCGCGGACAAATTTTCTTAGAACCGCAATTGAGTTGGGTCGAATTGTGTTTGAATTGTTTTTGCTACCTACTTCCAATTGCCGCTCGGCGCTGTGTGTCGCTGTGCGAATATGTTTTCGATCTTCTTCTTTAATAGTAACGGAACAATTCTTGTGAGCTAGCAAAAGTGAGCTGGTATAATCTTGTGTCGAATTGGTTTGCATAATTCCTCATTGATCGACATTCTTAGTACCATTGGCATAGATTTAAGTCGCGTGCTATGGTTGTACATACGAGAGAAAGAAAACTAAGGGCGGGTGGGATTAGGGTATCCCCTAGTCGGGTGCGCCGACTAGAGTTTTCTTACTTGTTTTTTTTACCTAGTTTTTGACCGTTTCACCTATCGAAGCAGAGTATCACGGTTGCGCGCGACTGCAATGTTCCAACTTTTTCCGATTGATGACAAAGTATAATATTGCAAAATATGCGTATTCATTATACAAATCCCTTGCAGCTTAATTAAATAAATTGACATTAGCTATTGATAAAATGATACGAGCTCACACTGCGGTCTATAGGAGTATTCTGTATACTTGTAGTGTCTATTTTTTATACCCTGATCCCATTGAAAATGGGAAAACAGAGTATGATGGTTTTCTTAAAAGTATGTAACAGGCAGAAGGAGGCGTGCCACACCCCATAAAGTATATATATTCTTGATCAGGACGACAAGACTAAAATAAAATGTTACTATTATTTAAGTGCTATTGTGTAGTTAAAAAATTATTTTATCAATCTCCATTACAAAATTTTTGTTTTATTTTTAATTTGACGAATTTATAGCGTATTTGTGAAAATGAATCAGGGTGACTTTAGTTGCACACTGAACAAACAAACCGACATATATATAGTATACTAGCAGTAGAAATGATTAATGGAAATATATTAAGAAATCTAGCGAAAACTAGAAATGTTTTGAGCAGAAAGCTTTAGAGTATTAAGTTAGGAGAAGATGAATCAGACCTACAGGTGGAGGAATCTATAAGCCCCATAACAGACCAAGAAAAGCTTGTCAGTAAAAGTGAAATATTAAATAAGAATATATTAACCCCCAAAAAAAATAGTTTAAAAAGAATATATAAAGTAATGATCACCATCACTATCAATTTCATGTATGTCAAAAGCTGAAATAAAAAGTAAATTAAAAATTCGCCCATATAAAAAATTTATTTAAATGATGATATGACCATGGATTCGATGAAAAATCCTCCAGTGAAAATCACAAATACTCAATCTAAGTGAATTAGCTTGAAGAAAGATGGTTGAAAAGGTACACAGATAATAATGGTGATTTGTGGCTAGGGAACTCTAAAGTCAACATTTCAAATGGTAAATTTATATTGGAGGAGACTGGTGAAAATTGACCGCCAACTGCTGATTTGTATTCTTTGATTTGAGAGAATGATCCAAACATTATAATAAGGAAGAGCTAGCAAATTGTAAGGATATTTGAAATAAGCCAAGTGCTCATAGAAAACAGAATAGAAATTATGGTCAACTTGAGGATATTTGGTCTACAGAATATTTAAATACAATAAAAAACCCTCTTCCAGGCCTGAAAAAACGAATACAAATATTAAATCAACTTACAGACAGACGGACTGACAGACGAAGAGGGCTATATCGACTCAGCTCCTTGAGCTGATCAAGAATATGTATACTTTATTGGGTGTGGCACCCCTCCTTCTGCCTGTTACATAGTTTTAACAAAAATATTATACCCTGTTTTCCCATTTTTAATGGGATCAGGGTATAGAAACATAAGAAAAGCCAATTTTACAGACAATGAGGAATTAATTGCAGAAATCATATTAATAAAGGCAAAAATTAAATCCATTACACCTTTTAGCCGAAATAAAAGGGGCTTATAAATATAGCATGAACAGCATACAAATGGCTATTTGGATTAATGGACGACGAAAACAGGACAGATATATTAGAGCACCTTGTTATAATTGACCAAAATAACCATAACATCATAAACATCATGAACCAACAAATAATTATAAATTCACATTTCAACGACACAATACATAGTCTAGCAGAAACAATTAAGCAAGACCGAATAATTATTAACGAAACACTGACAAGCGTAAATGATCAAAATAAAAGAATTTTAATGAAAACACTACACAATGACCAAATGCAGAAATTAAAAAATATTGAATATAAAGTAAATTACATTCGGGAAAATATAGCCTCCGCAAAGAATAATATAGTTTTACCAGAAATTTTATCAGAAAAGGAAATAAACAAATTTAATATTGATTTTTATAAATTAAAATTAATATTAATTCGTATGGGCATTTTAAAATACTAAAATAATTGCATAATAATAGCAATAAAAATTCTAAAAAACTTATATAAGTTTAGATGTCAAGTTACTTATCCCAATGCCTAACACAGATTACATTCTGTCAAATAAGTTAAGAAAATTCTCATTTTAAATTTTCATCGACATTCGTGGTGTTGTTCATTCGAAATTTTTACCGGAGGGCCAAACTGTCAATAAAGAATATTATTTTGGCGTTATGAGGCGTTTGAAAGAAAATGTACGTCGCAAAAGAACAGATTTGTGGTGGAACAATAGTTGGATTTTGCACCACGATAATGCACCAGCACACAAAGCGATTAATGTGAACGAGTTTTTGAACAAAAAATTCAATAAATATCATCGAACAACCACCATACTTTTCAGATATAGCCCCGTGTGACTTTTTCCTGTTTCCAAAACTCAAATTACCACTTCGTGGAACGTTTTAAGAGCATTGAAGACATCAAAAACTAATTCGAAACGGGAACTGAAGGCCATCCCGGAATATAGCTTTAAAAAATGCTTCGATGATTGGATTATTCGTTGGAAGAAGTGTATTGCCTAGAAGGGGCCTAGAAAATGTATTAATTGTAGAAATTAATAATAAAACATTGGAATATAAACCAAATATCATCTTAAAGGAACTGAAATTAAGTAAAAGTTGTAAATTTATATTTAATAATGTCACAAGTATATTTCTTCAATACTGATGACGATACAATATAATAATAATAAAAAATGTCAGAAAAGAAAAGCTACATCAAAATTGTGATAAAAGATATATTATATTAAAAGAAAATAACCTCATACAATTTGGAAATTGTAAGATAAAAATTAAAAATTCAAACATTTTCCAATGAAAAATTGAATGTTATGAAAAATTTTTTTATCCCACAGAATTATTAAATCAGAATTACAAAAACATTTTTAATTTCAATCATTTAACAATAAAAAAAACTTTGAAAATTTAAAAGAAATCTCAGAATTAAAATATGAAAAACAAGTAACAAATAGCATTATGTTAATATTTTTAATAATTTTTGTATGTTTTATTATTTATATATACTTAAGATGCGAAAGGCAAAATATTACTATTAATTTGAAGAGAATTCAGGAGAATTCATACTCTAAGAGGGGAGGAGTTATGCCATCAGCATCACTTCCTAAAGTGTTAGCTGATAACATACCAGCAGTGGCACCTCCAATAGCAATAGTTGATACAAAGGAATTGCAATCTGCCTTAATGTAACCAAGACCAGAAGTGTCATAAAAATTGGACACACTTCTGTAAATATAAATAAGCATCGCAACCCAACTGCATAAGATAAATACATCTTAACCCAGCACACTCAAGATTGTAACATCCAGTCCAGATGGGCCATATAGTTTTTTTATTTTTTTCGACGTAACCCGTTTTATTGAATAAAAGGAAGATTTTGTTATTTTAATAATGTTACTCACTCTGGTATCCATATATCCACCACAAATTGTTCAATCAATTTGTGAATCAGTTTCCCAAGGCCAAGAGCCATTTAATTTTATTTAACGGTTCGGATATTTGGCATGCGAAAGCTCCGAAGTTTTTTATGCGGTTGAGGATTGAACATCATTATTTGACTGATTTCAAATTTAGTTTCAGCGGCAGTGTTTCCACATTACTTACCCCATATACAAATAATATGAATTATAAATGATATCATCAATAATCTCTTTTACGCTAAAAACAGGTAAACACACATCTTATTAACCAGAAAGCAGACTAGTCAAGCCGTCGATATACCATGAATGCTTTGGGCTAATTACCAATCATTAAAAGAAATCTTTTATTCATGTATAACAATCAAAAGATGCATACACCTAAACCCATATGCACGCGCTCTGCTAACTGCGTAGTTTACGCAGCAGCAGCGTGGCTGCAATATAGGCTGTACTATTGAAATGGGACTTATGACAAAATATACGCATTAATTAAGGCTATCTATTAAAACTTTGTGCAGGGTATTGTCCTGAGTAATGTGAGTTCTAGGAATGAAAAAAAACCCATTATCAATTTTTTTCGATAATAAGGAAATGAGACAGGTTATCCAAAAATAAAGATAAACATGTATAGAGTTTGGTATTCATGAGTATTCTGTTTTTATACCCTGATCCCATTGAAAATGGAAAAAAGTGTATAATAGTTGTGTTGTATGTATGTAAAAGGCAGAAGAAGGCGAGCTACACCCATAAAGTATATATATTCTTGATCAGTACGGCAAGACAAGTTGATTGAGCCCCGTCCTTCTGTCCGTCCGTCCGTGTGATGGCGTCAATCTCAGAACCTATAAGAGCTAAAGACTTTGTGGGGCTTCGTGTATACGGCGCTCTTATTGAGTTTATTTCAGCAAAATGATAATTATTCCTGAATAGTTGTTATTGTTTAAAACCATATTAAAAATCAAATAAGATTCTTTTTTATCCTTTTCATCTTTTTCAGCTGGAATCAAATAGAGCGCGTGCATATGCGTTTAGTGTATGCGTGTTTTGATTGTTATACATGAATAAAAGATTTATTTTAATGATTGGTAATTAGCCCAAAGCATTCATGGTATATCGACGGCTTGACTAGTCTGCTTTCTGGTTAATAATAAGATGTGTGTTTACCTGTTTTTAGCATCAAAGAGATTATTGATGATATCATTTATAATTCATATTATTTTAAGATTCGGTAAGTAATGTGGAAACACTGCCGCTGAAACTAAATTTGAAATCAGTCAAATAATGATGTTCAATCCTCAACCGCATAAAAAACTTCGGAGCTTTCGCATGCCATATCAGTGCATTTGGCTAAAATTAAATGGCTCTGGCTCTTGGAACTCGCTTTGATAAATCATAAGCCACGAAATCACCTCCTTGCATTAAGCTACAATGTTTGGGCGTGGTATGTTATCTTATCGGTTGGCATTACCATCTCCTTCCAAACATCATTTTTTATTTAATAATTTCGGAGATATAATAATGATAACGGAAAATTGCTGCACTACTCTGATGGGGGGCCCTTAACTTTGTTCGTCTAATACATTTACGTCTTCATCAGTCACAGTTTCGCAAATTGATTGAACAATTTGTGGTGGATATATGGATACCAGAGTGAGTAAAATTATTAAAATAACAAAATGTTCCTTTTATTCAATAAAATAGGTTACGTCAAAAAAATAAAAAAACTGAATCCTCCCTGAATCATTCATGCTTATAAGTTTACATATCATTATAAGTTTCTCTTGTGCATACATAGTTAATTTGTGTCCGATTCTACATATGAATAAAAACCATTTCGCACCTATTGAAGCTCCATTCCCGTGTAACTTTTTTGTTGATTTATTTCTATCTTGAATTTGGATAGGAGACAAATAAAAACCCAAATTTTCGATTAGTATTGAAATGAGATGAGTTATCGAATTTCTATTCATCATACTCATTTCTTTTCCTAATCTGAATCCTTTAAGTTGTAGCCATAAAAAATATTTAAAGCTTCATTCATTCATTAATAGAAAACATGCATACACACACAATTTTAAAAACGTTATTGTTTAATAAGTTTTTATCTAGACATACGTTTGTAATTAAACTTGCCAAATCTAAAGTTCTGGTAGCATTTGATATACGCGAGTTGTCATTTTTTGTGAATTGTTGTCGAAGAGAAGTGGAGGAAGAAATACACCACAACTCAGTGCACGGTTCTTTCTTGAGCGGTGTGCGCGAATTATGTATTCTGTTTATACAGTTCAATACATGTGCTTTATTCGAGGTTAATAATACAACTTCTTCTTCTTACTCAATTCTAAGGGGGTTCTTATACCATTTTGGTGATATTTGTTTATGTTACAATATTGAGTGTGCTGGGTTAAATGTATTTATCTTATGCAGCTGGGTTGCGATGCTTATTTATATTTACAGAAGTGTGTCCAATTTTTATGACACTTCTGGTCTTGGTTACATTAAGGCAGATTGCAATTCCTTTGTATCAACTATTGCTATTGGAGGTGCTACTGCTGGTATGTTATCAGCTAACACTTTAGGAAGTGATGCTGATGGCATAACTCCTCCCCTCTTAGAGTATGAATTCTCCTGAATTCTCTTCAAATTAATAGTAATATTTTGCCTTTCGCATCTTAAGTATATATAAATAATAAAACATACAAAAATTATTAAAAATATTAACATAATGCTATTTGTTACTTGTTTTTCATATTTCAATTCTGAGATTTCTTTTAATTTTTCAAAGTTTTTTATTGTTAAATGATCGAAATTAATAATGTTTTTGTAATTCTGATTTAATAATTCTGTGGGATAAAAAATTTTTCATAACATTCAATTTTTATTGCAAAATGTTTCTTTTAGAATTTTTATTTTACAATTTCCAAATTGTATGAGGTTATTTTCATTTAATATAATATTTCTTTTTTCACAATCTTGATGTAGCTTTTCTTTTCTGACATTTTTATACCCTGATCCCATTGAAAATGGGAAAACAGGGTATAATGTTTTTGTTAAAAGTATGTAACAGGCAGAAGGAGGCGTGCCACACCCCCAAAAGTATATATATTCTTGATCAGGAC
This sequence comes from Drosophila mettleri, assembly GCA_035047625.1. NCBI lineage: Eukaryota > Metazoa > Arthropoda > Insecta > Diptera > Drosophilidae > Drosophila > Drosophila mettleri. The sequence continues at coordinate 1,760,976 of JAWNPI010000096.1, forward strand.
GACAAGACAAGTTGATTGAGCCCTGTCCGTCCGTCCGTCCGTATGTATGAACGCGTCGATCTCAGAACCTATAAGAGCTAGAGACTTGAATTTTTTGTTAGGCGCGTATATTGGACGCGCATATCGAGTTTGT